>CM072519.1:8120337-8202837 GCA_036898135.1 Oncomelania hupensis | reverse complement strand
ATCTCGTGTTCTCGTGTCCTTCATAATTATTGTTTGTCTTCTTTTCTGGACATCGTTTGTTTCCGTCTCTCTTTCTTCGTTTGTAAAACCTCCCATCAAAGTCATTTGTTCTGATGGGAGGCCATGGGGCTTAGTTTGAAGCACTGATTGGTCCGTTCCATTTGTGGTATTATTATGTGGATAAAATAAAATAAGAACTCGTTATATTTGTCGCCTTTATTTCAGAAAAGAAAAACTGGCTTTCCCATGGTAAACTGTCACACAATAAAATGTTACATTTTTTTATCAACGATTTTTGAATTTCACAACTCACGGACGATTACGGACAAACGAGGAACGACTACTCGGTCTGTCTTCAGAAATCTTTATTAGGAACACCGAGTTCTCCTTCCTTTTTTTTTTTCCTACATCACATTTTTCTATCACAAATGGACGCTTTCAATATATAGGTTTTTGAGATCATAACCAGTCTAAGGAAAGTATTGTGGGAGTGTGTTTATCGGCTGATTACGGCATTGCTGCAATAATCTTTTAAGCTGAACAATCTATCAATAAACCGGTTGCAAAAGATGCAGAAGAATTTATATGCTTTGAGGCACGATGGAAAGAAACGTTCAGAGAGAGACAGACAGACAGAAACAGACAGACAGACAGACAGACAAACAGAGAAGCTAAAGATTAAAAACATTAATAAAGGTTTAAGGCATAGCTTTAATCCTTACAGCCTGGTTTTTCACTGTATGAAAAATTAACAATAACACTATAGTAGACTATAATAATATATAATAATAATAATAATAATAATAATAATAATAATAATAATAATAATAATAATAATAATAATAATAATAATAACAATAATCATAATAATCATAATAATAATCATAATAATAATAATAATAATAATAATAATAATATTATTATTATTATTATTATTATTATTATTATTATTATTATTATTATTATTATTATTATTATTATTTATTTATTTATTAATTAATTAAAAGGTGTTAAAATATTAATGCATCAAAGTATTCGCACTCACTCCGTCTCACTCTCACATTCACACTCTTAACAAACCACCTGAACATTCCTATCCTAACCTAGCCTATCCCGTAACTCGGATGTAGTTGGGGCACCACAGATGATCGTTTAATCAGCGTACTCCATCTTTCTCTGTCCTCAGCAACCCTCATGGCTTCGCTCAGTATCAAGCCAGTCAATTCTCGAATGTTGTCCTCCCACCTCTTTTCTGCCTCCCTCTTCCCCTGCCTCCTTGCACTGTGCCTTGCAGGATGGTCTTTGCAAGGCCTGGTGCTCTGGTGACGTGGCCATATCATCGGAGTTTCTGTTTCTTCACCACTGTGAGCATGTCATCGTGTTGTCCAATGGCTTGTGTGATTGTTTGTCGGACTTCGTCGTTGGTGATGTGCTGGGTATAGGAAATGCCCAGAAGTCTTCTGTAGCACCTCATCTCCATGCTTTGTATTCTTCGTTGTAGGTCTGCTGTGAGGGTCCATGTTTCGCAAGCGTATAGGAAGATAGAGATGAAAAGGGAGCGCAGCAGCCTTATCTTGGAATGTAGACTTATGGTCCTGTCTTTCCAAAATGGGCCTTTTTTGTCAGGACAGCAGAACAGAAATAGAGACGAAGAAGAAATCCTCCCAATTCTCCGAGAAGAAGTTGAGGCAGCAGTGCAATCACTGAAGAAGGGGAAGTCGGCGGGTATGGACAACATAATCGCAGAATTGCTTCCAGCATAAGGAGAAGCGGTGATTGACGCCCTCACCAGTATCTGTAACAAGATCTGGCAGAGTGGGGAGAGGCCTACACCATGGACCATGTCGCTTGTCACCACATGAACAATAACTACATTTAAACAATTTAACATTAAAGAAAGTTGGAGCGACAGAGAGAGAGAGTGAAAGAGTGGGAACGAGCGAGAGAGAGAAAAAAAAGAGAGAGAAAGAGAGTGGGAGCGAGCGAGCGAGAGAGAGAGAGAAAGAGAGTGCGAGCGAGAGAGAGAAAGAGAGAGAAAGAGAGTGGGAGCGAGAGAGAGAGAGAGAGAGAGAGAGAGAAAGAGAGAGAGAAAGAGTGGGAGCGAGCGAGAGAGAGAGAGAGAAAAAGAGAGAGAGTGGGAGCGAGCGAGAGAGAGCGCGAGAGAGAGAGAGAGAGAGAGAGAGAGAGAGAGAGAGAGAGAGAGAGAGAGAGAGAGAGAGAGAGGAAGGGGTGGCGTCAGAGAGAAGAATACAAAACTGTGACTGTAGGAGGAAAGAGAGAAACAGAGACAGACGAGAAGAAGAAGAAGGAGGAAGAGAAGGAGGAGAGAAACAGAAAGAAAAGGAAAACGAAGCAAACAGAGAGAAGGAGAGAGAACGGACCAAGAGGAGAGGAAGTAAGAAGAATTTTAAAAAAAGGAGAGAGAGAAGAAATATTTCTTGCCGACAATGAACTTGGAGCGTAAATTGGAATTCTCCAGCCCTTATCCAATGTAATTGTACATGATAATTACATGGGGAAAAAGATCCAATCAATAAATTTGCTAATTTGTCGTGGTTAAAAGGATTTTAGGTAGCCACCAAGTAGGCGGAAGAAAAATTCCAGACGTGTTTTTCCTGTGTTTAAGCATCTTCTTCATTGAATAAAAAGATTCTCTTTTGCCTCTCTTGCGTTTTGTTGTTGTTGTACTACTATTGCTACTACTACTATTAATACTACTACTGCTACTACTGCTACTACTGCTGCTGCTGCTGCTGCTGTTCACTTTTACTACTCTGAAGTTGACTCCGAATAAAAGCGCTCCAATATTCATATAGAAGTACATGTGCCTGTGTGCGTGAACAGAGTTTTTGTGTGTAAACGGGAGAGAGAGAGAGAGAGAGAGAGAGAGAGAGAGAGAGAGAGAGAGAGAGAGAGGGGGGGGGGACAAAGATTTGTAGTTAAAACACAGAAAGTTAAAGAACTCAGGCACGGTGCAAGGAGGCAGACATGCACCTGTTGTAGACGTTTTCTGAAGCAACGACGGCTTCTGGACATCTTCTGCTCAGTGGTGACGGCTGACTAGAATATTCTGGGAGGCGCCTTCACTGAAGTCATCGATAAAAAATTAAATTTCGGAAAGATCACCGATAATTGAACGAAGAATGTGAATCCGACAACATTGTTTTATTTTATGTTTCTCTACGAGATCGCGCTCTTTCCGTCTCAATACCAGATCTACATGTACCTTCTCGGATCCTCAAATTGTACGAAACCAAGTGGGGACGCAATCCGGCGTCAACAAACGCTTCAGAAATATTCTCAAACTGTTGGGAAAAGACAGTGTGACCTAATTCGTCGCCTTGGGAGGCCGAAAGATGCATGGCAAAACAGTTTTTTACCCGGCGCCCTCTCGATGACGAACAGCCCGTCACCGCCGTCGGCGTCTCCCAGATTACTCCCTAAACTGTGACGACTGAGCAGAACCTATCTTCCACAAGCCATCGCTGCTTCAGAAAAATCTACACCAGGTGCGGCCTAGAGGCATCATCATGTAGAGAGTGATTCTGCGTTCAAACTAGGAGCAGTACACAGCTACACTCTAACAGAAATCTCTCCATCCAAGACTAGACAGCAGGACTTGTTAAAATTCGAATCAACTAAGTTAGCCACGGCCTGACATTGTGTTAGGTTGGAGTCGCGTGCGATGGTAGGCTTACGCGTGAAACATGCACGATAGTAGGCTTGCGTGTGTGACGCGCGCGATAGATCATATCGTTTTATTTTGCAACGCATGCAATAATAGAGTGTATTTATCTTTGATTTGATTTTGCGTTGTTGTTGGAGGAAGCTTTGTATAACGTTGGTAATTTTAGTTGTTCGATATTATTTGAGAATTTTCTAGAGTTGGTTGTTTACTATCGATCGAAGGGTATGGATAATTCTAGTGGTAACTATAGAAGCTTCCATTCCAAATAAGGTTGTATGACGTGAGACAGTGATAATGAAATTATTTCTGATTGGTTGTGGTGTGTTATGCGGGGGTATTCTCGCCTGTTCTGGAGTATGTAGAGACTATATATAGTGCCGCACTGTTTGAGTTGAAAGGAGAGAGAGCTGTTGTGTTAGAGTTGAGAAAGTTGTAAAAAGGTGGAAAGTTGATAGTTGAGAATTGTAGAGTGGAAAAAGCGATTGAGCGATTGTATGCAGTTGTTGATGTATGCTGAATAAAAGTGGAAAACTTCAAACGACCACTCCTGCCTTGTTGATGATTGAACGGGTTGCGTGGATAAACGAATCTGAGTTACACCTATCAGGATTTCAAGCATCGGGGCTGAATCAACTACTGATAGAGAAAAAAAAACAACATCGAGTGTAACACATTGTCAAAAAGACGAGCCGGCATTGTATATCGTGATCCCAACTAGGCGAAAGACAAGAACAAGTCGTCGCTGAACGTTGGTCTGCAGAGGCCTCTAAAGCACTGAGCTAAGAGAGCCCACCAGTCTAGCCACAAGGAGAAGACTCCACGACAACACGGAATCAACCACAGCACAGCGCTTCAAACCCTAGCTAAGTGCATTTACACTAGGTGCACTAAAACTGGTACCACAGGACCACAGTAGTCCACTCTTCCAGAACTCTGACCATTAGGGCAGAAAATATCCAGTGCCCGATGAAGATAAAAATAGCTGCCTAGAACTATCAAGAGGGAACCATTCACAGTGACATTTGAACTTTTAAGTTAGTATCGTACTTCAAAGATCGTGTATAGAGAAGAGGAAATAAATGTGTGATATTTACTGTTATCGAGTGGCTGGACTACCTATGTTTCATAGCCGTGTGAGAGCTAGTGTGACAGTGAATCTTTTACCATTTTTCTTTCTAACTCTGTACCCCAGCCTAATCACAGACCGAGCTAAACAATTAAATGCATTAAGTTAAGTCACAGGGGGATTACTAGCGATCCCCATAGACTAAAGACGAGTGGGTAATAGCATTCCATTGTGCAGAGCCCAGCAACAATAGACCCCCCGTCACAGCATCCAAGCTCAGTATGGTACTTCAGTATGGTACTAAAAACGCCTGCACATTAATCCGTGCCGGGCTTTCAATCAAAGGGTAGTCGGGACTATAAGCCGTCTTCGTTCCACTCTTTTCGGGGCAGCTGGGAACTAGCTGTGACCACCAGCCTGATTGATGCGCCCAGATGTCTACTGAAGATTGTCAGTAGCAGCGGTATTTTAGTTTTAATTATATAGTATTATACGGGAACTAGGTCAGAAAAAAGTTACATTGATGAGAATACACTGAAGTGGGCTCTGATCGATTAGCAAGATGTGAAAACTCCGGTTTTTTATCCTCTGCCTAAAATTCATAAGACTGTAGATAAACCTCCAGGCAGACCAATACTGTTGGGAGTCGGTGGTCTCACAGAAAAAGCTATTGGACTATTGACTCCAAGAAACTGTCACCAAGCTAGTCATGTTAAAGGCTCTAACCACATGCTCTCTATCCTAGAAATATTGAATGCCCAGTATGGCCCCTTTAAATATAAGTATAAACTGGTGACTGTAGACGTGTGTGGAGGGGTGGGGGGTGGGGAAGAGGGTTGCGTGTGTTAGGGTGTGTGTGTGTGCGCGCGCTTTTTTTTTCGTATTTTATGTGACTTTTTACTTTGACCATCTTAATATTCCCACTGTCGGAAAGCATTATTCCTTGCGTTTGGACAATAAAATGTCTTATGAATCGCCATGGAATTTTGATGTTACAAGATACAAAATATTGTATTGTCAAGTGAAGGCAGGAGAAATACATTTGGTCAATTCTGGAACACAATAAAAAGTACACAGAAAACATTATGGACAAGTTGACCGCACAAAAGCAATAAAACAATATAGAAGCTTATGTACGAAGATTAAAAACGATAACATGAGTAAAACTACAAAAGAGCCATAGCTGCTAAGTTTATCATGAAAAGATCGCATCACACAACACTCGCGCGCACGCACCCACACACTCACACACACACACACACACACACCACCCACACCACCCACACGTCGGACTAAAATAAAATGAACACGCACCCGCCAAGCAACCTCGTGTGCGCATTTCTACGCACACAGTGAATAAAATTTATGATTAAACAGATGCGCGAACAAAATAGATACTAGATTAACAACAGCACGAGTGAATACGCTAACAAGCGCAGAGCACAGTGTGTTTGTTCGAAACTATGCCTGCGTACAGGAACACTAGCTCTTGCAGACCATTCTCCTCCACATGCAGACGACAAGTCGCGTTGTCAGACAGAGGAATTGGATGCTCTTGTAATAAATTATGTTCGGAAAGGATGAAAAATTATGCCTTGTTTTCAGATGGGCATTGACATTGGATACAGACGGCGATACCTCCGTGATATAATCTGACTAATTCCCGGCTGTTGTTGCGTATGTTGCAGAATCATGGTGTGCCAAAACTGGACAGAGGAGCGAGGCAATACCACCCAGGAGGAGGAAACGGCGCTGCTGCTGTTTGAGGAGGTCAGCTATGTTATTTATGGCTTTCTCCTGCCGGCCGTCTGCGCTTTCGGCATCGTCGGCAACATACTCAACCTCACTATTCTCACTCGTCGAAAGCTGCAGAAATCTTTCAGGTCAGAGAGTGAGAGAGAGAGAGAGAGAGAGAGAGAGAGAGAGAGAGAGAGAGAGAGAGAGAGAGAGAGAGAGAGAGAGAGAGAGAGAGAGAGAGAGAGAGAGAGAGAGAGAGAGAGAGAGAGAGAGAGAGAGAGAGAGAGAGAGAGAGAGAGAGAGAGAGAGAGAGAGAGAGAGAGAGAGAGAGAGAGAGAGGAAAAATATACTAATAATTGGTTAATTAAGAGAAAATAGGTCTACAGTATATTATCGTTGTACGGTTATTGTCACCCAACATCACCATTAGCGCCAGCAGTGTGATCAACATCTACACCTTTCTCCTTATCATCATCCTCATCGTCTTTCTTTATCGTCATCCTCATCGTCCTTTGTATTCATGATGTGCGTGACTGTTTTTAGAACTATGGAGCAAGCAGCCAACGTATGCTTCATATCTATCATCATCATCATCATCATCATCATCATCATCATCATCATCATCATCATCATCATCATCGAGCGTTGTGGCGGCGTGGTCTAAGGCGGTACTTACTTGCTTTGCCAATAGGCTAGAAACCTATGGCGCCTGACAGTTGTGGGATCGTTATGATTCTCCAAAAATAAAATAAAAACCATTCGACTCCAGCAACGTCCCAGTGATTTTCTCCGGGTACTCCGGTTTGATCCGTAAGCAAAATAAAAAAAATAAAAAACTAAAATTAGGTATAGGTAGAGTTTTTGCGAGCCACAGGCTGCGACTACGTGTTACACTCGGTTTGATGATGGTGTTTTTCTTTATCAGTATTTGATTCAGCCCCGATGCTGAAGTCCTGATAAGGTGTAACTCTGATTCGTTTATCCACGCAGCCTGCTCACTCATCAACAAGACACGGAGTCGACGTATGAAGTTTTCCACTTTTATTCAGCACACATCAACAACTGCATACAATCGCCTTTTCACTCTCAATTTTTTACTTTCCAACTCACTATCAACAACTATCCTCTACCCACACACAGGGCATCCATTTTATAATTTTTTCTCTCATTCGAGATGACGACAGGATGTTCTAGAAATGACGCATTACAACCAATCAGAATTAAAGATCGTCATCACTGACTTACGTCATACATATTTCTACACATACCCGGAACGTTCTCTTACTTCGACATGTATCGGGAAATTTCTATCGAGAGTAAACATGCAGATCCAGAGAATCCTCCAATAATATCGACTAACGCAAATTATCAACGTTATACAAAGCCTATCCTAACAACAATGCAAACTCAAATCAAAAGTAAATAAACTCCATTATTGAATACTTTGCAAAACGAAACGATTAGATCTATCGTGCGCGTTTCAGACATACTTTCGTTCGCGTTTCAACGTAACACTACGCCTTCCCAAAGATAGGCGACCCAGAATTTCCGATAAAAAGGCACAATAAAGTGTTAAAAAAAGAATCATCATCATCATCATCCTCATAATTTCATCATCGTTACCGTTATTATCGTCATTTAGAATAATGATGTAAGTGATCTTGTTTTTAGATCTCCGGAGTAAGATAACTTGGGCATCATCATCATCATCATCATCATCATCATCATCATCATCATCTTCATCATCATCATCTTTGTCGTCGTCGTTATGGCCGTCATCGTTATTTGGATTAATAATGGAGGTGACTTGTTTGTGCTTCACATCATCGTCATCATCATCATCGTCGTCGTCATGTCATCGTCGTCGTCATCGGCAACTGCATTATCAACAACAGCAGCAACATTTGAATGACTAATGTGTGGTTGTGTATTTTCAGAACCCTGGAGCAAGCGGCCAACCTGTGCCTGATATCGCTGGCTGTGTCAGATCTCATGTTCTGCGTATTCGCTTTCCCGACAATGTTTCTGCCCAAAAACGATTTGTACGTCAACCAAGGTGAGTTGCGATCCCGCTGAAGGCTACAATGGTTCATGTGTAAGTCTGTGACGCATTCCAACACCTTAAAGAAGGTCAGCCCCCCGTGAGGGTGCCGGGGGTTTAAATAAACAGTATCCCCACTTTCTGGAAATTTAGTGCTTTCAATTCCCATTGTCGCTGTCTTTCTTGTTTGTTCTTTCTCATTCCTACTCTGTTCTATCAATCTACTATACTATCTTCTTCTTCGCTAGATCACTCGCCTATCTTTTTTCGTGAAAACTCTTCCGGGACCAAACTCCTCATTTGTGTGTGGAGTCTGTTGTGTCGGCTTGGGAATATTGGACGTTTTCTGCCAGATGGTCGCCAGGGCATCCTGTGGTATTGTTGTTTAGCAATGTAGGCATTTTATATGTATGTGTTTTCTTGATGTTTTGTGGTGACGTTTGTATTCTGTTTTGTTTTTGTGGGCGGGGGTTCGATAAATTAGGGTGTAGCGTCAGCGTCCCCTGCGTGGGATGCCTTTGTTGTACAGTGACCGGCTGGTGGAGAGCCTTCAGTGTTACCACTAGGGTTGTTTCGGCGGATCTTTAGTGCGGATCGGGGACGAGTCCTCTTTCGGCCAGGTTGTGGTCTTGATTTTGTGGTTCTGATTCGGGTCTTTGCAATCCACTGGACCCTGTAAGCAATGAATAACTAACTAAATCAGTATGCTACCTTTGGAGCTAACTTCTTTATTTATTTGTTACACTTGAATAGGGGTTTTTATAAACCAAAAATGTGTGCTTTTATCTAGAGAGTTATGGTGTGTATTTTTTTTGTTTTTTTGTTTGTTGTGTAATTTCTTGCTTTACCTTTTACTAACTTCTTTATAAATAAGTGTAGGGTTTGCTACAAAAGAGAAACAGCGAGTGGGATTAGATCAACATTTGCAATAATAATAATAATAATAATAATAATAATAATAATAATAATAATAATAATAATAATAATGGATGCCATATACGCGCTTTTTCCCAAATGATAAATCAAGTTCAAAGAGCGGCGATCTATACCAACATACACGCTCCTGTGTTACACACATTGTCAAATACACAACATACATGCAGTAGATCGAGACTCGATACTCAAGACACTTTATTCTATTCCTATTCATATTTTATCCCAAAACTCGGAGGTCGTAGGGGCACCACAGATGATCGTTTAACCAGCGTATTAGATCGAGACTCGATACTCAAGACACTTTATTACCCAACGAATTCAACTACATAGGATTTCGCTATGGTGATGCCGTTAACAAAACAATGCAGTCACTCTGCAGCAACAATCACCCTTCCACAGGGCATTAAAGCCGTTGAAGATGGGGTTGTTGGGTCTCGTTTTCCCCTTGTCGTGCATAGCGCTGCGCTGTGGCTGCCGTTAGAAAACAGCCTGAATTTCACCCACTTTTTTCAATTTTTAAAAGATGAAACGGAGGGCTGAAGGTCAACAGTGATAAAAGTCAGCACAGATTAAAAGGTTCTTTGTACATGTACTTCGCTACAAAGCTTTTTCGGAAGTTCAAAACCAACTGATATTATTCAAACTAAATTCAACTCAAAAATTGGATTGATCCCTTCTGTAAACTGGAGTGCCCGCCACTCGATTCATTGTTTGATGGATGGATTGAGTCGGCCCTATTCATTTGTTTGTAAGCGTGTGTTTTCCTTCATCATTCATCTTAAATTTAATTTGGCTGCGTTGTTTATTCTTCCATCTGCTTGGATTCCAAGATTTTGGCTTTTCTAATAATTGCCTAATTTTTCGTGGTTTTAAAAAAAAGCATAGTGGCTTATCGTTTAGCATCCTATTGTATTGTGTTGTGTTGTATGTTATGTTATTGTGTTGTATTTTGTATTGTATCGTATCTAGGGTGGCGCAGTCCACCCAGCTGTGAATGGGTACTTGGATCTGTTTAGAACCGGGGAAGATAAAGTAGCGAGGGAGAGCAGATAGGCAATCCCCTCCCCTCATTAAACTGGTCTAGAGAAAAGGGGATTCCAAATGCTTCCCTTCCCAACGACCGAAAAGTTACGGGGACAGCTTTACCACTATTGTATTGTATTGTGTTGTATTGTATTGTGTTGTATAGCATTGTGTTATATTGTATTGCATTGTATTGCATTGTATTATATTATATTGTGTTGTGTTGTATTGTATTGCATTGTGTTATATTGCATTGTATTGCATTGTATTATATTGTATTGTATTGTTTTGTATTGTATTGCATTGTGTTATATTGTATTGTATTGTATTGTATTGCATTGTGTTATATTGTATTGTATTGTGTTATATTGTATTGTATTGCATTGTATTATATTGTATTGTATTGTGTTATATTGTATTGTATTGTATTGTGTTATATTGTATGGTATGGTTTTGTATTGCTCTAGGCTTACTACTGATGTACCGTAAATACTCCACTGCCATCATCAACGTGTTCATCATGATCTCCACCTGGCTGACGGTGGCCATGTCCCTGGAGCGCTACCTGGCCATTTGTCACCCTCTGCGGCAAGACCTGTACCTCACCACGCGGAGAATCAAGATCGTCATCGTCCTCACCTACATCCTCTCCTTCATCTTCAACGTGCCTGTACTGTGGCGTTATGAGGTAGGTGTGTAACGGGGAAAAAACAGTTAATGTTTGAAGAAATTGTTGAAGTAAGATCCTGATCGTATGGACTCGCAGCACGTCAGATGCCTACCGCGCCTCAGGAGTATGTCAAGGGTAAGGCGGAGGGGTGGGGGTGGGTAGGGAGATGGGGAAGGAGGGAAGGGTAGGTTCCAAATGGTGGCCAGGGTCCAGACCGCGATGGTGCCCAGTGGCGAAGTCCTTGTCGGGTTGGTGGAGAGGGACTTCATCAGATGCATTGTAGGCTTCTCCTGGAAGATAATAGGCCCTATCTAGTGTAAATCTAGTTCAACTTCGTGTATATACACTTCGTATTTTTCAGACGGCAATGTGAAGCTCAGTATGAGTAATGACACTGGCATTATTTCAAAACGTAAACACGCAGAATCATGATGCAACATTGCTGAGGAACAAACAAAACATAAACATCATACAAACTACTTCCAGGAAAAAGAAAGAAAGAAGTAGGAGCATTTTTGCGAGGGTAATGCGCAGAGCCAGCCTCATCCAAACACACATTGTGTGTTTTATTTTACTCCTCTTATTACAAATATAGTGTCTGGTTTATTTCAGTTGTCAGAAATAGTATCCCTGCTTCCAGTGCAGTGTCAAAGTGGGATAAATGTGCAATTTCAAATGGAAACTTTCGTCATCTTTGCATGAAAGTTTAGTTTACTAATATCTCTGCTTCTAATAAAAATTCAGAAATGGGTTTAGATTCATTGGAATCGGCCAAAACAGACCTGATGAAATATCGCATTATCATTTTGCCTACAGAACCAAAACGTATAGTCTGACCATTTATTTAGTCCTTTCTTTTCTTGATAAGCTATGCAGAGACACAATTATGTACACAACCCAAAGTCTGTCTACATTTCTTTATATGTTAGTTTGACGGATTCATTAATTTATCTCGCTTTGTTATATACCATATTTTCAAATGTAAGAGCGTATACTTTGCACCAGAACATCTTTTTCTATGCTTTCTTCGTGGTGTAGGTCTTCAGGTCTGATATCAAAAGTATCCCTACATTGTCGATTGAATTTAAAGCGGATCAGATCTAAGCTCAATGAACACTTTTTTTTTTTTACAATTTGTTACGTAATTCTACAGTGTTTTACGTAAGCTGACGTCATAATAATAAAGTACTTGTCGAGAGGACAGAACGACGTTTATGCAGAACTAAATATTATTCCTGTGCAGCCGACAAATAAAGTCCTTTGAAAATCATGCAAATACAGTGGAACCTCCGGTATACGACCGTCCAAAATCTGAGAAAAAACGGTCTTATAATAGAGGTGGTCTTATACCGGAAACAAGGGGTAGGGTAGGGGGGACGGGGGGTCAGGCTCGGAGGGGTATGTAGTCATAATTTTCACACTCACCAGCATGTATTCTCTGACAAAGGAAACTGTAAAACATGTTTCATTTTTAGCTTTGTCTTTTATTCACAACTTCAAAAATAGAAAACAGTCGAACCACTGCCAGACGCGTTCATCCAAGTCTGTCAGTGCAGAAGCTCTCAGTTTCGATGTTTCCCTTTTCGCCACTTTCTCCACTCTCCCATCGTAGTTTCACAGATTCCTTATCCTTTATGATGAGCTGAATTTGGGTCTTCCCAACGTCTAAACTTCTTGCAATAGACAAACAACTCTCCCCATTTTCACTTCTTTCAATCACTTTCATTCTCTCTGCCAAACTCAAAACGTTCCTCTTGCGCGACGCCATTTTGACAGCCAGTGTATGCGAGTAATGTCCCTTATTTGCGAAACGGAAATAGCAGAAACAGCAGGCGTACACTAACATGAGAGAAAAAACGAAAGGTACAGACAGCAAATTAACTGATATCTCTTTTAAATTGCCCTAAGACGGTCGTATAAAGGGCTTAAGACACGGTCGCTGGTCGCATAAACGAGGTTGTCGCATACCAGAGGTCATTTATTATTGGAAGTGAATCCGTCAGAAGTTTTCAGGTCACATAACGGAGGGAGTCGTATACCAGAGAGCCGGATACCGGAGGTTCCACTGTAGTCAAAACGAGTAAAAGGTCAAACGAGAGAAAAACCTAGTTCTAACTTTTATCGCACAAATAACGACAGTTTGGACTACCTACTGATAGTAAGTATCTGCTAAAATAGCGCAATAGAAAAATATTATTAAAAAAAATAATAATAACAACAACATCAACAACAATAATAATAATAATAATAATAATAATAATAATAATAATAATAATAATAATAATAATAATAATAATAATAATGATGATGATGATTTACCGCCCATTGTTAGTGGTGAGAAGAAAGCCTACAGGATTTTTTTTTAATGCCCGCTGCATCGGCAGATTTAAAAGTGGTTCGAATCGGCTTTGCCTTCAGCTGCCTGCCCTTAGTCACTTCTTTTTTTTCTTTTTTTTTTTAAAGTAAAAAAAAAAAACACGCTAATACACCTTGCACTGGTAAACGGAAATGAAAGCAGTGCCACAGGACGTAACCATGCCATAGTAATAAGATATGTCTTTCAACCGCAAGCATCCATAGGCTTTGGATGTCTGTAGTTAGACATCGCGTCAAGTAGCACAAGCTTTTAAAATGTCTTTTTTTTTTCCTTACTTTTCTTTTAGGGTGAGGAGGAGGGGGAGGGGGAGGTGTCGGAACTCCTGGAACCCCCCTCTCCTTCCCCCCTCTCCGATCCCCTAGATCTGCCCCTGCGCCTGCCTCTTTCACCATCTTTATTTATGTATTGGTTATTGTCAATTTAATATAGCGCATAATCACGTTAAAGAGGTTTTAACCCGTCACCTGTACCCCCAAACTAGTCTACATGCGTAAGCTGATCCCTTTTCTTTGTTCAAATAATAATAATACATGATGCTATGTACGCGCCTTTCCCCAAGGCTCAAAGGGCGGCGATCTATACCAACATACACGCTCACCTGTCTTATTTACCCTCACACACACCAAATACACATACATCACTCAAACAAACAGGTGGTGTAAAGGCAGGAAAATCGCTATTAGAAGACGGAAGAAAATCGAATTTTTATTTTTGAAATTTTTTATATTGACTGCATCCTGTACCATTATTGAAGGGAGGGAGGAAACCGGAGTGCTCGGAGAAAACCCTCGGTGACCTCAATAGTCTCGTACCTAAGTCACATACGTTCGCCCCTTGCGGGAATCGAACCCGCGACCTTCGGCATAGGAAACCGGCGACTTATGCACTGCGCCACGAGGCCACCTTATATCCCCAGCAAAGTTCGTTGTTCCGGAGGTTGCCGAGTGCCAATGAAAACGCAACGGGGGGAAAAAAACGATAATCCAATTCTACGTCATAAACCTTGTTACTGTGGTATCGATCCTTTGACTTTTTGAATAGCTGTCAGTGCATGCTAATACCATTTAATCTTGTGAGTGGATGAAATATCACACCCCACACAGCGTGCATTCGACCCATCTGGTAGTCCTTCTCTGCCTCACAAACCCGTTTTGCTGTTTGACATTGCCAATGTTCGTTTCACCACAGCAATCACATTCAGGTCTCGCTAAAGTCATCATAGAGAGGGTTGTCGACCGTCGTGACAGTAAAAATACTGTTACTGACAGGTACCACACACGTCACGATGATTAAATTTGCCCCCCAAAAATATATATAGGTGGGATCCATTTTACATTCCGAAAACTTTGCACTACGATGATCCTCTGCATTGTTTTCTGAGGTTTAAGAGAACCAAATCATGGCACACATCCACACATGCAAACCATTGGCAACAGAGAAGGGGAGATAAATCTTTTCTTATCATTCCCTCTTTCCACGGAGGATGGCATCCAGTAAGGATGATGCTATCAATACACCCCAGCCCCGTCACTAGTTAGGCCAGACACCTACTACATGTACTTGGGTTCTACACAAACTTTTGTCTGCCAGGTTCAAGAGATCTGCCCGAAGGCTTTGGTGGCCCTGGACCAAGGTGCAGGTGTGGACGGCAATGGTGCTGGGGACACTCGCGTGCTGGGCGCCGTGGTGGCCAATTCATTGATAAACACGTCATCGTTGTTATCAAGCGCCGGTGACGCCTCTGTGTATCACAGGCCTCACACAGCCGTGCTAGGCGCTCAGGTGCCATCTGCCAAATTTGAGGCTTTGAGTCCTGGGGAGGAAGAGGGTGTGTTAGACATCGTGTCCTCAGCGCTAAGGATGGGCGAGTCCGGCAGCACCACGGATATGCCGATGGTGGGCACTGATGGCCATGGTGCCCTGGGAAACAACAGCAGCTGGGAACCGGTTCGCGCCTACCGCGTCAACTTGTCGCCGTGGGAGTCGCGGCTGGAGAACACGGCCTACCGCATCCTATGGGCCGTCATCAACAACGTCATCCCGCTGCTGCTGCTGGTGTACTTCAACGTCTGCCTGTGCCGCAAGATCTACCGCTCCTACAAGATGCGGCAGAAGTTCAAGCAGGAGCACCACAGCGGCCACCACGACAACTCCTCGCACGTGCTGACGGTAACCCTCGTCGTCATCGTCGTCATGTTTTTCATCCTGGTCGCGCCGTCCGAGATTGTGATCCACGCCTCCACCATCACGCATAGCAAGCAGAGCTTCGCCTACATGACGGTGGAGGCCGTGATGAACTTTATGCAGAGCTTGAATTTCTCCGTCAACTTCATCCTGTACTGCATCATCTCCCCCTACTTCAGAAAGACGCTCAAGTAAGTTTTCACTGAACTGTCTGTGTTTATGTATTCCGCTAATATCCATTTTAAAAAAGCCCTTTGTTGACGTGGTATTATTATAGAAAAAAACAACAACACATTTATATTGACACGCGTAATTATAGCTCAATCAAAAACAGTTTATAAATGAATTTTTACAAATGTATACTATTTTGACCTGTATGGAAATGTATGATTGAAGAAACAAGTATTTTTAAATAAATGATCCTGGTTTGTTATTCATAAAGAAATTTATTTTTCTTGCGACTTTTCATTGACTCATTGCCTCTGGTTGTTCTCACGCAGGTACATCTTCTGCTGCGGCTGCTACAACATCTATCAGGTGTCAAAGCAGTGGAGGAAAGAGTTCGAAACGTCGCTCATGTGACGGCGCGTCAGTGACGTCGACAGCCCGCAACGTCACTGCCGCCCAGCGTCCTCACGCCTCGCGCGTCATCCCTCCAACTCCTCCGGCTCCTCTACCGGTAGAAACTGTCACCATCAGCGCCGCTACCACCAACGGTTTCGGCACGAGGAGGAGCGAGGGAGGGTGAGGAGGGGCGAGGTCAGGACGATGGTGCGCTTCCAGCAACGGCCCGAGAACCGACTCGTCGTCGCCAACGGCCGTGGTGGGCGTTACGGACTCCAGACGTCACTGGTTTAACGGAATACATTACGTCATTCTTTGCGGTTTCTTTATTGGTCCATTTAAAATACACTGTATTTCGGACCGTTCATGAAGAGATACATTACTGTATTCACTGATTACAAACATGTGGTCGGTCTTTTTATCTCTTTCTCCCCACGCGTGAGATACTGAGGGACGGATTGGTCTGTGAGGCAGTCGTATACGAGCCAACGTTATTAGTGTTCAGAGTATCTTAATAGCCAAGAAGCAGCGAAGATCATCGACGATCAGCCTGATCAACGCTGCTTACACGTGGCTGTGAATAATAGAAAGCTCGTCCATTTGTGAACAATGGAGAACGTGTCTCCCTTTTCATCGAAGGGGCGGGAAGGAAAAATGTGGCTGCAGCTGTTTCGTCCCTTTGGAAACGTATATATGTAATGATTCACTATTGAGCTGCGATGTGATACCAACAGAAGCTCCATCTCCCCAGCAGCAGAAATCCTATCTACCTGGATTCCTTCCTCTCGGATTTCAAGGTGTGGCTTTCGGACGTGAACGCTGCCACTCTTCATGCGTTCAGAACTTCTGGTTCAGGGCGAGCTCAAACCCCAAAACTACAAATGTGTGTATAAAGTTTTAACGGTAAACATTATATTAAGGAAGTTAAACCCAGGCATGCACACCCCGGATTTGTGTGGAGTCCTCCCTCCTCCCCTCCCCAACCTCCCCTACCCTCCTCCCCCTCCCACCATGCCTTCTCTCCACTTCGCCCAGACGGAATATCTGCATAGACTAATTATTTTGAAGAAAGAAAAAAAGAAGTCGCGTATATTTTTTTATGTAGACCGATTCTAAAGGGACAAATAGCACTAGTCATTGCGTCAAATGGTTCATGTCGGCACTGTTGCGTATTGCTTCACTGATGTAATGTCACGTTTAATACCCAATAATATTGCGTGTCATATCTAAAGTGTTAGTTGTGCGATCCCGCAAAACGTTGCGTAAACGCTGTTATTAAAAATGGGTTACTGATCTTTGACTTTAAAAAAAATCATGTTTGAACTTTGAATTTACCTGTTTGACTTATAAATATTATTTTGTATAATTACGGGGCCTCGATGTGGAAAAAACTGTTACGTCGAAGATACGTGTTTAAGTGTTTTCTTTGTCTTTGCTTAATGTATTACGTCAGTGATGCTACATCAGTATTTATGTCACTGATGTTTAGTTGTGCACTCTGTTTAGCTGGTTGTCATTGTCGTTAAAGAGATTATGGCACATTGTTTAGCTATGAACTGTGTACACAGCGTCTTATGTGTGTTTCTGTCTATGTGTAGTGTGTGTTCGTGTAGTATGTGTGTTTGTGTGTATGTTACACATATTATCAATAGTCGATTCAACCCCAATGCTTGAATCTTGATATGTGTAACTCGAATTCGTTTATCCACGCAGGTTGTTCACTCGTCAACAAGGCAGAGGTCGTCGTATAAAGTTTTCCAACTTTATTCAGCAAACACCAACAACTGCATACAAGAAAATCCGAAAATCACTCCAAAAATCAATTTTAGCAAGCGGTGCATTAGTCTTTCAACAATCTTTCAAAACTTCGAAAATTCTGGAATAACGAAATAACACTCAATCAAGATAAAACTAATTACCGGAACTACACACTGTCTCAAGTCATAAAATGTTTACGAGGTTACAGGATTCGACTAGCTATCGCCAGAACGACCTGAACCATTCGATCGATAATAAATAAGCAATTCCAGAAAGTTCTCCACGATACTACAACAATATCGATCGACAAAAACTTTCAACATTATACAAATCTTTCTCTAGCAACGGCGCAGAACCAAATCAAATGTAAATACATGCTACTATTACACGCTTTGCAAAATAACATGCTTAGAACTATCGTGCGAGTCCCTATCGTAACAGTGTTGTGTATGTGTGTGTTTGTGTGTGGTTGGTGTGCGCGCGCGCGTGTGTGAAGTGTGCGCGTGTATGTTAGCGCGTGTGTCAGGTTTTAACAGGATTTTCGGTGTATTAATGAACTCTACACGTCACTGACGATACTGATAATAGACCCACTTGTAGAATGTTATACTGACGCCGTTTGCTTTTCATTAATTTCGCCGATAAGGAAACCACAACACGTTTCTTTATAAATGTTCTACACAAAAGAAGCCAGTTTATTTACAAAATTAATTGGACTCGATGGATCTCCCTAGCAAATTACTTTAGAACTTTGTCCTTTTATTAAACAAACAGACGACACATACACGCGCACACTTCACACACTACACGATATATACATAATGACAGCAACAACGGCACTATATTACAAAACACAGTAGCATCGAACTGCAAACTGATGCGTTCATGGGCGCTTCATTCTGGGGCGCTGTCAGCTATAGTTTCTTATGTTTACCTTGTTCTTAGTGCATATTGGAGGCTGATTTGTTGTACAGAAGTGTGTGGAGACTACATTGTTTCTTGATGTATTGGTGGCGGTGGCTGTGGTGTTTTGAAGTGTGGTGTGACTGCTACTCAACAGGGGAAGTCAGCGAGAGTGGACAACATACCCGCGGAATAGCAGGAAGCCGGAGGGGAGGCGATGATTGATGCCCTCACCATTATCTATAACAAGATCTGGCAAAGTGGGGAGTGGTCCACACCATGGACCCAGTCGCTTGTCATCACTCTTTTTAAAAAGGGTAACCTTCAGGAGTGTGAAAATTACCGCACCATCAGCCTCATCAGCCATCCCAGCAAGGTCAAAGCACCAAGCTGAACAAATAATAGCTGAAGAACAAGCAGATTTCAGGGCAGGGCGAAGTACCACTAAACAGATTGTCAGCACCAACAATTAAAAATCTAGATCATATGTTTGTAGACTTCAAGAAAGCGTTTGACCGATTCTGGCATGCAGCTCTGTGGGCAACCATGAGAGTGTACAACATCAGCCCTAAAATTATTAAAGTCAACAAAAGCCTGTATGACGAGGCTACCAGTGCAGTCCTCCACAACAGCTCCGTCGGGAAATGGTTCAGGACAGCAATCGGTGTGCGGCAAGGATGCCTACTCTCTCCAACACACTTTAACATCTTCCTAGAGCGCATCATGAAAGATGCCCTTGCAGATCACGGAGGCACAGTCAGCATAGGGGTAGAGCAATCTCCAACCTCCATTTTGCGGATGACATTGATGGATTGGCTGGCGAGGAACAAGAACTTGAACAGCTGGTACAGAGGCTTGAACCACCGCCAGAGCCTATGGAAGGGAAATAAGTACAGAGAAGAACCAAAATGATGACAACAACACCAAAGGCATCAACATGGACATCAAGGTCCAATGCCAATCTCTCAACACAGTGCATAGCTTCAAATATTTAGGAAGTTCTCTCCAGGATCGCACAAACAACTGCTGCCCTGACAAGGTTGAAGCCCATTTGGAAAGACAGGACCTTCAGTCTACATTCCAAGGTAAGGATGCTGCGCTCCCTTGTCATCTCCATCTTCCTATACGCTTACAAAACACTGACCCTCACAGCAGATCTCCAACAAAGAATACAAAGCATGGAGATGAGGTGCTACAGAAGACTTCTGGGCATTTCCTATACCAAGCACATTAACAACGAAGTTTGACAGACCATTACACAAGCCATTGGATAACACGTGACATGCTCACAGTGGTGAAGAAACGGAAACTCCGATGATATTTCCACGTCACCAGAGCATCAGGCCTTGCAAAATACCATCCTGCAGTGCACGGTGATAGGAATCCGAAGAAGAGGGAGACAGAATAAGAGGTGGGAGGACAACATTCGAAAATAGACTGGTTCCCCAACGAGGATAAGATAGGATAGGACTGCTACGGGTCAAGATGGCGACCATCAAAACGGTAAACCATCAGGTTTCATTCATCAGTACACCCGTGAGTCTATTTTGCTTCTGCAATCGGCTGTTGATGCCATGCTCCATCGATCTGGCTGTTTCCCAGCAGAAATCATTCCTGATCTTAATGCAGGGGAATGAGGGGGTAGGGGTGGAGTAGGCGGGGTCACAGTTCCGTCGTGAATGTCCTAAGGCGTAAAGGTGGACACTGAGGAGGGATGCGACGAAGATTGCGGCGCTATGGGACCCTTCTACCCCTCCCCTCCATCATTCTCTCAAACACTCGCTCTCTTCGACCAAGGCCTTCCACCTACAACTTTGATGAACTATGTGCCTATTTATAACACATGAAAGAATTCAGAGATGCATGTTTATGTCTTTCAGAGTCATGGTTTGACGATCGTGCAACAGACGACAGTGTTTACGAGGGTGGTCCGATAAGTACTTAGCCTACAAAAGAAAAACGAAATTTTTGGAAAAAGTGGCGATTTATTTTTCAATATAATCTCCTTTTAGTTCGATACACTTGACCAAGCGATGCTTCAACTTCTTTAACCCGTCTGAAAAATATGTTTTATCGAGGTCTGCAAAGTAGGCCTCCGTGGCGGCGATTACCTCCTCATTCGACTCAAATTTCTGCCGGCGAGTGGGCGAGTGACTTTTTCAAGTTTTGAAACAAAAAGAAGTCGCACGGGGCCAAATCTGGTAAATACGGTGGATGGGGCAGCAGTTCGTAGCCCAATTCGACTAATTTGGCCGTGGCGAGGGCGGAGGTGTGAGCCGGTGCGTTATCATGGTGGAAGAGCGCTTTTTTTTTCTAAAATCCGCGGTCAAAATAAAACTACGAGTCCGATCCGGCTGAAATTTCGACAGTAGCCGTCTACGAGAATGTACTACACGATAGTAAATTGCTCTTGCGATACTGGCGCCATCGGGCGGTGAGGCTAAGTACTTATCGGGCTGCCCTCGTACATCGATGGTTTGGGCACGCCATTTCGCGGTGACCGATCAGACTTTACTGTCAGTGGTAAACGTCACGGTGGTGGTTTGTGTTTGTATGTCAACGAACAGTATTGTAGAAGAACCATTGTGGCAGTACGAAAGCAACTGTGTACACCCGATGTTGATTTGCTGGTTGTGTCACTGCGACCCAAATACTTACCACGCCAGGTTGGCCAGATGTTTATAACTGTGCTATTTACACACACCCCACTACCTAGGCTTGACGAGCATGTGCGTGCACAGAAATGGCTGACGTCGTTCGTGCACTGCAGTTGATTTCGCCTGATGCTCCGAATTTTGTGCTTGTCGATTTTCTAGTGACTGACGCAGTTATCTCCCTTCACTCAAACAGTATGTTACATGTTACAGTCAATACCCGGGAAGATGCTATATTTTGCTATGGCAACATTCCCAATGCATATAAATCTTTTCAGCTCCCTAAAATCGGATCATCCGATCATGATTCTTTACGTCTGATCCCTGCATATAAACCAAAAATCCAAACTGAGCCTGTTGTTAACCAAATCTGTAAAAGAATGGTCTGACGATTGTGTTGAGCGATTGCAAGGTTGCTTTGATTGCACAGACTGGAATGTTTTTCTTGAATGTGGTCACTGACTATGTAAAATTTTGTGAAGACGTGATTATTCCAACAAAACAAGTTAAAATCTATCCAAACAACAAGCCCTGGGTGTTGAGGTCACTAAAGTACACCATTAATGAAAAGAAAATTACATGTCAAACTGGGAACAGGGAGGATAGGAAGAGGTTCAGAAGACATCAAGGGAGGAAATTCGGGCAGCTAAGTTACAATATAAAGAAATGTTGAGCGTCAGTTCCAGTCAGGCAATGTGAGATTTGCCTGGAAAGGGTTTAAAAACTCTTGTCAGGCCAGAATAAGCCTCAGAGCAACAACTGCCTGCTTAGTGAGGACGAAAAGTTAGTTTTACAAACAAACTGAATGATTTCTACTGTCGTTTTGAAGGCAGTGATTTGAGGGACAATTTGTCTGACGTGTTGGTTGACCTTCAAGAGAGGGTGGGGAATGAGGCGTGAGGTTCTTTAGAAGACCTTGAGGTCCATGACTGCGTTGTTGAGTCTCACTTCAAGAGAATAAATCCACGTAAGGCAATGGGGTCCAGATGGCTTGTGTAGAGAACTGTTGAAAGTATGTTCTGCTCAGTTGTGTGTTGTTTTCAGCCAGCTGTTTTCCATACCATTGCAACACTTTGTTGTACCCTCAATCTGGGACAATTCCACTATCTGTCCTGTTCCAAAGTCTAGAAGCTCTTCTGATTTAAAAAGGCTCGTTGCACTCACCAATGTTGCCGTGAAATGCTTCGAGCGTATTGTCTTGGAAAAACTTCTTTCTCTAAAAAAAACAACACATTTTCATGATCCTTTTCAGTTCGCATACAAGCAAAACAGATCTACCAACACCCGCTCTACTCAACAACGTCTATACACTTCTGGATAAACTTGGTTCTTTCGTTAAGATTCTATTTATCGATTTTTTCCTCTGCTTTTAATACGATACAACCTCATCTCATGGCTCTCAAATTTATGGCCCTTGACGTCAATCCCAGGTTCATCCTGTGGATTATTAGCTTTCTAGTTCACAGATCTCATTCGGTCTGTCTCCTCCTCTCGAACTACATCAACTGGCTCCCCTCAAGGCACTGTACTATCTCTCCTGTTCTCTTTACTCTGTACACAACGCTGCACTGGCTCTGAAAAAAACACCTCCTCTCATTAAGTACTCGGACGACTCTGCACTCCAAGATCTCTCTAACTCTGCAACTGTCTATCTGAAAGAAGTGCAAACATTTACTGCATGGTGCAAAGCGAACTACCTAAATTTTAATTTGAAAAAAAAACAACTAAAGAACTGGTAATTGATTTCAGAAGGACCCCGTCTGCTTTACCTGATTTAGTGATTGATGGAGCGAAGGTGGAGAGAGTTACTGAATACAAATATCTAGGAACTATACTGGACAATAAACTTACCTTTGAACACTACTTCTATCCATGAGAAATGCCAGTCCAGAATATATTGTCTGCAGAAATTGCGCTCTTTAAAAGTCAACAAGTCTGTTTTAGGTCACTTTTATAGCCGTTTTATTCAGTCTGTGCTGACCTTTGGTTCTCTTTGCTGGTTTGGAGGTCTCAGCGTGAGGAATACGAATGTGTTGAATGGACTTGTAAATGTACGCGGGAGAGTGGTGGTTGAAAGGTAGGAGAGCTTGTGTGTGTTGTACCAAAGTCAAACTACAAAGAACGCGTGGGCAATTGCAAGAGACTACACTCACATGCTAGCCCTTCTTCCTTCTGGCCGCCGTTTTAGAGTGCCAACTGTTTCCACAATTAGAGCTAGAAACAGTTTTGTCACCAAATCAGTGCAAATTCTTAATAAGTGTTAACTGAAAGCTGGGTGTGTGTTGGTGTATGTAGGTGTGTGTTGGTGTATGTAGGTGTGTGTTGGTGTATGTAGGTGTGTGTTGGTGTATGTAGGTGTGTGTTGGCGTATGTAGGTGTGTGCGTGTGGCGTACAGGTGCACTATATTGGAGTTTTATCATTTATAATGCAGCAATTGTACCACTACCCAGTATTTCGTGACTGTGTTCTGTGTGCTTCTTTGAAGCATAATTTCTAATAGCAAACCTGTGATTTGGCATTGTGTGTGAGAGAGAGAGAGAGAGAGAGAGAGAGAGAGAGAGAGAGAGAGAGAGAGAGAGTGTGTGTTTATGATATTGAAGTGTAATGAAGGCGATGTTTAGTTTACAAATATTGTGGAATATGCATGTAAGGATACAATGTGTCTGTAATGTTCATGATAATATGTACATTCGTGCGAGTCAGAGCATGAGGTATCTTTGTAAAAAAAATTTTTTAAATATTATTGTTACCTTTTTAATTGCTTTTTACTGACAGCAATTGCATGTTAGAATTTCTCTTCTGAGCTAATAAAGTTTTCTGAATCTGAAACAATAACATATATACTGACTGAAAATGTTCAAGCATTTGTGACACATACATACCTCCAAAAAATATGCACTCAAAAGAACAAGCGCATAAATATGCAAGATAAAACATAAACAACAGTCATCACATATAACAAATGATCTCTTTAGGAAATTATTTTGTTAACGCAGATTGAAGAATTAAAGTTTGTTTGTATGTGTGTGTGAGTGTGTGTGAGTGTGTGTGTGTGTGTGTGTGTGTGTGTGTGTAATTAAGTAAGTATAGGTGTGCGTATGTGTGTCCGGATGTTGCTTTTTTTTTAACTGATATATCCTGGTTCATTGCTTTAGTTGTAGAAAATGTTACAATATTTGCAGCTGTGATGACGATAATATAGTTAATACTGAACTGAGCATAAAACACTATCGAACGTTTTTGCTGAGTGTAACATTGTAATCAATGTGAGAATAATTGTATTCAATGTCAGAATAATATGTATAATATGACAGCTATATCATGAGTAAATACTAGGTTCTCTATTTTGCCATTTTGTCGTCTATGTCGTAGATAATTATGACAAATACATGATATTCCTTATAAGGGATGGATACCTGCGTGTTAGACGTTACATCGCCATCATCACCGTCATCATCGTCATCGACGTCGTCATCAGCATTTACAGTCCCCATAATCATCACCACCATCGTTGATCACCTTCATATTTTTGTTTTACCAAGTGATGTTTCTCGTTTATGTTTGTTCTAACAACTTCGAAACAAGTAATGATGTTTTTGATATGTCCCGGTTGAAACAAATCATATATTAGTCTTTCTAACAAGTGATAGATTAATGGTCCTCATATCATATAGTTTTTGTTCTATGAAGTGATTGTAATCATCAATAATTACTTCGTTGATGACGATCCTCATACATCATAATAATGATATATTTAAGTGTTGATGATCGTTGTGGGTTCCATCAAATACTTTTCCTAAAATGTGTTGGTTTTATCAAATTGATTTGATGACCATCCCTATACATTGTGGTTCCATATTTATTGATGTTCCTCATATATTTAGGTCCCATCTAGTGATGGCGGATGCTGATATATTTTAGTTTTGTCAGTAGAGGCGTTCTTTATATATCTTGGTTCCAGTTATCAAGTGATGATAGGCTCTTAGATTTGTTTGACGATGTTTCTCGTATATTTTTGATTCGATCAAATTAATGATTTTGATGTTTGCAATAATCAAGTGATGATGTTTCTTATATGGGATCAGTGTCCGACAGACCATCACACAAGCCATTGGACAACACGATGACCTGCTCACAGTGGTGAAGAAAGGGAAACTCCGATAGTATGGCCACGTCATCAAATCATCAGGCCTTGCAAAGGCCATCCTGCAAGGCACGGCGCAAGGAGGCAGAAGAAGAGGGAGACAGAAAATGAGGTAGGAGGACAACATGCGAGAATAGACTGGCTTGACACTGAGCGAAGCCATGAGGGTTGCTGAGGACAGAGAAAGATGGAGTACGTTGGTTAAGCGATCATCTGTGGTGCCCCTACGACCGTCGAGTTACGGGATAGGATAGGATAGGATAGGATAGTGGGTTACATTTTATTTTAAACACCCAGCAGGGCACTAGGTCTTTGCTCTCCCTCCCACCCCCACACCCACTCTCTACCAACCTCTCCCTCTTCCCCACCACGTCCAGGGCTGCTCAGTAGTCTGGATTCTCCCCCCTCCTTCCCCCCCTCTCTACCCCCCTCTCCCCTCCCCTCCTCCCCGTGGAGATACCGAGGGTTTCTGTATAAATAGTAACGCCTCTTTGTGAAAATTTCGTGCTTTATATTGCCACTGTTTCTGTCATTCTCAATCGGTCTTTTCTTTCTCGTTCCTAATCTGTTCTATCAATCAATGATCTTCTTCGCTAGACCAGTCACCTACCTTTTTTCTTGAAAACTCCCAAAACTCCCCATTTGTTTATTATGTTTTATGTTTGATTTTCTTAAGTTCTGGTGTCAGTATCCACAGTTGCTATTGAAATTATATTTATTATGTCCACAGTTGACATTGGCAGTTATCATTATATCGCATAATGTCAGAAGAGCACAATATTACCATTTTTGGAAAACATTGTGCACATGTATTGTCTATGTTCTGGATGTTAATAATAATAATAATAATAATAATAATAATAATAATAATAATAATAATAATAATAATAATAATAATAATAATAATAATAATAAACAACAATAATAATAATAATAACAATAATAATAATAACAATAATAATAATAGGTGGAATAATACAACAATGTATAATGGGCTTTCGTCTCACAAGATGTAGTGATTCGAGGCGCGAGTATTCATCAAAGACCCAGCCTCCCCCCCCCCTCTCATCCCCCACCTTTCTCCCCATCCCCTCACGTGGATGTGCCGTGGGTTTATATATAAATAGTATCCCCACTTTCTGGAAATTTAGTGCTTTAAATTCCCATTGTCACTGTCTTTCTCCTTTGTTCTTTCTCATTCCTACTCTGTTCTATCAATATAATACATGTTATCTTCGCTAGACCAGTCATCTATCTTTTTTTCTTATAAACTCTCCAACTCCTCATTTGTTTATGGGGTCTGTTGGTTCAGCTTGGGAATATTGGACGCTTTCTGCCAAATGGTCACTAGGGGTTTCGGTGGTAGGGCTTTCTGTGGTATTATTATTATTTCGCAATGTAGGCATTTTATATGCATGTGTTTCGTTAATATTTTATAATGATGTTTATATTCTATTTTGTTTTTGCAAACTGGGGTTCAATAAATTAGAGTAAAACCCCTTGGGGTCATGAGCAATCTTGTCACTGTAGATTGTTCTAACCTATAAAGGGAACAGTGAAAGCCCCAGTTGAAAACCTGTCTTGCCTTTGTAGGCATGACTAATTCACTGCGGCAACAGTTCCCCCCGTTGGAGTGCCGGGGGTTTCAGTATAAATAGTATCCCCACTTTCTGGAAATTTAGTGCTTTAAATTCCCACTGTCGCTGTCTTCATCATTTGCTCTTTCCCATTCCTGATCTGTCCTATCACTCTGCTATACTTTCTTCTTCTTCGCTAGATCAATGACCTACCTTTTTTCTTGAAAACTCTTCCTGGACAAGACTCCTTGTTTGTGTATGAGGTCTGTTGGATCAGCTTGGGAGTGTTGGATGCTTTCTGCCGGGTGGTCATTAGGGCTTCCTATGATTGTATTATTTCGCACTATAGGCATTTTATATGTAATGTGTTTTGTTGATGATTTATAATGATGGTTGTATTCTATTTTGTTTTTGTAACCGGGGTGTTCGCGTAGTTGAGGTCAACCCTCAGCCGTCCCCCGCGTGGGATGTCTTTATTGTAAAGTGACTGGCCGGTGGAGGGCATTCAATTTTCCCACTAGGGTTGTTTCGGCAGATCTTTTATGCGGATCGGGGGTTGTCCGGTCCTGATTTGGCTCGGAAGAGTCCGCTGGACCTAAAGCAACAATAAATCAATCAATCAATCAATTAGAGTAAAGCGTCAGCGTCCCCTGCATGGGATGCCTTTATTGTAAAGTGGCCGGCTGCCTTCAGTTAGGGACGTTAGGGTTGTCTCAGCAGTTCTTGTATACGGATCAGGGGTATCTTTCACCCAAGTTATGGTCCTGATTTTGTAATCCTGATTCGGCACTTTGCAGTCCTCTGGACCCTATAAACAATGAATAACCAACTAACTATTCATCAATGACGGTTTTAAATGACTTTTTGTCTGTGTTGTTTTATATTTGAAGTCTCCAATCAATGTCGATAATGTGGACATTAAAGTGTAAAGACCATCTACCACTTCAGTTAATCACATTATAACATTACCATTGACAGTGTTTCATTCAAAATTTCACTAAATGGGTACATTAAAAGTGATTTTTGTTTTTAAAAACAAATGTCTCAAATGCACAAACGATGAAAATAAATGCACCATGGGTGTTAATTTTTATGGAGAAAACATTTTCGATTTTTTTTTGGTTTGTTTTGTGTTTTAAAAACTGTGTGGGAACATTTGACATTAAATTGTGATTGAAAAACAAAATTTATATTTATATTGTAATTTATCTTTAGTATTTCCAGACTTACCTCTCTTTTTCTCTTTATTCTGCCTTTATTTGTCTATCTATGTCTCTGTCCCTCTCTCTATCTGTTTGTCTGTCTGTCTCTCTTTCTCGCTAGTAACCCCCGTTGGAGTGCCGGGGGTTTCAGTATAAATAGTATCACCACTTTATGGAAATTTAGTGCTTTAAATTCCCACTGTCGCTGTCTTCCTCATTTACTCTTTCCCATTCCTGCTCTGTCCTATCACTCTGCTATACTATCTTCTTCTTCGCTAGATCAATGACCTACCTTTTTTCTTGAAAACTCTTCCTGGACAAGACTCCTTTTTGTGTATGAGGTCTGTTGGCTCAGCTTGGGAGTGTTGGACGCTTTCTGCCGGGTGGTCACTAGGGCTTCCTGTGATGTTATTATTTAGCAATGTAGGCATTTTATATGTATATGTTTTGTTGATGATTTATAATGATGTTTGTGTTCTATTTTGGTTTTGTAACCGGGGGTTCGAGTAGTTGGGGTAAAACGTCAGCCGTCCCCTGCATGGGATGTCTTTATTGTAAAGTGACTGGCCGGTGGAGGGCATTCAATTTTCCCACTAGGGTTGTTTCAGCAGATCTTTTATGCGGATCGGGGGTTGTCCGGTCCTGATTAGGCTCGGAAGAGTCCGCTGGACCTAAAGCAACAATCAATCAATCAATCTCGCTAGTATCCCCACTTTGTGTAATTTAGTGCTTTGAATTACCACTGTTGCTGTCTTTCTCCTTTGTTCTTTCTCGTTCCTACTCTGTTCTACCAATGTACTATCTTCTTTTCCCGTCACCTTTGCTAGACCAGTCACCTACCTTTGCTAGACCAGTCACCTACCTTTTTTCTGGAAAACTCTCCCATTTGTGTATGAGGCCTACTGGGTCAACTTGGGGATATTGGACACTTTCTGCCAAATAGTCACTAGGGCTTTCTAAGGTCTTATTATTTAGCAATGTAGGCATTTTATATGTATGTGTTTTGTTGATATTTTATAATGATGTTTATATTCTATTTTGTTTTTGTAAACGGGGATTCGATAAATTAGAGTAAAGCCTCAGCGTCCCCTGCATGGGATGTCTTTATTGTAAAGTGACCGGCTGGTGGAGGGCTTTCAGTGTTATCATTTGGGTTGTTTCAGCAGATCTTTTATACGCTTCAAGGTTGAGTCCTCTTTCAACCTTGTTGTGGTCCTGATTCGGCTCTGTGCAATCCGTTGAACAATGACTAACTAATTCAGACAGGAAAACTAATACGAACATAAACAGTATAGTATAGTATAGTATAGTATAGTATAGTATAGTATAGTATAGTATAGTATAGTATAGTATAGTATAGTATAGTATAGTATAGTATAGTGTAGTGTAGTGTAGTGTAGTGTAGTGTAGTGTAGTGTAGTGTAGTGTAGTGTAGTATAGTAGTGATCGCATCGTAGGTTGTCAGCCTTTGAAATGCCCTCAAGATAAACGTGCATATAAAGAGCACACGTATTACTTGTCACACTGACAGGCTGTCAGACATAGGTTGTCTGATGAATGTTGCCTACCAGAGGGAGGTGGGGTAAGGACATCTCCACCCAAGTCAGTGTAGTACATTATGTTAGACGAAAACGAACGTATCTAGACCATTTTAAAATGCAGTTGTGGCACAAATTGTGACCACATCCTCTGGCAGACTGTTCCATGTGTTAGTAAGTTTGTTAGTGGGAAAAATGCTGGTATAAACTAGTATGAACAGTCGTTCTTGTTCAAATTTATGTTCATGACCTCGGGTTGAAGAGATTTCAACTCTACTAAATAGGGACTTTAATTGTGGTTTGGGGGTCATGGTTGTTGTGTAAGATTTTAAACAACTCAATCATGTCTCGTTTCAGACGTCTGTACTCAAGGCTTAAGGCACTTTAACTTTTAGTTTAACCTGCCCTCGTAACTGAGGTCTTTTAGCCCCAAGATGCATCTGGTGATTTGTTTCTGTATAGCTTCATTCTTGTTGGTATGGTTTTTAAACTTAGGACTTCACACTATATTTCCGCATTCCAGTGTAGGACGAACAATGAATATGTTGAATATCTATTGTGCAATATAGAATACCGAATCTGTGGGTTCGGGCAAATAGAATAGACCCAACGTTTCCCGGCGTGTCGTAAGAGGCGACTAACAGGGGTGATGTTAGCACGGCATCACTGGGCGAAAGTCTTCTACACAGAAGTCACCGGCCAGGGCGGAGGAACCTCACGTTACTACAGGTTCAACGACCACGTGCTCAGGGCCAAGGCGAGCCACACTGTATTCGTGGATTTCGGCTGTGGCCAACAGCCTGGAGAGGATTGGGCCCTGCCAGGTCTTTTTTGCCCAAGACACACTACATGATGACACAATCCACTAATTCCATACCGGATCGGTCGTCGCCCGGGCCGTCACCCGGCACAAGGACCGCGCCTTCCGTTGGCCACCAGGACGGAGGTGTTAAGTATGCTACTGATGGACAATATAGCAAGATCCGCACGAGAAACAACATCGTCATAGGAACCTGGAACGTCAGGACCCTAACTGCGGAAGGAAAATTAGAAGAACTGGCCCACGAGCTGGACCACTATCGATGGAACGTTCTAGGTATCAGCGAACTGCGCTGGAAAGGCCTAGGTGAAACAACGACTGACAAAGGCCACAAGCTCTATTTCAGCGGTAGAGATGACAGGCACGAACACGGCGTTGGATTCTTGGTCCACAAGAACATTCTAGCCACTGTCATGGGTTGCCGCCCAGTCTCCAGTAGACTCATTACCATCCGTCTGAGAGCAACCCCTTTCAACATTACCATCATCCAGGCCTATGCCCCAACATCAGACTATGAAGACAGCGAAGTGGAGGATTTTTATGAAAATATACAGGCGGTCCTTGACCAAGTGCCGAAGAAGGACATAGTCATAGTGCAAGGCGACTGGAATGCCAAGGTTGGCCAAGATGCGCACCGCAACTGGGGAGACACATGCGGACCCCACTGCAACAACGAGACAAATGACAGGGGTCTGAGGCTATTGGAGTTTGCCAGATACAACAATCTGGTACTGGCAAACACGCTTGGTCTCCACAAAAAATCCAGACGATGGACATGGCACAGTCCCGGCGGGGAACATCACAACCAGATCGACTACATCATGGTCAAGAAACGCTTCAGATCAAGCATCAACATTGGCAGGACACGCACTTTTCCAGGAGCAGACATTGGAAGTGACCACGATCTCGTGATGATGTCTTTCCGGCTCCATTTGAAGAGAGTAAATACAGCAAAGTGCACTAGGCTGAAGTTCGACCTGGACAAACTGCAAGACCCGGAGGTGGCAAAAATATTTCAGGCCACAATTGGAGGGAAATTTGCACCACTGCTTATTTTGGGGGCAGGCGAAGTAGATGTCAACACCATGACCAATACCTTCAACTCAGCTGTAACAGATGCCGCCACTGAGATCCTTGGCAAGCACCGACCAAAGAAGAAGCCGTGGATCACACCTGAACTTTTGGATCTGTGTGATAAACGAAGAGAGTTAAAAAAGAAAAAGAACACCTCACAGGGAGCTGATGTCTACCGAAAAATCAACAATGACATCCGAAAAGGCATGCGCACAGCAAAGGAGAACTGGATAGAAGATCAATGCCAGGAAATAGAGAACAATCTGAACAAGAACAACAGCAAGAAGGCCTACCAGACTGTGAAGCGGCTGACAAGTGTTAAACAGCCCAAAGTCTCCACTATCCAAAGCAAGTCTGGCATTTGCCTTACAGAAGAACAAGAAGTCTTGGACAGATGGACAGAGTACTGCTCTGACCTTTACAACCATACACCAAATGGAGACCCATCAGTTCTAGCATGTCCCGAGAGCAGAGAAGAAGAAGAAATCCTCCCAATTCTCCGGGAAGAAGTTGAGGCAGCAGTGCAATCGCTGAAGAAAGGGAAGTCAGCGGGAGTGGACAACATACCAGCGGAACTGCTACAAGCAGGAGGAGAAGCGATGACTGATGCTCTCACCACTATCTGTAACAAGATCTGGCAGAGTGGGGAATGGCCTACACCATGGACCCAGTCGCTTGTCATCACTCTTCCTAAAAAAGGTAACCTTCAGGAGTGTGAAAATTACCGCACCATCAGCCTCATCAGCCATCCCAGCAAGGTCCTCCTGAAAATAATACTCAACAGGTTGAAACCACAAGCTGAACAAATCATAGCTGAAGAACAAGCAGGATTCATGGCAGGGCGAAGTACCACTGAACAGATTTTCAACCTCAGAATAATCTGTGAGAAATACCTACAGCACCAACAACATCTATATCATGTGTTCATAGACTTCAAGAAGGCATTTGACCGAGTCTGGCATGCAGCTCTATGGGCAACCATGAAAGTGTACAACATCAGCCCTAAAATCATAGAAGTCATCAAAAGCCTGTATGACAAGGCTACCAGTGCAGTCCTCCATAACAGCGTCATCGGGAACTGGTTCAGAACAACAATCGGTGTGCGTCAAGGATGCCTACTCTCTCCAACACTCTTCAACATCTTCCTAGAGCGCATCATGTCAGATGCTCTTGCAGATCACGAAGGCACAGTCAGCATAGGGGGCAGAGCAATCTCCAATCTTCGTTTTGCGGATGATATTGATGGATTGGCTGGAGAGGAACAAGAACTTGAACAGCTTGTACAGAGGCTTGACACCACCTCCAGAGCTTATGGAATGGAAATAAGTGCAGAGAAGACCAAAATGATGACCAACAACACCAATGGCATCAACACGGACATCAAAGTACAAGGCCAATCCCTCAACACAGTGCACAGCTTCAAATATTTAGGAGCCATTGTGTCAGACAATGGGTCTCGACAGGAAGTCCTCTCCAGGATCGCACAAACAACTGCTGCCCTGACAAGGTTGAAGCCCATTTGGAAAGACAGAACCATCAGTCTACATTCCAAAGTAAGACTGCTGCGATCTCTGGTCATCTCCATCTTCCTATATGCTTGCGAAGCATGGACCCTCACAGCAGATCTCCAACGAAGAATACAAAGCATGGAGATGAGGTGCTACAGAAGACTTCTGTGCATTTCCTATACCCAACACATCACCAACGTTGAAGTCCGACAGACCATCACACAAGCCATTGGACAACACGATGACCTGCTCACAGTGGTGAAGAAACGGAAACTCCGATGGTATGGCCACGTCACCAGATCATCAGGCCTTGCAAAGACCATTCTGCAAGGCACAGTGCAAGGAGGTAGAAGAAGGGGGAGACCGAAAAAGAGGTGGGAGGACAACATTCGAGAATGGACTGGTTTGACACTGAGCGAAGCCATGAGGGCTGCTGAGGACAGAGAAAGATGGAGTATGCTGGTTAAGCGATCATCTGTGGTGCCCCTACGACCTTCGGGTTATGGGACAGGATAGGATAGGATAGGAATCTGTCTTATAAATATTCTTGACGACCCTTTGCGAGCTTGTGTTGGTTGATAAGAGAAATGGAGAATGAAAAATTACAATGAACAGAACACACTATACATGTACGAGATAATGAAAGTATTCATAGTTGGATCATGAAAGTATTCATAGTTGGATCATGAAAGTATTCATAGTTGGATCATAAAATGACCATATTACAATTGAATGACTGGATATTGTAAGTTTGTATTTTGTTGGAGAAGCGCCGTGAAAAGACCCTTATTATTATTATTATTATTATTATTATTATTATTATTATTATTATTATTATTATTATTATTATTATTATTTCCGGATGAAAAACAAGTATCATGTAATTTTTGTTAGCATGTGCCTATATAATTTATTTATTCCCAAAAAAACCCCCAAGGTTTCGAAAAATTGCATCAGCTGAATTTGGAATGTTTATAAATCGTTCAGTGCGTGAAAAATGGCGAAAATCTGCTGGTAAAAATAGGTCTAGTCTAGGCCTAGGGTTACAGTTAACCCTAACACTAGCCCTAACCCACATTCGAACTAACTCTAATCCTAACGCTAAATAGCTAAATTTACCGTTAAAATAATAATAGTTATAATATAATTATGAATGCGCGAAACGATGCGCGAACGACGTACGTCACTGCCATTTTCCTTGTTGCGTGTGCTTTATTCCCGAAATGATAAGTTCTCATTTGGTCCTTATTAATAGTCAACTTTCGCCATCGCACGTGCTGTGGGAATCGTGGCGGATCATTTGAAAGTCTGAGCGAAAGGTGGGTATGTTTGCCGTTTTCAGTTACATGTATTTGGGATATAGCTCAATTTGCAAGAAATTTGATAGTAATATAATTGCAAGCCTGGTAATTATGTGGTGAAGCCGTTCATTTCCAGGAACTGTGGCTAAATGTGTTTATTGCGGTGTCTGATCACAGTCTGTGAAGTGGTCTGATTTCACCGAATTCACGTGAAGGCTCAGACTGGTCAAGGACTGAAACGAAGGAGAGCTGATACTTTTGGCAGGTAATTCTCATTACAATAAAATTGAAGTCGAAACGTTCGCTTAAAAACAAACAATTACTTCTTGACAACTTATAGGCGATGAATTTTGAGGTGAGTGACTCGGTCAGGAAATCGTCTATTGAGCTCCATTAATCCATTATGATTATTGATAATGGCGGAAAAAGATATTAATTCATATGAATGATTTATGCTCTCATTAGTATGCAAAGTTAAAGTTTACGAAATCCCATGTAGTGGTTTCGTGGAAAAAGACTTGTTTTCATGGGTATATTTTGTTTATTACATCGCTTGTATCATGTATGATATTCAAAATTATGTGATTTTGTGAAAGAGATCTTACTCATCCATTAAATGTGAAAATGGAGCTCTGCACTTGTTTTGAGACTTTGAATGTAGTTTGAAGCGAGGTACTGGAAGTAGGTCAAGTTTGTCATTGGGTGGCGTATGAATAATGAAGCTGCCTCGCAGCAACAATGAAAAGAGAAAGTGCAACATCACTTAGTGGTTATTGAGATGTGCATGGCATGTGATTTAGGCATAGTGGTCATTGAGATGTGCATGGCATGTGATTAGTGGTTATTGAAATGTGCATGGCATGTGATTAGTCATAGTGGTCATTGAGATGTGCATGGCATGTGATTAGTGGTTATTGAGATGTGCATGGCATGTGATTAGTGGTTATTGAGATGTGCATGGCATGTGATTAGTGGTTATTGAGATGTGCATGGCATTTGATTACTGGTTATTGAGATGTGCATGGCATGCGATTAGTGGTTATGGAGATGTGCATGGCATGTGATGAGTGGTTATTGAGATGTGCATGGCATTTGATTAGTGGGTTTTGAGATGTGCATGGCATGTGATTAGTCATAGTGGTTATTGAGATGTGCATGGTATGTCATGTGATTAGTCATAGTGGTTATTGAGATGTGCATCCGCATGGCATGTGATTAGTGGTTAATGAGATGTGCATGGCATGTGATTAGTGGTTATTGAGATGTGCATGGCATTTGATTACTGGTTATTGAGATGTGCATGGCATGTGATTAGTCATAGTGGTCATTGAGATGTGCATGGCATGTGATTAGTGGTTATTGAGATGTGCATGGCATGTGATTAGTCATAGTGGTTATTGAGATGTGCATGGCATTTGATTAGTGGTTATTGAGATGTGCATGGCATGTGATTAGTGGGTATTGAGATGTTCATGGCATGTGATTAGTGGTTATTGAGATGTGCATGGCATGTGATTAGTGGTTATTGAGATGTGCATGGCATGTGATTAGTGGTTGAGATATGCATGGCATTTGATTAGTGGTTATTGAGATGTGCATGGCATGTGATTAGTGGTTATTGAGATGTGCATGGCATTTGATTAGTGGTTAGTGAGATGTGCATGGCATGTGATTAGTGGTTATTGAGATGTGCATGGCATTTGATTAGTGGGTATTGAGATGTGCATAGCATGCAATGGGCCAACAAACATTTGGCTCTTTCTGATTCCCGTCCATTTCAAAGTATTTCCTGACTTTTCTGACAATCCAGACTTCCAAACAATCATTCATTGTAAAATATCCTAACTGCATTTCAGTCAAACTAAATAAAAAATAATAATCCCACATTAAGTCGTGCAAAACACATTAAACAAATTCAAATGAACAACAGTTCCAAATGTTTTAATAAACTTACTTTAAAATCTTACTTTTCGAAATACAATTTTGCATACTAAATTTCTAATTAAACTTGAAAAAGAAATGACCATGCAACAAATTGTTTACATGTGTATATTTTTAAAACAAATCTGACCTCTTAAAAAAATTTTAAAATTGAACATTCTGAAATATAACAACAGCAAGGCTTTAAATTCTCACTTTCTTTTTTTTTCCCTTTTTTTTTGTGTTCTTATTTAGTTGTTTTTGTTTTGTTTTGTTATAGTACATTGATGAGTAAGAATTACACACACACGCAAATCAAAGCAATAATTCATTTATAATATAGTGTTTGTTTACACGATCAATTATAGTATTGCATTGATTGGCTTTTTCAAATTGCGAAAATATGACGGTACAATTAACCAAGGAAACAATTTCCAATAACGTGGTAATGAAGAACATGCATACGCAAATTCATGGTCCCTATGATAAATAGATATTGTTATATTCTAGTCTTCATCATTTCTGTTTTAACAATAACATTTACATCTACGCACACAAATTAATTATATCTCCACAAATATGCTAAACCACTTCATTGGCACTTGAGTATAGGCTATTAAATGTTAGGACACGTGCATCCTATTGACATCAAAACATCAAAAAATATGTTCTTTATGACGTAACTTACAAAAACAGAAGATGATCATTGCAAATATCTACACAACTCCCATTTCTGATTTCGGTTCATGGACAAATTTATTTGAAGCCAGAACAATATAAACATCATTCCTTGCAAAATACTGACATCATTCAATTTCCAAATCCTTTCTACATGCAATTTTATTGTTTCATTTAATGCAAATATTTACTTTTTTTTTCTAAATTCATTATCATATTTGGGAAAAAATTAACATTTGAGTCTCAAAAAAAAATTTAGCATCGTTCTTTGAAAACATCCAACTTTATTTTTTAAACAAAATAACAAGCTTGGTTCCTTGTTTAAAAATGGCAAACCATCCCAAAAACAACTCTCCATTTCAAAAGTGAGCTAACAGTTTATGACTAAAATGGATTCACAATATAATGGTCATTTACATCAGTCAAAACATTACGATTACAAGAAGAAAATCAATCATGCCAATCTTCCTTGGACAAACATGTCAAACTCCTTTGTAGACATTCATGTACATTATATACTTCATACACATGTTAAACTTTCTCCCCTCCTGACCCCCCAAAATAAATACTTTCCTATTGAAATTCTTTTGAAGCAAAATGAACAAACTGAACAGAACGATTAAAAAAAATAAGAAAAAAAAGGAAAAATGACTGGCAGATTCCAATTTGTAGTTTATGCGTATGCTGAGATTTACTCTCTGCTTATTGCTTGTAATTGCAGTGTTGGAAGTGTAAATGAACACAGAAACATAAGTTGCCAGTTTTATAACTACCTTAGCTTTACCTCTAAAATTTCAAACACTCAATCCATCTTTAATTAAAGGAAAAAGTATCAAAACCTTACAATTCCAAACAAAAATGTTCTAAACAAAACTCTTTATAGACAAGTTTTCACTTCATTTGCCAGCAAACTTAAATGGTTAAATACCAATCGAATTACTAAAAGACAAAAAGAAAGACAGTTGTCTAAAAAAATACCTGTAATTAAAGACAGAATCTGGGCAAGTTTCACGCTAAAATTCAGCATGGAAAAGGAACTGAATCAAACAATGACTTTTCAAAACTATGCATGCACGATGTTATTATATAATTATATACACTTACTATGCCTAAATTATGTAAAAAGCTACAAATAAAAGCACATATTCCCTCTTGCATTGTTTTTCCTCCCAATATAGAAACAACTAATCATAGTTTTCAACACAAATCTGCCACCATCGCAAATACACACAGCAACCACTAAATGCAAACAAACTGCAACACATATCCACACTACTACCAATGCAATTTTTTTTAAAATCAAAATTAAAAACCACAATTGACACACAAAGAGGGAAAGTAATAATTCCTAAAACAAAGTAGAGACTGGTTAATTATAATAACAAATATCACACACACTTTTATGAAAGCACAAGGAAGCTACCATGAGCCAAAACTCAGCAAAAGTCAAAATGTGAAAGAAAAAAAAATAAAATGCTCTATATGTATATCCATCTTAACAAAGCCTTTTTTTGTGTTTTGTTTTGTTTGTACAATGTCGACTTTGAACAACAGTATAAAATGTAAAGTATTTAACACAACTAAGCACCCTACAGATAAAGGAACAACCAAAAAGGAGCAAAGGGGCTGACACAATGATGACTAAACTGTTTATCTCCAGCTAAGCCGCATGCTACTTTGCTTGTAGCTTTCGGTGAGCTTCCAAACCACCTTCTTCGGCAAAATGACTGATGCCTTTGGATATAGATATAATTTCCCAGCTAAAGGAACTCAGGCTCTAATTGCAAACAGCTGATTGATGTTGGTCAAAACAAGAACGAGGGCTTGCATTCATTCTTTTATGAGAGGAGCCAGCCATTAAGACATAAATTTACAGTCCTGCTCTACAGGGAATGACATACATATAAATGTCAAAATCGGTGTTTTCATAAACAATCCATCTAACCATCTCTATGGTGCTATCAATGAAAAAGGATCACTTTTTTCAATTAAAAAAAACACCCACACACACAAGAACACAAAGTTCTTATAGTCTACAGTCATTAAAACAAAAAAAAAACTCACAAAATTATTTTATGGAGAAAAACAAATAGCTTTCTATTTACAATCCTGTTGCACAACGTTGCGCTTTGAGCCCAGGCTTTTGAGAAACCGCGCGTTACAAAAGCCTTGTATTATTATTATCATTATTACTATTGTAAGCAAGACGCAACATTAGTCATTTCAGGCTGAAAGCAGGCAACAGAGAATTTAAACACCATGGGAACGGTCTCCTACAGCTTTTGATTAACACCAATGTCTATTGTCGTCAAATGTTTATGAATGGTTTAAGCTCTACCCTTTCTTTAAACACCTCCAATGTTTCATTAAGAACGGCAGAAAGGTCACATGTCTAGCCTGTCGATGGGTTTTAACATCGACTGTTGTTAGCAATGATAACTATTTGCGGACACACTACCTTAGACCTGAACATTTGTTTTGGCCAAATGTACCAACAGGAATGAATATTGTTATCAAGGCTGCTTAAAATGGTAATTTGCATAGACTGCTCACATTTTGACATTTACTGATCCGTTCCACATACAAGCAATTGAAATTATCTTGCTCTTTCTCTCTCTCTCTCTCTCACACACACACATCTGTCTAAAAATTATAATGGGAAGAGCACTTAAATGCACACTTACACAGCCCACCATGCAAAACACACTTTATTCACAAGCAAACGCACCTTCCTATACTACTGTTTATGATTGTAGAACTGAAACACATTTAAATTTTAAATCTTCAAGAAAATGCAGCAACGCCCCCATCACTGAAAAGTTTGTAAATGATAAATCATACAAGCACACACACACTCTCTTTCACACACACATACACACTCTCTCTCCCTATCTCTCTCTCTCTCTCTCTCTCTCTCTCTTTCCCATTTCACAAAGTAATACTAACACTTTTGGATAAAAGTTCAGTCAAGTACAAAGGCACAGGTGTGGATCACGGTAATACTATATATCTTTACGAAAGATAACAAAAGAATGAATGCCTGAACCATGTTCAAAATGCAAGATATAATAATATAAGCCTGTACAATTTTGAGCGTTACCAACACAAATCTCAAGGAAAAAGCCTCGCGGCCAATCTTTACATAATTTCTTTATAAGGCAGGTTTCAACAATAGTTAAAGTAAAAAGGTTTCACATATTAAAATCTGCACATTTAAGCAATGATGATAATATTTTACAATAAACTTTAAAATAATGTTTTCCTGATTCATCATGGTATGGGGTTTACAGCAAAAGTCCAGATATCATGATATACGCCAAAAAAAATTTAAAAGCAAAGCATTATGACGATATTTGTACTTTATGGCATAGTTGGCTACACGGCACCTTCAAAGCAGCATCGGTCGTTTCAACAGTGCTTTTTGCCAATAGCTCTGATTATTTATTTATGTATTACGAGTAACATAATATACTTCACATCAGCATCTGGACATAAAAGTACAAAAACCCATTCATACCTATAAATCAAAATACAGCCCCAATCTTTGTAATAAACTATTATTTTCAAGTTGTTCAAATCAGCAAAAGACTATTCAGACATTCCTCCATTACATCTAGCATTTCTAGATTGATGTGGGCACACTGACAATGAGGCCACCACAATTTTCTTTGAAATCATTCAAAACATTTTTAGTCTGGTCCTTCATATCTACAATAAAAACTTGTCCCTTGCTCGGACAACAATCTGTGCCACAATTATCATCTGCATCTCATTCAGATATTCCGTTAAGACTTGAAGAAAATGCAGTTCTGAGAACAACTTGAGGCATAGCTCTTTCCTTTGAAGTCATTGAAATACGCTTCTTGCTTGGCACTCCAATACAAAATAGACAATTCATTTCCTCTCTACCTTCCTAATTGCAGCTTTGACAAACAACCCGGGTGACCACTGTTGACTTGTCATCTTCAAATTTCCAAATAGACAACAGGTGCATTTTCTTATGAATTTTAGCAACAGTTGATAGCACATTAGTCACATTCATTGCTTTCTTCAAATCGTTCAAATACAGTTCTTCTTACATGAACAGGTTCGGCTCCATTACAAAGCCACTTATCTCTTACCACAACTCATGTCTTGTATCTCTTGTTCCTATCATTCAAAATAGTTAAGGCATTATTATAACAACGGGCCAATCCTCTTCTCCAAATGGATCAAACAAAGTTATTACATGGGGTGGCCAGGTGGCACAGATGATAGGACGCTGGTTTCCTGCGCAGAAAGTCGCAGGTGTGATCCCTGCATGGGACAAACTTGCGTGACTTCGGAACCAGACTTTTCAGGACACTGAGGGTTTTCTCTGGGTACTTTGGTTTCCTCCCTCCTTTCAACAATGGTATTGAATGCACTCGATCTAAATTTCAAAAATTAAATTGATTTCTATTCCGCTTTCTATAATAGCGATATCCTCAGATTGCCACGCTTCAAGATTATTTGAAAAAAAAGCGCATGGTAGCATCCCGTATAATTATTATGCCAATGTTACGTTGAAACGTGAACGAAAGTATGTCGGAAGCGTGTACGATAGATCTAATCGTTTCGATTTGCAAAGTATTCAATAATGGAGTTTATTTACCTTTGATTCGAGTTTGCATTGTTGTTAGGAGAGGCTTTGTATAACGTTGATAATTTGCGTTAGTCGATATTATTTGAGAATCTTCTGGATATGCGTGTTTACTCTTGATAGAAATTTCCGGATGGATATCGAAGGTCGTGAATGTTCCCGGAAGTAGAGAAAATGTGAATGACGTAAGTCAGTGATGACGATCTTTAGTTCGATTGGTGGCAGTGCGTCATTTCTACCACGTACCAAATCGTTCCAGAAAAGAGAGAGGTTATTTAATCGTGAGCCGAGTCGCTGTTGAGAGAGAAAAGTTGTTGATAGTGATTTGGAAAGTTGCTGTGAAAGTTGTTGCGTTGAATTGAGAATTGTATGCAGTTGTTGGTGTGTGCTGAATAAAAGTGGAAAACTTCATACGTCGACTTTGTGAATTGTATGCTGTTTGGACGGGCTGTGTGAATAAACGAATCTGAGTTACACAACTATCAGGAATTCAAGCATCGGGGCTGAATCAGATACTGATAGAAAACACCAACATCAAACCGAGTGTAACATTTTGGGGGTCAAGCCGCGATTCACGCCATAGCCAAGGGTTCAACTACAACAAGCGAGTCAACGTTACGAGAAGCAGTCATCGAGGGTAGCCGCCAACGAGTTGCGTCGAGAGGGGCCAACATACTGGGACTACATCACCGATAGGTTCGGGTTGACTGCAAGGGCGTGTAGTCGCCGAAGAGTTGCTTCGTGAGCGAACAACAGAGCGGGACTACGTGGCTGCCGCAGGACTACGTCGAGGGACAGTCTCGGAGCTACATCGCCAGTGTTACAGAGAGCGGCGAGCGGACGTCGCGTCTACTTCAGCACAGGAGCGTATACATCAACACCAGCGTGGTGCAGCGTCGCATACGACGAGGACAGCGGGGCCTGCGTCAGCGAAGGCGACTAGTGACAAGCATCAGCGCTACTGCAGAAAGCGTGCTGTTCTAGAACAGTCTAGAAAGGTACAGCACAGTCAAGAACTTTCCAGAAAAAGAACTCTACAGTCAAGAACTTTCTAGAAAAAGAACTTTCCAGAAAAGAACTTTCTTGAAAAGAACTTTCCAGAAGCATCAAGATGGCTGACTTCTGGCAGAAAGGGGTTGAACTGAATCTAAAAGGCAAACAGCTGACGGAGTACGTCAAATGCCAGGAGAGAATATTGCGTGAAGAAAGAGAAGAACAGCGACGGCGCGAAGAAAGAGAATTAGAAGAGAAGCGTCTAGAAATTGAAGAGCAACGACGCCGAGAAGAAAGAGAGTTCGAGCTGAAGCGTCTTGAAGGTGAGCGTCAGTACCAGCTAGAGTTGGCGCGTATCCAGAACAATCAGCATGCGCCACAAGCCACCAACGACCATACGGCTCCAAAATTGCCAGCTTTCGTCGACGGGAAGGACCAGATCGACACCTATCTGGCGAGATTCGAAAGGTTCGCCGAAAGCTCCAATTGGCAACCTCGAGACTGGGCGATTCGACTAAGTGCACTTCTGACAGGGCAAGCGCTCGAAGTTTACACCAGACTGTCGAACGATGACGCCAAAAACTATGACGTCTTGAAAGAGGCCCTACTGCAGTGCTACAACTTTACAGAGAAGGGCTACCGTAAACGCTTCCGTGAATGCAGGCCTAAGTCAGACGAGACGCCAAAGCAGTTTGTGGAGCGCCTGTCGTCATATCTACACAAGTGGGTGGAGTTATCAGGCGAAATGAAGTCTTACGACAGTCTCCATGACCTGATTGTGAAAGAACAATTTCTCAATGCCTGTCACAAGGACCTAGCGACCTACTTAGAAGAACAAAAGCTGCAGACGCTTAAAGATGTGACTGAGGCTGCCGAAAGATATCTCATCGCTCATGGGAAAACCCTGGGGCTACCCAGCGCGACGAAACATTTTCAGAAGACTGCAAACCATGGGAACCAGGTCCAAGGGAGCCAGACGAGCCAGAGACAGACGGACTCCACGCCTCCTCCCAGGGAAGGGCACTCAAGAGGCTGTTTTATCTGCAACGCTACAGACCACAGGGCGGCTAATTGTCCTCAAAACAAAAGTAGCGGACAGCGGAGCAGTACGGACAATGCAGCGGCGGGCAACCGGCAGAGGCGGTTCTCCAATCAACGGCAAAACAGTAGATCTGACCATCAAGTGTGCGGCGGGAGCGTCATTCTTCCGAGTGAGACCAAGCGCACAGCTACCCCTGCGGACGTGCAAGAGTGCATGACCGATGGCCAACTTCTCCTTGCCAACGGAAAATCCATCCCCGTCGTCGCCAGCGCAGCTGTGACCGTCCAGAACATGCCTGTTTCAAAGGGACGCGTCGGAAATCATGAAGTGACTGTCTTAAGAGACTCTGGCTGCAGTGGGGTCATCGTCAAAGAAGACTTAATCGCTAAAGAACAGTTCACTGGCGATTTTAAATGGACACTCATGGCCGACAGCAAATGTGTGAGAGCGCCAGTTGCGAAGATTCAAGTCAGCACTCCTTTCTACATAGGCGAAGTCGAAGCGGTTTGCCTGAAGAAGCCGCTGTATGATTTGATGATCGGGAATATCGACGGCGCGAGACGACCCGACGACCCCGATCCAGAGTGGAGTCCTGCCTCAACCCAACGCGTCGAAGTTGTGGAGGAGGATCCATTGCCGTTTCCCGATGGAGACCTTACAGAGCTGCTACGGGACAATGTGGTTACTCCGGCTCAGCCCTGCCGACCAGAGATCGTCAGTGCTGTTACTACCAGGGCCCAGGCCAAGAGAGACAAGATGTCTACGCCACTGAAGGTCGCCGACAACTCCAAAGCTGCCATCGTGGACAGAGATAAGCTGATCCAGCTCCAGGAAGCTGATAGCACTTTAAACAAGTACAGGAACCGCCAAGACCACGTGACCAAGGGCAATGGCACGGTCTATTTTGAGGTGAAGGCCAAGATCCTGTACAGAATCTTCCAGCACCCGAGGGTCAACGGAGGTAAACCACTACGTCAAGTACTGGTACCATTACCCTTAAGGCGCCAGGTGATGGAAGTAGCGCATGACTCAATTATGGGAGGTCACCTAGGCATCAGGAAGACGTCAGACAGAATCCAGGCGGTGTTCTACTGGCCAGGGCTTCATGCGGACGTCAGCCGTTTCTGCCGATCATGTGACATTTGCCAGAAGACCATACCTCGAGGAAGGGTCCCGAAAGTGCCTATGCAGAGGATGCCTCTGATCGACCGACCTTTCAAGAGGGTGGCCTTAGACTTAATCGGCGAAATAAGACCTCCGAGTGAAGAAGGTCATCGGTGGGTACTGACTTTAGTGGACTATGCGACTCGGTACCCAGAAGCAGTGCCTCTGAAGAAGATTGACACTGAAACTGTTGCAGAGGCGCTGGTGGACATGTTCAGTAGACTTGGAGTGCCTGAAGAGATCCTGACAGACCTCGGGACGCAGTTCGTCTCTGACTGCATGAAGGAGGTCAACAGACTGCTGAGCATCCGGCATTTGACTACGACACCCTACCATCCAATGTGCAACGGGCTCGTCGAAAAGTTCAATGCTACGCTGAAGTCCACCCTGAAGAAACTGTGCAGCGAGCAGCCCAGACAATGGCATCGCTACATCAACGCCCTACTTTTCGCCTACAGAGAAGTACCGCAGGAGTCCACCGGCTTTTCTCCGTTCGAGCTGCTGTACGGAAGAACCATCCGAGGGCCGATGCACATCCTGAAAGAACTGTGGACGAAAGAAGTAGACACCCCAGAGGTGAAGAACAGCTACCAGTACGTGTTTGAGCTACGGGAGAAGCTGGAGCAGACTCTCGAGAATGCCAGAGAAAACCTGAAGAAGTCCCAAGACTGTGGAAAGCACTATTATGATCGTAGGGCTGTGAACAGGAAGTTTAAACCTGGCAACAAAGTGCTGGTGCTGCTACCTACTGATCACAATAAGTTGCTGATGCAGTGGAAAGGCCCGTACGAAGTGGAGACCGTGGTGGGGATCAACGACTACAAGGTGAAGGTCGGCCAGCATTCCAAGATATACCACGCCAACCTCCTTAAGCTGTACGTGGAAAGGCCATCAGAGACTGTGCACGCAGCCACAGCAGCTGTGACCGACAACAGCTTTGACAGCGAAGAACTGTTGGAACTGGGAGACTTCCACAGCAAAGAAGGCATCGATGATGTTAAGCTACGACCGAGCTTGACGGAAGGTCAAAAGATGGAGCTCAAGGACCTTATGGGCGAATTTCCCCATAGCTTCAGCGATGTCCCAGGCTCTACGACTTTGGTCGAACATGAAGTCTACACCCAGACCTTGAGGGAGCTGTTCCACCGTCCCGCAGAAGCCAACCTGACCGTGAGACCCAGCGAATGCATTCTGGGAAATGACAACGTCGACTGCGTCGGACATCCGATGGAAGAAGGAGACAACGGAGGACGCACTGATTCCAGGGAAGCCCACGTGATCATCGTCTTTGACCCTGGGCCGATGACGACCGCAACTGACGAAGGCGTCGATTCCTTGCGAACGAAAGAACATTGACTGTGTGGACGAACTAAGAATATTGGTAATGACAGACTTGAAAATGAAAAACGTTGACTGGGTGAATGAACTGTGAACATTGACAATATCCAGATAGACTTGCGGATGGAAGAACATTGACTCTGTGCATATAAACTGAGAACATTGACAGTAAATGAGACAGTCTGAAGTAAGTTTTAATTCTGTACATTGTTTGTGCATTACGTTTCAACGTTGTTGAAAGAAATTGGGTAAATTTCTTCTTGAGTGGGGGGTTATGTTACGTTGAAACGTGAACGAAAGTATGTCGGAAGCGTGTACGATAGATCTAATCGTTTCGATTTGCAAAGTATTCAATAATGGAGTTTATTTACCTTTGATTCGAGTTTGCATTGTTGTTAGGAGAGGCTTTGTATAACGTTGATAATTTGCGTTAGTCGATATTATTTGAGAATCTTCTGGATATGCGTGTTTACTCTTGATAGAAATTTCCGGATGGATATCGAAGGTCGTGAATGTTCCCGGAAGTAGAGAAAATGTGAATGACGTAAGTCAGTGATGACGATCTTTAGTTCGATTGGTGGCAGTGCGTCATTTCTACCACGTACCAAATCGTTCCAGAAAAGAGAGAGGTTATTTAATCGTGAGCCGAGTCGCTGTTGAGAGAGAAAAGTTGTTGATAGTGATTTGGAAAGTTGCTGTGAAAGTTGTTGCGTTGAATTGAGAATTGTATGCAGTTGTTGGTGTGTGCTGAATAAAAGTGGAAAACTTCATACGTCGACTTTGTGAATTGTATGCTGTTTGGACGGGCTGTGTGAATAAACGAATCTGAGTTACACAACTATCAGGAATTCAAGCATCGGGGCTGAATCAGATACTGATAGAAAACACCAACATCAAACCGAGTGTAACAGCCAATAACATGCCATAAACCTCTTCTCCAAGTTGATGAAATAAGTTCTTCTTACAACAAAAGGCCTTGTTCCAACAACAAGCCCTATACCTCTTTGACATATTCTCCAAACGCATTTCAGCCCATAATTCTTCACACCTCAAATAACTTCCTGCTTGAACGACAAGGATGAACACGCAGCGTCTTGCGCAGTGGCCATCATCAGTGTCATGTTGGAGGGGATCCCACCGACCGAAGCCGCAGTGCCTGTCATGGGCTGCGACATGTTGGTGAGATGAGCTGGCGGCGGAGACATGTGAAGCGTAGACCTGGCAGTGAAATATCGGGTGGGGCTGGCTTGCCCTTCGCCCACCATCACTGGACTGCCAGAGGGGGCTGAGGACAGCTGCATGTCCCCGTTGCCCTGAAGGTCAGGGTTGGAGACTGCGCCTTCATCCATGCTGGCAGGGAATGCGGCATCCAGCAATGACCCTGCATCAAAAAGGTTGGCGGCGTTGGGATCCTGCACGGTCTCTGTGTTGGCCCCTGCCCAACAGGCAACAACTGTACATAGTAACAGTTGGACAACAAGAAGAAGAAGAGAATAATGATAAATAATTAAATAGATAAATAACTATACATTTGGCGCCAATTTTCGTCTTTTCTAACAGGTAGACAATAATAATAATAATAATAATAATAATAATAATAATAATAAAACAAGTAAATAAATAAATATAAATTTTGCACCAATTTGCATATTTTGTAACAGGTCGACAATCATGATTATACTACTACTACTACTACTACTACTACTACTACTAATAATAATAATAAATAAATAAATAAATAAGTAAATAAATAAATTCCTAAAAAAACCTCCAAATGTAGCTAAATTAAGTTAAATTCAGGTAAATTAAGTTTTCATTCCTTGTTTGTGCAGCATTCAACCACAACCACAGGCAGGTTGGAGGGGCATGGGGGTGAAAGAGCCCCAGGGGGAAGTGACCCCAAATTGCACACCCACAATCATTAACTACAATGACATTATGATTGTTGCTGATGTTATTTTAACATTAAATCACAACTGCTACCCTCCTCTACTTTCCCCCAAAAGGAATATATTTATTAATGGAATGAAACAAAACACAAAACAAAACGTAAAAATATTATTAAACTATTAACATAAAGAACATCCCCAAAACTGCCAAAGTCTCAAACAAAAATATTTATTGATGCAAGTTTTGGCAGCCACCTAAAACCCAGTCCAAGGGAAGAAACTACTGCTTACCTCCTAGCAGCATCTCTTGCAAGAGGTTGTCTATCCTGGCAGTGCCAAAAACCTTGGCAAAAGTGAGCTGCTCGATCATCTGCCACGCGATGGCCTGCAAGGACGGCAACATCAGCAAGATATTGCCGAAACGCCCTCTGGTATCATACTGCTTGTCGTTGATGTAGTCTTCCAGCATCACTTGAATGTGAGAGCGAATGGCTTTGATCTTGGCTACGTCGCTCAACCCTCGAGCAGCTGGGGAGCACAGAAAACAGCAGTCCATTACCATGGCGACATTTTACAGGCACAAACAGTCCTTTTTTTTTTTTTTTAAATTGGAATGACACCGTAAAAGAACACTGCCTTTTTTGGCTCACATGCACGCAGCAATGTGAATCAACTATATTTTCACCCAAACTGGAATTTTCCAGATTTTTGTTGTTGATTGTTCTCTCTCTCTCTCTCTCTCTCTCTGTCTCTATCTCTCTCTATTTAACCTGTTTTCATTTGTGTATACTCCAGCAGCATTAGATACCTCTGGAAATACAAAACAAAGAGAAGAGCGAGTAACTTTTTAACAGCTTCAACTCATACCTGGATCAAAGAAGACGATGGCTTTCATACAGGCAAACTCTGTGGGGTTAACTTCGATATCTCGTAGAGGTTGGACCAGTTCGTCCAGAATTCGAGAAGCAATTAAGCCGATCTCCGCATCTTGCGCGTGCCGAGTGATAATGGAATCGTTGCCTAGCAGCAAGACATCGTTCAACATCAAGGATCGTTTGGCCACGCCCAGAATCAGGTGCTCACCGGCATGGGCCCTCAGCAAAGCAACCTGGAGAGAATACAGTCATAAATAGTTACAAAATCACCACAGCCTCACAGAGTACAGATGGAGAGAATACAGTCATAAATAGTTACAAATCACCACAGCCTCACAGCGTACAGATGGGGAGAATACAGTCATAAATAGTTACAAATCACCACAGCCTCACAGCGTACAGATGGAGAGAATACAGTCATAAATAGTTACAAATCACCACAGCCTCACAGCGTACAGATGGGGAGAATACAGTCATAAATAGTTACAAATCACCACAGCCTCACAGCGTACAGATGGAGAGAATACAGCCATAAATTGTTACAAATCACCACAGCCTCACAGCGAACAGATGGAGAGAATACAGTCATAAATAGTTACAAATCACCACAGCCTCACAGCGGAGCAGGGGAAAGGAGAGAAGGAAAAATGAATGGGGGGGGGGGGGGGGGTACTGGATGTACAATGAAGACATTCAAAACCACACAGAAAAGTCAGCTCAAAGCAAGTCGATCACCACATCCATATAAAAAAAAACACACCAGAGAAATGGGTCTTATGAAAACATTCTCAAAAGTTCGCAGAAAGTTTGTCATCACATAAAATTGAAAAGGATACGAGTATAGTACCATTTATTTATTTATTTATTTATTTATTTTATATAATCTCACAAACTGCTCACGGCGCTGGCCAATACAGGATTTAGCTAAAGCAGCCCGAGGCGCCAACTTGCAGCCAGACAACTGAGCACAATCCTGGTCCACTGGGTATAAGGGAGAAGGGACCTAGTGCATGCTGGGTGTATTTGCGTAGCCGGCACTGACCCGTCAAGGACATCAGTGTCAGGGTCTTTAAAGTCCATGCCATGGAATGCGTGCACAGACTCAGTTTATACTCTCGCCCGAAAGAGTAGGGGCACACTCGCACTGCCTGTGTCTCAGGTTCTTGTTAGTTTTGTTTCGGCACTTGAGGCCCTCAACAGGCTTTGAACCGCTGCCTGGACAGGGTGCAATGCCGTCGTTGGACATTCAATTTTCACTGTTCTGCTTTGAGTACACTCCTGAGCCAACTGTTTCTCAGGGCCATGTCATGTTTGTTTGGGCACTCCAGGCCAACAACAGGGTCCAAACTGTACCAACTGCGATGTTATCGCTTAACAGTCAATGCGTCAATTGTTCTGCCATTGCATGATCCATTGAGCCAACTGCGCCCCAAGGGGGTGAGACTAATTGTGGATCTGTTTGCATGCTACAGCAAAAACACGATATTAAAAAATGTGTTCAAATACCTGATCATCTAGAGGCAGCTGGCAGAAGCAAGGAATGTACTTGGCCCACTCCACAAGAATCAGCAGCTGGTTCTTCATGGACTCTACTACATCGTTCGGAGACGCCACTTTCTTCATTGATATGTTCTCCATATTCAGGTGGGGCTGAGTCTGCAAGAGTAAGAAACAAAAAATAATGATAATAAATGTTATGCTGTGCAAATACTTTGGTATCAAAACTAGAGAACGATAATAGAAAATGAACCAATACACGTTTTTTTGTTTGTTTTTTTAGGAGGGGGGGGGGGGGACACAAGTTGTAACTAGAAGGGCAGAGCTCATAAGACTCACATACACCATCCTACCAAGTTTGGTTGTGATAGGTGACCAATGAGCCAACCAAAAAAAAATTGTTTAAAATAAGTACCATTTATGGACTATTTAGGACTCGGCTCACACAGATTTCAAAACCTTTTTTTTTGGAGGGGGAGGGAGGGGGGGTGGGGGATGGTGGTGAGAGGGCTGGGAGAGGAGGGAGATGGGAGATGGTAAGTGGGGGGAAGGGAGGGGGGTACACAGACCACGAATGCAAGTCAAAAACTGATTATAAGAATAAAGTGTTCTGCTATACAAATGGTTAATTATCAAAACTAGAGAATAATGGTCGGAAAGGAACCAGTTCACTCCTATTTCTTTGGGACACTTGCCCAATGCAAAATAATACATCTTCTTACAAATTCAATCAACTAATTTAAAGAACTAACAATAAGACCACTAATTAATTCTATAGTTTTTTATTTTTTTTAACAGACACTGATTTGCTTCTTTGTAGCATTGCAATCTGGACTATGATTGAGATACAGCAATATTCTAGGGAGGGATAGGTGGGTGGAGACATTATGGTCAAACCAAACTAAAATAATGTCACATATGAATTAGCGCAAATAGAAACACATTAAACAACAATAAATAATGTACAAACTAGCACTAGACACTTACGAATATCCAGTAACGCAACACTTTCTTTAAACAATTATATTTGTTGTTGTTTTTCTGCTTTTAAACACCTTAAACACATTTATAAATCTCTTAAATGAAAAAAAAAATCACAAACATGTCCGTCTGTCTGTCCCTCAATAGAAATTCCCTTTTTCGGCCCTGATTGGCTGTGTGTGTATATTTGGAAAAACATTTGAACGACTTGTTATCCTGTTGTTGTTTTTAATCAGTTAGTTTATTTTGGGGCTTCTTGCTTTCAAAAATAAAACAACATCAACAAAAACATACAAATCAACACTTGACCAAGCCGTGCAATTTTGGACCAATATAACATTGGTGAATATGTTCTCAGAAACAACTGCTTTGGGTATGGAGAATGGGGAGGAGGCAAGGGAAAATCAGGCTGTGGGGGTTGGAACAGGGGGGATGCATGAGCACATTGGGTGATCAACTCCCTCGAGCACCACGGTGAAGACTTCTTTTCCTTCTTTTTTGTGTGTGTGTGTTTGCTTTTGTTTTGTTTTCTTTATGTGTGTGTTTATTTAACATTATTCTACCAGCAAACAACTTATGGCAGCGGCACTAGCAGAACACAACACAGCAGGATCAGAACAAGTTGAGCGAAGCAGTGACGAGGCACACACAGGGACGAAGAACACTGGGAGGATTTCAAACAAGAAAAAAAAAAGTCGGTTATTTACAATATCAACCTGTAATGAACTCTCCTCTGCACTGGCCAAGACTGCCACAGACAACGACTGGGTTGGCAAGCTCTCCTCGTACGACGTCCGTCTGGTGCTGATCCGGTCGCGCTCATTCTGGACAGCTGAAACAGGGAAACAAAATACTGGATTGGCCTGCAAACCTGTTTACCTGTCAACCTCTTAGCCCACTGAAGGAGCTTTCTCTCCAAAGGCCAGGTTTTATTCCCTTTCTGCAAGCTGTTTTACCACGGCACAACATTTTTAAGGCACGACTTTCATTCCAGAAAAACAAAATAATTGGTTCTTTTGTGTGGTTTTCAACTACCTGTAGTTCAGGCACTGAAATGCAAATGCTATAAATCGGAGATAGATCAATAACAGAGTGCATAGGGTTCAGTGATAACACCTTTGCAGTGTACAAACACCAAAGAGGGGAAAGCAATATACCTGCCCATATACATGTGATGTCTAGCACCAGTATCATCAGAACTTGCAGATGACCGAGCACAATTCTGGGCAACTGGGTATGAGAAAAAAGGGGCCAAGTGCTTGTTGGGGAACTCTAGGACTAAAATAAAATGCAAACTAATTGTTTTAATAATGTGCTTCAAGGCACTGGCAAATAACAGGGTCTCACTCAAGACACTCAAGGTGCCAACTCGATGCACAAGCTGAACACCCCAGACCACTGGGTGACCCCCTCCATGGCCTCCTACGTTCATAGTAAGCCACTGCAACCGAGTCAGCCGCCTTTTTGACTAAACGACTGAGTTCTTTCATGCGCAGCTCAAACAACACTGCACTGGTGGAGGTGAAACACTATATAAAGAGTTGTTACATAAAAGTGACTCCTGTAAGAGAAAACAATCTGTCACAACTGAGGTTTGAACACACACACACCTCTTCCCCACACACCGGCTCACCCTTCCCGCCCCCCCCCTCCCCCCCTCCCTTAATCACTCCAGGCAAGCAGTATAGTGTAAGCTGAGACCACAACCCTATCTTCTACTACCACCTTGTCTAACTGACTCTTATAAAAAGATCTGCTACTTGGCCCTACAAGAATCCACGTTTTCCTAGATGATAATGACTTATTAGGGCATGAACAAGTGGAGTTTAGAAAGGACAACTCAACATCTGATAATGCGTTTGCTTTGAACTGTCTAATCAACTTTATTTACAACCAAGGACAAAACGTTTGCGCACATGTATAGACTACTGCAGGGCTTTGGATAAAGTGCAGACAAATCTGCTGTACGTATGAGAAGTTCATTGAGAACCAAATAACTGGATACGTTCTAACAGCCATAAGAGACATGTACGAAAATGCAAAATCATGTGTCAGGACGCAAAATGGTCTGCTTTCTGATAATTGCATCAAGCTTATGTTATTATATAGCTGTAAAGTATGGGAGTTTAAAAATATGGAAATGTGTGAGAGATTTCAATAAAGCGGTTTGAAATTATTATTGAATGTGAAATCTGGCACACCGAAATGCATGGATCTAGGAGAAGTTGGAAGCTGCCTTGTGTCGCTAAAGGCAGACTATTCTGTTTTTGGCATAGGCTGTGTATCGATTATTTCAATAATTCTGGTAAAATATCGACACTTATATTACGCCTATGTCATATTATACATTATAACACCGAATATAAATAAAATTGCCTTCATTGAATAATGTACTTTCTTTGCTTTATAGTCTTGGGTTAACTTATATGTGGACCAGTGATTGTGGATATTCTTTAAATAAATGTAATACTATTGTCTGCTACTGAAGAGATGGCCCAAGAAATGAAGTACTTATACATATACCAAAATTCAACAAAATTGTTTAAACCGTTTTTGAACTATTTTGAGCAAAACATGTTTAGCAATAAAATGATTCCCATTACCTTGACCTTTGCTGAAGAGATGGCACAGGAGGCGGGCCACTAAAATATGTTCCTACGAAGTTTGATCAAAGCCCGTTCCAGACAAGTCAGAAAACCCAACAACAACAACAACAACAACAACAACAACAACAACAACAACAAAAATGGCAAACCTTCTTTCTTCATCCCAGCCCGGAAGCATTTGCGCAGGCGGCAATACCGACACTGGTTGCGCTTGTCCCTGTCCACGGTGCAGTTGCGTTTGAAGCGACAGTGGTATGTTTGGGTCTTCCGCACGCTGCGCCGGAAGAAGCCTTTGCACCCATCGCAGCTGGCCGCCCCATAGTGCTTGCCTGTCGCCCTGTCGCCGCAGATGGCGCAGTGCTGGCTCAAGGCCACTGCCCCGGAGGAGGAGCCTCCGGATGACGGGGATGAAAGCCCCGATGGCGAGGTGGTGGCACTGGCATACTCATGCACTCCTGCTTCTGGCGATTCTGAAAGTACATTTAATTATTTATTCATTTCTTTATTTAATCCTTCTTACATCGCGCTTTTCCAGCTCAAGAGCTGCTCAAGGCGCTGTCCGACACAGGACCAAACTCAAGCCACCTAAGGCGCCCACTTGCAACCCTGTGGCGCATGTCTGACAACCAGATGACCCACCACAATCCTGGTCGACTGGATACAAGGGAGAAGGGACCTAGTGTAGCTGGCACCCACTTGTCTAGGATATGAGCATCAGGATCTTCAATATGCGATGGAATGCCTGTGTGCACAGACTAGATCTCAATTTTTACTGTCATCTGACGGAATAATAATATAATTATACAAACAAGAGTATTAAGCAAATCACAGGAACTATATAGATGTATTGAGTATTCATTTTGAGCATTCAATTTTGTCAGGTATAGGCAACCTTTTGAATAAAATTTTAAAATTATATATATGGACAAGAATATTAAGAAAATTACAAAAACTACATACATGCATTGAGCATTCATTTTGAGTATTTATTTTGGCAGGCATAATTATAGTATATTCTTCTAAAGAAATTTTAAAATGATATTCTCTTGTTTATTCTTCAGATTTAAATGTTATAATAGTATGTGTTCAAGGACATCAGGTTTGCTGAGGACAGAAAAAGACGATCATCTGTGGTGCACCAACGACTTTAGAGTTACGGGATAGGATAGGATAGGATAGATAGTTCAATGCCATTGCCTCCATCTCCAATTCCAGGGTAGGTGATAATATTGATAGCACTGTGATGGTGATGATGATGATGATGATGGTGATGATGATGATGATGATGATGATGATGATGGTGATGGTGATGATGATGATGATGATGATGATGATGAGTAGGAGGAGATGGAGGATAAAAAGAAGAGGGGGAAGATGGTGCATTATTCATTATTTCCGTTGAAGAATACATATCACAGAAATATTTCTCCACAAAACCCACCATTACTACTCTGGCAAATGTTAAAAAAGCTTACCCCCCTTCCCCCGGTCTCTTCCTTCTTCTCCACCTCTTCCTCCACCTTCTCCACCACACACGTACTCATCATATTTCAGCACCTCCATTTCAAGTCAGTTCTGTAGAAATTAATCATCGGTATTTGTAATTCTGGGTGTGTGTGCGTGTGTGCGCATGTTTATACGGCGTTATTGGGACAAACTGTGTGGGTGTGTGTGTGTGTGTGTGTATGTGTGTGTATGTGTGTGTGCTAGTAATATTAAATTGCCCTGTAGTAAATAACAATAAATATTAATTAATGACTCAGCTTGCTTCCCCTTCCCAATGACACAATCAATGAAATTAGGTTATCGGGGGTGGGGGGAGAGAGAGAGAGAAAGAGAGAGAGGAGGAGGAGGAAGAGGAGGAGAGAAGAAGAGAGAGAAATAAAAGAAAACAAGAAAGGGTAAACTTTCAGTTTCATCATAATTCTAACCATGGCAGTATGCGACCAAGTCTCACCCTTAAAATAAATCCAGTACTGAAGCTGATTGACTGAAGGAGGTTCCTCCGCAAACGACAAAGACGAAAACAGAGTACTGCATCCCTTATGGAAATCAAAACAGTCTCCTTCAACCCCTCCTCCATCTCCTCCTCCTCCTAATCGTTCATTTCCACCAAATAATCCTCCAAATCCTACTGCTCCATCACATACTTCTCCAACTGCTAATGCTCCGCCTGTAGCCGCCTCTTGGTAGCAAGAGTACATAGCAGTGTCGACCTTCGCCTTCGACGCTAAGCTCCAACGCTACTCACAGCTACACTGACAAAGGGTAGAACTGCAAATCCACAGCATTACAAAAAAAGTCTCTAGGCTGTAATAGACCGTGTTTGCAGCTATCAAACTGCCTCTACACTTGTGCAGGCAGTCATCCCGAAAGCGACCCAAACCCATCCCAATCTTAGTGTGACAGGCTGTAGTGGGCAAAGGCCTACACACAGCCTAGTCTTGGTAGATCAATGACACTCAGCTAGCGCAAGGTCACCTATTTAATGTAAACTCGCCTATGGTCGTTTTAACAGCCCAGCCCATCAAACTCTCAGTCAGTACCCACAAAAAGATTCATACAGCTTTGGAATGGCCTCCCTGAACGTGTGAATTACTTACAGTTTCATTATTAGGTCAACTACCTCGTTTCAAGGATCAGACCTCGACACGCACCAAAACACCACAAATATTTAAAACGACTCTGTTGTTACGATCCTGCTTCTTCCGACACCTAACCCCAAGAACTTTAACATACGCTTTGCTTAAACTAATCTTAATGCATGTTCACAAGGTGGGTCTCTCACAAGACTCAAAACATTCAAAACCATCAAAACTACAAGCTTATATAGTGCCAAAAGAAAGAGGCGTTCATTAAAACTCATAATAACCAAAATATTTTAAGAAACAAATGCTAATTATTTAAGCCCTGACACCCGTTTCGTAAATTCATAATTGCTGCGAGCCTTGTTTCCCAAAATTCACACAACCAACAAAAGAACTGAATAATTTTACATTCATTTAAATAATTTTACATTCATTTACATAAGGTTCACATCAAATTATTGACTACCGACTTGTATCAACGCCAATTTTAAAAAAAAACAACAAATTGACATCTACCTGTAAAAGTAATTATAGTAATTTAAAACATCACAGTACTTTACGAAGCCAATAAAATTGAAGAACAGCAATAACAGTCAATATTCTAGTCCATCTCATCACTGCAATCCTCCAAGGCAGTCAAAATTGCAATATAAAAGTTACATAACTAGTCATTTTGACAATATAATCAGCATCAAATAACCTCAATACAAGACTAAAATCTTTAAGGAAATGCACTATTTGAAACAAAAAAAAACATTGTGTCCATTCCTTCCCAGCCTGGGGGGGGGGATGGAGGGAAGGAGGGGGAGATTGGGGGAGGGTGGGGAAGAGGGGAGATGGGGTCAGAAACTTAAAAAAAACAGTTACAGAGCATCAAAGACCATAAATTCAGTCCAAACATAACCTGTTTCACAAATATGGGTTTCATATAAATCGATAAATTCATAGTACATGTGCCTAATAATAGCATCAGGATTGATCCTAAAAAAATAGCAACGCCGCAAAAGAGTGTATAGCAGCCTTGTTGTCGCACACGCATCAAGGAAGAGGCACCTAAAATGTCAAAGCTTAGTAGTCAAGTCGGTTTGAGCAACGATAAACTATTAATTATATCATTTGTTAATGTGACAATAATGCAATTTACCAAGTAAACCAACACGCACCACACACACCCACACACACACTGAACATCCTGGATCGCCCCCCCCCCCCTCCCCTTTTACTGCTGACTTAGCAGCCTCGTAGTATTTCGGTCCTCCTCTTAAATATCGGTAGCAGTGTTAGTAATGAACCGCTTTCTGAGTCGGACAATGATGTGTAATATGTGCCGTGTGTATGTGTGTGTGTGAGAGAGAGAGAGTGAGAGAGAAAGAAAGAGAGACAGTCAGTCTAGTGACAAATAATACATATATTATTTATGTTATATATAATGTTATTTTTCGTGTAAGCGTGAGTGCGCGCGATAAAGTGTGCAAACATGAGCAATGTAGGCCTAATTTTTAATACACACAAATTTGTCAATTCTAGTCATTCCTGATGAACATTGTGTTTATCTATAATTGATTTAACCACCCTAGTGTCAAAGGCTGTATGCAGGTAGAATGTGTATGTATGATTGCGCTTGTCATTCAGTATTGCTTTTTTTTTAATTGTGTGCTTTTCTTCTGTATTTAAACATAAGCGAATTATATATAATTATACACATCTGAGTACCCCATGCGCACCAAGATTTCTTCGATGTAAAAGTTGAAGCGAAATAAATTGTCTTATGTCTTATGTCTTATGTCTTATCTTGTTGCCCTTTAAAGTCTATTGTTTTCTTGCCTACATCACTGTACTCAATGGAAATGTAGGCTTACTAAGTTTTCTTGGTGGAAAACCAGTGCCTATCAACTGTGCTTGATTCTGAGACTAATGTAAAACTGCTGACGTTGCTGTGGTTGCTGTTGTTGTAGTTTTCGTTGGAAAGTTGGAATCGCGCTATACATGTGTTCATCCTCCTCCTCCTCATCATCATCATCATCATCATCATCATCCTCAAGGTTCGTGGAAGATTCGGGGAGGTTCAAACACTTTTTTTGTAGGTTCTCAGATCCCGAACCTAGCTTGCTGAATCTTTTTTGGGGAAAAAAATGTTCATGAACCTAGGTTCGGGATCAGAGATCCTCCCGGTCCTGATTTGGCTCGGAAGAGTCAGCTGGACCTAAAGCAACAATCAATCAATCAATCAATCAGAGATCCTCAAAAAAACGTTTTTGAACCTCCTCAAACCTTCTACTAAAACAGGCCAAAATAGATAATAACTTCTCTGCTTTTTGTTGCTGTTGTGTGGTGTTTTGGCTCCACCATGCCACAGTATTTGTGAAGTTCAATGAAAGTTCAGTACATTAAATCTGCTGAAATGGTACGCTGAAAAACCGCAATGGAAAATGAAAGTAGCACAACAATTTAACCCTACTAGATAACATTGCTGCTTTCCTTTTTTTTTTTTTTTTTTTTTTTTTTTTTTTTTTTTTGTTTGTTTTGTTTTGTTTTCTCACAAACACAAAAACTTGAGTGAACGTTAACAAGGCGTGTTGTAACTGCCTGTTCCTAAATCCCTAACAAAACAGGGCTGGATATAAACCAAATGTTTGCAGGCTGGGATGGAACACATCTGTCTGCCATCAGATGCCACACCATAAGATGGATATTTTTTTTACCAACACGCGCGTTTATGACTGTGTGAAGACAGACTGGTAATGCCATTTGTAGGCCACAAAATGTTAAAAAAAAACTAAAAACTTTGTATGCCAAGTACAAACAAACATGAATGTTTTCAACAATAATACACTTGACAGGTTCTGGTTCTATTAGACAAGTCGCTTCAAATTTAGCATTAGGCATTTCAAACACAGGCTGACCCTAACTATTACGCAACGGCCAACTGGCTCGACTGCAACTCTCTAACAGAAAAGCACGTACAATCAAGTGAAGATTATGTTTATGATTATGATTATGATTATTATGATTATTATTATTATTATGGCACTCCTCAAGCGAATGTAGCGATCGGTATCAAGTGGTCTCACAAAGACAGAAGAAGTTGGAAAATGCACTTCACAAACAACAGCAACCGTAACTTGCAGGTATAGTCGTCCCAGCATCAACGATTATTAAATGACAAGCGTTCTCCAAACTTCGAGAGAGAGAGAGAGAGAGAGAGAGAGAGAGAGAGAGAGAGAGAGAGAGAGAGAGAACAGTATCCTCAGCTGGGTGTACAGACTACCTCTCCTAACGTACAGCAAGCACGGTCTTGAAAAGCTCGAACAATAATGTGTACAACTGTACTACAGCATTCGAATTTGACTCGCCTTTGGAAACGGGACCGCTGCGAGAGCAGCATCTAAGACACAATCCTTCAATAACAGAGGCAAGGGACAAAGGAGTGGACAGAACTGAAGATAGGAAGTGATAGGAAAGATCTCTCTCTCTCTCTCTCTCTCCATCTCTCTCTCTCTCTTCACTCGCTCCGCTCCCCTCCCTCCCACTTCAGCAGCAAGTGTTTTGTGGATAAATTGGACCATAGATGAATAAGGCCATTTGGCTGTGAGGTCATGCACCTCACCACCTGTAGTTCAGCACTCCACACTAGGATTTTTGACAACATAGATTTGAACGCCATATAATGACAGCTCTTGATTCTACTTTAAGTCTCTCCGCATGCCCAAGAACTATTCACAATACCACCGCCGTTCAAGTCACTTGGAGCTGTTAACAAAGTCGTGCAAGACGAAACCCAAGGCCTTCGCCTAATATGAGAAACCACTGATTACAGGCACAGGGTGATTATAATTGGACGTATATATCCCACACCTCTTCCTTCATCTAATCAGTACTTTAGCAGTACAACTTATGTTAATCTGATCAATAAAAAATGGATGCAACAACAACAACCTTCATCTAAAAAACAGATACACAGACTTGCTGACAATAAGACTAAAATAATTATTACTACAAAAAGAAATTTTGTAAGCGTCAGCTTTACCCATGCAATCATGCCCTTTGCAAGATGAGAGAGGCTGACCAACTGAACAAATACCTTACACGCTATCTAGGTAAACAGACCAGGTTTGAAAATAAACACGTACACAATTCACCGAGAATCTGGTCAAGTGTCCACCCAGCATCATCCACGAAGATGTGATGACCTCGGTGTGATGGCTTCATAATTCATTCATAATGGGACAGATAACAATTACAGAGACGTTAGCGTTAGTGTTTACGCAGGATGATTGTATTGGCCAAATAGTGTGATAACTTCAAACTTTAACGGCAAGAACAATGTTTACTATCCATTCCTTTTTCACTCTTGCCCAAAGGTGTGATAAGAATGATTTGAGATAAATACCCCAAACATCTCAATAACGACAGTGCAGACTACTTCAATCAAGATTCAATAATACGTTATTCTCTCAGACAAATGAAGGCATGCTTTGCTGACAGTACTACATCAAAAAGTGCAATAAATGTGTAAGAAAAAGCAATTACAAACATTCACTGATTCATATTCATTCATATTGTTTGTCAGCCTTTCTTCATCGACTTTGGATTTGGGATATTCATCGCCCATACAGGCAAAATTGAAGCGGATTTCCAAGCGTCAGGATCTTTAAAGTCCATGCAGATGAATGCATGCTTGCACAGACTACAGCTCGGTTTATTCTCCCAGCCGCACAAGATGACCGTCATAATAAAAGGCCAGACAAGTGTTGGAAAGAGGAACTGAAGGTCAATGACAGATAGGCACACAGACACTGACACACACAAACACATATTCTCTCTCTCTCTCTTAAACATTCAATTAATTAACAATATTTATTTTTAAAAAATATTTGAGAGAGAGAGAGAGTGTGTGTGTGTGTGTATCTCAATTTAAAATCTTCTTCTTCTTCTTCTTCTTATTATTATTATTATTATTATTATTATTATTATTATTATTATTATTATTATTATTATTATTATTATTATTATTATCATCATCATCATTATTGTTATTATTATTATTATTAATTTTTATTATTATTAATTATGTTGTTATTATTATTAATAATATTTTTTTTTAATTATTATTAATTATTTTATAAACTACCTCGTTTGTGTTAATGTAGATTAAGATGCTTATTGTTATAACGGCATTTTTCTAATTCATTGTTATTGTTACAAGGACGGGACGTACAAAAAAAAAAAAGTGCACCCAACGCTTTCTCTTTTACCCTTGGAAAATAAAATTGTTATTTTTTCTTTCTCTCTCTCTCTCTCTCTCTCTCTCTCTCTCTCTCTCTCTCTCTCTCCAATCACTCATGGCGCTTAATACATTTTCATTAATTCTTCCATTCATTCACTCAACCAACCCAAATAATCCATACAGTCCTTTGCTCAACAGCCATTGTGGAGTTCTAAGCAACGGGGTGTTAATCTCTGTACCTATAATCACAACACCTGCAAAGAATTCACCCCCCCCCCCTCCCACACACACACACACCCATTAACCCTACAGAGAGACCATCCCCACCTCCTGCACACACCCACACCCCAACACACCACTATCTCTTCAACCTTTTCCCTTGATCAAAACCCATTCATAAAGATCGCTGACTTCTCCAGACGCTCATTCCCCACTACTTTGATCGACTCTTCAAGTACCATTATACGGTACGAATAGTAGCGATAGTTTCCAACAATCCTTCGGTTAAGTAGGGGGAAACCCCAGGACTGCAGAAACCATTGTCGCCGATTTTCAAACCGGGTAAAGTAATCTTTAAAACCCATTGTCTCGAATTCTGTGATAGGACTGAAGACTTGTTATAACGAGAATTTGATGAGGTTAGCACAATCATCATGATATACTAATAGGTAATCCCACGGTGTATATAACCTTTAATATTAATAATAATAATAATAATAATAATAATAATAATAATAATAATAATAATAATAATAATATTATTATTATTATTAATTAATTAATTAGTTAATTTATTTATTTATTTATTTATTTAATCGTTTTTATATAGCGCTTTTCCAGCTCAAGAGCTGCTCAAGGCGCTGGCCGATACAGGATCTAACTCAAGCCGCCCGAAGCGCCAACTTGCAGCAAGACAGCGACAGTGGGAATTTAAAGCACTAAATTTCCAGAAAGTGGGGATACTCTTTATACTAAAACCCCCGGCACCCCAACGGGGGATGTTGCCTCACTGAAGACAAATTAGTTTGCAACAAACAAAGAAACCCACCCAGCTCATTCGAAAATTAACTTTTTTTAAAAAAACAAAATCCATAAATTCTGTTTAGGTTTTGTACCTATTAATAGCACCGGCGAACTGCCTTTGCAGCGCTAAAACAATCATCTAGTAGATAGTAGAGCGTAAAGGTGTACCGTTAAACAGGGAAAGTCACTCCCTGTCCGAACAGAAATACAGAATTCAAACTGTAGCGGTTGGTTTGAGCAACGAAACCCCCACGTTATCATTGTTTTATGTAAGAACAATGCGGATTTGAGGGTAAACTCATCTTCGCCAACAGTAAACAAAGCCTTCCAATTGGGGCTCAACATTCTGTATTGACGTTGAGCTCTAGTGAGGAAAGGCGCTGTACAAATGTGTAGTAGTAGTAGTAGTAGTAGTAGTAGTAGTAGTAGTAGTAGTAGTAGTAGTAGTAGTAGTAGTAGTAGTAGTAGTATAGTAGTAGTAGTAGTAGTAAGTAGTAGTAGTAGTAGTAGTAGTAGTAGTAGTAGTAGTAGTAGTAGTAGTAGTAGTAGTAGTAGTAGTAGTAGTAGTAGTAGTAGTAGTAGTAGTAGTAGTAGTAGTAGTAGTAGTAGTAGTAGTAGTAGTAGTAGTAGTAGTAGTAGTAGTAGTAGTAGTAGTAGTAGTAGTAGTAGTAGTAGTAGTAGTAGTAGTAGTAGTAGTAGTAGTAGTAGTAGTAGTAGTAGTAGTAGTAGTAGTAGTAGTAGTAGTAGTAGTAGTAGTAGTAGTAGTAGTAGTAGTAGTAGTAGTAGTAGTAGTAGTAGTAGTAGTAGTAGTAGTAGTAGTAGTAGTAGTAGTAGTAGTAGTAGTAGTAGTAGTAGTAGTAGTAGTAGTAGTAGTAGTAGTAGTAGTAGTAGTAGTAGTAGTAGTAGTAGTAGTAGTAGTAGTAGTAGTAGTAGTAGTAGTAGTAGTAGTAGTAGTAGTAGTAGTAGTAGTAGTAGTAGTAGTAGTAGTAGTAGTAGTAGTAGTAGTAGTAGTAGTAGTAGTAGTAGTAGTAGTAGTAGTAGTAGTAGTAGTAGTAGTAGTAGTAGTAGTAGTAGTAGTAGTAGTAGTAGTAGTAGTAGTAGTAGTAGTACGTTTATAGACATCTTATAAATCAGCAAATGAGACTTTTAAGATGCATTAATGCTGAATTTCTTGCAGATAAAGGCGCCAAGAGAGTGTGACCGAGTTGCTGTGTTGGGTTTTTCAATGTTAGTTCTAGCAAAATGTTACCTCCTAGGTCAGTTTTTACGTCTTGTTGTAATCGCTTTTCTAGAGCGCTTCTCCAGCCCAACAGCTGCTAAAGGCGCTGGACGTTACAGGAGCTAACTCTAGCCGCCAGAGAGGTCCACTATTAAGTAATACCTTACCTAAATCTCCAAACGTGGCGTGGTCAATGTCACCGGCTACGTTGACGTGAAACCGTATACGAGGGTCATACTGTTTGACGAAGGCAGTCATTGTTCTCCGGGTCTCCTCGACTTCAGCTGCTTTCTGGAACTCACGTATAACGACCATTGGTGACCCTAGCATGCGGCCAATAAGGTAAAACGCTCCTTGTCCACGACTCGGAAAGTCGTGCAAAGTCTTGTCAACAGCGAGGAACCCTGGGGAGCATCGAAGATCAGTTTCTTTCGCGCTGCGATCGGCGTGTGCAATTGTATTCCGGCTTTTCTCACTTCCCTCTGATCACTTCTATCAAAAGAGCACGACGAACAAGCTTTACTCACGGCAAAGTCACTGACACTTCTCTCACAGAAAACATGAAGTACGATGCATGGAGCGATAGGCTACTAAGGAAAATTGTCCTAGACAACAACAGCTGCTCCAGTTCCAAATGCCTTGTAAACGATGGTTTAGTCCCGGCCTGCAACTACTATTACTTCTTCTTCTCCTTCTTCTGGCTACTGAGTATACTCAGTCAAGTACCATCATTCATACAACTCATCGAACGATAGCATATGACGCGTTAGCTGCAACAATACTAACAGGGCTACGCAGCACCGTACACATTGGAAATGAAAAATAAGGTTATTCATTAAACGGATGCCTTTCATTCTAGTGAACGTGGTCCCTATTAAATCAAGAGAAAACAAGAAACAGCACACTTCAACAGAAGCCCACAGGTTATCATCATCTCTCGTTTATCACAGCAACACGCACCACCACATCGATAGGGTCTTTATCAGACATCAGCTGGCGCACAGCGAAACCCGTCATTTATAACCCCGCTAGGACGCCCAAAACACAGAAAACGAAAAATACAAAGAGGTAGGGAGACTTGAAGCCGGCACTTCCTAAGAATGGACGACGCAACGGATGTTTCTACGAATCTGCTGGTCTAAATTCCCTTCGTATATCGTTTGAAGTTCTGGTCTTCCAGGAACAAGCAATACAAGACAAGACGTGTACATGAAATGCCAGTGATTAATAAAGATAGTTCGGATAAAAGACCTTAACTATAGACTTTCACTCATGACGAACTTTCGGGCGACGATCAGTAGTGAAATCTGTGAATACAATGATGTCCCATATTGATGCCCATATCCCATTATGGCGCCATGTAAATCTTCAGAAGACAAGGTAAAATGATAAAACGGAAAATAATAGAAGACTATCAGTCAAACTGCAAATACTTTGATACGTAAAAATTTCGTCAGCAGACATAAAAGTCAGCTATTCTACTACTACAGTTTGAACACTGGAGTAAGATGCCTTTAGGTAAAGTCGAAAGTTATTTTAAATTGCTTGCATAACTACGCAGCTCTTTATTATTTTTGAATGCCCTATGAATTTACATCCAACGTTTTGGTTTACAAAACTAATGTAGGTGAATAGACATTAAAATAACATACTGAATTTAATTGAAATGGAATCCCGATGTCAATTGGGGTAAAAATACAGTCAGACAGGTTGCAAGGTATAATTGTCAAACACAGCGGTACATATGTGAACATTACAGTAGATGTCACAGGAGAATACAACGGAACCTGTAGGTATCGTTGGGATAGTTATAGGTCAGTGCCCAATAGATTAAGATAACATGAACATCAGCTGAATACAGCGTGGACAACTAACATTCGCACGTTCTTGACCCAAAATACACTGTTAAAAAAAGCAACCACAGGCACCAACTGTCAGTATTATCAAACATTTCCATTAAACAAACGTGCAGGCGCCAGTTAACATTTTATCAACGTAGTCGTCGTCATGATGATCATCATCATCAACAGAAGCAACAGCAGCAGCAGCGTCGTCATCATCATCATCATCATCATCATCATCATCATCATCATCATCATCATCATCATAATACATGAATTTATAATGCGCACGCACATCACAAGCTATAGTGATTCGAGGCGCGGATTCTCATTATTGTCGTCATCGTCGTCGTCAATATAGAAATGATGTAGCTCAAAATACCAATGTACAGCATCAGGCGCACTGTCGAACGCCTCGAACAACTGCGCGACCTAAAAATATGCATGTTTATTGGAATCTGTTATCTGCGCCTTTGACAGAATGGCAGGACTCTTAGTGTGCCGCAACGGAAACACAAGAAAGAAAGAAAGGAAGAGTGAACCTTGGATCAAATCAGTCATTACTGAAAAGTTTATACTATGTGAGAGAAACATCTCACTACCCTCCCCCACATCCCCCCTCCCCCACCCACTATCGAGATTCGAACCCAGGTTCTCCAGTCCTAGCTGCCAGGCAAGATTTCTACCCCCTGAACCGCTGTCCTTGCTTCCCCCAGGGTATATAATATACTATATAGTCTACACTAGTAACACATTACTGCGTGTTTATCTACTGTGTGAAACCACTGGTAGATTTAATACTAATACTGGATGCTCTCTTTTCTATACGCGCTTTTCCACAAATCATCCATCAGGCTCAAAGCGCGGCGATCTGAAACCAACAAAAACGCTCTCATGCTTGACACACTCAAACGCAACACACATCTATCACTCAAACATGTGGTGTAAAGGCAGCGAGATCGCCATTAGAATGACCGGATAATACAATGGAATTTTAATGGGTTGAAAGGTTAAGATTGACTGCATCCAATACCATTAGTAAAGGGAGGGAGGAAACCGAAGTACCCGGAGGAAACTCTCGGTGCCCCGAATGGTCTCGTACCAATGTCACATCAGTCCACCCCTTGCGGGAATTGAACCCGCAACCTTCGGCATTTGAAGCCGGTGACTAACCAACTGAGTCACTCCACAGGTTTGTGATAAGAAAGGTCTCTAACATGGACATGCATGATACGTAGATCTATTTTAATGGCAAGACGATCTAATACACATCTTACATGTGCAATCGGAATGTCATTCTGACACTAAATAAATTATTGTTGAAAAAAGACATTCTACTTGATGACCGTCCCGGAGATAAAATAAAACTGATAGATTTTCTTTTAATAAATACAAAAATACTAATAATTGGTTGGTGTTCTTATTTTTTTTTAAAGTATACTACCATCATATTGCAATTACAAAGGAACGTGCAATCGAAAATGCTACCGTAGCAATCTAAAACTTTAAAAACACACATCTAATGTCGATGACCTTAACAGTGACATTATCACACGCATATCGAATACTGGCAGAAAAAGTATTTGTTAAAATATTTATACATACATTCTTACCTAGGAATCCAAATCGTCAACAGGAAATGACATAAACCTATGCCTAGTGTTGATGTCTTTAAACAAAATATCGGTACATGAAAAAAAATTTCATTTTAAACATATAATTTTATTGATGTAAAGCCCAAATGGCAATCGGACATTTTTAAAAATGCCTAGTTTCGTCGGAGAGGGGGTGGTGGGGAGGGAGGGAAGGGGAGGGGAGGAGGACGGTGAGGAAAGACAAAAGATGTAATAATTATTTGAAACCTATGCCTCATAATAATAACATATAATACATGTATAGCTACTATCGTTGCTAACATTAGAAGAGAGACACAATATTCTACATGCATCATTTTAGACATACAAGCAGAAAAATATGTACTAGAAAAGAGGAGTTTCGTCCCTTGATACGATGAACATTATATCCCCATACAATACGAAGAAGCTTTTAATTACTGTTTATATAATCAAATGCGAGTGACCTTTAAAACAACAACAACAAAAATTGCTTCTAACAGTGGTAAGTCTTAGTTACTCCACTTAGTAATCGCCCCGAGTGCTTGGCGTGTGTGTGTTTAGGCGTGTGTGTGTTTAGCCGTGTGTCCATGATTGGGTGTGTGCGTGAGTGTTTTGTTGTGGGTTTATTAAACGATGATATGTAGAAAATGTACTAAAGTACAAATGTTATGTGTACAATCAAACACGTAAAGTGTGTACGTATTTTTGAGCTGTAGGGTTATATGAATAAGTATGCTATTTTTATATCTGAAAGCTACAGCGCTTATCAGTTAGGTAGGGTTAAGGCTTTGAGTAGCGATGTCCTAGTTGCGTATAAAGTTATGTTGGGTGATTTGGCTTGTCTGTCTTTAAATAACAAAACAATTAGATCGGAATTTTATAAATTTTATTAATTAGTAACTGTGTGTACATATATTTAATTTTACAAAGAGCGATATAAAGCTGACACTGTGTACATGGCGTGAAAGATGAGTTGAATGCCGGTGTGTGTGCTTAGTAATGTGCTTGTATTGTTATTTTATAGTGGTAACTGTGTTGTCATATCTTGCTTTTAGCGTTTAGTGCAAATAGAAGCAAGCCTTATGCACTTTAAATGGAATAAAACAAGCAAATGAAGAAGAACCTCCCAAAAAAGTATTTATTTCTTTATTACAGGCAAATTGATATAGCGCCCATATCCAACAGCTCTATACGCTTTGCAATGATAAGCTTACTACGGATCACGGACTCACAGGCAGATAATTATATCAGAGGGCGCCCTTTGCCCTGCATTCCCTCTCCCCATCCCTCAGTTATCCGTCCTCCCCATACTTATCCTCACACACACCTTCCCCTCTCACTCCCCCCTCTCCTCTTACTCCCTCTCCCACCCCCCTTGTTACGGTCGGTGCCCTTACCTTTAACCTCAAATTTTAACTTACAGTCGCCTTCTTTCTCGATTTGATTTCAGTTTTGATTGTTGACACATTAGTTTCCCCTTTTTATCAGGAAATTTTGGGCCGCTTTTCCTGGGGAAGGAGTAGTCGAAGCCTGTGGCGCGTCCAAACCCAACCTACCTCATATTAGCTGAGATTTTAAACATTTTTGCTAGAGAGCTAACAGTAATACCTGGAGAAAATCCCCGAGACGCTGCCTGAGTCGAAAGTAAATAATATTGCTGGAGAGCAAACCGGAGTACCAGGAGAAAATCCCCGAGACGTAGCCCGAGTCGAAAGGAAATAATATTGGGAGATACACAACGCCAGAGGCGGGATCGACCTCACACTTGTCAGGCGCCATTCGTTCCTAGCCTGAGGACTAGGGAAGTTCGTCCCGCCTTAGATCTCGCGGCAACAACGCTCGCATAAAGAACTAAAAAAAATACCACCACAATTTCTGCCGAATTTACTAACAATACTTGACCTTTATATTACATTATATGGTTGTGGCTTTAGGTCCAGCGGACTCTTTTGAGCCAAATCAGGACCAGACAATGTTGAGCCCTACAATACGAATCCGCATTATTAGATTTAATGATAGCAGCAAATTAATCAACGTACTGGTTTTGGCTGCACTAAGAAACAAAATGTAACTATTTGCAGCGCACCGCTTTAATGTTAACACTTCACTCTATGTTGTGTTGCTCTCGCAGAACTACTGTACGAGTGAGTGTGCGCAGGCTTACCAATGCAGGGCTAAGGCCTCAGCCATTGGATTCGGTCACGATTGATCATGCATTGCTACCCTTCTTTGATATTAGGGGTGTTCGGTTTTACCGGTTTTCCGGTTAAAATCGGTTCGACTTTCTCACGGTTCGGTAAACCGGTTTGGCCTTAAAAAACCGGAAAACCGCGGTTTTTCTAAGGGACATCACTCGTCCCGTAAAGCACTAGCAAAATGGCAGAAACAGAGAAATTCGTAGCGAACACGCACGGGAAAGCTGCATGACATTTGGAGATTCTTTCTCCTGCGAGAGACAGAAGCAGGAAAGTTTGACCATAGTACCGGTTACTGTAAAGAGTGTAAGGCAAGTATTAAACTTGGCGGTGGCACTTCAAATCTGAATGCACACATTCGCCGACACCACCCTTTGCTGCTGCTGAAGCCAGCCAAGCCTGCGGGCCCTGCACCCAATAGATCTAACCCACAAGTCCTACATGCTAGATCTAGTCCGTGTACCAGCAGCGCTGACGCTGACGTGAGCATTGTGACTGAAGGAGGTGCCAGTACAAGTAAAGGCGACACAAAACAAATGACAATCAGTGAAGCACTCAAAAAGAAGCAGGTATATCCAGCTAACTCCAAGAAAGCGTCCGAAATCAACGAAAAGGTGACAAAATTCAGCGTGAAAGAACTTCAGCCTTTCCAAAAAAAATTCAATACAGAGGTTATTTCCCTTGCTTACTATGCGCCTTTACCCGGGGTAACCAGTTGTAACTTCTAGCCGGTTAACCGGTTTTAAACCGCGGTTTTCTATTAGAAAAACCGGTTAAAAACCGGTTTGAGAAATCGTACCGGTTCCACCCTCTATTTGATATCGCTTCAAAACAAAATGTCACATCCTGCAGCGCATCGCTTATCAGCAACCATTTACAGTACGTGCAAACTGAACACCGTTGTCAGTTCATATAAAGTCTTAATAATAATACTGGCTGCTGTATGTATGTGTGTGTGTTCTCAAATCACCTATCGGGCTCAAAGCGCGGCGATCTGTACCAACATACACGCTCACATGTTTCACACACTCTCACATACACACCAAACACACATCTATCACTCACTCCAATTTCATTTTCCACATTTTAGGCGGACGGCCTTCCAATACCATTAATACTGGTTTAAATATAAACTTATTCAAAAAACCAGATAATGCAAGGCAAGACATCAGGGCCCACAGAAGCACATGAATGCTACCCAAATAATACATAACTTATCAAAAATATCACTGGCGGGCGACAGGAAACAACAAACAAAACATTGATATAAATAAATACAAGAAGGAAAAAAAACAATTTAAAAATAAATTTAAAAGATAAAAGATGGTCTGCATAAAACAATACTGACCAACACATACGTCTGAGAAGTTGCCAGGCATATTTAAGTATCACAAACCAGGGGCGGATCTTGTTCTTGTGCCACTTGTGCACGTGCACACCTTCCTGGCGGTCAAAAAAAAAAGAAAAGAAAAGGAGGGAGAAAAGGAGAAGAAAGAAGAGAAAAAAAATTACTAATTCTCACTCACCACACAGTTTCATGTACCTCCAAATTAGTTGTGGGGTTTTTTGTGGGGTTTTTGTGACCAAACTTGTACATGCATCAGGTCAGTTTTAAATAAAACTGATGTGAGTGGCTATTTCTTGTTTTATTTGCAGTAACTTTATCTGTCTTTGTATAAGCCTTTATGCAAGATGTTCTGCTATTGTAAATTTTATCATCAGAGTTTGCAGAGGGGTGTTTGTGTGTGTGGGGGGGGGGGGGAGACTAAAAGAGGACTTTTAGCACAAAACAATACTATTTTCAGTCCTTAAAATAATGCCCAAAATGCACCAGATTGCACAGATTTTAACCATTATTTTCAAAATTCAAAAATGGAAAGATCCGCCCCTGCAAACTAAATATTTTTTTCAAGCGAGGGGAAAAAAGGGGGATGGGGCAGTGGTGGGAAGAGGTGGGGAGGGGCGGGTGCGAGAGAAAGCTATACCTTGTGAAAAGAAACTAACAGATGTGTGTAGAGGATCAAAGTTCGAAAGCGAAGTGCGTGGGAAAGTCGTTGAAACTAAAATGTGATGCGGTCCGAAGCGGTTACATGAAAGTAAGACTGTGCGGACAGTTGAAAACGGGTTGATATTTTCTTGCAATGACGATTCTGCATTTCAAAAGAGTAGGGTATTAACTTCCCTGAGGATGGGATCAAGAAGACCAAGAGTACGGGCATCGTCAAACGAGAGACAAAAAAGCAGGAAATGTTCAGGCGTTTCAGCCGGGTGTCCGCAACGGCAATGCTATTATTGAAGGGAGAGAGGGAAGAAACCGGGGTACCCAGAGGAAACCCTCGATGACCTTAATAGTCTCGTACCTAGGTCACAATAAGCTCGCCCCTTCCCGGGAATCCAACCCGGCGACTATCCCACTGCGCCACAAGATTGAAACAAGATCCGTTTATCGCAAAGCCTTACCCTATAAATCAATTCGTCTAATCAAACTCGAGAACTGCAGGGTCAATATTTAGAAGTACATTTCAAAGTGATGACCGACAAGTTATCAAACACCAATACACTACAGCTCATTCTTGTACAATGCAAATTAGTGCAAATGTACCGAAGCCCTGGGCCAGGGCGGAGACACCCATTTTGACGTGCGTCAATCAAAAAATTGTCTAACTCAATCAATTTTAGACAAAGATCAGTTGATAACCCAATTTCAACCAATCGACGCGTAAATCAACTATTTATAGGGGCGGAGAAACTGACTATTTATTGGCACATACCAATCAGATGCTGTCAATCAATCAACTTCAACCAATGATACTGTGATCACGTGCGATATAGACAACAGTGCAATCTATTGACAGTATGTTGTCGGATAATAATAAGGCTTGTAGTACAATCCCGTCTGTGTGTGTGAGAGAGAGAGAGAGAGAGAGAGAGAGAGAGAGAGAGAGAGAGAGAGAGAGAGAGAGAGAGAGAGAGAGAGAGAGACAGACAGACAGACAGACAGACAGACAGACAGACAGACAGACAGACAGAGACAGACAGCATTTTTTCGGTGTTTGTGATTAATTTTCAAATATAATGAATTTTTCTACCCTAATGATATCTCCTCATTCTTCTTGGTATTCCATAATTAATAATTGACGATAGAATCCCCAAGCTCACACAGCCACCCAGGAATATTCTATAAATAATAATGAATGTTACATTAAATTTTGACGAAAAATCAGACGATTCGGTTAAACGCTTGACAAAAAAAAATCATAAAAACTCGAACGAATTAAAAACACACGTAAATAATAAATAATGAAGCAATTAAATGAACAAGCGAAACAAGAAAATAACTTTTTAAAACTAAACTTACCTCCATGAACAAGGTGACTGGTTTAACCAGATGCAAAGTTTACATCTTGATAAGTGATAATAATCCAATGAAGGAATGATCTTGTAATAGTGTGCTCTCTGCAGTCTAGTAAAATTTTACTAGTCACTCACAAAAGGCAATCGGATCTATATAATTATATACAGCAATTTTCCTGCTTTAAAAAAAATCAATAAAATAACTTACCGGATAAATTCCACAAAATTCAGCCACCCAAAAAAAAAAATAAATAAATAAAAAACTCGGCCAAAAAATGCAGTCATATATACTATTTTTAAGTAGTGCAAATTTCCAGCTCAAAAACACTCAATAAAATTCCACCTAACTCAATAAATTGCACAAAGCAGGCCTGAAAATGGCGACTAATTTAGTCGCCATGGCTAGTGAAAAAAAATTGGCGACTAAAAAAAAAACTTTAGTCGCCAAATGCGGAGTGCGCTAAAATGAACTTTTTTTTTAGTTTGGCTAGTAAAATTTTTAGTTTGGCTAGTAAAATTTTTAAGTTACTAGCCAAAGGCTAGTGGGACCTTTTTTTCATTTTCAGGGCTGCAAAGTTCGTGTAACAGTTAAATCACAAAATACTAGTTTTAAGTAGTGCACTTTTCAAGCTCACAACTACCCTATAAAATCCCACTTCACTCGATAAATTCCAAATAGGTCTGCCCAAAATTATTAATCTTTCACTTCCTGCATAAACAATGCAGTCCGATTTATAAAGCGCACTTTTCAACAACAAAACAACTCAGTAAATTCCAGTTAGTTCAGACACATAAAAACATAACAGCTTGGTTAGTTCATTCACGAAATGTAATCCAGTTCTATAGCGCTTTGTTCGACTCAAAAAACAGCTAAAACAAATTTCATTTAGCTCGAAAATCCAACGTTGAAACGTCACACCAAACATTTTTATGTGAATCCCCACTCTGCGGCTTCACAAATCTTTGCTTCATCCTACATATAAACACGAAAACATAACTTCCTTATAAAATATTACAGAGCGAATGGAAACTATACAGAAACGCAAATGTATCCACAAATGTCGACCAGCCACAAGTCACCACCTCTTTCCCACCGTTCAAGTAAAACCAAACAAGCTTTCTGATTCCCGTTACTGTCTCTGTGTAGAGCCCTAAGCCCCCTACATAACAGCTCAAAAATCAATGTCCAAATTTCAATGTTCAACGATCGATCATAACATTGGGCTGGCAACAACATCGTTCCACTGTACAATCGGTACAAAGTTCTCAGCTGTTTCCAGCTCGCTGCAGAAGGTTCTATCTCGAGCCTGTGTCGTATAGAGTAAAGGGGGTCAAACTCCATTGATAAAGTTAACACGCAGAAGGCGTTATTTATGTATGTAACGTAAGCTGTATTCGACTTTGCCTTAATACTGTTTTGTTATCCGATGTCTGGCCAAAGGACTTGACTGTCTGGTCGCATGACTGAATGATTGGTTAGAAATTTGAACAATCACATGCGACAATGGAGTAGGTTTAAAACAACGACTTAGTACACGTGCTAACTACAGTACAATCACTGAATGTGTGATGAGGATGAGGAGGAAAAAAAAGGAGGATGGGGAGGAGGAGGAGGAGGAGGAGGAGGAGGAGGAAGAAGAAGAAGAAGAAGAAGAAGAAGAAGAAGAAGAAGAAGAAGATGAAGAATAAGTGTGAACATTGAGTTTTAACGTCTACACCCACCATTGGCGATATGGCAGACGGGGATAACCATCCCAGAGAACAAGGGATAGGACGGAGACCGAAAACAACACTGAACCACCAGAGCAAACATACTGCTAAAATGGACTGTAAAAAAATGCCACTTTTATTTCGCCCACCACGGGTTTCGAACCTGGGTCATCGGGGTGCCAGGCGAACGCTTTACCACTTGAGCTACGGCGGTGGGCCGAAGGAGAAGAAGAAGAAGAAGAAGAAGAAGAAGAAGAAGAAGAAGAAGAAGAAGAAGAAGAAGAAGAAGAAGAAGAAGAAGAAGAAGAAGATGGTGACGACAACGATGATGGTGGTGATGATGATGATGATGATGATGAGGAGGAGGAGGAGGAGGAGGAGGATAAACAGGAAGAGGAGGAGGAAAAGCATAATGGCGATGATGGCGATGATGGTGATGATGATAATGACGATGACGACGACGACGACAACGATGAAATCGTCGACCACGGTGCTAATAATTACGAAGACGCCGAAGCAGGCAACAGCAGCAGCAACAACAACGACAACGATGAAGATAACAGTGCTAATACAAAATTGTCGATAAGGGAATGGAAAAGACTACTTACCGGCGCCGTGGCTTTCGGACTCACCAGCACCACAGTCTGAATCTGAAACAGGCACACAACAAACCAAACAATCAAACAACCCCACAAACCAATCAGTCAACCTCAAAACGCATAAAATGGATGACACGTGTGTATTGATTGGGGGGGTTAGCCTAACCCGTCAAAACATCGTACCAAAGAATATTACTGCTACAAATCTTAGTCGACTAAACCCATACACACTTCAATCAAAGAAATATAAATTTAGATTTCAAGATTAAGTAAAATTAAGATTTATGGATTATCCACGCGCATGGACTTGGAGCAATCTAGTCCTCATCATCATCATCATCATCATCATCATCATCATCATCATCATCATCATCATCATCATCATCATGAATGAATGAATGAATAAACATTACGCGCATAATCATTTTCACACAAAAAGAATAATCACAGTGCTGGGGTAAAAAATTAAACCAAATATGGAACACTTTATTATCGTCGTCTTCTTCGTATTCGTCGTCGCTATCAATCATCATTAGCACAATCTTGTTCTTCTTCGTTTTCTCCAAAATCAAAGCATTCTCGTCGTCGTCATCATCATCATCATCATCATCATCATCATCATCATCATCATCATCATCATCATCATCATCGTCGTCGTCGTCTTCTCCTTCTTCACAATCAACCAAACAGACCGGACATGAAGAATGGGGCGGGCACAATAAAAGTAGGCGTAACTATGTAAATCACTAGGTTCTCCCATCACCCCCCCCCCCCTCCCTCTCTCTCTCTCTCTCTCTCTCTCTCTCTCAAATACTTATCAAAGCAAATCTTAAATCACAATAAACCCACCTTAACGATAACGATATAGATTTTGACAATTAACGTAGAACTGTTATCGACCCTATCATTTACCGCTGCTGACAAGACATTTATCTTGGCTTGGTGTCAACTTTCAGCCGATCACGTTTCAACAAGAATGTATATTATTGTATACTCGCACATGCTATTTGCCTATACTCGTACTGTACTGTTTACTGCGGAATGGTATCACTATCAGATAAGTCATTCACTTTTAATTAATAACCGACTTTTCAATAACAACCATAGCATGACAGATGGTAATGTAATACAGATATTCACAATTTATCTTACCTACTAACAATGAAAGATAACAGCTGTTCTGAACATGCCTCCATAACATTTTAATCAAGTCAACCTTAAGTTAAGAATAGTATCTAACATGCCTCAATAACATCTTAATCAATTCAATCTTAACTTAAGAACTGTATCTAACATTTCTAAGTCAAGTAAATTTTAACTTATGACTAGTGCATAACATACCTCAATAATATCTTAGGAAAGGTCAATCAATATTTACTGCATGTGACGATTGGTATTCAGCTCGCGAGTAAGTACGGGAATTGAGTAAACAAGACAGCACGCCATCTTTTAAGTTGACGACGCAAACAAATTGAGGTCAGTTCTTTTATGTCGTGGAGGAATTTTGAGTCCTTCGCAACTGCTTTGTGTTGTTTTCTACGAAGCCTGGTGATATGTTTTTTTTTTAAAAACCGTTAGATTTGTCTTGTCTTGCCCACAATCAATCGTGTTGATCATTATGGCACTTTTTAGCAAGTAAGTTCAATGGAAAAAAATATTAACAACAATAATTAAACTATAAATCACGAGACCTAAGTTGCTATGAGATAGATAACAGACGAGCAAGATGGCAGAACGAAGAAGAACGTAGGTAGCAACAACACATGCCAAGAGTTGTCGTCCGTGATGACGAATAGAGTTATCCCTGAGTGTGCCCACAGAACAGCAGTATGACATTCCGGGCTATTTCTAAGCGAAAACTTATCAGAAATAAATAATTTTAACCAAATTATTACGGAACGCCTGTAGCTTCGGTTTTTATGCTAAAAGAGACGTCCGCGTCCTAATGGCTGAAGTGGCAAGTCAAAAGATGGGTTTTATCGTGATAATTGTTATTAAATAAGAATAGCCTCGCTAAAACTTTGTGTACAGATAATAGAATGCACGATTTCCATGTCAAAGCAAATTTTAAAAAAATGGAATTCGACCGTAAAATACTTTTAAAAGTGGTTTTTAGTTCCTGCACGTAGCATCAACACATGCTTAGAGTTGTCCGTGATGACAAATAGAGTTATCCCTGAGTGATAGACCTATTTTATGCTTACACACTTCAAAATACAAATAATTTGTCATGCATGATAACATTAAGTTTGAGGTTGTTTTTTTTTATAATTTGTTTACAAAGATCACATCAAGGACTAACTTATTTAAAGCATTAAATTAACATTATGTCCAATATATAAGCAGGCCATCGGCCGGTCACATGAAATGCAAAAAAAAGCTGAAAATGCTGATTCGGCGTTTTTTCTTTAATGGCTAGAAGAAAAAAAAAAGTATTCAACTTATGTTAAAAAATGAATTTTATTTTCCAATATACATGTTATCCTGTATTAAATGTAGGCCCTCCCCCCCCCCCCCCAATTTTTTTTTTTTTTTGGGGGGGGGGTTGAAAAAATGCTGTGCTGTTACTAACGTAGGTTCTTCAGTTGGCTGCATTCCACGCCGGGTTAGTTATCCAGTTAGTAAGGTGTTCGTTAATCTAGGTTAGTAAGGTGTGCGTAAATCTATCATCCAGATGGAACGAAGGCAAGACATCAGCACTCATCTCATGGTCTTTTAAAAACTTTATTTGTGAAGTTTAGAAGTTTTCAACATTTAGAAATAGAAAGCAATTTGGGAATATTATTGAACTTCATGTTTGTTGTTATTTACACATATTATACTTTGTGTGTGCAGCGGTTTGTATGGCGACGCGTGGTCACCATGTTGAGGGAAGACCTAATGGTACACATCATTGTAGCCGATTCTGCAATATGCAGCGAGTTTGAAGGGGATCTGGATATAAATCAGAACATTGATCCAGATGTAAACCTGAACAGCTAAGTATTGTGTGTGCTCGATTGAAGTCTAAAATAAATAAAACAAATCTGTGCAATAGCAACTATTCCACACTGGCAAGACATTACATTTATTTTAATAAAATACATGTAATGTCTTGCCAGTGTGGAATAGTAATATCCAGATTCGTCAAAAGAGACGTTCATCTTTCATCTAAAGATCTGCGATACAGTAAACCTAACAACCATTCATATCAACCTAAGAAACAATCAATATGTGAACTTTGATATATGTATAATGTTTATTATTATTATTGTTACTAATGAAAGGAATGAAGTAAATTCGACATTTTCATCAAAACGTAAAAAGACGACCTATTAAAAGGTTAATTTGTTGTATGATTGACCACCATGCGCCAAGCACACATGCAAACAGACGAGAATTCGAGTAACGAATTTTCGTATCACACTGCAGAACTTGTTTATTTTTTTATTATATTTTTTTTGGAGGGGGCGGGGGGGGGGGAGGGGGGGGAGTAAAACATAAGTCAGTATAGTTTATTAATAAGTCAGTGGATTTTTGTTCTGTGAAGAATAAATTCAGAACATTGAATATTTTATATGATATAATTAGGATCGTTTTACAAGGAGTTAGGACTGTTTGGTAGTTATATTGGACATCAATTGTATAAGCTATAATTATTTTACAATGTTCATTGTTTAATTGTTCAGTTTTGTTTATTTTGTTTCATTCCTTTCTCCCTTCATTATGACCATTCCTCATTTGTTTAATATGTTCCCCTACTCCCATCAAGTCTAAAACCACTTAGTTGAAAAGACGATAAATTAAAGGAACGAAATGGAAGAGTGGTACTCTTAAAGTTGTGGTTTTGAATGCTGGTGTGCTGCTTCACAAAATTAGGAGAAGGGGGTGGGGGCGCAGGATCTACAGTGCACCTTTTGTGGAGGAATCTTTTCGTTTTCTTCAGCCTTAAGATAAAAACTGATAACTGCTTTAGATTAAAATTATTGGAAAGGGGGTCAATACACGTTTAAAAGGGCAACACCATAGATCTTAGTGTACACAGAAACACTGGAATCTTACTACCACTCCGGTTGTTCTACTTTCTTCCTATCCTATCCCATAACTCGAAGGTCGTTGGGGCATCACAGATGATCGTTGAACCAGCGTACTCCATCTTTCTCTGTCCTCAGCAACCCTCATGGCTTCGCTCAATGTCATGCCAGCCCATTCTCGAACGTTGTCCTCCCACACCTTTTTCTGTCTCTCTCTTCTTCTGCCTCCTTGCACCGTACCTTGAAGGATGGTCCTTGCAAGGCCTGATGCTATGGTGACGTTGCCATACCATTGGAGTTTCCGTTTCTTCACCACTGTGAGCATGTCATCGTGTTGTCCAATGGCTTGTGTGATGGTCTGTCGGGACTTCGTTGTTGGTGATGGGCTGGGTATAGGAAATGCCGAGGTCTTCTGTAGCCCCTCACATCCATGCTTTGTATTCTTCGTTGTACATCTGCTGTGAGGGTGAATGTTTCGCAAGCCACAAGATAAAAAGAAAGTTGTTGTAGCCATAAGATGTGGAGGGGCGGGAGAGGGTGGGGAGGGGGTGGTTGTGTGTGTGGACGTGGGTGTGGGTGTATCTGTGTGGGAGAAGGGGGAGTGCGTGAGAGAGGCAATGACATACCAAGATCTCTAACCTTCCAAACGTGTCCCAGTTGCAAAAATAATAGTCCAAGTACCTCAGGTTTTGTTGCTGGTGTCAACAACCATCAGTTCAATGACCTTTCAAAAAAGAACTAGAAAATGTCTGCTCAAATATGACACTGAAAAGAGGTGTGACAATTAAAGACGCCACCCCCTTCAAAACAAGTCTCATTTTGCCATTGTCAATAAACCGTTCAGATCACAATATTCTAGAGATAAGCTAATGCGAGTCAGCTTATTCATACTAAACTATGGCACGCTACAATTTGTTTTTTTTTTTAAATCGTAACCCACTCAATTTTCTTGACCTACACAAACTCTAACCCATTAAAAGTTCAAGGTCTAGAAACATGAGTACCCGTTTCAAACGCATGCAAGCCCGACCTTGTACACCAAACTACCCGATATGGATTTGCAAGTCAAGAATAAATTTTACCCCGAGCAGTCTTAGACCAACAGAGGAATGGGCGCGCCCGAATCACGACAAAACCTAATCTGGATACAGATCTATGACACTCAGGCTCAATGAAGATCGCTCCACAAGCTAGTTCGTCATCACCCAAGAGCTAAGCACGTTTTGTAACTAAAGATGACTAACCGGTCGCATGTACCTTGCCTACTCATAACTATAGTTCTCATGTCCTCATTACTGTAGTACAAATGTCCTAGGCCACTGAACAGTTGAAGTACCGTAGTCCTAATTCTTATGCAATTAAGATTGATAACGATAAAGGTAGATTTTTTTTTTAAAATACCGTGTTACCAGTGCATAGTATTTTCACTGGCCACACTTTGTAAGACAAAGACATGCAAAATAGATCAAAAGAACACGTGTTGTTTAATTGTTTAAATTATTAATATTATTATTATTGTCCCTTTTTTATTTGGGTTGATAAGAATGCGCGTGAATCACAATGCTATAATTAGTGGGTAAACTTTGAACTGTCCAAGTATAAACAAAAGCATTCATTTACGTGCTACATTCGTAACAATGTGTGGTAATATGTTTCATCGAATCTGCTACGTTTGACGTAGAGGGGTGTGGTTATGAGTTTGAAGGGCTGACGGGAGGGTGTAAAAACTACCTTGAGAAATAAGCAGGGGGGGGGGGGGTGGTGAGTGGGAAATAGAGAAAAAAAAGAGAGTGAGAGAGAGGGGTAGGACGGAGTGGGTGGAGGGGGGAATAAAAGGAAAGTGCGTAAGAAAAAAATCAACAATTTTCAACTTGCTAATCTGACGTTAACACCTTAAAATAGCATAGCATTATAACCCAGTAGTCGAAGTGGGTTCTTGTCAAACGGCCAGCATAGCAAAACTTCAGTCGGGTCATGGTCAAGGTTAGGTGTGATCACAGGTGTTCTGTCAGCGGTAGCAATGCCCTTACGATAATATCCACTCAGCTCTTGAAAAACAGAAAAAGACCTGAAACGCAGTGACCCTGACAATCGGAGGACTTCAGAGGCAGACGCGCGCACCGTCTATTAATTATTGAAAAACAAACACTAATATCTATACATCTATCGAGTGACACTTATAACACCAGTTGCCACTCTAACACACTTTATTTTAACATTATAATTATTAATCTACTATTTTTCTTCTTGGTATGAGCAGCCACAATCAACACCCCGATTAACATGCTGCTTGTTCACAATCTGAGACTATACATTCCTACACAGCATGCCTGCTTATGGTAGATCTTGTTGTTGTATCAATTTTTATTCATCAGATTAACGTAAGTTGTACTGATATATAGGGCAGATCCTGGTAACATATTATAGTATTCTAGCATTGTAACTTGTTCAAAACAGAATACAGATCTAGCTTGATGACTGTTTACATATAGTGCCTGCACTAAAACATCTCCTAGCAATGCTTATGTAGGCACTAAAGTATTCTGTCTTCTGCTGAGGTTGAGATACCATCAGGATAAAGTTTCTGTTTTGGTTTGACCCACATTGAGCATTCGGGGCAGCTGCAAGTGTCAGGGTTGATTTCGTGCGAGAGAAAATATATCAACACGTCTTGACCTCATGGAGAGTGACCTCAGTGTTTTTTTCTTCACGATACCGGAACGTTTCAACTTGCTATCGACTCAT
>CM072519.1:7830337-8115337 GCA_036898135.1 Oncomelania hupensis | reverse complement strand
TATCTCTTATAAATCGTCATATATATGCGAAGAATAAAAAAATTACAGCATTTGTTCACGCACAGAATCCCTAAGGAACTATTTTCAACCAGATCCAAGTGTTTTGGTATAGGTCGTACCGTTTCTTATCACTGTGCAGGCACTCATAAGGGTCAAATGCACTTTTTTATGAGTACACAAAGAACGGCAACACACTGTCTGCAATCTCAGGTACAACACGGGTTATTAGTCCAATCAGTGTTTTATTTAGTTTTATTTAAACTCTTTTTTCATTAATAAACTGATGTTAGACTTTGGCAAACATTTTATACATGCGTTTTGATATACGTTTGTAAGACATACTGCACTGTGTAGATATGAAAAATCTCAAAATTTGTGTTTAGTTTAACCTGCTTTTCAAACCGTTGAACATTGTTTTAGTCACAGATTTAATCAAGGTGTTATTATTATTATTTCCTAGTCCAGATTTTGAATATCGATGAATCTGAAATGACACGAGAAAAATCAATGACAACGTTTCTATCACCAGTGAAATTCTATGTTTGAAATTAACTGACAACTATTTCCAGCTCACAAAACTCCCCCATGAAACGCCGTAAGTAAACTACCTATCTACGTTGACCTTTAAGATAACAACACTTTGACGATAACAGGAACTGAACTGCACAATCAGGTTAATATGTCCACCTGTCACCCCGCAGTCACAATCACTTCAGCCGATTATAATGAAAGAATCGAGGACCAATGAAGGTGCCTGTGGCGAATTACGTAACAGTCAGTTACAAGTGATACTCACAAGTGACGAATATCGGATAGTTGCGATGTCTTTACCACTGACAGATCTCGCAAACACAAGTAAGGACTTGACATGTTGACTAAGGCTCAAATTATTTGAGAAAGTTGACATCCCATATAAATTATGCAGTTTATAAATCCTTTCTTGAGAACTTGTTCGTTAAAACGAAGATCGTTCTATCACATTCTATCAAATTACTTTTCTTGCACACGACTGCATATTTTACGTTGTCCATTGAATATCTAGTATAGACATAATCCGCCACTACACAAAACGTGGTCCCTTCACTATCACCCCAAATCTTAGCAATGAAGATATGTATACAGAAAATCCAGATTTGAAGGAGTTATCCTACCAACGAAGGTTACTTCAGAAGTCAAATAATCCAGAAATATCCTCCCCCCTTCCTCCCCCCTACCCTCCTCCATAAAAAAAGAAAGAAAACTCCAGAAATAAGGACGTAAAATAAGACAACAAATTATATACATGTATACTTTTGGGAATGTAAAGAAGGAACGAAGGCAGGAATGAACGAAAATATCTTAAAGTTGCTGACCTCTTAGAAAACAATTTGCTATATCATCAAAGTTGCTTTACATACTGTATTTAACAATACTTTCATTCTTCTTCTTCTTCTTCTTCTTCTTCTTCTTCTTCTTCTTCTTCTTCTTATTATTATTATTATTATTATTATTATTATTATAAACAGCATTCCAAAAGTTGAATAAGGTTGTTATAAAAGGTGGCACCTTTACGAATGCCCTAAGGTACACCCACAGCGAATCTAGCAGACCATTCTGAACACAGACTTACTTACAGCATGAAATAGTGCGTTACCCATCGACTCTCGTACCTACAGGTATGACCTCATGGAAACCTCATTCCTCCTACACCTCATCAACAGGAGATTTTTCACACGCAAACGACGTATGGAACAACTTCCAACTTCTGCAAAGCTTTCAACGCCAGAATCAGCTGAATCATCAACTCACTATCCACGGTCATCCATCGTATCTCGCAATGCACTCAACAACCGAATACAATGAACTCCACACATGAAATCGTTCACAACGCATTCGACGCAAACGATCTCTCTAACGTATTGGACACATCGAATAAATGGGAAAGGTCTACACCGTTATTCTAAGATCTTTTGCCTTGCATCATCAGTTTTCAGATAGGCCAGTTTGATAGCGAAGGCCTTAGTCAGGTCAAGTTTAACCTAGATAAAAACATTGAAGGTCAACTATCAGTGGGTTACTTTAAAGGGTCTATGCCTTTCATTTTGTGACCATCCCGCATCACTTTCCGTCACTGTAAAGGGCGTGCGAAATGTATCATAGCGGTCCACGTGTATTGTGATAGATCTACAAAATGCGATCAGAAGGAATCGATTAGGTCTAATATTACACCTAATGTATTCCCACGGTCAATGGTCAAAACAGTGATCATGTGGAATCAGATAGCAAGTCTAAATATCGGATCATCATCAGCAGCAGCAGCTTCTTTTTCTTCTTTCTTGTTCGTTTTCTTCTTCAATTTCTGTCTTTCTTGTTCGTTTTCTTCTTCAATTTCTGTCCTAAGACAAACACATTTGTCTGTTTTTTGTCAGTCCTTTGAACTTTCACTGATAACATTATACCAATGAAGAAACACACCGGCCATTGGAAAAAGCATCTTAAACAAGAATTGCCTCAGACGTACAATCTACACTCTAGTCCATACTCTCAAAGTGTAGACCAATACTTTGTCTTGGATTTTTTTCATACGAGTTTAATTCACTTTATCTTGGATTTTTTTTCATACTAGTTGAACTCCCAGATGTTGTATCCATTCTATTTAATTCTCTTTTAAATCTACACAATTATTGTTTGTCTTACGCTTTATGCACGTTTAACCCCCAAACCCTCTTACATTATATGTTATGTGTGTAAACCAACTGTACTGATGACTGGCCCTAAAGATCACAAATGTCCAAAGTAGCTAATACGAAACCTTTAAATTTCGCACAATCAAAAGGTCGTCAAAAGTGGGAGTTGCCAGGTCAGTATTGAAATCCTAGAACTTGATAAGTAGAAGATATCGATATATACTAGAGATGGCATATAGAGAATTCTGTTTTTATCTCACAGAGAAACGAATATCGTATTGATTTATGTGATTGATAATTATTGAGAATCAACCATTAGGTGATTGAAATTGAGAATTGATCATTAAATAACATATATCGTTGCTCAGATAATATAATTAAGTTTCCGACAGTAGCAACAACCTGACATCTGATAACCGATAACTCATTAATATTGAATCCGGACTACTTAAAAATGGGGTCAGATAGTCATTATTAGCACAAATGGAAACGATTTAAAACAAGTGCGGGACCCTCACGGTGCAGCGTTTTCTCGCGTGCTCTCTCTCTCTCTCTCTCTCTCTCTCTCTCTCTCTCTCTCTCTCTCTCATACACACACACACACTGTATTTGAGACAATAAAGAAGAAGGAAAAAAGTTAGTTATTGATTGCTTACAGGGGCCAGCGGATTGTAAAGAGCCGAATCAGGACCACAAAATCAAGACAACAACTTGGCTGAAAGAGGACTCACCCCTGATCCGCATAAAAGATCTGCTGAAACAACCCCAGTGGTAACACTGAAGGTACTCCACCAGACGGTCACTTTACAATAAAGACATCCCACGCAGGGGACGCTGAGGCTATACTCTAATGGATCGAACCCCCGTTTACAAAAACAAAATAGAATACAAACATTATTATAAAATATCAACAAAACACACATATAAATATAATGCCTACATTGCTAAATAATAATATCATAGGAAGCCATAGTGACCATTTGGCAGAAAGCGTCCAATATTCCCAAGCTGAAACAACAGACCTCGCACACAAATGAGGAGTCTTGTCCCGGAAGAGTTTTCAAGACAAAAGGTGGGTGACTGGTCTAGCGAAGAAGAAGATAGTAAAGTAGGTTGATAGAACAGAGTAGGAATGAGAAAGAACAAATGAGAAAGACAGTGGCAGTGGGAATTTAAAGCACTAAATTTCCAGAAAGTGGGGATATTATTTATACAGAAATCCCCGGGGAAGAATGAGAAAAGGGAGAAGGAAGAGGAGGATTGTAAAGATACTATTCCCGGATTTTTAAAAAGACACTGACGCTTATGTCCTAGGCGCGTGAGTACCAGTTACATAAATACGACTATTGAGGTGTTAGACAATGAGCCTAAGATTGCAAGCTGGCGCCTCTGTATCCACCAGTGCCTAATACTTCCAAAAGTTCAGGAGAAAATTGGATTAGTTTACCATGATGACGTCAACCAATATACTTTTTTTTTTTTTTGCCAAAAAGCCAAAAACAATAGTTCCCCCGCTTACGCTTCGGGAACTAAAAAAGCAAGCAATAACATCGAACCCTTAAAACCGCCCATTATTTTACATTACACGTATAGCAGGGGTAGGTCAATATAAAGGCCTACAACAGATCATACTATACCAAGATCTAGTGGGATTCTATCGCTCCATGACAATAAATGACAAAGGATCAGACTCGGTGTTAAAGATTTCGCTGCACTTGTAGAAAAAGCCCAGAACTGATAAAACATGTAGGTTACGCTAGGTTATCAAAGACCAAACCGACGTCCTTGACACTCAAATATCGGGAACAATTTTATTTATTTAAAATCCAATGACTAAACTCCAAATGCTTAAACTACTCGTTCCTTTCCTACCGCCATTCCTCCCCCCCCCCTCCCCTCTCATCTGTCTGTCTCTCTGTCTCTGTCTCTCTCTCTCTCCCCCCCCCTCTCTGAAAGTTCGGAACAGAAGGCAGCTATCGCTATCATAGCAAACTTATTATTCGACTCTTCTTAGATTACAATTCAATTTTCAACTGCAAGAAGGCTGAGTACACAGAGTCTGACCCACAATCCGCAGACTCTTTCCAAACAAAAAATATAAAAAAAACCAACAACCTGATTTACAGCTCTTTGATTCAAGACTAACCTGATAACTTTTTAAAGGTAACAAAACCGTGACAGTAACGTCAAAATCTGCAATTAATTTGATTAAACATTTCACCTCCATTGTGAGGAATAAAACAGCTTATAAACTACCACTGTGGAGTGTAATTTGTATAAACCTTTTGCAAACATTTACTGAGGGCATACGGACGGGTAATTTGGATCCAAGGGACGCAGGAACCGCAATGTTGGTGCAACCAAACGGATAGACTTGATAATGAGCAGGAAACCTAGCTTACTACATACAATTAAAGAACATAGGAACCGGCGCTGGGTTACATGGGATATGCTATGTTTGCTTACCCTGGTGCACGCCAACTTTATCCGATTATCAGTTGAACGACTTTTTATCAGTTTAGACACGACTGATATTTGAAGGTCATCTTTATCCAGAAAAATCCAAACCGCATGGAATAACAACGATAAACTTCTATATATATATACAGTGATGCAGGACGGGAGTACTGGTCATCTGGATGTCATCTCAATCTCTGGCCTAGTTCTTGCAAAGCAAGCGTTCAATGAAGAATTGTACATAGGTCAGACCATGTCTTATAAAATAAGGTGCAAGTCAGACCTTATCCTGAGTATTATTGCCTGTATAGAATATAATGTGAAGTGCAACTGCATGCTCAGAATATGTGCATGCTAGCCTAGGCAACTATTAGTACAAAAATACTAAGCAACAACTTACTCGGAAAATATTCTGAACAACTGCTTTCACAGAAATGAGAGAACAAGTTCAGAATGTAGTCTAATACATACCGAGAAAATTTGTTTACGACGAGACGACAGCTTTAAGTCTATTATGCAATGTTGCAAATCTTGCGAAACATGGACCCTCACAGCAGATCTACATCGAAAATTACAAAGCATGGAGATGAGGTGCTACAGAAGACTTCTGGGCATTTCCTATACCCAGCACATCACCAACTACAAAGTCCGACAGACCATCACACAAGCCATTGGACAACATGAGGATATGCTCACAGTGGTGAAGAAACGGAAACTTCGATGGTATGGCAACGTCACCAGAGCATCAGGCCTTGCAAAAACCAAGGCATCGTGCAAGAAGACAGAAGAAGAGGGAGACCGAAAAAGAGGTGGGAGGACAACATTCGAGAATGGACTGGTCTGGCACTGAACGAAGCCATGAGGGTTGCTGACAACAGAGAAAGATGGAGTACGCTGGTTAAACGATCATCTGTGGTGCCCCAACAACATTTGAGTTACGAGATAGGATAGGATAGGCAAATTTAGCTATAATTTAAACCAGTTTGCATTAAACCTGCGTCGACCAAGATTTTCAGATTAATGCAACTCATTATTGCAAGTTTAACCTTTTTGAACGGAAACCACTGAATAAACTATTCAACATCAGCCATACAAACCGTGAGCGGAATAATACTTATTGTATATTTAATTAAGTTCCCTGCAGAACTGACGACAATGACCGAAGCAATATCGGCTGAACTACAAAAGCTTGCAGCAAAATGCAACAATGCCTTCACTCAGCGGACTAGTAATCACAAGTGTCAGAGGAATTTTACACCACAAATCAAGACTGAAACGAATCCTTCATGTTGTAAAACATATAAGAACAAACAGCGAATCTCCTCATGTTCAAATTATCCATCTATTCCACTCGTAGAAGACAACAATAAAAAGTTAATTCCATGTCTCTGATAAAGTTTTAATATGTTACACAAAAATAACACTGAAAATTTTGCATTTCAGTTCTTTAGTTTGGCCTGTATTAAGTTTGCATTAAAAGTAGCATCGAGTTTGTTTTACCTTGTCTCAAGCAGCACTTTCCATTACAATTTGCATCGAGTTTGTTTGTTTTGTCCTATTTTAAGTGCATTCTTGTCTAAGTAGCATTCTTGAAGTTCACCCATCAATACTTCTACCTAAGTTAAATATCCAGTTAATTATCTGGATGCTTTAGATTGGTAAATCAGTTTGATTAGATTGATTAATCAGTACAACTTATGTTAATCTGATGAATAAAATTTGATACAACAACAACAAATTTAGATTGGTTTTCATCATCATCCTTTTCCTGTTCATGTTCTTCAACGTCAAACATAACCTTAATGTATTCAATTTCCGAGTCAAAACTCGGCACTGGCATCTCAATCTCTTTAGTACAAAACATTTTTGTCCAATGACATTACAGGTCTATAGTATATATAGTATATCTTATGCTGCTGTGTCTCTCATATCGTCCTCTATACGCTTATGTGTCCGGGGACATTAATCTATTTAACTAACTGTGTCTCTGAAGTTGCGTTTGTGGTTGAATTGGCTGAAAGTCTATCCGGAGACTACAGCCTTGAAGAAGCTTGAAACTATAATACGCTCACAGCAGCGGAGTAAGGTAGAGAGACCAAACCCGTAACCACGTGGCGTAGGTGAGACTTGCGTTCTCCGCTCCGTTAATCTCGGCGACTGTCCGCCACAATGACCAGCAACAATTTCTGTTTACCTTTTATCTACAGTACAACCAGGTCGCCAAAAAAAACATGCATGACCATAGCCTCACAGTTGTAACACTTACTAAGTAGTAGTAGTAGTAGTAGTAGTAGTAGTAGTAGTAGTAGTAGTAGTAGTAGTACAGTAGTAGTAGTAGTAGTAGTAGTAGTAGTAGTAGTAGTAGTAGTACAGTAGTAGTACAGTAGTAGTAGTAGTAGTAGTAGTAGTAGTAGTAGTAGTAGTAGTAGTAGTAAAAGTACTACTACTATTACTAATGCAGAACTATAAACTCAAGTGGTATCGATGAAGATTTCCCGTTTTAATTAATTTTTCTACATGATTGTCCAACGACCGGATAAAACCAACTATAGAAACAAAGTTTAGCATAAAAACTTATTAGCCGTACTAATTATGAATAAATAGTTAAATCATAATAAACTATTTTGTAATTGCAACACTTCACGAAGAAATAATTGGCATAAAACGTCAAAGAAGATGACGATTATACTTTAAGCCACGACACTTACGACGAAAAGGTTTAATATAAAACTTTAAAACTCAAAGAAGATCACGAACTATTTTCACAAAACAAAAGTTTAGCATAAAACCTAACGAAACGAAGAAAATCCCATTTGAAATACTTATGACCACCAACACTAACATTAACGAGTAAAATTAATAGTTAGGCATTAAACTTGTAATGATTAAAAAATGTCGCGATTATATTTAACTGCTCAGCAAATTTGTACGACAAAATCCAATCCTTTCCTATCCCGTAACTCGAAGGTCGTTGGGGCATCACCGTTGATCGTTTAACCAGCGTACTCCATCTTTCTCTGTCCTCAGCAACCCTCATGGCTTCGCTCAGTGTCAAGCCAGTCCATTCTCGAGTCCTCCCACCTCTTTTTCTGTCTCCCTCTTCTTTTGCCTCCTTGCACCGTGCCTTGCAGGATGGTCTTTGCAAGGCCTGATGCTCTGGTGGCGTGGCCATACCATCGGAGTTTCCCGTTTCCTCACCCTTGTGAGCATGTCATCGTGTTGTCCATTGCCTTGTGTGATGGTCTGTCGGACTTTGTCCGTTAGTGATGTGCCCAGAAGTCTTCTGTAGCACCTCATCTCCATTCTTTGTATTCTTCGTTGTAGGTCTGCTGTGAGGGTCCATGTTTGGCAAGCGTATAAGAAGATGGATATATATAATTATATACGCTTACGAATACATAGCTTGGCAAAAACAACACCTACACGTAATTACCGCACTCAGCATACCCATTAGCCTTGATATTTAAACATCCCCACCCCCTTCAAAATGACACCGACAAAATACAAATTGATAGTGATCGCAAAGTACAGTTTGGTCACTATATCTACTTTCATTTTGTCGGTGTCATTTATGGGTGGGGGGGGGGGTGGGGGGGTTAATAGTGTAAGAAGCCTTACAGACTCTAAAAGGCTTCTCCTGCCTTCGTGAAACTCAACACTCCACAGAACGCGGTGAGACCTGCCGTTGACACACAAATCTACTTAAAACTGGAATTGCTCAGCTGAAAGCGTGTGACCGTACTTTTAGTGTGTGACCGATATCGTTCAGACCTACTACTATACAGTATGCACCTATCTCGCTAGGCATAAGGCAAAGATATGACGTGACCAAAGATAGGGACAGTGGGTGAGAGATGTGGGTGGCTCCTGTGGTATTTGACTACTTAGTTGCCCTCTCATGTCACAAACCAATGACTAGCCTACTACAGTGGGTGCCTGAAACTAGCCTAGGCCAAGTTCGCTTCTCCATTCAGTGATACGTGCTCGTCAAGTCTCAAATACGCATTTGCTATGGTCCGTTTAAGCCACACAAAAAAGTCTGTTTACGGTAACAAAGGAAAAAAACAACAACAGGGTGGGCGTGGTTTTTTTAAATTATTTTGTTCACCTTGGATGCGACTTTTTTTGTGTGTGCCTTTTTTCTTCTTTTTTTTCCAAACGATCCACACAAAAAGTTTAGGGTCGGGCCAAAAAATTAGGGTCGGCCTGGATACCGTAAACAGACTTTTTTTGTGTGTGCCTTAGCTAACCAATCAATGTCAAAGTAACAGTAAAATATTGCTATGCATCTAACAATGTTGTTTCCCTCCTGCAAGCATACAAACATAGCAGTACATTTCCTACCCTTTCCTTAACAGGACTGCGTCCAATTTTGCAGTTTTGCACTCAATAACCATAAGAACGATTCAATAAATAAATAAATATATAAATAAATTAACACATAAATAAATAAATTTATTAAACAATAAATAAATAAATACATCAATAACTAGAACAAAAAACAAACTAAACATCAAAAAACATCTTTAAAAATAAATGTAGCACCAACGTGGAATTCCACTAAAAAAAAAAAAGGAAGAGCCCTCATGAAGTCAGAACAACCTACTGCTGTACAAACACGCTTTCAGTAGCGAGATTGGTTGCCTAGGAGACAAATCTCTTTCTTTTTCTTTTCTAGGTAAAATATTCCAAACATCGAACAGGTCAGCTCCTTCATTGACAACTGTAAACACGTCTCTTCTCCAAGGTTACTGGTTACACACTGACTCTGGCGAAAAGGCTGATACTGATACAAGCTTAAGGTCAGGCTAAGTTTAGGTTGGACATGTGTTCCAACGCCGGTGTTCAGCCGACTTATGATACATTTCCTGCAGTACAGCAGTTTGCTAGGAATAAAGAACGCGAACACACAATATATACCATAATTGAATCGTTCTTATACAGCGCTTTTCCAGCTCCGGAGTAACTCAAGGCGCTGGCTGATACAGGATCTAACTCAAACCGCCTTGAGCGCCCACTTGCTGCATTGGGCGCAGCGTCCGACGCCCGAACAACTTTAAGGAACATCGTGGGCGATTGGGGTTTGTGGGGAGAAGGGTCATACTGCTTGCTGGGTGAATTTGCGTAGCTGGCGCTCACTAGGACCTGAGCGTCAGGATCTTAAAAAAAAAAAAGTAAGTAGAATGCGTGCGTTCAAAGATTAGAACTCGGTTTATACTCCCAAACGGAGGGTGATCGTATCTGGGTTGATGGAAATAGATTGGAAAATAGTATATCGTGTCAGCACAGTGCATCTGCTACCCAGTCTGACTTTTGTGCTTGCAGTTTTCCTGGGTTTTTTTACACACATAAAGTTTGTGAGATCTGTGTGTGCACGCATGTGTGTGTGTGTGCTCGCGTGTGTGTGTTTGTCCGTACAAGGTAAAGACTAAGTGTAAAATAAGCTGAACTCGCACAATGAGTTCAAGTCCATTAAAGAGACCCACTTCGATCACGCCCAGTCCACAGATCCCTGTAACAGTCACAGTCAGTGTTCTCTCGATGGAAAAAAAAATTAGCTTGCAACAAAACAAAACAATTTAAAAAACTGTATCCAAAGTATGGTTAATTTTAAAATCAATAAATTCTGTAGTTTTGTGCCTATTAATAGCAACCGCTAATTAGCTTTCTTTAAAAAAATCATCATTTAATAGATCGAACAGCGTATTGGGGTACCGTTAAACAGGGGATATCACTCCCTGCCGGAACAGAAACAGGAAAATTCAAACTTCAGCAGTTAGTTTTGAGCAACGCTTAACGCAAAGCTCACTTTAGCATTGCTTCGTGTACTAACAATGCGACTTTTAGGCTAAACTCATTTTCGCAAAAAATAAACAAATCCTTCGAACTGGGGCCCTTTAAACACAACTCCTCACTCCCCTCCCCACCCAAAAAAAATATATTACACAAAGTTTTGGACTGTACAGATCTCAAGCTACAACATTGCTCCATCAGTGAGCGTCACAGGTAGGACAGAGCTATGAACACTCACCATGACGATTCACACGGAATACTCATCAAGGACACCTTTCAAATGAAAACACACTGTCAATCGCTCCACTATCTAGGTGCTGGAAGAAACGTCTCTATCCGGCCGCCGTATCCAAATATTTGCACTTAACATTTCAAGTAGTCTCAATACAAAACGACAACTACTGATCTAAACTTCCAGGACCCTCACCTTTTCTTCTGAGCCACAAACATGAACTGATCATTGAAGAGATCTGCGCTGTACAAGATACCATCATCATCATCATCATCATCATCATCATCATCATCATCATCATCGTCGTCGTCGTCGTCGTCGTTGTCGTCATAGTCGCCATCCTTATTAACAACATTGTCATTATCAAACACTGTATACACTAACCCCAGTCAAACCAATGTTCATCTGTCAACATGAAATAGGATATCATCATCATCATCATCATCATCATCATCATCATCATCATCATCATCATCATCATCATCATCATCATCAAACACAGTACACTGTATACACTAAACCCCGTCAAACCCACTGTCCATCCGTCAACATGAGAAATACAGGGTGTTACCTCGAATCATCGTCAAACACTTAACAACAAAGATTAAAAACTCCATACCACCGGAGGGTGTGGGAATAAGAATCCTATTATACAAGGAATTATGCTAAATATTTTGTCCACCTTCTTCTTCTTCTTCTTTTTTCTTCTTCTTCACAAGAACACCTATAAAAGTATACACGACAATGTGTGTACAACGAGTGTCAAAAATGAATGCAACTGGAGTGAATCATTCTCCACTGAATCAGTCATCCATAGACAGACGTATTTAGCACGTGATATAAAAATGGTGGAATTGTTACAATAAATTAATGTAAATGGAGTGAATCACGCTAAGCGGAATCAGTCAACCATTGACGCGTTAGGCGCTTGATCTACAACTGTACAAGGACTGTCGGCATTCTTTTCTTTCCCTTTTAATTTTTTTTTAAAAACTACGAAAACACTCTTCACACACACCATGTTTCCATAAAACGGTTTTGTGTGTGAACTTGATGGAGTAAACACAGGTTTTATAAGGGGAATCTTCAGTTCAACGTCATTAACTACTTTTTCCATATAAATATATGTTCCTCCATCACCTGACTACAGTGCATAATTATTTCCTCCATAAAACACAACATTAAATCTGCATTATAATTTGATTATCTCTCTCTCTCTCTCTCCACCCACCACTCCCTCACCAAATCGTTTGCCTCCCCCGTCTTCTTTTAAAAAGCATAGAGATCGATCGATAAAAATTATGATTCACACGCACACACATAGGCGCGCGCACGCACACACATTCTCTCTCTCTCTCTCTCTCTCTCTCTCTCTCTCTCTCTCTCTCTCTCTCTCTCTCTCTCTCTCTCTCTCTCTCTCTCTCTCTCTCTCTCTCTCTCTCTCTCTCTCTCTCTCTCTCTCTCTCTCTCTCTCTCTCTCTCTCTCTCTCTCTCTCTCTCTCTCTCTCTCTCTCTCTCTCTCTCTCTCTCTCTCTCTCTCTCTCTCTCTCTCTCTCTCTCTCTCTCTCTCTCTCTCTCTCTCTCTCTCTCTCTCTCTCTCTCTCTCTCTCTCTCTCTCTCTCTCTCTCTCTCTCTCTCTCTCTCTCTCTCTCTCTCTCTCTCTCTCTCTCTCTCTCTCTCTCTCTCTCTCTCTCTCTCTCTCTCTCTCTCTCTCTCTCTCTCTCTCTCTCTCTCTCTCTGCGCTCAGTAATCAACACTGTACTAATGAACGAAGACTCGAAAACAACCACCCACATTAAAAAAATTTTGTTTAAAAACCCGACATGCATTGTAATTGAAAATCAACAAGGCATTATTGACATTCCGCAGTCTTTCAACAGCGAAATTTAATCCATGTTAACTTAACAATTAAAAAAACTATCCGAAGCCCGGCTCATCACTGACAACATTCGCTAAATGGCATTCAAGCTGTCGAGGTCTACATGGTCGTCACATTGCGTGCCGGAGACCTGCTGACGCTAGCACGTTCGATTCTCAACTTGTAGTCCAAGGTGAATCTCGGCGAGCTTCGTCTATTATATTCCTCCTCCCAACACAACTAAAACCGGAGCTGAAGCTGCTACCTACACAGCAGTTAACATGAACAGGTGCGTCATGTATGCACGTGGTCCGTGAATAGGATGCAGTACAAAGGTGACCTGACACTCGCAAGCAAGACAACCTGCAGCTCAGTAATACTATAGTAAAAGAGATTACTCTTATATAGCGCACTTATAAGCTCAGAGAGCTTCTCAAAGCGCTGGCCACTACTATCCAGCAATCACAAAATATACACATCACAAAAAGTTAAGTACCACTTACATAAACGCAAGTAGTTTTTGTCTTGGCGGCATGTTCGTTTGGTAATGGTTTGTGCAAAATCGGCTGCTTATAAAGGCAAATGTGTGAGTAAAACACACAGCCAGACATTTCTTTCAGCATTTGCAACCAAACATTGCTCACAAAAAAGTTTTATATATCGGGCGTGGAGCACGGAAAACCAGTATTTTTTGGGTCAAATACGCAGCCTTTAGGCGTCTCCCTCAAACTGCTCGTGGTGCACGTGCAGCTGCAGTTGCAGTCATTGTACACTTTACAACCCTGTGCACCAAAGCAAAGTGACTGTGAAGATTAAAAATTAATTTAAAGGGTACTGGTAACAAAATTTAAATTTGGTCGAATTTTCATGGTGGTACTTAACTTTTTGTGATGTCTATAGTTCGCTAAAGTCAGGATTCGAACCCACGTCGCCCAAGACGCACGTATACTACAAGTCGTGCGCTCTGACGACTGAGCTATTCCTGCGTAATAACATTCTACAGTGTAGTGTAGTGTAGTGTAGTGTAGTGTAGTGTAGTGTAGTGTAGTGTAGTGTAGTGTAGTGTAGTGTAGTGTAGTGTAGTGTAGTGTAGTGTAGTGTAGTGTAGTGTAGTCTGTGCACGCACGCATTTCATCGCACACACTTTAAAGATCCTGACGCCCATTTCCTGGACGGATGAGTGCTGGCTACAGAAATAACCCAGCACGCACTAGATCCCTTCTCTCCACCTCCGGTCGCCCAGGATTGTGCTCAGTCATCTGGCCTGGGCGTCAAACAATGCGACCAAATGCTGCAAGTGGGCGCTTCCGACCGAAAATACAACCCGGTGAGAATGACAAATATAAAATAGCATGCCCGTGCATAGACCTAAACTAGACCTTTATTTGCAACTGATAAAAGCTTCGAATAGACCATTAAAACATAACATACGCAGCACATCACCAACAACGAAGTCCGACAGACCATCACACAAGCCATTGGACAACACGATGACATGCTCACAGAAATGGAAACTCCCGATGGTAGGGCCACGTCATCAGAGCAGCAGGCCTTGCAAAGACCATCCTGAAAGGGACGGTGCAAGCAGGCAGAAGAAGAGGGAGACAGAAAAAGAGGTGGGAGGACAACATTCGAGAATGGACGACACTGAGCGAAGCCAAGAGGGTTGCTGAGGACAGAAAAAGATGGATTACGCTGGTTAAACAATCATCTGTGGTGCCCCTGATACATCGTCAAAGTTCCGGGTACTTACTTTAGCCGGGCGCCTTTGCGCAGGCGCCAGGTCAAGTCTGGCCGGCTTTTTCACGATGTTCTTAGGTGTCGTAACCCCAACCCTAACCCTAACCCTAATCCTTACTAAGACATGCGTCGAATTTTGTAATGCGTCGACCAATCAGAATGCTCCCAGCCGAAATAAGATACTAAGAACTTTGACAATGTCACACCCCAAATACCTTTGAGTTACGGGATAGGATAGGATAGTTATTTAATCATTGTTTAAAGGGTCCCGCGGACTAAAAGGAGCCGAATCAGGACCTAACATAACACTGTCCAACAACTGAAAGGGTCGAACAACGCCGACCTGAATGAATCTAACTCAGCATAAAACACTACTCAATGACTTGCAACATAATAGTGATACATTAACATAATGACGTCAAAGTCCACACAGCGCTGTCAAATTCAACATACTTTTTTCCTGTCCAACTCAAAATAACACTTAACGCAGAAACTCCCTAATACTGTCTAATTTAACACATGTAATACGTCTATTCCAGCATAGCATTATTGACTTTAACACATTTTCTGTCCTACTCAAAATAACATTTAATTCAGCAACTCGCAACAAACAAACAAAAACAGTATCATTTAACACATTTAAGACGTCTATCCGAACATATAGCCGTCTGTCTGCATAGCACTGTCCAATTCAACATGCCTTTCTTTCCAACTCAAAATAACACTATCCATCAACTGTCAACATAATACTGTCTATTTTGACTGTCTAATTTACGTTACTGTCTAACTTAACGTAAGACGTATATTACAAGAAACCGCCTTCTAAGTCTACATAGATCTAGCACTGTTTAAATACTTTCAGATAACATATTTTCTGTCTGACTCAAAATAACACTTAACCCAGCAACCCGCAACATAATGTAACGTAAGATGTCTATTCCAACTTCGCGCCGTCTAAGTCCATATAGCAGTGTTTAATTCAACGTATTTTCTGTCCACCTCAAAATGACACTAAAACGCACAATATTCTCTTGGTGTCTGTTTAATCATACCATTAGCTGTCAACATACCACTGTCTAAGATCACACATACCATTGTCGTAACTCAACAAGACTATTACTCTGACCACTAACGTTGCACTACGCAACATCAGAAGCTCAGAACTATGAGTGCACCCAGACCTATATAATTTTTTTTAAATTATATATTAGCTAACAAGCGGTTAGACATTTCACCCCATGAAACTTGATAAATCGTTTATCACTGGTATATAAGAAGATACACACACGTCAAAAATAATAGCCCTGACGGTGCATAATGTAAAGACAAAATAATTAATTATTTAGGCCGGCAGTAAAAGGGTAACGAAGAGGACGGGGAGGATGGGGGGGGGGGGGGTTGGGGAATAAAATTTCATCAAATTTCATACACTGACTGCTATATATTAATAGTAACACCACAACAAAATCACAACGTATGTTTCTTCTTCCTAATTCAATGATTACAATATCCTATCCTATCCTATCCTATAACTCGGAGGTCATAGGGGCACCACAGATGACCGTTTAACCAGCGTATACCTTTTTTTTCAGGGAAAGATTACACTATAGATCACAGAAATACAAAATATCTATCTATCTATCTATCTATCTATCTATCTATCTATCTATCTATCTATCTATCTATCTATCTATCTATCTATCTATCTATCTATCTATCTATCTATCTATCTATCTATCTATCTATCTATCTATCTATCTATCTATCTATCTATCTATCTACCTATCTATCTATCTATCCATCTATCCATCTATCTATCTATCTCAAAGATTACAATATATATCACAAAAATAAAGTAACGAAATTATAACAAATGTGCTTAGAAGTAAAGGCTGTATCGAAAATCGCAGTAGTGTTACGCTAAGTTCTATGCTCGAAGCAAGTCACAGAAATTACAACTCGGCACGGTGTTTTCTTGTCGCTGGAAAGGCCATGTTACATATCACACCCAATTTGCTACAACCCGATTTTTTCTAACTGCCTAATATAATCACAATGTTTTCTACGGCAAAGGCGAAGAAGAGCAAAATAATCTCAAATGTTGAATTAAGAACGCACACCGAAGTCATTTAGAAGTTGTAGTCTAGTCGCTGTCAATGTATTTGACGAACTGCACATAAAGGAATTATTACATCGCATTGTTGGTCCAGCACAGGCGAAGAATAAAACTTATATCAAAATACTGAATTAAAATGCACACAGAAGTCGTTATATGAGCTGACGAGAAAGTGACTTTCAACACTAACAATCATGCTAGGCCTATCCACCGCTTATTGTTAACTGTTCAACATAGTATGAGCATATAGCATTATATAGCATGCACCAACAACGCGAACCAAGAACTGCTATGTTTTCTTAATTGCGAAACAGTACGTTGTGATCGAATAACTCGAGTGGTACACGTGCACGGTCTCGTGTGTAAGTACACAATGGTGCAACAAACTTCTTACGCTTATAAACAGTTGGTGTTTTTTTTTAAAACTTGTTGAATTAAAAAGTGATCTACAGTCTACAGCACAGTACACACGAACATTGATTGCTCCTAGTACAAAATGCTAGGCTTGACACTGAGGCCCACAGAGTACCTTTTCAACTCGGCTTTCCCGTCAACAGGCCATCTGCACTAGAAAGTACAGAAGTATCAGCGACACAAGGGCACAAGCACCGGGCACAGTGCGGTCTTACTTTCTCGCTCTTAATCTAACGTTAGTACGTTTTTGGTCACACAGTTTGGCCAGGTAGTTGTAAAATGTGGGTTAGTTATGCAAAGAGGTTCTGCAAGCATGATACATCCACCTAAAACTGTTCGTGATTCTGCGCTAACAATACCTTTGAAATGGCGGGGGCGTGGGGTGGTAGGTAGGAAAAGAGGGAGGCAGAGCGAGCAAGTCCAAAGTTCAATTTACAAAATAAAAAAGAAGCTAATGCAGATTTATGTTGGAAAAATTTGCACAGAGATAATGATAGGAGGTGTGTATTTATAGGTGTGAGAGTAACAATGTCCATATCAGTGTGTGTGCGTGCGCGTGTGTGTGCGCGCGCGTGGGTGTGTGTGCGTGTGTTTGTGTGTGTGGGGGAGAGAGAAAAAGAGTTTTTTTTTTAAAAGCAGATAAACTAGTCTTTATATACATGCATATGCATAAATACATACACACACACGCACACACCAAATCAACTTAAAGCAAGTTTTCCTGGAATCATATTTTTTTAATTATTAGTATCTCTAGCTCTTCCGTATAGCACAATAAAATATAAAAAAAAATAAAAAAAAAACTTTACCTCAAAGCATGACCACAAACACCCTTAATCAGCAATATTATTATAATAAACAAAATCATTTCTTTATTTCATCAAATCATGATCAACAATGAACCTAAAAGTAATACTAATTCTATCCTATCCTATCCCGTAAATCGAAGTTCGATGGGGCACCACAGATGATCGTTTAACTAGCGTACTCCTTCTTTCTCTGTCCTCAGCAACCCTCATGGCTTCGCTCAGAGTCAAACCAGTTCATTCTCGAATGTTGTCCTCCCACCTCTTTCTCTGTCTCCCTCTTCATCTGCCTCCTAGCACCGTGCCTTGCAGGATGGTATTTGCAAGGCCTGATGCTCTGGTGACGTGGCCATATCATCGGAGTTTCCGTTTCTTTACCACTGTGAGCACATCGTGTTGTCCAATGGCTTGTGTGATGGTCTGACCTAACCTATCCTATCCTATCCTATCATATCCCGTAACTCGGAGGTCGTAAGAGCACCCCAGATGATTGTTTAACCAGCGTACTCCATCTTTCCCTGTCCTCAGCAACCCTGATTGTTTCGCTCAGAGTCAAACCAGTCCATTCTCGAATGTTGTCCTCCCACCTCTTTTTCGGTCTCCCTCTTCTTCTACCTCCTTGCACTGTGCCTTGCAGGATGGTCCTTGCAAGACCTGATGATCTGGTGGCGTGGCCATACCATCGGAGTGTCCGTTTTTTCACCACTGGTGAGCAGGTCATCGTGTTGTCCAATGGCTTGTGTGATGGTCTGTCGGACTTCGTCGTGGGTGATGTGCTGGTTATAGGAAATGCCCAGAAGTCTTCTGTAGCACCTCATCTCCATGCTTTGTATTCTTCGTTGGAGATCTGCTGTGAGGGTCCACGTTTCGCAAGCATATAGGAAGATTGAGATGACAAGGGAGCGCAGCAGCCTTACCTTGGAATGTAGACTGATGGTCCTGTCTTTCCAAATGGGCTTCAACCTCGCCAGGGCAGCAGTTGTTTGTGCGATCCTGGAGAGGACTTCCTTACGGTACCCATTGTCTGATACAATGGCTCCTAAATAGTTGAAACTATGCACTGTGTTGAGGGATTGGCCTTGGACTTTGATGTCCGTGTCGATGCCAGTGGTGTCATCATTTTGGTCTTCTCTGCACTTATTTCCATTCCATAGGCTCTGGAGGTGGTGTCAATACTAATAATAGCTTCTTTTTTTATAATCCTTAATGAATACAAAATACGATACAATGCAATACAATACTGTAGAACTTCTAATTCTCATCAATAAAATATTATTTATTATATTTGGTGTGCGCTCATAATCATAATTATGGCTTAATTAAAACGAACAGATTTAAAAAAAAAAAAAAGAGCTTTCACAGCAAGAACTAAATTAAATATGTTCAGAAGTAAAGATCACAGGTAAATTATTATGTATATGTGTGGAGCATCACAGTCAATTGTGCAGTTATGGCGCGCGCGAGCATGCGTACACACACACGGACACACACACATACTTTGTTTTGAATATCTCTTTCTACCCAGGTCCTCCCTTATCCACCCTTCACCTCTCTCTCTCTCTCTCTCTCTCTCTTCTCTACCCCCCCCCCTCCCTCCCCGCCATTGCCTTCAACTCTTTCTCTCTGTCCTACTATCCCACATTCTTCTGTTTTATTCTTGAAGAATCCATATTCTTTATCAATCATCTCTGTCTCTCTGTCTGTCTGTCTGTCTCTCTCTTCCCCCCCCCCTCCCCTAAATTCTTCAATGACCTCTCTCTCGTCCCCCTCCCCTCCCCGGCTCTCGCTGTCTCTCTCTTTCTGTCGGTCTTTCCTGTTTCGCCCCATTCTTCTTTTTCATCATTGACGACTCCATTCCCTTTTCAATAAGCTCTCTTTATTTTCCCTCCCTCCCTCCCCCTCCATCTCTCTCTCTCATATCCCCAGCCCTGTCTCTCTCCACGCACGCCTGCTCAGCTCAACGCTGCACTTCACTCATAGAGAAAAGGGATTAGGTTATTGGAACATCAAATGCACACCCGGACGCAGTCCTACCACCACCCAACCATACAACAACCGCAATCCCATGAGTAAGCAAAAACCTGGATCGGGCACACACTGCACAGTTAACACTAGCAAGGCTTCCGTCCGACTCTAGGATTATATTAGTGGAGCCCCTGCAAGACTTGACTACGCAATAGGCTAGGCTGGGCCTGCGTTATCAAAAAAAAATATTAAATACTGCAATCTGGGCGCTGCTTAAATTTTAGCTCTACTCCAAAGCAAGAGGCCTTGGCCTAGATTCGAAGTAGCTGAAATAGGAAAAGCATACAGAGATACGAATTCAAGAAAGCAATCAGGTTAAGTGAGGGAGGTATTATGTTGTCTGGCGTAAAGCAGGTTTCTACATGCACCGTAATACCTCGACAATCAACACATGACTCTTTTTTTTTTCCCTCTCCCCTCTCTCTCATATTCTCCCATTCACTCTCCCTCCGTCCACCCCTCTCTTTTACACGTTCCCCCTCTCTCATCTCCTCTCTCTCTCTCTCTCTCTCTCTCTCTCTCTCTCTCTTGTTTTAATGACCTTGTGTAATTGTTATGTTACATGATGTCAATGGTTTAACGTCAATTTGTTGCATTTAATAGCTATTGTTACAAGTCCTAATGCGCGATGTAAAACAACGCACCCAGCACTTACTCATTTATACCCGTGCAAAAGCAAAATACAATTGACCCCTCACTCACTCACTCACTCCTTCCCTAACTTTTCCTTTTCCCCTCCCTCTCTCTCTCTCTCTCTCTCTCTCTCTCTCTCTCTCTTCAATCTATCATAACTGCAGATGCTAAAAACCTTTTTATAATGCTCATATCAAACCTCACATTGATTATGCATCAACAATATGGGACGGCTGCAGTGAAGCCTTGTTCAAAAAAATTAATTCTCTTCACCGCAGAGCTGCAAAATTAGTTATCCCCAACGCTTCCATCACAACTGATTCAAAATTGAAAAAAGCTGGCACGCTCCCCATTGTTACGTTGAAACGCGAAGGATAGTATGTCTGAAACGCGCACGATAGATCTAATCGTTTCGCTTTGCAAAGTATTCAATAATAGAGTGTATTTACCTTTAATTTGAGTTTGCATTGTTGTTAGGAGAGGCTTTGTATAACGTTGATAATTTTCGTTAGTCGATATTATTGGAGAATTCTCTAGATTTGCGTGTTTACGGTCGATCGAAGATTCCCGATAAATGTAAATATTTGAGAACATTCTTGGAATGTGTAGAAAGATGTATGACGTAAGTCAGTGATGACGAACTTTATTTTGATTGGTGGTAAAGCGTCATCGGGAACTTTATTTTGATTGGTGGTAAAGCGTCATCGGGAACATTTCTCGATCGAGATAAAAATTATAAAATGGATGCTCTGTGTGTGGGTTGGGACAGAGTGAAAAGGTGATTGTATGCAGTTGTTGATGTGTGCTGAATAAAAGTGGAAAACTTCATACGAAGACTTTGCCTTGTTGCTGCTGAGTGAGCAGGCTGCGTGGATAAACGAATCAGAGTTACACCTATCAGGATTTCAAGCATCGGGGCTGAATCAAATACTGATAGAAAAACACCATCATTGAATGAGTGTAACACCCATTAACAAACACCTAAATTACAATAAAGCCGTTTTAATGTATAAAATAATTAACAATAGAGCTCCTGCTTATTTAAAAGCACCCTTTTTTTAGCAAGTCATCATCTCGTTATTCATCTTCACGACATAATTTAACATTTCCAAGACCACGCTTAGACATATTTAAAACATCTTTGTCCTATTCTGGAACAAGCGTGTGGAATCCTCTACCAGAAGAGGTCAAGAAAAGTAAATCATTACCATCTTTTAATACAAGGCTCCATAAATATTTAAGCTCCCTTTGCTCTTAATATTTAAGATGATTGTATACCTCTTTGTTCTTCCCTACCCTGCCACAATTTAAGTTACTAAGAATGTATGAATTTACATGTGTTGTGTGTGTGTGTGCGTGCGTGCTTGTGTGTGCGGAGAGAGGAGGAGATGGATGGGGAGGGGAAGAAGGGTGGGAGTATGTGTATTAAAATGCATTAATTTGCTTAGTGATTTGTTACCGTAGTTAAGGAATATGTTTGTTTCAAATTATTTTATGTTCATTATTTTGTTTGTTTTGCATTAAGGACTAGCTGTAAGACAGGTCCAAAGGACCTAATGCTATTATCCTATTAAAGGTTTCTACTTCGACTACGACTTCTCTCTCTCTGCACTATGTCAATTTGTAAAGGGACAGATTGAAAGATTATATTTTGCAATTAGTCTAAAATCTTTATCCCTATATATATTTTAAATTTAAAAAAAGTTTGGACTCTCTCCCTCTCTCCCTTCCTTTCTTCACCCCCTCACACTGGGCAATAAATCAATATTTTGTACTGGGACTGTACACAGTGATGAAGGACTGGGACCTTACGTTTTATTGCTAGCACTGTAAACACAACACAGACTCGCGATAAGGAAGCCAACAAGAACAGTGACCACGCTGCAGTTATGGTGGTAAATGCAGTAATGATACTAATAGCAGCAGTAGCAGCAATAGTAGTAGTAGAAGCAGCAGCAGCAAAGTTGGGCTCCTAACTACTAAAGAGTAAGTCAGCCTAAATTTACAAGTTGGATTGTAATGAAATGAATGCGCGCTCACACACACACACACGCACACGCACATGCGTGCACGCACACACATACACACGCACTCACGCACACATACACAAGCCACATCGCCTCCCGTCAGATAAGGCAAGTTAAGAGACACAATTTCCAACAAAATCCACGAAGCACAGAAAATCAACAAGCAAGCAAGAAACATTACTTTCCCGGTACTGTTTTGTCGGAAAGCTTCCAAATTCAATTATATCTTACAGGAAACCACAAACTGCTATGATGTGGAATTAAAGGATCAAAGAATAAAGACAAAACACGAAAAAATAAAGAAATCCACTTTGTGTCCTACCTCTCATTTTCAGCAAGGCCTGCATCGCCACAAACGTAGAAGGGTCCGTATTGCCATCTACGCAAGTGCCACCGTGGAACCTCCAACCCCAGCCGGAAAATCCCGGAGGTGGCCGAGCGCGAGGCCACAACGCCCGGAGACGACTTCCCGGCACCGGAAATCTTCTGGTCGGGTCAGAAATGGAGATGTTTTTGGACCCACTGTGCAATTCATTATTTCTAACGCTGAAATCTACGCCATTTGGAAAACGATAATAGTTCGTGGGGTGAGATTTCGGAAAGCTTGGCAACACGCTCGAGTTTTGACAGCCAGACAACGATGTATCGTTGGAGCTTGGGCATAGCAGGCCGGGGTTCTGGCCGTCGTTTGTGCTCTGAAAACGACAAGAGCTCCACGCCTTGCTATCCTGTGAAGGTGATGCCGAGTCCCGATTTGCGGCATTAAAGCCAGGGGGAGGAGGTCGCTCGTGCATCGGGAAAAAGCTGCCTGTAGGCGGGTTTCGTCTGACCATTACAGTATCGTTCTCACAGTTTCTTACGTGGTTCACTACGACTGCAGGGCTCGAAGGTACTGAAGCGCTGATCAGCGTGGCAGACTGCACATCAGCACGTTCCGATCCACTCGCACACCCTATACCGCTGTTAACGTTGCCTATGCTCGAAGGGTCAAACCCAGGCGGGCATCCGTTCTCGTGAGCGAATCCCCTGGGAGGATACCGAGAAGGAGCAGTTTGCGGGGTGCGGCTGAATGAAGCTGAAGAAGGCTGTCCGTGGAAAGCAGACCAAGAGGGCCACACGGTTCTACAGTTGCCACCGTTTCTTAACTGCTGCCAATACAAGAACTGGCTTCTGCGATCAGGAAAACCAACGACGTGCTTACCACAGCCTCTACTTCTCTGTCCGACCGCGAAAGAGTCAGCCGATGATGATGAGGGTGATGTTGATGCTCTGTTGAGAGATCCTTCACTGTTGTAGCCAAACTGTCCTTGATACATACAGGACGGCGGCGATGCGGCCGCTTCAGCGCCAATGCCGTTGGGGTGAATACTGGGACCCACGGCTGCGGATGAAGATGGTGAGAATATATTGGGAGTACTACTACTATAAACACACTGTTGCTGGTTGCCGCCTTCGTCGTCGCGCTCTGGCCCTAAGCCAATGAGCTGCTTGGGTGATGCGTCGTCGTATTCCGAGTTCCGTGAAATGGGACGGGAACCTGTTCCTGCACAGTTTGTGTCGCTGGTTTCAGGCGTCTGCTGCGAGGACTGCTGTGCCTTCAAAACAGCCGCCATTTCAACGTCTTCTTCCGTCATGGGTTATCTCCCTGTGTTCTTAGTTCAGCAAAAGTTCTTTAAAACTATTAACGTCTCCACCGCAGTGAAACTAGATTAAATATTAAGAAAAGTGTGACAAGAGAACAACTGGTGTTTAACTATTACCCGATAGATCCTAACCTTGAATAAGATTGTGGGCAGAGCAACTGCTAGATTAGGTAGTGATCATCAAACCACAACACAAGCGGAAATAAAACAATGGGAAACAAAAGCTGAAATTCTACTCAATAGCTGTAAAAAATAAATAAATAAAAAAATAAATAAAAAAGATAAATGTGGTCAATTAAAAACTTATATCATTTTAAGAGAAATTTACCACATGTGCCTTTTCTGTAACTTTAAAGTTTTGTTGGCAGTTAAATTTGTTACATATCCCCAGTTTAGCAGTTGCATTCGTTACGTATCCCCAGTTTAACAGTTACATTCGTTACATATCCCCAGCGTAAGCAGTTAAATATCCCCGGGTTTCGCTCCTTTGTTCCTTCGTTTAACATCACTTTCTGAGAAAAAGATGTTAGATGCAATTTAAAAAAAAAGTGGAGAAAAAATGTACAGCACGCCTCAATATAAAAATCCCTGTTGTTCCAAGTTCAAAATTGTTCAGATCACAAAATAATAACGGAAGACTTTCACAAAGTCACAACAATGTCCACAAGCTCAGCTTCTGTACTCGAGGCACAGTCCACTGCCAAATGATCCTAGCTTTCTTCAGCGCATCAACTCAAAATGACAAAAGGTTCAAACTCCGCCAGGCTCTGACCTCTAACCCTCACAACTCACGTACAAGTGGCCGCTTTTTACACACGCCACCATCATAAAACCATGTTCATCATTCGCCCATCAAACCTGCGCACGCTCTGTCTGTTCATCATTAGCAGCATAGCGTTACACTGACGACTCCAAGATGCGTGAATTAGCTCTTAACTAATCAAACGCCAATCCACTGGTGCAGTCCAATCAAAAAAAGCTCTGAAATCTGAAACCACGCCCTCCAATCACCCCCTACGTGACGGAGACTGCAAACAAGATGCCACGAGCCTTTTGACTACTGTTGCAAGACTAGGATTATCCTGTGATAAGGCGATTACCACTTCATATGCATTGCATGCCGTAATGTGGTACGGTAAGCACAGATATAGGCAGAGGAAGAGATGGGTATGAGGGTGAGGGAGAGAAGGGATGTAGAGTGGATATTGATTCAATGCAATTCAACTGAATTCAATTCAACAAATCTTTAGTATCTCATCCAGGAATGTAGGATGGCGCCGAAATCATCCACTCATAACAAATACATTTTAAATGTCAATTGGTACAAGTTAAAAGCAAATAACAATGTAAAAAGTATTACAGCAGCTGTTCTCAAGGCGCTGGCGGAAATAAGATCTATATAAATCCAACTCAAACTGCCTAAGACGCCCACTTTGTGGGCATCGCTTGACGCCCCAGACAAAGTAGCATCTCTGGACAATTAGGGGTAAGGTTGGAAAAGTACCTAGTGCGTGATTTTTTTTAATTGCGCATAATGCTGGTGCTGTTGAATTAAGAGAGCTGCACTCGCTATGAACACAATGCCATGGTTGTGTTTATGAAACAACGTACCAAACGGTGTCCGACAACCCATAGTAATATTCCCACTCCCCGTACTAGCAAGAGGCCACGTGACTGTCGCGAACCAATCCGTTACGTTGTATACTGGAACCTCTGTTTGAAGTCTCGAAATCAGACAGCAAGTTGGCAAATCACGGAGGAAAACTATGACAACAAATCGGCAAATATTAGAAAAGAAAATGATCACAAGAGGAGGCCAATATTATTTAAGAAAATGATCACCCCCAAAGAAATACTAAGAAAAACAATAAGAATACTATAACAACATCTCAATAATAACAGTACGATATAAAGCGTATCTATGGGAAGGGGATTAGATTGGAAAGCGCTGATTATGGGTCCCTCATGAAAGAACGCCGTCTCGCATTGTTTAGGAAACAACCTTAAAGACTGCACGCTAGCGCTTATAAAACAATCACCACTGAACACCCACATAACAAATTTTACAATCCCAGTCGGGGATGTTACCACTGAACATCGAGATACAGAGCATTATTATCGTTCAGTCTCAGCATGGAGATACAAATATCTCTGTCTGAGATTAATAATATTATGTTGGTGTGAACAACTATGTAAAAGGTGTCGGCCGGCTCATCTTCAATCGGATTAGAATCTGATTACAGACACCGAAAGACAAACGACAACGACATAGGGAGGGGGAGGGGGAGGGGTTGGGGATGAGTGGGATGGGGGGGGGGGGAGGGACTGCTTACTATTGTATTCCTAGCGCCCAGCAATACCCGATACTGAAGTGATACAATGCCTGGATTAGCAATCGGGTACACAGTCATCAAGACGTGTCGCATCCGAGAGAGGAATCTACAGTTCCCAATGTCTATGTCCGCACTGTACAAATGGGCTAGCTTGCTTCGTTACTGATATGGCAACAAATGTTTCATTGTATAATTGTTGAAGATGTCGGCCCATATGTTTATATACATAATAGTTGCTAAAAGATCCTGAAGCAAGCGCTTTCAATAACACTTGAACCGCAAAAAAAATAAAAATTTCGAAACGGTGCTTGAAACACAAAAACGTCAAAATGGTACTTTCATTTCGCAGTTATTAACAGACGCAAAAATCCATATCAAAAAGGCAAGTGGCGCCCTCCATGCTCGGAAATATGAGGGGAAACAACTTTGGAAAAGCTTGCAGCTCGGGGTAGCTTTCACAGTGTCCTGAGACGACGACATGCTCTGATGATGTCCGACCGAATAACTCTAGGTAACTAAACACAAAACAACAAGACAAGTTACCTCCCATTTCCGAACAAGGCCTATTGCCTGTAATCGTTCATACAGTCACGACTTCCGGCAAAATGTGTTACAATGCATCAAACTGTACAAGGGAAGACAAAACACTCAAAACCAACTGCATGCGATTAACATGTAATTAATTAACTAGGCTAGCCAACCAACCAACCAACTAAACACTGTGTGCATGTGAGTGTGTATGCGTGTGCGGGCGTGCGTGTGTATGTGCATAATGTGATGTGATGTGGTGTGATGTGCTGTGTGGTGCGTTTGTTGATACAATTGAAGTCAAGACAACAGGAGGATACAATAAACCCAAGAAAACAACCTCGCCACACGTTTTTGTTTCCTCTATGCGAACGAGAAAGACAGACAGACAGACAGACAGACAGACAAGGACATGACAATCACTGACGGACTTTCCCACGATCTTCGACAATGAACAAAGTCAGACTCGAACAAATGTTCTTTTCACACACACACACACACACGCACACAAACACACACACACACACATACACACTCGCGCCCCCTCTCCACCCTCCCCTTTCACACACACACACAATTTCTATTTCACTTCTTCTAAATAATACTGCTAAATTCGAGTCCATGGACGCACAAACCGTCATAGTAGCGGTACCCACGCACGGTTTTTCCAAGGAAATAAACAGCCTTATTTGAAGTTTGCATTGTCACACTGTTGTTGGTAGCTTTTTCTGACTAAAATAACTACTCTACACTTCATCAACCTTGTTCCATTGTACAAACTACAATGGACACTCCAACGGTGTCGACATGTAAACAAGGGTAAAACCCCCAAATATCACCAATACCATGGGCCCTCTCTGAACATTCGGACAATGAAACTATCATTAGTAGCAGCGATGGCGATGATCTGAACCATACAAAATAGAATGGATACCCGATAGCAAAAAAGTGGATCCTTGCTGGCATAGCGGTAGCAGTAGTATCGTACAGCCCATGTATCACAGATAGAAGGTAGCAGTAGTATCGTACAGCCCATGTATCACAGAATAAGGTAGCAGTAGTATCGTACAGCCCATGTATCACAGATATAAGGCAGCAGTAGTATCGCACAGCCCATGTATCACAGATAGAAGGTAGCAGTAGTATCGTACAGCCCATGAATCACAGACAGAAGGTAGCAGTAGTATCGTACAGCCCATGTATCACAGATAGAAGGTAGCAGTAGTATCGTACAGCCCATGTATCACAGACAGAAGGTAGCAGTAGTATCGTACAGCCCATGTATCACAGATAGAAGGTAGCAGTAGTATCGTACAGCCCATGTATCACAGATAGAAGGTAGCAGTAGTATTGTACAACCCATGTATCTCAGATAGAAGGTAGCTGTAGTATCGCACAGCCCATGTATCACTGATAGAAGGGTGCGATAAGACAGCGTCTTCGGCACAATGAATGGGTCGCTGAAACGGTTTATTCCCAAACCGCTTATCAACGAACCTACAATATCTTCATTTACAATTGCATCCACACCAAACAAAAAACAAAAAACACCAGTCCTATAACAGGCAAGACACTGACATAGGCCTATTTCATTACATACCGAACTGTCACCTATCATAGGCCTATAGCGTTTCTGTCTAAGGGACTATTACATGTTCGCTTTTTATGCCGTTTGAGAATAAACCGTTTGAGCGCCCGATTCGTTTTTGCCAAAGACACAGTCCGATCCCACGACCCTTTCTATTTATAATACATATGGCTGTGTGTTTCATGCCGCTGCGCGATCGAGGACCCACTTTCTTTTCGTTATCGCGGATCCATTCTTCTTAGTTAATGCCCCCTGTGACTGAATGCAATAGGAAAAAAAACATAACAGAGGAGATCGAATTATTTTCAATTCCGGCTATATTAAAAAAAAAAACAACCTACAAACAATATTTTCAAGCTCTATCTTTGTCTAAGGTGTTCTTTATTCGTCTTTTTAAAGAAAAAAAGAAAAAGAAAAAAAGAACAGGAAAAAAATAATAAATCGGATTTATTTTAAGAACGGATACATTCAAGTCGATCCTATTGTTACGATTGAGACGCGCACGATAGATCCGACCATTTTGTTTTGCAAAGCATGCAATGATAGCGTGTATTTACCTTTGATTTGATTTTGCGTTTTTGCTAGAAGACGCTTTGTATAATGTTGATAATTTTCGTCAGTGGATATTGTTAAGAAATGTTGGGAATTTCTTATTTATTATCGATAGAAGCTTCTAGACCTTATGGGTAAAAGCTGGTAGAATCTAAACTTTATATGACGTAAGGCAGTGCACAGTTCCGGTAATGAGTTATATTTTGATTGGGAGTTATTGCTGTCATGAACTGGCTAGTTTTAACTCTGCTCAGTGACTATTTAGCCTTGTGTAGTTTTTGTAATAGTAGAGAGTCAGTATATAACACAGCAGCAATAAAAGTACACACCGCGAGCCCGACCCACGCTGCGTAGTTAATCAGCACTGTGTGCGAGAGTCGTAAACATTTTACCCAATGAGAGCTTAGGCAAAGTGGTTCGAGCCAGTTTGACTGGGTCCGAGCCTAACCCAGCTTTGGTCAGTTGGGAGGAATACACCGAAGTGTTAACAGCTAGAAAGCTGGCAGAGAAATCTCTCCACACTTAGACCAGGAAGCAGGACTTAGAATCTTAGAGTTCTATCAAGTCATCACGGGCCTGAACTTGTCAAACAGGTAAATGAACACCCTTCTGTTTCATCGTGATATATTTATATTATTGTTGAAATTATGTTTGAAGAATTTGCTATGCATAAATGTGAATTGTTAATCCGACTTTGCCGTACCACGTGGAAGAGCCTACCACGAGGCGAAACACGACCGGTTACGCCGCCATGTTGTATCCCGTACGGAACCACTGTTGCTTAACTTATATGTATGTTTGCAGACCAGTGGCTGTACCACTGAATGTTTATAATATTATTAATTCTGTATGTGTATAGTTAGACACGATTGATATTTATGTATGTATAGGAATTTAGAGTGAGATTCCAGTGGACCCCGGAAGTAGCAGAATGTTCGTCGCTTATGTATAGAGATGTGGAGCTATCACTGAGGGCTACTTTGGCTTTCAGTGAGACGCTCTGCACCAACCGATTATTCAGGGTTGTGCAGAATTTCGTCTCTTATATTACAGACGAGCAGGCGAGCTATCCTGTGCACCCCACTCCACAGAAACGACTAGTTGGTTGAGGAGCCTCTGCCGCACAAGTCGGAAAGAGCTACCTTGAAAAACACCCTGTCAGACCCCACAGCGTGGCAAGGGAACCCAACTACTCAACGACACAGGTGGACCAGAAGCTACCTCACAGAAGGACTTCGCACGCTCCATCTAGCAGTTAAGTGCAAAAACGAAGGTGCACTTAAACTGATCATAACAGGACCACAGTAGTCCAACTCTTCAGAAACTGTATAACGGACCACAGTAGTCCAAATCTACATGAGAACTTATAGCAAGTGCCCGATGAAGATATAACAGCTGCCTAGACTATCAGCGATCGAACTATTAGCATTGAACGAGACTTTTTAAGTTAGATTAGTACTTAGAGAATCTTGTATAGAGTAGAAGAAATAAATATGTGATTTTAACTGTTAGCAAGTGGCTGGACTACATATGATTCATAGCCGTGTGAAAGCTAGTGTGACAGTAATCTTTTACCATTTTATCTATCTATCTCTGTACCCCAACCTTAACACAGAACGAGCTAAACAATTAAATTTATTAAAGTAATTCATAGGGTGACTTACTAGCAGTTCCCACCGAATAAACGTGAGGGTCCATAATTCCATTGTGCAGAGCCCATAAACCCCACGTGACACTTTAATTGGCGAGCCTAGCTAGGATCTGTGTATAATAGGAATTGGGTATAACCGGACCTAAGTACAATAAAATTAGATAACAGTAGAGGTAGAATAACTTAGAATAGTTATAACATCGACTCAGTTTTGGTGCACTATTCTTTAGTTAAAAACTTTTTTGCTTCAATTATTTTTGTGTCTGTATGTTGCATTGTTCTTTTGCAGGTTTTGCTTAAATAACTGTTGTATGCCATTTGACTCTTGTTTTATTCTATTATTGATTGCGAATTTGATTGTCTTTGCATTGTTGTTATTGAATTGCAATATTGCTAGTGTTTTGGTATTCCCCTTGATTCAGAGGTTGTTCATAGACACGTTTGACAATGTCGGACCCAGTGGCCTTGAGATTGCGTTTCAAGGAACTAGGAGAAGCTTTACACTTAGCAGGGGCAGACCTAATTGCGTATATCAATGCAGAGGTAGAGAAACAGGAGGCTAAGGCAGAGAGAGCAGCAGAGAGAGAGGCTAAGAAACTCGAAGCAGCAGAGAGAGCCGCAGAGAGAGAACAGAAAAAAGCAGAATTAGAGGCAGAGCAAAAGAAAGCAGAATTAGAAGCAGCAAGAGAACAAAAGAAAGCAGAATTAGAAGCAGCAAGAGAGCAAAAGAAATTAGAATTAGAAGCAGAACAGAAGAAACTAGCATTAGAAGCAGAGCAAAAGAAAGCAGAGTTAGAAGTAGAACAAAAGAAGGCAGCATTAGCAGCAGAGAGAGAAGCAGAAGTTAGGAAATGGGAGTATGAGCGGGCAGAAAAAGAAAAAGAGAGGGAAGAAAAGGAAAAAGAAAGACAGCATGAGTTAGAGCTACGAAGATTGGGATCAGGAGCTTCAAGTTCTTCCTCAACCCCTTCCCACTCAGATCAGCTAGAGGTAGCATCCAACCCTGTACAAGGAATGTCATTTCCACTGGGAACATTCAATGAGAGAGAAGAAGGTCTCTATCTGACTAGGTTTGAGCGTCTAGCAACAGAGTACAAACTAGATCCCACTCATTGGTCTTTTAAGCTTAGTCAAGGGCTTAGAGGAAAGGCTTATGACATCTACAGTAAGCTACCGACTGACAGAGTGACTGACTATCACAAAGTAAAAGAGGCACTCCTAACGGGATTCGAACTAACAGGAGAATGCTACCGGCAAAAGTTCCGCACCAATCGGAGAGTGAAAGGAGAGAGCTATGCGCAGTTCGCGGATCGGTTGTCCACAATGCTGGATAAGTGGATTAGCCAGTCAGCCACGGCTAAAACGTATGATGGACTGACAGAACTGTTAGTATGGGAACAGCTACGGGAACCCATGACCCCCGAGCTGAGAACATTCTCAGTAGAGCAGGGCGCGGAAAGACTGGAGGATCTGGTCAAGGTCGCAGATAGGTACGTGGCCGCACACGGAGAAGCCAAGAGCTTCAGGCGAGACCTAAAGCCTAACGGGAAAGAGGCACAGAAACGAAGCCCTAACCGGGAGGAGCGCACCGCGAATAAGCCGAATAACCCCAGACCTGGGCAAAATAAAGGACCCAACACGGAATTCGGGAAAAGAGGTCCCGCAGAACAGAGACGGTATTGTTCGTTCTGCAATAGAAACAATCACTCCACCGCAGAATGTTTCAAGTTGGCCGCACAACGTAGGGAAGAGCGCGAAAGCCGGCCAGCGCACAGAGTTCTAACTCAAAGTAGCGGTAACAAGCCACACACGATCGGAGATCACCCATCGGTGACAGACACGGTCAAGGTCAACGGAAAAGAAGCGAACTGTCTGTATGACACAGGTCTATCATACGACGCGATAGTCAGCGAATCTCTTGTATCGCGCGCGGACTTGACAGACAAGACAGTCGACTTACAAGGAGCAGACTTGACGAAACCGACGACTACTTGCCCAATAGCTTGGATCGAAGTAGAGAGTAGGTACGTCACAGGACGAATCCAAGCAGCTGTTTTACAGAAACCCCTGTATGATCTAGTGCTAGGTTGTAGGTATGTGTTCTTAGGCACGCCCCCTAAAACTGTAGAGATAGCTGCAGTGCAAACCAGGGCCCAAGCTAAAACCCAACCACCCCAGCCCGAGTTCGCTCCGAATCCAGGACTCGAAGAGATCAAAACAGCACAGAAAGAAGACACCTCGATAGCGAAGTGCTTCCAGAAGCTACCCAAGGCGCACACACCCCCGCACAAGGGAGACTTCTACATGGAAGAGGGAGTTCTACATCGACAAGGAGATGGAGATCACACCCAACTAGTACTACCAGCCACCCTTCGAGCCCAAGTACTAGAACTAGGCCACAGCATGCCACTCAGCGGACACATGGGAATTGGAGCCACAGTGCAGAGAATCAGCGCACACTACTATTGGCCAGGAATCACGGAGGATGTCAAGCGCTACGTGAAATCTTGCCACCAATGTCAACGATATTCCCCGCGACATCACACCGTACCAGTTACCTTAGGACCATCGGTAGTAGTCGGCGTGCCATTCCAGCAAGTCTCAGTAGACATAGTGGGACCACTGCCCATGACCAAGAAGCGGAACAGATTTCTACTCACACTCGTCGACGCATGTACGATGTGGTGCGAAGCAGTCCCGTTGCCAGCGATTGACACCAAGAAGATTGCAGATGCACTCATCGCCATCTTTACCAGAGTCGGATTCCCGGACAGCATTAGAACGGACAACGGATCTCAGTTCACCGGCCGCCTGATGCAAGACGTGTTCGAGTTGATACAAGTTCATCACATTCGCACACCACCATACCACCCAGCCAGCAAAGGACAAGTAGAAAGACTGAATGGAACCCTTCTCACCATCCTCAGGAAAGTCGCCGACGACAACCCAGAAGCATGGGACACCTACGTGAATGCGGCACTGTTCGCATATAGAGAAACGCCCCATGCAGCCACAGGCTACACCCCGTCAACTTTGCTTTTCGGCAGACCTCTCGCAGGACCGCTAGAAGCCCTACGCAGAAGTTGGACGGAAGCCAAGATAGACGACACACCCAGAGGTGCCACCAAGTACGTCGCAGACCTGCAGGAAACCCTCAAAGCAACGTGGAAGAAAGCGGGTGAAGCACTGAAGAAGGCAAGAGCCCGTCAGGCGAAGTACTACAACCGCCACGCGAAGGACAGAGAACTGCAAGTCGGCGATCAAGTGCTACTCTTACTTCCAAGTGGAACCAATAAGCTGGACATCGCTTGGAGAGGACCGTACCGGGTGACTGCCAAGAAATCCAAGACAGTCTACCAAGTAGAGGTGAACGGGAGAGCCCGATACCACCACATCAATCTCCTCAAGAAATACACGGACCGACCAGCGACCCCCAGCACTCACAACTTGCTAGCCATCGCCATCGCGGAAGAAGGAGAAAGCATGGAGACCAATGCAGTAGAGTATCCCCTGCATTCCAAAGAAACCTACAAAGACGTGATACTCAACGGAGACCTAGCCGCTAAACAGCAACAGCAAGTACTACAGGTCATTCGACAACATCAGACTGTGCTCACAGACCGACCAGGGAGGACAGACCTCGTCGAAGTAACCTTAACGGTGACCGACCCAACACCCGTCCGCCAGAAGCTCTACCCGATGCCACTGTCTCAGCAGCGAGCCATCAAGGAAGAGATAGACACCTTACTGGCAGCCGGAATCATCTCAGAGTCTACTTCACCCTACAGCGCAGGCACGGTATTGTTGCGAAAACCCAACGGAGAGCATCGACTGTGCATCGACTTCAGACTCCTGAATGCGGTAACGCAGTTCCAGCCAGAGCCACTCCCGGACCAGACCGACCTATTTGCCAAGCTACAGCGAGCGAAGTACTTCTCACGCATCGACCTCAGCAAAGGATACTACCAGATACCAGTGCAACCGCAAGTCCGAAAGTACCTAGCTTTCAGCACTATGGAAGGACACTTCGAATTCAACGTGCTTCCATTCGGACTCCACAACGCACCCAGCATCTTCAGCGCCATGATGCGAAAACTCCTGGCACCCCTGAGCAGCGAGCACCTACACTCGTTTATGGACGACATCCTCATCGCAACACCTACGTGGGAGGAACATGTCACGCTCCTACAACAACTACTCGCACGCCTCAGAGACACAGGATTGACGGCAAGACCCACCAAATGTCAGATTGGATTCACGGAACTAGAATTTCTGGGACACACTATCAGTCAAGGAAGCCTGCGACCGGTAGAAAAGACCGTGAAACGCCTACTCGACGCTCCTAGGCCCAAGACCAAGAAGGAAGTACAGTCGTTTCTAGGACTCTGCGGCTTCTACCAGAAGTTCATCCCCAACTACAACAGCATCGCCGTACCACTGACAAATGGAACCAGGAAAATCGCCCCGGACAAAGTAGTATGGACAGCAGAATGCGAGACAGCATTCCAAACACTCAAGGACAGAATGACATCGGCGCCAGTACTCCACCTACCAGATTTGACTCAGCCATTCGTTCTACGCACTGACGCAAGCGACTTAGGCCTCGGAGCAGTACTGCTACAGCGCGACCCCAAGAATGCAGAGACGCTATTCCCTGTCGCCTACGCCAGCAGAAAATTGAGACCCGCCGAGACCCACTACGTCGGAGAAAGAATGTCTTGGACTAGTCTGGGCCATACAGAAGTTCCAACTCTACCTGTATGGGACCCACTTCACAGTTCAGGTGGACCACCAACCACTATCGTTCCTGGCAGCCTCCAAGTCTTTGAACTCTCGCCTGATGCGATGGGCACTCACCCTTCAGGCATACTCATTCCAAATCGAGTACATCCCCGGCAAAGAGAACCACGGAGCCGACTACCTCAGTCGCCATCTTGTGGAGGACACAGCAGCTGGCGCCCCCCCCCCCCCCCCCCAACACAACTAAGGGCCACGGCACCAGAATTCGTCCCCGCCCAGTAAAACCCTGTCACTAGTGTCCATAGCTACCTGGCATAGCATTGCAGCTCAGGTAGAGCAACTTAACTAGTGTGTAAATAGGACCCTAGGATAGTGCAGCGTTAAACTAGGCTCTGTAGTAGAAAAAGGTCGAATCCAGTAGTCATCGCCTTTTTTCAGTTGAGGGAGCCTGTCATGAACTGGCTAGTTTTAACTCTGCTCAGTGACTATTTAGCCTTGTGTAGTTTTTGTAATAGTAGAGAGTCAGTATATAACACAGCAGCAATAAAAGTACACACCGCGAGCCCGACCCACGCTGCGTAGTTAATCAGCACTGTGTGCGAGAGTCGTAAACATTTTACCCAATGAGAGCTTAGGCAAAGTGGTTCGAGCCAGTTTGACTGGGTCCGAGCCTAACCCAGCTTTGGTCAGTTGGGAGGAATACACCGAAGTGTTAACAGCTAGAAAGCTGGCAGAGAAATCTCTCCACACTTAGACCAGGAAGCAGGACTTAGAATCTTAGAATTCTATCAAGTCATCACGGGCCTGAACTTGTCAAACAGGTAAATGAACACCCTTCTGTTTCATCGTGATATATTTATATTATTGTTGAAATTATGTTTGAAGAATTTGCTATGCATAAATGTGAATTGTTAATCCGAATTTGCCGTACCACGTGGAAGAGCCTACCTCGAGGCGAAACACGACCGGTTACGCCGCCATGTTGTATCCCGTACGGAACCACTGTTGCTTAACTTATATGTATGTTTGCAGACCAGTGGCTGTACCACTGAATGTTTATAATATTATTAATTCTGTATGTGTATAGTTAGACACGATTGATATTTATGTATGTATAGGAATTTAGAGTGAGATTCCAGTGGACCCCGGAAGTAGCAGAATGTTCGTCGCTTATGTATAGAGATGTGGAGCTATCACTGAGGGCTACTTTGGCTTTCAGTGAGACGCTCTGCACAAACCGATTATTCAGGGTTGTGCAGAATTTCGTCTCTTATATTACAGACGAGCAGGCGAGCTATCCTGTGCACCCCACTCCACAGAAACGACTAGTTGGTTGAGGAGCCTCTGCCGCACAAGTCGGAAAGAGCTACCTTGAAAAACACCCTGTCAGACCCCACAGCGTGGCAAGGGAACCCAACTACTCAACGGCACAGGTGGACCAGAAGCTACCTCACAGAAGGACTTCGCACGCTCCATCTAGCAGTTAAGTGCAAAAACGAAGGTGCACTTAAACTGATCATAACAGGACCACAGTAGTCCAACTCTTCAGAAACTGTATAACGGACCACAGTAGTCCAAATCTACATGAGAACTTATAGCAAGTGCCCGATGAAGATATAACAGCTGCCTAGACTATCAGCGATCGAACTATTAGCATTGAACGAGACTTTTTAAGTTAGATTAGTACTTAGAGAATCTTGTATAGAGTAGAAGAAATAAATGTGTGATTTTAACTGTTAGCAAGTGGCTGGACTACATATGATTCATAGCCGTGTGAAAGCTAGTGTGACAGTAATCTTTTACCATTTTATCTATCTATCTCTGTACCCCAACCTTAACACAGAACGAGCTAAACAAATAAATTTATTAAAGTAATTCATAGGGTGACTTACTAGCAGTTCCCACCGAATAAACGTGAGGGTCCATAATTCCATTGTGCAGAGCCCATAAACCCCACGTGACAATTGCGTCATGCTGGAATGTTCTAACTTTTTCTCGATAGCAGAGAGGCTATATACATTTAAATAATGTACTGTCTGCTTGTGAGGATGATTGATGATGACTGTATTGATTTTCGGAAAGTGATCTTGTATGCAGTTGTTGATGTTTGCCGATTAAAGTTGGAAAACTTTATACGACGTCTCCTGATTTGTTGCTGAGTGAGCATGGTGCGCGGATAAACAAATTCGAGTTACACTCATCAAGATTCAAGCCTCGGGGCTGAATCGGTTATTGATAAATAACCGTGTAACACCTATTATATATAACTGTTTTGAATTTTGACATAATCCGAATGAGCATCTCTGAGCGGCTAGAGTGCTAAACAAGACAAATTCATTTCATTTCCAACTGTTATTCATCGGGGACTGTTTTATGCATTTCATCATTCATTTCTTCATGATAGTCTGTGGCTTCGTTAAAGTCTATGCATTTTTCAATCTTTCAATGAGTGAATGTTTGTAACTGCCTTTTCTAACACGTTTATTGCGATTTGTATTAGGACTGTCAGCAAAGCGTGTCTTAATTTCTCTGCTTCACTTTTTTTAAATAATTATTTTTAAATCCTGAATCTTTATTTAAATGTAAGCACCGCGAAGCTGACTCTACTTGTACATAATTTTGATAAACCAACTACATTCTATGCCCTGTGGGTTCGGGCACTGAACAGAACAGACCCAACGTTTCCCGGCGTGTCGTAAGAGGCGACTAACAGGGGTGATGTCAGCACGGCATCACTGGGCGAAAGTCTTCTATACAGAAGTCACCCGCCAGGACGGAGGAGCCTCATGTTACTACAGGTTCAATGACCACGTGCTCAGGGCCAAGGCGAGCCACATTGAACTCATGGATTTCGGCTGTGGCTAACAGCCTGTACAGGATTGGACCCTGCCAGGTCTTTCTTGCCCAAGACACACCAAATGATGAAAGAACCACTCACACCATACCGGAGCGGTCTTTGCTCGGATCACCAAGGACCACGCCTTCCGTTGGCCACCAGGACGGAAGTGATAAGTGTGCTACTGATTGACAACTTCGCAAGATCCGTACGAGAGACAACATCGCCATAGGAACCTGGAATGCCAGGACCCTAACTGCGGAGGGTGAATTAGAAGAACTGGCCCACAGGTTAGACCACTATCGATGGAACATGTGAGGTATCACCGATGACAGGCACGAACACGGCTTTGGTTTCTTGGTCCACAAAGACATTCCAGCCATTATCATGGGTTGCCGCCCAGTCTCCAGTAGACTCATTACCATCCGTCTGAGAGCAGCCCCTTTCAACATCATCATCATCCAAGACTATGCCCCAACATCAGACTGACGACAGCGAAGTCTAGGATTTCTATGAACATCTACAGGCTGTCCTTTACCAAGTGCAGACGAAGGACAAAGTCATAGTGGAAGGCGACTGGATTGCCAAGGTTGGCTAAGACGCGCACCACAGCTGGGGAGACACATGTGGACCCAACTGCAACAACGAGACAAATGACAGGGGTCTGAGACTCTTGGAGTTTGCCAGAAATAACAATCTGATACTGGGAAACACGCTTGGTCTCCACAAAAAATCCAGACAATGGACATGACACAGTCCCAGCGGGGAGCATCACAACCAGATTGACTACATCATGGTCAAGACACGCTTCAGATCAAGCATCAACATTGGCAGGACACGCACTTTTCCAGTAGCAAACATCCCAAGTGACCACGATCTCGTGATGATGTCCTTCCGGCTCCACTTGAAGAGAGTAAACACGGCAAACTGAAGTTCGACCTGGACAAATTGCAAGACCTAGAGATGGCCGAAATTTTCGCGTAAATAGTAAAAGTAAACTGGAATAGAGCATACCAGAAGTCAAAACGTTTAAGTTAGAATTTTGTCCTGGCTTGTTGGGTTTTACTGCACTATGTGTTACAAGGTCAAAACCTTTTAAAATAATTACATTTTGGGATGCAACACTGTAATAAAATCACATGATTGACTAATTTCCGTCCATTACTCTTAATACAGTATCAGAGTAAATAAACACTTCAATAGAGTCTAGTACTCCATGTTAGAGATGGCACTTTCAAACCCTTCCAGGTTTTCATACATGCATTGTTTATTAAGTGCGAAATGGTATGACGACTCCCAAGTAAGTGTGCGCGACCCTCATATGTCGAGAAAGTGGGGTTAAAATCCTGCAAAATGGCAGACATTTTGTTTCTTCAGGAGTCTATTTTGTTTCCGTTTTATTTGTAGATTTGTTATTGGGCTTATTATGTAGATTTATCTGATTTATCCTTGTGCAGTGACTCTTTAGACGATGTTCTACGTTCACTGTATGGCTGTTTCCAGTTCAGGGATCCAGTCTTTTTGTCAAAAAGAGGTGGGAGGACAACATTCGAGAATGGACTGGCTTGACACTGAGCGAGGCCATGAGAGTTGCAGAGGACAGAGAAATATGGAATACGCTGGTGAAACGATCATCTGTGGTGCCCCAACGACCTTCGAATTACGGGATAGGATAGGGATATGAACTACTTTCTCAACCACAACCATTTTTTTCTTCATTCCCATACATTATTTCAAACCTAATCCATCCGTATCAACATAATCCCCAAGACACAATAAGGCCCAGCACTTCAACAGTGCATAATCAGTGTTTAAAAAATGGTCGACATGAATAGTCAGTCGAGTGAGCCAAAACAGCCCAAAATGAGCATTTTCCCATAATAACAAAACAAACATGTCGGTCAAATGCACGCCTCACCAAAACCGGCATAACGCGGAAAAGCTAATAATAAGGATTTATTTATTTTATATTTATTTTTTTTTTACAATTAAAAACTGAATCTCCAGGAAACGTCCATTATTCTCCGTCAGCCTCTGTGGTATCTTTAGCGGTAAGTATAATTATTGGCATAATAGACTAGGTAGATATTAATTATATTGCACGTGTACAATTATGAAGGTACTCCGAGTAACTGATAAACACACACTTTATGAAGGCGATTTTACGATGCTAGCGCTTGCAGTGAAGCGATGTTGCTGGCTCGCACAGACCTCTTGCAAGATAATACGATAGTAGCCATTCTATGGTAATAGGGCTCTTGAGTTGAAGCAGATTAAAATGTATGCGCAGTATAATTGCAGGACAACCCTACACGCACTTTTAACGACGCTTGAAATGTCCCTTGTTGACCGGATAATTTTAAATTGATGTTGATTCGACACTTAACTTATGGTGTTCTTGATAGTGATGTTGGTTTGGATAGGGGTAGACACTTAATTTTAAAATTCCTGACAGTGATGTTGCTTTTGGGTTTTAGATTTTTGGTGAGGCGTGCATTTGACCGACATGTTTGTTTTGTTACTATGGGAAAATGCTCATTTTTGGCTGTTTTGGTCCACCCGGCTGACTATTCATGTTGACAATTTTTTTAACACAGATTATGCACTGCTGAAGTGCGGGGCCTTATTGTGTCTTGGGGATTATGTTGATACGAATGGGTTGGGATTGAAATAATGTATTGTATTGAAGAAAAAAAAAGCTTGTGGTTGACAAAGTAGTTCCTATCCTATCCTATTCCGTAACTCGAAGGTCGTTTGGGCACCACATATTATGATCGTTTAACCAGCGTACTCCATCTTTCTCTGTCCTCAGCAACCCTCATGGCCTCGCTCAGTGTCAAGCCAGTCCATTCTCAAATGTTGTCCTCCCACCTCTATTTCTGTCTCCCTCTTCTACTGCCTTCTTGTACCATGCCTTGCAGGATGGTCTTTGCTCTGGCTCGATGCTCTGGTGACGTGGCCATACCATCGGAGTTTCTGTTTCTTCACCACGTGAGCATGTCATCGTGTTGTCCAATGGTTTGTGTGATGGTCTCTCGGACTTCGTTGTTGGTGATGTGATGGGTATAGGAAATGCCCATAAGTCTTCTATAGCACCTCATCTCCATGTTTGTATTCTTCGTGGTTGGATCTGCTGTGAGGATCCATATTTCGCAAGCGTATAGAAAGATGGAGATGACAACGGAGCGCAACAGCCTTACCTTGGATTGTATACAGATGGTCCTGTCTTTCCGAATGGGCTTCAACCGTTTCAGGGCAGCAGTTGTTTGCGTAATCCTGGAAAGAACTTCCTGTCGGGACCCATTGTTTGATACAATGGCTCCCAAATATCTGAAGCTAGGCACTGTGTTTAGGGCCTTGAACTTTGATGTCCATTGGTGTTGCTGGTCATCAGTTTGGTCTTCTCTGCACTTATTTCCATTCCATAGGTTCTAGGGGTGGTGTCAAACCTCTATACCAGCTGTTCAAGTCCTTGTTCCTCTCCAGCCAATCCATCAAATACATCCGCAAAACGGAAGCTGGAGGTTGCACTACCCCTATGCTGACTGTGCCTTCGTGATCTGCAAGGGCATCTGACATGAGGAAGATGTTGAAGAGTGCTGGAGAGAGTAGGCATCCTTGACACACACCGATTGTTGTTCTAAACCAGTTCCCGATGGCGTTGTTGTGGAGGAATGCACTGATATCCTTCTAACACAGGCTTTTGATGACTTCAATGATATAGATGTTGTTGGTGCTGTAGGTATTTCTCGCAGATTATTCTGAGGTTGAAAATCTGTTCAGTGGTACTTCGCCCTGCCCTGAATCCTGCTTGCTCTTCAGGTATGATTTGTTCAGCTTGGGGTTTCAACTTGTTGAGTATTATTTTCAGGAGGACCTTGCTGGGATGGCTGATGCTTATGGTGAGGTATTTTTCACACTCCTGAAGGTTATCCTTTTTGGGAAGGGTGATGATAAGCGACTGGGTCCATGGGGTAGGCCACTCCCCACTCTACCAGATCTTGTTACAAATAATGGGGAGGGCGTCAATCGTCGATTTTCCTCCTGCTTGAAGCAATTCCGCGGGTATGTTGTCCACTCCCGCTGACTTCCCTTTCTTCAGCGATTGCACTGCTGCCTCAACGTCTTTTCGGAGAATTGGGAGGATTTCGTCTTCTTCTCTGTTCTGGGGACATGTTAGAACTGATGGGTCTCCGTTTGGTGTGTGGTTGTTAAGGTCAGAGCAGTACTCTGTCCATCTATCCACGACTTCTTGTTCTTCTATAAGGCATATTCCGGACTTGCTTTGGATCGTGGAGACCTTGGGCTGTTTAACATTTGTCAGCTGCTTCACAGTCTGGTAGGCCTTCTTGCTGTTGTTCTTGTTCAGACTGTTCTCTATTTCCTGGCACTGCTCTTCTATCCAGTTCTCCTTTGCTGTGCGCATGCCGTTTCCGATGTCATTGTTGATTTTTCGGTAGGCATCAGCTCTCTGTAAGGTGTTCTTATTCTTTTTCATGTCTCTTCGTTTATTACAAAGGTCCAAAAGTTCATGTGTGATCCACGGTTTCTTCTTTGGGCGGTGCTTGCCAAAGATCTCAGTGGCGGCATCTGTCACATCTGCAGAGTTGAGTATTGGTGCAAATTTCCTTCCAATTTTGGCTCAGAATATTTCTGCCACCTCCGGGTCTTGCAGTTTGTCCAGGCGAACTTTAGTCTGGTGCACTTTGCTGTGGTTAATCTCTTCAAGTAGAGCCGGAAGTACATCATCACGAGATCGTGGTCACTTCGGATGTCTGCTCCTGGAAAAGTGCGTGTCCTGGCAATGTTGATGCTTGATCTGAAGCGTGTCTTGACCATGATGTAGTCAATCTGGTTGTGATGCTCCCCGCTGGGACGTGTGCCATGTCCATCGTCTGTTGTTTTTTTTTCGGTGGAGACCAAGCGTGTTTGTTTGATGTTGATATCTTCACTTATGTTGTGTGTGTGTGTTTGTGTGTGTGCGCGTGTGCATGTGCGTGTATGTGTGCATGTGCTTAGAACAAGCTTTACGTATGATTTTGCGCTTTTCAAACTAAGGCAGAAGTAGTAGTAGAATTAGTAGTAGTAGTAGTAGTAGTACTACTCTACTACATTCCCTTCACTGGCTTCCTGTGCAAGCACGCATAGAGTACAAACTCTCTGTTCTCTGTCACAACTTCTTCACTGACTCTTGTCCCTCCTACCTTGCTGACCTGCTGTCTGTCTACTCCCCTTCACGCACTTTAAGATCTTCTGCTGAAACTCGCACACTCAAGGTTCCCGTCACCCGCACTAAGACATACGGCCAACGTGCATTCGCCTACTCCGCACCTAAGCAGTGGAATTCCCTTCCCTCCCATATCCGCAACATACAATCAACACAAGCATTCAAAAAGGTCCTCAAAACCCACCTCTTCAAACTGCATTATTCAGATTGATTTGTATCCCGCTGCCATTCTCTCATCCTTTGTCTTTGTCTGATCCGTAAGTGTATACACGGCTGTAAATATTTACACTGTTTTTCTTCCCGGGCCTAACCGGGCATATAAATAGCTGTGAATAGGTTTTTGCTATTCTACTTTCTGTCTTTTTTGTCATTTGTGTACATAGTTGTAAATAGTCTATTTTCTTTTTTTGTAATTTATGTACATAGTTGTAAATAGTCTGTACCTTTACTGTCCCGTCTTTTGGTGTATTGTAGCAAAAGTGATGTTTCATAGAGTGCATGTATTCATATGTAATGACTATGTAAAGCGTGGTGAGTCTGGTCATAGGCTGGAGTACCCGCTATATAAAAATCCGTTATTATTAGTAGTAGTAGTAGTAGTAGTAGTAGTAGTAGTAGTAGTAGTAGTAGTAGTAGTAGTAGTAGTAGTAGTAGTAGTAGTAGTAGTAGTAGTAGTAGTAACATCAGCAGCAGCAGCATTTGTTGCTGTTGTTGTTGTTGCTGCTATTATATTATCTACCGAACTAGTTCGTCCATTGATTCTGACTACAGCCTCGAATATCTCTTAACTGAAAAGTGCGCCATTACAAAACACAAGAACAGTGGTTTAGACAGGATGGTGAAACAAAAGTTCCAAAGTATATTGTCTCTTCCTATCAAGTGTTTGCCAACCATGCAATAACCAGCTAGACAGCCAGTGACGAGTTGTTGTGCGTTTGTCCGTTACCTCTTCATATTCATACAACTTGACAACTTTATTGGGTGACGGTAGGGTCCTATTGCTAACTATGAAGTTACTGATGATGTTTGTTCACTCTCCCCCTTCTGACTAATCGCCTTCCACCGCTGAGCGCTATTACTTACTTTCTTTAAGTTACAGCATTATCCCATAAAGTCACTATCTAAAGGAGCTTTATCTTTAAAGGTTTTCGGTGTTAGGTCGGTTACTATAGCTTGCATTGCAAACTGAAGATGTACTAGATTATCGTCTTTTAAGTTTTAAATAGTTGTAAAACTCATTTCAGTTGTAGTAACGATGATGATGATGATGATGATGATGATGATGATGATGATGATGATGATGATGATGATGATGATGATGACGACGACGACGACGATGAAGATGATGATGGCATCAGGATCAAACTGACGTCACCCAAGACGCACACTTCTTGCAAGATGGCGCGCGGCGGACACTGCTGAACCACTGTCCGAACCACACTCAACCGACTTTAAATTTTCCACACATACCCACGCATGCACGTCATTCAAACATATATAATAGAGAGATAGGTCTGATGAACATTAGCACATACACTAACACGCGCACACACACCCATAACAGGCAAAAACTGTACTCACAAAACGACCATCCTCGAGGTGGCGAGGTCTTGGCAGTGAAGAACGTACCGGACGGGGTAGGCGGGACCCACCCGTGATAACTCGACCTGTCTGGCTGTAGAACCATTGCTGCAGTGCCTCTTACTAAACTATCTGCACACTTGGTATGAAGAGAATCCAGTCTCAGCAGTAACAAAACAGCCTCGAGCTTCCACCTATTGCGACAGCGATACTCGGTTCCACTTTAGTATTCAGTTAAATTTACTTGTACTTTGGAGACTTTCCCATCCACAAAGAGTCTAAACTCGAAAAAAGTTTCTATCGACATCCGAACAACAGTACGAACATTTGACGTAGGTCTTTTTGTTTGTTGGATTCCGCAGAACTGTCATTGGAGGTAACGTTACTTATGGCATCCAACTACAACACTAATTCCATAGACACCTTTGGTTTGCAGACATCCAGAGGTATTGTCATTTGGTGTAACGTTTTCTTCTAATATCCAACAGTACAATCAGGTATTGCAATGTTTCTCTTCTGACTTCACAATCAAAGCCTGTGATACTGTCATGTGTGAGTGTACAGCAAAAACGAAACGACAAGTTTTTAATAAGTTGTAAAAAACATTGAAGAGATGTTGTTGTTTTTTCCAGAAGTTCATAAAAACAATGATGCGGTGGTTGTTTTTACACGAGCTGATGAAAACAACGATGAGTTGTTTTTTCTCACAAATTCATGCAAACATTATCGAAGGTTGATGCTGGCTGCATAAAGAGAAACCAAATTAGAACTGGTTGAAGATCGAATGCGGATTATCAATGATTTTCTTTCTTTTACATAAACTACACTATTATTACGTTACTCGTATGCACTAGATTGGAAGCATTTTTTTTTCGTTTTAAATTCGTGTAGAGAATTTTGACCCCAAAGAAACATGGAACTTAATGAAGAAATTTAAAAAAGCTATGCACATGTACAAAACAGACGACGAACAACGATCTGAATCTGATTCTAAAATGCTTCTAGTTTAAAATTATACTAAACAAAATTCGGATTTAAAAAAAATGTTGCTTTTTTGTTCGTTTTTGTTTTCTTTGTAAATTTTGCACAAGTGATCTTCATAGTGTGTACTTTTTAAAACAAATTAAGTATGCCAGATGCCCACACTCAGCGAGACTTCTGAAGAAAACAAAACTACAGCTCTCGACTAACGTGTTACAAAACTATCGTTGAGAACTGTCATAATTCAAAAACAATCGTTGATTTAGCAGGGAACCAACATGCATGAAGATTTATTCATCATACACTTACACACCAACAGACTTTGCTTATATGCTACCTACGGTCTAACGAGAATGACCAATTATTTAAAAGAACTGAAACGGCCCCCAAAAAATACTAGCACTCTAATGCATAGACTGAAACAACCACGAAATCTGGGTCTAAAACCTGGGACAAACGCCATCGTTGACAAAGCGTTGTCAAACTGGGACAACTGTTACTTGTCTAGGACGCTAATCGTGTAGGATCCCAAGAGAGAAAGGTCTGTTGTGGCAAAAAAGTAGGCTAAACTTGTACCACAAAATGTGAAGAAAACAAATGGTAAAAACCGTAATGAAAAGTCTGGCGGTATCCGTTACCTTATCTCCCGTAAAGATTCTATAAATTGCAACACTCCACAGCCAAGGGCCACCACGTTTTGGCGTCGTTTGTTTGTTTTTTTCAATACCACGAAACTAGATAATGGTAAAATTACAGGAAAAGAACTAAAAGACAGTCAGTGGCTGAAAAACAAAAATCTTCAAAGCTGCTTTTACAACACCTCCCGACTACGGGCCGGTCTGGTCTGGAGCAGTTTTGTGCAATAAAACCACGAAAACTGAAAATCGTGAAATGAAAGTTGCAAAATTCCCCACTAACAAGACTAACAGCAAAATCAAGCATTAACAGCAACAACGACGACGCGCGATGCTTCTTGCGACACAAATGATGTGTCACTGTTATTGCCAATACTTGGATTCAATTCCCACGCTAATGACATGATGGGGTAAACCTCATAAACATCGACGACAACGACAACAACAACTAACTCGATCTATCTATAATGCGTGGAAAAGCACTCGAGCTGGTCACGCAATTAAAAGTGAAACAATAGTGAACGCGTCTAGATTTGTTTACCATACTTAGCAACCTGGCGCAACCAACCAATAGCACATAATATTCAACGTGTACTGAAAAACACTACGAAGAAAACAATTTTGAGTCCGACCCAAAAAATGTAAACACAAAGAGCACGTATCTTTAATTTCCTCGAAAAATGCTCTCTCTTATTAAAATTAAAATAAAATAAAACAAAACTAATAACTAAACAACAAATTAATTCATTAAAATTAACATATAAATAACAAAATTAATAAATATATATAATTTTTTTAAAATAATAAAAAACGTCAGGAGTCGAACCCCGCGAATTAGTCCCGAACGTTACACCGCCGTTAATAAGTGTTACTGTTGCACGCACGATTTTTCCATGTATTTAATTCCGACCCTGAGGCTTGGGGGTAGCAGGTGATGGTAGGAGAAGGGAAGATAAGATCCGTTATCATTAATTTTCTGCAACCTCGAAAAACTATAATTCCACTTGGTCAAAGATAAGCTCGGCAGACTTGGCCTCAGAGACAGGTTTCGGCAGTACTTGACCTAAACTCAATGGGAAGACTAATCAGACTACCTTCACTAATGATCTGTGTCCAAAATGTAGAACGTGGAAGTTCCCATCTTCAAAAATGGACCTCGCTCAGTCAGCAATTTCAAACTGTTTTAAAAAATAAAAATTAAAAGGTGAAACCTTGAAGTTTATCATCATAAAAGGCTCATCATTCAAGACAACAGGACACCTTTCATTTCACTGATCATTATCAAAACTATTCTGCTACATCATTAACGACACACTATTACCAGGAACTTTCTTTTCAGTGGGTGCAAGTTAGATGTTACCCAAGAAACCAAACAAGAATAGTAATATAACAATATATTTTATATGGTTTGGTATATTCCTTCTTCTTCTTCTTTTTCTTCTTCTTCCAGCATTACAATCCTCTCTCTCTCTCTCTCTCTCTCTCTCTCTCTCTCTCTCTCTCTCAAAAAAAAAAATTATATATATATATATAATTTTATACGACCAGTTAAACTTTATATATATATAAAGTTTAACTGGTCGTATAAAATTTGACTTTATATATATAAAGTTTAACTGGTCGTATAAAATTTGACCCCAAACTGATTTGTTTTTAAAAATTTTAAAATAAATACTTTACACAAATTTCCTATTTTTTCAACTGCTGCTAAAAAAAGAAAATCATAATAATAATAATAAAATGAATTTTTAAGTACCAATGTGCAAAAAATCAACAATGAATCCCTTTTTACAAAAGTTAACAATAGAAAATGACATTGTTAACACTGGAACGTACGGCGATGGTTAAGTTAGTTAAGGTGAAACTGATACCAAAAGTACTAATTCACAGCCGGCCATGGGACACAAGTTTAACAAACAAAAGCTCAAAATAACTTCTAGCTAGCAAAGATATTGTTTTTGAAAATAAACAACGTGAAGACAATTGTTTTTAGGATTATCGGAGGAGATGAAACCGAAAGTACTCAACCCGTTTCCAGTTTCCGTCCACAGAACATCCTGCAGGGTGTACAAAGCTATTGTTTTATTTTGCTATGGTTTTGCCCATCTCGTCTTTCAGAAAGTCCATGTAAGAATTTGAATCTTCAAACCAACATATACCGTAGCAAAGACTCGTAGCGTTGCGGTCACGTCAGTAAGAGGTCAACATAAGCATCGGTTAGACTCGGCTACGTAGCGTGTTCTTACCAATTCCGTTAATAGAGGCGCAGGAGCTCTTTCGTTTGAGTGACGAGAATTCGTCTAGGACTTGCATTACAGTTTAGGGCGTACTTACTATAACTTCATAACATCAACATCCAGCCTCGGGTATAAAACCGCAAGAAAAAAAAAGGCTACAACATCATACTGTCCCCTATACGCAACGTGTCCGGGGACGTTAATCTACACAAGTCAAGTCGAAGTCAAGGCTACAACAACAGTGACTGCTGCTGCTCTAACTACTCCTCCTTCTCCTACTATTAATAGGCCCCTACTACTGCTGTTACTGCTGGTGCTGCTGCTACCTTTGTGGCTTCTTCTTCTTCTTCATATCTTCCTCATCCTCCTCCTCCTTCTTCTTCTTCTTCTTCTTCTTCTTCTTCTTCTTCTTCTTCTTCATTCTCCTCCTTCTCCTCCCGTCCTTTTCTTCTTCTTCTTTTTCTACCAGTGATACAATCCTACACCAATACCTGACACTAATAATATAATAATGTTTTCTGTGTATGACACATACAGTTAAAAAAAATAACAGAATGGCGAATCTCTCAGAAATGTATTAACTATCCTACAAAGATATATAGCCTACTTACTATTAGAGCGTGTGACTACTGTAGCTTCCCGAATTTAGAACATTTTACTCTACTTGATCGCGCAGTGAGCATTCAACAAATTAAAGGAAACATGGGAAATGCGCAATACAAGTTCAACATCCTCATCTTCATCCTCAATTAAGGTAACGGAAAGCGAACTGCAATAATTACGGAAACCAAATTCTACACCCGGAAACTAAACTCAAAATCACGGAAGCCAATGTCTTACTGTATGACGTAAAACGAAATACTTACTTCGTTAAAAAAACAGATGGCTTAACGACTGCTTTTGCAATATAGATTTATAGAAACCTCTGTTCTACTTTGGCATCGCACACAAATACGCACAACACTGAATAAGCTGCATATAAATTGGCACAAGGCCGCCGAATGAATGACCTCACCATCACGCGCGGATACTTCTAGAAGAAACGGCGGCGTAATCTAAATCCGCTTCCCACGCGCGTTCTAAACTGAATCTGACATAACCACAAGGGGGAATTTTTCTACTAGACCTATCATGTAGACAGCGCTGGAGCGAGACCGCGTGCACCACGAAGAACTGCACTAAACAAGTTGTATTCGTCATCTTCATCACTTCATCATTATTGTTATCATCATCATTGGCAGCAGCAACAGCAGCGGCGGCTTTCTTGTAAAAACCCATGGCGCAAGCATACTGTTTCAGACATGTATGTATCTAAAAGAGATCGTCTTACGCTAAGCTAAACAAGTATGTCCACTGCGTCCTATTGAAAAGTGAAAACAAGCTAGCTTATTGCTTGTAGACCAGCTCAGTTCTAGCCGCATTTTCAGACTAGATATGAACATTTATCAAATAAACCCTGTAAAAGATTTCAGGGGAGATCTGTACTTTCTGCGTTTTCTTGAGACCACTTCATTATTTTGTTATTCCAGACAGAAAATGAAATGCCGTTAAAAACTAACGAAGCCTTACGCTGTAAATAAATGTTCGAGTCTTTTCCATATATCTATATATTGCATATTATTTTGTATTTCTTAGGCTATCACTCCACTGACCGCTCGAAGGTTGCCCCTAATCCAGATGGTCCCGGATGGTTCAGTAACCCCAGTTAGGTTTCATTTTCTGAAACGAGACTACTGTTTAAAGTGTTCAACACAATGTGGGTCTCCATCATCCAAGTTCTAGCCATGTAAATGTTGTCTGGAATCGGTAAACTAAGTTAATGAAGACCGTCCTAAATTCACAACGAAATGTAGAAGGCAATTCCTTCAAAGTTAGGCGACCTCACCTTTAAAATTATCATCACAACTACTAGAAATTCAATACAAACAAAAAAACAACAGATACTAAGCTTTCAAAAGCTAAAACCAACACAAATCAACAAGCTCTTACAACTGTAATAGATACTCACTCGAAACTGCAGTTCAACTACAAATGAGGAGTTTAAACCTATAAACCCGTCTTTTACATTACAACACAACGAATGCCTAAACGCTACATGAAATATGTTAGTAGGTCACTTACTTTCCCTTTCTGCCTGTCCGAATACGTCAAAACATGCTCGCATATAAAGTATGAAAACTGTCCAATGCACTACTAATAACGATGAACAATTCTGCCCAGAATGAGCAAATATTAGGTCAAGTGTTGTCCACTTCAAATAAACATTGCTAATAATGAATAATGGTCTTCTTTGAAGCCATCTTCAGCCCCAAAGCCGATTATTCGGTCACTTTTCAGGTCAAGTACTGTCCACTTAAAATACCGATGACCAGCAGTCACTATTCTTCTTCGACGACCTACCTAACTCGAGCATCATAGGGTGTTATTTGAGTTGCATTGCAATATTGCAAACTGAAGACCACCTACAAACCCTTCTCGAGTGTCTAGAAGCATTTACCAAAGAAGAAAAAAAGGCCCAGAAACGTGACTGGAAAAAAACTACAAACCACACTGAACGACAGATGATAACCTCGAACTTCTCGCTGTAAACAAACACACACACACCACACGTAACATCACAATGAAGACAACGTAATGGTATGGAAATTTCAAATCGACTGCATGGTATGTTTAAGCCGTTCGAACAGAAAACCCCATGTAAATGGTTACAGAGACTCAGAGCATGATACGTAAGTATGGGCTCAACCAAACAGGAAACTAAGCCTCTGAACCAGAAATTACGATGAGAAACCAGTATGGCAGGATGGTCTGCAATGAGCGTCGACAGCGGGAATTTTTCACCGCAAAGGCAACGTGATGATGATGATGATGATGATGATGATGATGATGATGATGATGATGATGATGATGATGATGATGATGATGATGATGATGGTAGTGGTGGCGGTTGGCGTGGGTGGTGGTGGTGGTGGTGATGATGATGATGATGATGATGATGATGATGATGATGATGATGATGATGATGATGATGATGATGATGATGATGATGATCATGATGATGATCATGATGATGATGATCATGATGATGATGATCATGATGATGACGATGATGATTGTAACAGCAGAAATAGTGACGACAAAATGTAGGAAATTAGCTTAGCGCAAAATAGATATCATCGAATGAAACTTGACGTTAATTCACCAGTTACCTAAAGAGCAGCACACACATGTTAAATTAACTCTCTTCAGACAGTCACGCAGACAAGTCACCAGATAACATCTAACAGACTTAGCGATCCAAGACTAACTAGCTTACTTGAGCCAAAACTGACCAGAACGTTGTTCCCGTTAACTAGTTTACTCCACAATGACCAGAGTCAGTGAAACACTAAGTAACCTAGGCTCCGCTTATCGCGAGTGCATCTATCCTACATTCTACCTCTGACACTCCTATTCAAGGGTAATTATACGTGTCTGGTAAATAGGGCAGGTGTGGAAAATATTCAAATAAAAACAAATAATCCCGTATAGGCGAGATTAACTAAAACGAGAGTTAAACGATTGGTCAGAAGACTACAGGGAGCCCCTGCAGGCCCTTGGTGGCCCAACTTTAGCTCGTCAGTCGAATACGAAATACGAAGCTGCGAGGGTCAAACCAAGGAACAAGCTGCAGTGAACGCTTATCCTCAGCCTTATCATCAAGATAGACTAGAGACGGTTTCACGGATCCCAGAGTCTAGAAGTAAGATAACATTAGTAGTTTTGATATGTGTATGTTTATTTTATATTGATTGCCATGTATTAATATATATATATATATATATATATATATATATATATATATATATATATATATATATATATATATATATATATATAGATATACCCCCTTGCTTTTGGGTACCCCCACTATAATTATATGTAAATTATCACTTGTAGACGGACCGCTAACCCTAACCCTAACCCGTTTCGAGCGCACTGCCTTACCCTAATCGTCGAGGCACTGCCTTACCCTAATCGTCGAGGCACTGCGCTTACCCTAAGATCGTTTTCTGGGAGCCGCCTTGGATCCGGGGACCCAGCTGGGTCCCCAGATCCAAAGTCGGGTACCCAAATGACCGGTTGGTGACTTTTAAGGTGCCCAGAAACCATAGTTTATAAGCCTATATATATATATATATATATATATATATATATATATATATATATATATATATATATATATATATAGTTACAGAAACAGATTATTGTTTGTGAGACAATATGCATGGGGATTGATGTATCTTAGCCTTAAGATGCGAATCGAATTGTGCATATGGGAACCTTGCAGGTGTCTGATGCTATGGACACTTTGCAGAGCAGACCGCACACTTATATCTAACGAGAATATTGTAGCCAGAGCTCCGACTTTTACAGGTCAGCTCTGAGACGGTTTGTGGAGACAAACGCATGACGCTTGTTCCCGTGGTACAGAAGGAGAACAACCAAGATTCTACCTCTCCACGTCCTAACCTCGTCGCTACACGACTCACCCGCGCCACCTGAGAGGCAAGACTTCTCAGAAGGACCCAAGCACTCTCAACGACAGAGCAGCTAAGTCACCCACAAATGCAAACTGAGTTCTACCCTCGAGAAAATAGTCAACCACTTGAATATATTCGCGTAGCATAGGATGAAGAAGACCTGCTGACAAACTTTCCCAGCACACCTAACTCTTAGAATTATTAACTTACCTGTTTAAAAGTACATGTAAAAGTTGTGTTGTATATATAAAAAGGGAAATTACATACATACAATTGGTGTCATTCTATTTGTATTGTTGTGTAGCTATTAGTTTTTTTCTCTCGAGACATAATAATCTAGTCTGTTGATTAGTAATCAACGTTTCTCAAGTTGAGCCAAATGATACTAAAAAACCCGAGAACAAATATAAATTTTATGTGACCAAAGCGCCGTGATCAGTCTCTCACACAGCTTCGGAATTCTGGTAAAAGAACGATCGATAGTGGTAGCCCATCGCCCATCTATCAATAAGTCTTACCCCCTTGTAAGATAAACGTATCTTACCCAGAATATCGTCACAATGATGATGATGATGACGATGGCGATCTTAATGAGGACGAAAACGACGACGATAGTGAGAAATCTCAGAAATAACCTTAACGGATTTTATGGGGGATAGATTAATCTAGTCGCTTGGCGCTTTTATTATGACAAGATACGCGAGCGAAACGAACAGAAGGAACCAAAAAATAATAAAGACCGACAAGACTGTAGGAGAATTTATGAGCCTTTTTTGTCCCCATTCTCTTCCTATCTCCTTTCTTTCTTTCTTTCTGAAGAAGTTCAAAGACCTTACACGTTTTATGGTTTTAAGAACCATCCCCGCCCTCCCACCACCCCTTGCCTCATAAGACGCATGTACGAATGAGCAAATACTTCCTATAAAGCGCTTTTCCATCTCAAGAGCTGCTCAAGGCGCTGGCCGATACAGGGTCCAACTCAAGCTACCCCATTCCGACAACTTGCTGCTGAATGCGCATCATCCAACGCCAACAGACCACTGAGCTATCCTGAAAGGCCGTAGGGAAAGGGGAGACCTTGTGCTTGCCGGTGTCACATCCTTCAAGTTCCGGGTCTCCTAGTTTATCCGAGCGCATTTGCGCATGCGCCAGGTCATGTCGGGCCGGCTTTTTCACGAAGTTCTTAGGCGTCATAACCCTAACCCTAACCCAAACCCTAACCCTAACCCTAAACTCTTAACTCTAACCCAAACTTTAACCCTAAACCTTACGAAGACTATGATAGCACTGTGCGCATGCGTCGAATTTTGTAACGCGTCGACCAATCAGAATGCTCCCATTCGCTCCCAGCCCAGATACTAGGAACTGTGAGGATGTCACACCGGGTGTGTTTTATGAAACTGGCTCCCGCCCGTCTATGGCCTGTCTTAATTTCAAAGTTCGTGGAAGATTCGGGGAGTTTCAAAATCTGTTCTTCGAGGATTTCAGATCCCGAACCGAGGTTCTTGAACATTTGTTTTGTCCAAAAGGTTCACCAACCTAGGTTCGGGATATGAAAACCTCGAAAAAAGGTTTTTGAGCCTCCCCGAAACTTCCAATTAAGACAGGCCATAAGACACCATTTCGTGAGCTTCAGGATCTTTGAAAGTCCGTGAGACTGATAGACCTACAGGCGAACACAGACTAGACCTTGGTTTATACTCTCGTCCAACTGCTCAAAATCTGGGACAGAATCATAGAACATTTGCATTATATATAATACTAATGTTTAAAAACAAACACAAGTACACAAGCCATAAGACACCATATTGTGAGCTTCAGGATCTTTGAAAGTCCGTGCGTCTGATAGACCTACAGGCGAACACAGACTAGACCTTGGTTTATACTCTCGTCCAACTGCTCAAAATCTCGGATGGAATCATAGCACATTATAACACTACACAGTTAACACATGCAGTACTCATTTAAAGTCTATCAAAAGTGGAGGTGGGGCTTGGAGGATGAGGGTGGGAGCGGTGGGCCCAGAAAAACAAATCCCATGAATACTGTCATTGTGGAAATACAATAATCAAATGTGGAAATCAATTAAACACTATTAATATTGTTTGCAGTTGCATTGTGCAAATCGGATTGTGGTAGCCTAGTCTCGTTTCGTACAAATAACTTCCACAACCTTGCTTGAATACAAGAAAATTTCCGTAAAGCGTGTTTGGGGGACAATAAGAGATCTGATTGAGATTTCAATTCAGCTTTAGGTTGAATAATCAAAATGTCGTCTAGTCGTCTCGTTTGGTACAAAATAATTATTGTTAAAGGGACCCACCATGACCACGTCCTCTGGACAAGTCCGTTCAATATTCACAGTGAATGTTGCCCCTTTAAAAAAAATTAGCTTGCAACAAAACAAAAACTTTTTTCGAAAGTGTAGGTTTTGTTGTTGTGTTTTTTTTAATCAAGGAATTCCGCAGTTTGTGTGCCTATTTATAGCCACAGCTACCCTTCTAGTGCTAAAAATATCATGGTAGAGAGTATTGGTGTACCGTTCAACAGGGGAAATCACTTCCTGTCAAAGCAGAAATTGAAAAAATTCAAACTTGAGCGGTTAGTTTTGAGCAATGAAAGCGCACATTATCACTTTTTTTTTAATGTAATAATAACAATGCACATTTGAGGCTAAACTCATTCTCGCCTAAAGTAAACAAAGACTTCGACTTACAGACTTTAATGTGTTACCCACTTACGCACGTGATCCCGGAAAATGCAGTCTGGGGACAACTGACCTACTCATCTTCAGTCGACTTCTGCTGTATTTTAATTATTTAGTTTAGTTTATTTATGAGATAAGCACTACTGTGTGGTAGGGGACAGCGAAATGTAAAGGGTATCACGCGCAAATGAATTGGCAAACACACACAGGTTAGACACAAAACGCGCGCGCGAACACATACATACATACACAAGGGAGGGAGAGAAAGAGGGAGAGACAGACAGGTAAAGAAGGAGAGGCCGGCAGAGAGGGAGAGACAGAGAGAAAAAGTCAGGGAGGCATGGGATATAGACACACTCACCATGCAGACACACGTACGTCCTCTAACCCCCCCCCCCCCCTCCTCTCTCAGGTTATAGACCTACATGTGATTGCCACCTCCCCTCTCCCTCCGTCTCTCTCTCTCTCTCTCTCTCTCTCTCTCTCTCTCTCATTCATACACATCCACACAGTCTCTTTCATACACACACTTCACCCCCATCCCATCATACCCCCCCCCCCCCCACCCCGTCTTCTAAACACTTCTCCATTCATTGTTTAGTCCTCCAAGGACAGCTGAACGTTCGTGAATGTCAGTACAGAATAAGAAGATACGAATACCAGCATACACAGTAAATAACATAATTATATAAGTGATCCTGTTCTATGTTTGTGTACCAACTATCATTTTTGTCTTTCCAGTAGCTTTTAAAATAGATGTCAATACTATGGAGGGGGAGGTGTGAGGAGAACAACCGGAAAAGGGGGGTGGGGGTGGGGAATTGATTGTACAACAGCGCAGAGGTCAAAGGTCAACCCCAACATTTTCCAAGGACAATGACCTTTAGTGCATAAAATTGAACCAACAAACCCATCTGTAGCGCTCCTACCGCATGCGTTAAGTGTTTTTATTAATCTGACACTCCATTTCAGATTGATGCTTCAGTTTTGATAATGACCTTGACCGCCGACCTTAGTTAAAATTGGAAGTTAATGGTAACCATCTGTGACTATTCGAACACCATCGACATTCACATTCAATCAGGCCAGTATCAATGAAATTCTCATAGATTATTCTAGTATTTATTAAAATAGGTCTTTGCAATGACCATTGATTAAAATCGGTACCGTGACCCCAGCGCATCATGTCAGATGCCCTTGCAGATCACGAAGGCACAGTCAGCGTAGGAGGAAGAGCAATCTCCAACCTTCGTTTTGCGGATGACATTGATGGATTGGCTGGAGAGGAACAAGAACTTCAACAGCTGGTACAGAGGCTTGACACCACCTCCAGAGACTATGGAATGGAAATAAGTGCAGAGAAGAACAAAATGATGACCAACAACACCAATAGCATCAACACGGACATCAAAGTCGAAGGCCAATCCCTCAACACAGTGCATAGCTTCAAATATTTAGGAGCTATTGTATCAGACAATGGGTCCCGACAGGAAGTCCTCTCCAGGATCGCACAAACAACTGCTACCATGGCGAGGTTGAAGCCCATTTGGAAAGACACAACCATTAGCCTACATTCGAAGGTCAGACTGCTGCACTCCCTTGTCATTTCTATCTTCCTGTATGCTTGCGAAACATGGACCTTCACCGCAGATCTACCACGAAGAATACAAAGCATGGAGATGAGGTGCTACAGAAGACTTCTGGGCATTTCCTATATCCAGCACATCACCAACGACTAAGTCCGACAGACCATCACACAAGCCATTGGACAACACGATGACCTGCTCACAGTGGTGAAGAAACGGAAACTCCGACGGTATGGCCACGTCACCAGATCATCAGGTCTTGCAAAGACCATCCTGCAAGGCACAGTGCAAGGAGGTAGAAGAAGAGGGAGACCGAAAAAGATGTGGGAGTACAAAATTCGAGAATGGACTGGTTTGACAATGAGCGAAGCCATCAGGGTTGCTGAGGACAGGGAAAGATGGAGTACACTGGTTAAAAAAATCATCTGTGGTGCCCCTACGACCTCCGAGTTACGGGATAGGATAGGATAGGATAAGATAGGACCGTGACCCCGTGACCCCGGTCAACCTGAACCCCCCTTTTTTTTCAAATACTACGACATCCATTAAAGCTTAAAAGTCAGCTTCCCCACAAACGGCCCAAGAAACTACCCTTGTATAGTGCGATTCTCAAAGTCAGTAGACACGCTCACTGCACACGCAAAGAAAACGAAAAAAATAAAACAAAATAAAGAAAACAAAAAAGCAAATAAAACAAACAAAAAAACAAAGTAAACACAAATAAAACAAAAATAACACAAAAAACAAAGAAAGCGAAAAATCAACCCTGTGCTTCCAGCATGCAGTCCAATAACTTTACTGCATACCCCCTCCCCCCCCTCCACCTCAACCACCTGCTCCCCCACCCCCTCTAAACCTATTAATTTGTCTCTTAATCGGTTTCAGTAAGACTAACACATAAAAGGGTCACATTAAAACAGTAAAGCCAAGTAGTTTTAAAAAAATATTTTTAATGACGGATTGATTATTGAAATCAACATAGATGGCTGCGTCATCTTAACAGCGAAGCCAAGAAGGACATTTTAACAATGAAGGCCTATTTAACTCAAATCAACATTAATGTCAATGAGTCGACTGTGGCGTGTGATGCACCGGGAACGTCTGGAGTAACCTTTTCCTTCCGTACAGGCAGAAAAACCCACCCATGACGGATTTTCCCAAAATCAAGGCCAGGGATTTCGTTAGCACTATTATATCAGTGCGAATCAGGGCATTTCAATGAAGCTTTGCTTTGCTCACTCTGGACTTCTTCTGCATAGAGAACTGCGCTAAAAAAAAAAAAAAAAAAAAAAAAAAAAAAAAGCCGTCACCACCACCACCACCATTCGGTCATCAAAAAACGCAAAGTTGCGCAATCAGCGAGCAACCACAAAAATAAACTACTTGTACATTGTGCTTCGAAGATTTGGAAGTGCTTCCTGGAGAATGTGACGCCGCATTCCTTTCAATAGCGTTCGCCTGGCTTACCGATGACCAAGGTTCGAATCCCGTGTTGGGCGAAATAAAAGTGGCCATTTTTAAGTGTCCATTTTCGTAGTGTGATTGCTCTTGTAGTAGTTCAGTGTTATTTAAGTCCTTACCCCTTGTTCCCTAGGATGGATATCCCCGTCTGCCATATCGCCAATGGTGGGTGTAGACGTTAAATCTCAATGTTCAAGACTTGGTTAGTCTCGGCTACATAGTGTAGCTCTGTGTCGAAAAGGTGCAGGGTCAATTCCGGTGGTTAGGTTTCAATGACTCAGAGGAACAGCAACACAACTAAACGTGTCATTGTCTTTGGGCATGGATGGCACAAGTAATAGATTTGGTGCAAACCGGATGGAGAACAATGAACAGTCAACACTATTATCTTTCCATCATTCATCATCACCATAATCCAAAACATGCCTGACGTTTGTGGAAAACTTTCCTTCATCATTATCATCATCATCACGAACATGCATGCCGTTTGTGGTACGATCATCATCATCATCATCATCATCATCATCATCATCATCATCATCATCATCATCATCATCATCATCATCATCATCATCACCATCCATCCATCCATACGTCATCATCATCACCATCATCATCCAGAACATGCTTGCTGTTTGTTTTAATCTTTCCTTCATCATTATTATCATTATGATCAACTGCAGCAGCAGCAGACAGAGAACAACAGCAGTAGTTTCTTTATTCTTTGTCACACTGTCATTATTATGTCTCCAGCCCAGGATAGCAGTTTGAGTCAAACTTAATTTACAATATTCTATTTGCACTTAACTGGACAGATTTAGATTATTATTCAAACAGATACCGCGTGCTTCTTAAAGTAGGTCTCATGCCAATTTTTTTCAATAAACTAGATAGTATAATCACAAAAGAGTTTATTAATCCACAATAGTGCCGCGAAAGCTCTCCTAAAACAGCATATAATACAAATTAACTTTCAACCTTGGCTCTGGCCGAAAAGCACAGCGGAAACACCCAAGTCTCGGGATGCTATCGAGAAGTAGTACAGGCATTCTGTTACATAGCCTACTAAATCATGTAGAAATCATAGCAGATGATCTTTAAGAAAAGCTATGACACGATGAAAGTCAAATTTTGCACACAAACCAGACACACAAAAATCATGTTCACTATAGCAGCAAATAGCCATATGAATAACACATTTCTCATTCTGATCTAGGTGCGCCACACTCACTGTAATTTTCAAAATCTAGATGAACCACATGCCTGACGTAAGCTGCAGCTTATGCACTGAGAAATCCCGGAAATAGCGGATGCACGTGAACACTTACGATGCAAGTGGTCTTGCAAAGTCACTGAGTCATTCATTAATTTCGTGGACATTAGGTTAGTCTGATCTTCACCACAAACATGCTCACACATACGCACTCAAGACTTGATAAGCACACACATAATTGAATGTATACACGCATACAGAGAAACACACACATGTCTGCCTATAACACGCACTTACACACACACACACACAAATCCATCCCTGGCTGCCCAGGATTGTGCTCAGTTGTCTGGAGCGTTATAACGGTGCGCCCAAAGGCTGCAAGTTGGCACCTCGGGCGGCTTGAACTAGATCCTGTATCGGCCAGCGCCTTGAGCAGCTCTTGAGCTGGAAAAGCGCTATATAAGAACGATTAAATAAATAAATGGATTTATTTGGCGCCTAACCTTTAATTTAATAAAGCTTTAAGCTCACATACACATGCCCACACATCCGCACAGGGATACGTACACATAATATGCATATTATATGCACACAGATTCACAGGCGCACAGTCCTACACAGAGAGTCCGACACACCCACATAAACACACACACCCACACCAACACGAACACATACAAGTACTTACAAACACATATATGCACACTCTCCTATACACACACACACACACACACACACACACACACACAAACTTTTGCGTGCCAAGTCAGGTAGTGGACATTCAGGTTCACTGTCAACATAAGGGCAAAAACATTATTTAAAGATATACATTTGATGGAAAATCAACCCTGGGAACATCTTTTCCTACATGATCATCCAGCTTTAGCGAACGAAAACCTCTTCAGCTACAGAAATACTAACATCTCTCCCATTGATAGAAAATCTCCTGCGTGATGACCCCCAAAAAAAAAATCAAGGCTAGCAACCTTAGTAGAAAGAACCCCTCCACCACTCTCCCCCCAAAAAAAAAGGTTTGTGTAAAACATTGGTAAGGTGCCTCACTGGAGCTTAGTGCTGTGAAGTCAACAAATCTGTACTACCCACAATGGAAAATTCATACCTCACATTGCACGGTCTCAGCGAATAAGAAAAGAAGAAAAGGAAAAAAATTGTTAAAACAAATAGAATACAGTAAAACCTCCGTTTTGAGACCCTCTCTTAAACGACTTCCTCCAACATACGACCGGAAAAAAATTCACCAATGTTTTGTACTATATAAACGACCTCTCTTAAATGACTACCTCTAAAACGCGACTTGCGACCTTCAAATAATTAAATTTTACGACCTAGCATATGAAAAATTCAGATTCCAAAGCAATACTATATTTGTGCGCTTGAAGAAAACAGTTTCGTTTACAACTTTTAACAGCACACGATGCATTAAAGCAGGTTAAAATACTCTAAGGAGCTGACCAGATTTGCCCTGAGCAGGGGCCTGTCAGATCTTGCTGACACCATGTCTGGTGTTCAAAGTGACATACTAAGAGAACATGCACGGGTGGGGTGATCATGCAAACAAACAGAAATAACCGCTTTCTTTCAAAAAAACAACAACAAACTATTCAATGATTGAATAAAAATAATTACAACAATATTAATGGGGTTATCTTATAAATAGTTATAACTCCAAACATGCATACACTTACATACACTTTTAAACAACTATCATACCAACATTGAGTTTTATTTTGTAAATAATGAGCATGAGGAACAGGAAGATATTGACTGTATTGGTTGTGAGACAGAGTTTAATCTATATTTCTGAAAGATGGTAAATGTTCCCTATACTTAATGGTATGTGTACTTTTTGTACATTTATTTATTTTACTTAATTAATTTTCTAAATATCTTTTTCATTTTTAAGACCCCTCCAATTTAAGACCTCGTTTTAATGGCAATTTAAAGGTCGTAGAGGGAGGTTTTACTGTAGTACATAAAATTACTATATAAACTTTCAACTTTACTCAACGCACACAAACCCACACAATCTCTTCCCGTTCTCTCTCACCACTAATGCACATACACCCACATAACAAATGTTCAGTTGACTTCATTTGGCTGACTGAAACATTCACATCATGCACAAACCATTAAGATAACTTTCCATTCATTATGATAGTTTCAGGGTATGAACATAATACATAATAGTATTATATTATTCGGATGAAGGAAGGTTTATGTTTGTATACGGAGGTTAGTTATATACAAAATAATTCTTATTCACGAGTAAATTTTTTGCAGATGACACACAATTATATAATATCTTAGGTAAACATGAATTATTGCAAAAAGATCTGAGAGAATTGCAGAGTTGGTCAGAGTTGTAGAATTTGTATATTGAAAGTGGAGAAACGCCATGGGTTTCATGTGGGTAAAGATAATCCTGAGCACCACTATGTGATGAAAGTAGATCTATAATAAAGATAAACCAATAGTGATTTGTGATAAGAAGAAGGCTCTATGTGTGATTTTTGAACCACATATATTCAGATTTGTGTTAATAAAGCAAACAGGATGATGGTAGTGATCAAAAGAACCTTCAGCTCCTTGGATAAGGATACTTTGTGCAGATTGGACAAGTCATCAGTTCAATGTAGTATGGTATGTATGTACAGTCCATCATCATTAAAGTGGCCAGCTAGCTCAGTTGGTAATGAGCTGGTTTGCTATGCCAACCGAGGGTTTTCTCTGGGTACTCCAGTTTCCTCCCTCCCTTTTAATAATGGTTTTGGATGCAGTCAATATAAACATTTCAAATTTTCAAAATCCCAACTGCTTGCTCCACACAACTGCAGTTTGAGTCTTCTATATTAAAAAAGGTAATAAGAGAGAAAGACAGACAAACCATTTCGTGGATTCTGATTCTGGATTAATTCAGAGAGTATCTGGAAATATAACAATTCAAATGCGAACTGGAAGCCTGCGGCACAATAGGATTTGTTATTTTGTTGCTGTTCAAATGTGGTGACATTCAATTTCTGTCAGCCAACAGCAGCTTTTAGAGTAACTCGTCACAATCTACCCGTACACTGTACAACACAATAAATGACATTTTTCTAGAAGTCAGTTCATTTTCTACAAATAATTATTAAATTAATCAAAACAAGAACAAACTACTGAATTTTTTGCTTTGCGTCGGCAGAAAGACTTCAAATCCTTTGACGCTCTCTATACATCACAATGAATAAGCTGTATAGAATTGTGTTGACAAATGTGCTTTCCCCATCTTCAAAACATCAAGAATGCTGCCCAGCCCAACAATTTTAGCTTATATTGTACATGTAGAAATATAAAAATGTAGTTTTTCCCTTTAACAGTTTAAAGGTCATTAGTTCAGTGGTACCTAATGTTTTCTTTTTTGATTTTAGCAAAAAGTGATGAAATTGGCCAAATAAAACTAAAACAATGGTGTAGGGTTAAGTTTGTTCTAATAATCTTATTTGCCCCTGTCTTGATATTTGATTTCCTTCAAGAGCTGCTTAAAAACGCACTTTTTCCGCAAGGCGTTTTCTTTGTAAATAGTAATAACACTAATAATACTTTCTGAATGATGTAGTGAGAATATTGTGCTGATGCGTACGACGATGTGTGTAAGCTCATTGAGTTGTTATTCTAATGAAAAATGTGTTGTATAAATTATGCAATTTATTATTATTATATATTATTATTATTATTATTATAATGCTTGTTATATATACGCTTGATGCTCTTGAATAATAATAAATTTGTTTACACCGTTCTGTAAATCTTTTATCCTGAAAACAAATTTGCAGTTCTGACAGTGACTTTATTTTTGGTAAAGCGTGTCCTTAGGTTTTGAATATTGATTATGTATGTGTGCGTGTGTGTGCATGTGTGTGTTTGCATGTGCATGGGTGCACAGCCATGTGTCATGTGTGTGTGTGGTTATGAGAATTTGAAGTCCAAGTACACACTCACTAACATACACAAAATTAATGCACTCATTCACACACACCCACACACACAAATATGCACACACCCATATCAGTGATATACATAAACGCTATCAAAAGCCTATGATAGGCCTACCATAAACATTGCTCCCACTATTAGTACAAAGTCTATGGAATAGAAGCAATCTTCTCAGAGTGTCCCATGGGCCCTTATTAGATTCCACGTCATGGTTCAGCGATTATTGCATCTTTACTACATCAAGTACTAACACAAAGCAAGGATGTTATGCAATGTTTGTAAACATCTTTCGTGGGAAAAACCGGAACTTCGAAAGGCTGCAGACAACGACTATGATAACTAAGAAAAGGACCAACAGTGCATAATCTGCCATTACTGTTGTACAAACACTTTTATTTATGCACAATATACGTGCACACAGATCAACACAAACATGCATCACAAACAGCTGAGTGCAAGACTTTAGTTCAAAATTAGCTCGAGTGTGTGCGAACGAGAACCTGTCGTACCGAAGTGGCCATTTTGTATTCCTACACGCAATTGAGTGCCCATAGAAAATCACCCAAATCGATTAAAACGTTAAATAAAGGGAACAAAAGTTCAATCAGTATGTTAATTTATACTGTCTGTAACAAAACACATCGAACTGATGACAAAGACATTGCAGTAAAGCACACCAGAAACAAGTGCGCATGCACCGAACAGCGACCCAAATCGGGATTTACGTATCTCCGATAGCGAGGGACGTCTGCTGCTGTGGAGAATTTGACAAATAAAACACAAGCATCAGGGACACACACTTACCTTCGTTCGCTGAATCGTCACTCATATTGAACTTTAGAAATCCTGACCTTCAACTCTGTCGGCCAAAGTCCGTAGTCCAAACTCCAAAGGTCAAAATCCACTTGCTGGACTTCGAGCCTCGATCTTTCCTCGAAGTTTAGGGGGTTGGGTCAACTGCGCAGTCACATGACCTCCTATCACATGACCAGTCTAGGCCTTGACCCCAAACTTTTTTTTTTTTCATTTTGACACGCACGTGCTTTTCAACCCCCTCCACACATCTCCCTGACCCCACCCCCAGTAAACAATGTCTCGTTGAACTGGACACTATAAGGGGAGAAAATAAGATTGTAAGTTATTCTTCTACAAGTAGGCCTATTGTCTATTCCTTCTTTCCCAGTAAACAAATGTTAAAGTGAGTCTGATGTATTTTTTCAAACTTGATACTAGATAGCACGATATCCTATAAGAGTGTGTTAATCCACATAAATATAGATGAAAGCTTTCAAATAAGCGTGTACGCATCTTTAAAAGACATGCGGTTCCTCTATAATGTAACGGACGTCCATCGCGAGACAAGCTTAGCAAACTAGTACTATTCCTTGACACAGTCCTTGCGCCTCACTCAATACCACAGACACACATTGTTCCTATTTGTTAATTCAAAACAACGTCTTGGAGCATGTTAAATGCTCACGCAGCACTGCTGTGTTAATCATGTTGGGCACGTAAAACCCATTCACAAGCATTTAACGCGAACACGCGCAAACACACACACAAAGCGCGCGCATAACACACACACGCGCGCGCACAGAGAGCAAAAACTGCAGACTTATGGACATTATTTTCAGTCACACGTTGTTATTATTATTAGGAATTAATTATTTCTTGCAGGTATAGATTTTACAGAGAGAGAGAGAGAGAGAGAGAGAGAGAGAGAGAGAGAGAGAGAGAGAGAGAGAGAGAGAGAGAGAGAGCTTGCACATGATGACTAACACACGAATATCAAGAGAATTTAACATTTCAATTTGGGTTGTGTTTTGTGTTTGTTTTATGGTGAAACGTTTATTAGTATAAAAAAAATTAAGTCCAAATTTACAATATTAGCAATAGAAGAGAAGAGAAGAGAGAGAGTGAGAGAGAGAGAGCGAACAGGTGTGGATTATAGGGGGGTCCCAGGGAGCACGGAAACCCTTCTCGGGCAAACAATAAAAGATAAATAAAAATAAAATAAAATAAAATAAATACATAAACACACACACACTAACACAAACACACACACAAACGACAACAATGACACACACACACACACACGGATACACAAACACACATACACGTTTCCCTTCTCTCCCACCCTCCCTCCCCCACCCCCTCAAATCTCCAATGCCAATATGGCGTACACCCTTTCACATAATGTTTTATTGGCCGGTGTTCACATGACACATTGACACCACCTCTAGAGCTTATGGAATGGAAATAAGTGCAGAGAAGACCAAAATGATGACCAACAACACCAATGGCATAAACACGGACATCAAAGTCCAAGGCCAATCCCTCAGCACAGTGCATAGCTTCAAATATTTAGGAGCCATTGTATCAAACAATGGATCCCGACAGGAAGTCCTCTCCAGGATCGCACAAACAACTGCTGCCCTGACAAGGTTGAAGCCCATTTGGAAAGACAGGACCATCAGTCTACATTCCAAAGTAAGACTGCTGCGCTCCCTTGTCATCTCCATCTTCCTAAAGGCTTGCGAAGCATGGACCCTCACAGCAAATCTACAACGAAGAATACAAAGCATGGAGATGAGGTGCTACAGAAGACTTCTGGGCATTTCCTACACCCAACACATCACCAACGACGAAGTCCAACAGACCTGAATTTACCTGAGTGGCCACTAAGCGCGGCCGACGGGGTAGGAAGTTTGAGAACTTATTTTAACCCCCTTAACTGTCTCTTTATCATGGCGGTTCTTGAACTGGTTGACAGTTTCAGCTTCAACAGTTGATTGTTTCAGTGCATTCCATGGGTTCACAACTCTTTGTGAAAAAAAAGTTCTTTCTGAGATTCAGTCTAGACCTCTCTTTGAACAGTTTGCTGCTGTGACCTCTATGGTAGAATGATGACTGGCATGAAGTAAAACATTTGTCAGCAGAAACTTTTTCAAGCCCCTTTATGATCTTGAATGTCTCGATGAGATCTCCCATGTCTCTCCTTTCTTCTAATTTCTGCAAATTGCAAAAAAGCCAGTCTCTCATCGCATCATCACACAAGCCATTGGACAACACGATGACCTGCTCACAGTGGTGAAGAAACGGAAACTCCGATGGTATGGCCACGTCACCAGATCATCAGGCCTTGCAAAGACCATTCTGCAAGGCACAGTGCAAGGAGGTAGAAGAAGAGGGAGACCGAAAAAGAAGTGGGAGGACAACATTCGAGAATGGACTGGTTTGACACTGAGCGAAGCCATCAGGGCTGCTGAGGACAGAGAAAGGTGGAGTATGCTGGTTAAACGATCATCTGTGGTGCCCCTACGACCTCCGAGTTACGGGACAGGATAGGATAGGATAGGGTTCACATGTTTGAATAGATTGCGGTAAAACTTCGGGATACTAGGGTTCTGTCCCTTGCACATTTGCATGCGTTCGATGAGGTCATAGTCAATAAATTCTGTATCGATTTGGATTTTGAAAAGATTAGCCTAGTTTTGGTACTATGTTATCCTATTGAACAGTGATGTAGGCTTGCAGCGACTGACATAGATCTTTTATTCCCTGAGGATGTAATCTTAAATCACTCTTCATGCCCTCTTCCATCCCATTGTATTGACTCGCATGCAGAGCAGTGTGAATCTATGTCCTCACCCACCCACCCTTCCTTTCACTACCTCCCCCTTCCCTTCGCCCCCTCCATTCTCCCCCCCCCCCCCCCGCCCCCTCAACACAAAAAAAAACTACAATTTTGCAAATCTGTGCGAGATTGAGTCCTTAACAGTCCCAAAATGACATTTTAAAAAATTGTGAGTCAGTCCGCCTTGTCTCTCCGTCGTCCGCCGTCTGTGCAAAATTTGCAAGTGGATTAATATCTCAGAACCTATTTCAACTAGCACAACCAATCTTGGGAAGATGGTGTATATCCAAGAGAACGGATAAATAATCAGTGAGAGAGATAAAAGTCAAAACTTGTTGTATTTAGAGATGATAGATTGATCTTTCATATATGTTCCGTTTTTGCGTTGATCTTGAAGTTCAAGGTCATTTTAGTCCTCGTACAATGGAATAGCTCTATTTAACCTATAGTATGCAAGAACATGAGAAATCACGTGTAGGTCAAAGTCATCCCAATGTCAAGGTCACTGAAGGTTAAGGTCATCTCAAGGCCACTGTTTTTTGTTTTTGTTTTTTTTTTTTGGCATAATACAACTTTTGCTGTCGTTTATTTGATAGTATATTAGTGCATTTGGAGCATGTGGTCAAGATCATTTCAAGATCAAGAGCACAGAGAGATCAAAGTCGGTATTACTTTGCATTTTAATGCCACCCTTTCATTTCGTTTGTTTTTTCTGGGCACTCCTTTTCATGTTATATATTGCAAGTTCCATAAGGAGCGCGTGATTCACATGGGTTTTGCTTTTCTGGCAGTCTAGTAGAAGCAGGGTCAGATTAGGTTGTGACTTCAAACTCCGGCTTAACAATAACTAAGACCTTTTTTATTTTTTATTTTTTAGTGTGGGTGGGGAAATTAACGGCTGTGCTATTTTGCCGCCTAGTGGAGCACAAAATTCGGCTGTAGTAATACACAGTGGTACATAATTATTAGCAGTCTAATACAGTAAGTCCTCGGGTTACGCCGGTCTCGAATTACGTTGTTTCGTGGTTACGACGCTCCTCCCCATAAAAATATAATAAATAATATTACGCGTCGTTCCGTCTTAGGCGGTTTAGCGTCGTAAGCGAACAAACGGGAGCTAGTTTAATTCATGTGGTAAGGAATTGTTTTCTCTTCTTTTTAATACTTTTTAAAAATGTCATTAACAGTTACAGTACAGTATATAGCACTGTACGTACAGTACAGGTATTTTTCTTTATGTTCCGACTTACGTTCCAACTTACGATGAAATCGGGTTACGACGCGTCCGACGAACGGATCAACGTCGTAACCCGAGGACCCCCTTGTAGTATCACAAAACGAAATCTGGAAACCCGCCATCATAATCCTTCTCTGGAGAGAGTAAAATGTTCATTGTATTAATTTGTTCCAGCGCAACTTTAGTTCATACAATAAAGAACACCTTTAAAATGTCCAAATTTAAAGGTTTTGTTTACTTTTGATAAAATGTGCTTACCCTGAAATTCGCATTGTTATTACATGTCAGGGCCCAGACTGGCGCAGGACCACTTTTTTCGGTTTAAAAAAATTGTTTACTCCCTTCTCCTAGCATCCCTCCCCTTCTCTCTCTCTCTCTCTCTCTCTCTCTCTCTCTCTCTCTCTCTCTCTCTATATATATATATATATATATATATATATATATATATATATATTTCTTTTTCTTCCCTCATTTTCTCCCTTACCCACGTGCGTTCTTGAACACTCACCCCTTGGGGTCATGAGCAATCTTGTCACTGTAGATTGTTCTAACCTATAAAGGGAAAAGTAAAAGCCCCAGTTGAAAACCTGTCTTGCCTTTGTAGGCATGACAGTTTCACTGCGGCAACAGTCCCCCCCCCCCCCCCCGTTGGAGTGCCGGGGGTTACAGTATAAATAGTACCCCCACTTTCTGGAAATTTAGTGCTTTAAATTCCCACTGTCGCTGTCTTCCTCATTTGCTCTTTCCCATTCCTGATCTGTCCTATCACTCTGCTATACTATCTTCTTCTTCGCTAGATCAATGACCTACCTTTTTTCTTGAAAACTCTTCCTGGACAAGACTCCTTGTTTGTGTATGGGGTCTGTTGGATCAGCTTGGGAGTGTTGGACGCTTTCTGCCGGGTGGTCACTAGGGCTTCCTATGATTGTATTATTTAGCACTATAGGCATTTTATATGTATACATTTTTGTTGATGATTTGTAATGATAGTTGTATTCTATTTTGTTTTTGTAACCGGGGGTTCGCGTAGTTGAGGTAAACCCTCAGCCGTCCCCCGCGTGGGATGTCTTTATTGTAAAATGACTGGCCGGTGGAGGGCATTCAATTTTCCCACTGGGGTTGTTTCAGCAGATCTTTTATGCGGATCGGGGGTTGTCCGGTCCTGATTTGGCTCGGAAGAGTCCGCTGGACCTAAAGCAACAATAAATCAATCAATCAATCTTGAACGACTACTACACCTGGGACGTTACTGTTACGACAGTCGGACGAATCAATTTCGGGAACATTTTCGTCTTTGATTGGAGAACAACGCGTGTTTGAAAAGTGAGGTAAGATTAAATTTTGAGTACTTCCTGTATAAATAATTTTGTATTTTCTTCTGGAGATCACCGATGATAATAATAGCCTACTACTTGATGCTACACGCGCCTTATTCATAAATCAGACTCAAAGTGCGGCGATCTGTAACCTACATACACCCTCACATATTACAGACACACCAACATACACAACACACATTCATTACAAATCGATTTTTGTTTGGAAGGAAGGAGGGGGGAATTTTAGACTGCACCCAATGCCTTTACTGGAGGGAGGAAACCGAAGTACCTGGCGAAAACCCTCGGTGACCTGAATAGTCTCGTACCTAAGCCACGTAAGTTCGCCCATTGCGAAAATCGAACCCGCAACCTTCGGCATAGGAAACCGTCGATAACCCACCGCGCTACGAGACCACCGATGCTGAATCTCTTATGTCGGCACGGTCCAATAGGACGGAGACGCCTAGGCCCATAGCCACCCAAAAAGATCAAAATGGATAGTTCTGGAGATTGGATCGTTTGAAACAACACGCTAAACGAAAGTGGGTGTCAGTTAAAATCCTGTCTTTCTCCAAACACTTGTGTAAACCCACTTCTTCAAACCACCACCCCTTCACCCTGCGCCCCTGTTCCCTTCCCTTACCCCTCTCCGTCTAAACGTCTCTCCACCCCGATCTCCCTATGGCCGGACCACTTTTGGAGTGCCAGGTACGGGCATGTTAAACAATGATAAACCGGGCTTTCGTTGCTCAAACCAACCAGTTTTCAATTTCGGGTCTGACAGGGAGTGATTTCCCCTGTTTTAACGGTGCATCCAATTCCAACAGCCGTGTGACCTTTTGACTCTATTTCTGAGTGCACCACGCCGCTTCAAGAGTGTGTCTTTGGTGCCTGAGATTACATTACATTACATGATTATTGCTTTAGGTCCAGCGGACTCTTCCGAGCCAAATCAGGACCGGACAACCCTCGATCCGCATAAAAGATCTGCTGAAACAACACTAGGGGTAAAACTGAACGCTCTCCACCAGCCAGTCTCTTTACAATAAAGACATCCCACGCAGGGGACGCTGAGGTTCTACTCTAATTTATCGAACCCCCGTTTACAAAACCAAAATAGAATACAAACATAATTTTAAATTATCAACAAAACACACACATATAAAATGCCTACATTGCTACATAATGACATCATAGGAAGCCCTAGTGACCACCCCGTTGGAGTGCCGGGGGTTTAAGTATAAATAGTATCCCCACTTTCTGGAAATTTAGTGCTTTAAATTCCCACTATCGCTGTCTTCCTCATTTGCTCTTTCCCATTCCTGCTCTGTCCTATCACTCTGCTATACTATCTTCTACTTCGCTAGATCAATGACCTACCTTTTTTCTTGAAAACTCTTCCTGGACAAGACTCCTTGTTTGTGTATGGGGTCTGTTGGATCAGCTTGGGAGTATTGGACGCTTTCTGCCGGGTGGTCGCTGGGGCTTCCTATGATGTTATTATTTATTTTATTTATTTATTTAATCAGTTTATAGTCCCCTCTCTTCCCGAAAAGGATTTTCAGAGAGGAGACTTGCTGATGTTATTATTTAGCAATATAGGCATTTTATATGTATGTGTTTTGTTGATAATTTATAATGATGTTTGTATTCTATTTTGTTTTTGTAACCAGGGGTTCGATTAGTTGGGGTAAAGCCTCAGCCGTCCCCTGCGTGGGATGTCTTTATTGTAAAGTGACTGGCCGGTGGAGGGCGTTCAGTTTTCCCACTAGGGTTGTTTCAGCAGATCTTTTATGCGGATCGGGGGTTGTCCGGTCCTGATTTGGCTCGGAAGAGTCCGCTGGACCTAAAGCAACAATAAATCAATCAATCAATCAAAAACCTGGCAGAAAGCGTCCAATATTCCCAAGCTGATCCAACAGACACACACAAATAAGGAGTCTTGTCCCGGAAGAGTTTTCAAGAAAAAAGGTAGGTGACTGGACTAGCAAAGAAGAAGATAGCATAGCAGATTGATAGAACAGAGCAGGAATGAGAAAGAACAAATGAGAAAGACAGTGACAGTGGGAATCTATGGTGCCCGAGATATGGAATGGTCCATTTTATCAACCTAAAACGAAAAAACCTTGCGAGCAATGTTTTTGTTGTTGTTGTTGTTGTTTTTGTTTTAACGCTTTGTAACAGGCACGAAAACTATATGGAACTTATTCATTAAAAAAACCAACAAAAAAAAACCAATATTACATTTGAAAGTTTTGTTGTTGTTGTGATAAGCTTTTTTTTTTATTTCAAGTGGGTCAACACTGACTGTGAATTTTAAAAGGATCTGTCACGAGGAGGTGTGGTCAAAGTTGGCCCCTTTAAGCTTACAATTAGGACCTAATACATACGTGGTCACGCTAACGCGCGCGCACACACACACACACACACACACACACAGAATTCGATAACTTTATTACAACCGTTATAATGAACTCAGCACTGTTCATCAATGTTTTGTTTTGTTTTTTCTTTATTAAATTTGTGTCCCCGGACACATTGAGCGTATAGGGGAATTCATCAATGACGCCACTTTCACCCTTATATCGTGTCCTCTCCCAGAATACACAAATCTTTATTAGGAACTTTGGAACTTTGTCCTTTTATTAGCAAAACCACATATAATTCCAAGCATGAAACAAGGCTCACAGCCCAGGGGGTATTTTAGCCAAAACTAGGGGAAAAGGGGGTAGGGGGAATTACAGACATTAAAAAACAATGAAAGGCATAAAAAAAGCTGCTCCACAGGCATCACAAGACAAAACTCTGAAATGTCAAACACCCGTTTTAAGGTTTACATTGGTTCAACATGGAAAGAAAAATGTATAGCATCGCATGGTTCACAAACGAAGACAAAAGGGAATGCACAATATATAAATAGTGATATAACTCAAAATCCAATAAAGCGGCTTAAATTTAGCGACCTGCTCTTTTATTCATTATTCGTCCAACCAAGAAAATAGAAGTTTGAAATAAAATTAAAAGAGAGCTGTGCGTCACTATTGGAAAAGTGAAAACATAATCTCTATAAAACGGCTCAAATCAGACAACCTTATTGCCAAGTGAACATACCTAAGAAATACGCTTCGGTCGGTCCACAGGCGCTTGTATCTGGACACGCGCCTTACTTACGAATGTATACATAGAAGGGAGTCGCGTCGTAGGCTCTCGCGTGTCCAGATACAAACAACCTCCTGTGCTTCGGTCAGTGCTGTACACTAAAAGACAAAACTGATGGACACATTGACACCAACACAGATCTGGAGCTGATCAGAGAGAGAGAGAGAGAGAGAGAGAGAGAGAGAGAGAGAGAGAGAGAGAGAGAGAGAGAGAGAGAGAGAGAGAGAGAGAGACAGACAGACAGACAGACAGAGACAGAGAGAGACAGAGAGACAGAGAGAGACAGAGAGAGAGACAGAGACAGAGAGGCACACTCAAGCGTTTTCATACATGATTTTGTTTGTGCAACACACACACACCTCCCCACACACACACTCACACACACCCACAGCAGACTGAGATAGGCGCACTCTCAAGAGTGGTACGTAGCCTTCCGCCGTTAAAGAAAATATTATTTTATGATTTCAATATTTAATTACACATGATCTGCTTTAGTTTTATGCAGGTAGGGGTCTACACGTCACCCGAGCATCAGGCCGTGCAAAGACCATCCTGCACGGTGCAAGGAGGCAGAGGAAGAGGGAGACAGAAAAAGAGGTGGGAAGGCAACACTCGAGAATGGACTGGTTTGACACTGAGCGAAGCCATGAAAGTTGCTGAGGGCAGAGAAAGATGGGGTACGCTGGTTAAACGATCATCTAAGGTGCCCAACGACTTTCGAGTTACGGGATAGGATAGGATAGGAAGGCCTACATAGTGGCATTGTTCTTGTGACTTAAGTTCTTCTTACTTTTTTTGACTGGATGCGGCGAAGATCAGAAGACAGAGTTCCATAGAGCCGGGGCAAAGGCAGAGAATTACCATTTTCCCAAAACAATTTCCCTCTTGCTGCCGCCTCCAGAGAAACAATCCCTTCCAAGCCTGCAATCGCGTCCCACTCCTTCACAGATAATATAGGACTTATTAACTTTGGGAACTTGGAATCTTCGGGATATTTGTTTTATTTTTGTGTACAAATAAAACTCTTGGACACTTCTTGGTCAGCTCTCACAGAAGTACGCGAACAAGATCTTAACCATCTCTGTGTTGATGTTGTCTGGCGGATGCACAGGGGTGCTCTCCATGGCGACGCTCAGGTCCCACAGGTCCAGGTACATGACTTTGTCTTCCAGGCCCCGGAACTCCTGTCGCCACACTTCCTTGTACCACGAACCAAAAGCGTCGCCCATAAGCGCGGGGTCTCGCACGCCATAGGTCACGTGAGGACCCCGGATGATCATCTTGACCTCTGGCCTCTCAGCTAGAACCTGGAACGATAACAACACAAGTAAAGCGTCTGCCTTTTTTCCCCAATATGGAGCACTATTTACACAAAAGATGGCGAAACATTCAAATGTGTTCCCAGAGCCTCACACAACCCCCGACAACCTGCCGTTTCAAAGGTGGGGCTGTTGTGTCTCAGTTTTATCCCAAAGAAGCAATCTTCAAAATTAATAGAATCCTTGACTACTTTCTGCCATATCTTCTAGCTAAATTTCATCAAATTGTGTTCCATATATTGAGATACAGCATGCACAAAAGGTGCTTATAAAATAATGGACACTCCAACCCTGGGCTATCCGGTATGGGGAGAAAGGACCTAGTGCTTGCTGAGTGTAGCTACATTACATTACATTATTATTGTTTTAGGTCCAGCGGACTCTTCCGAGCCAAATCAGGACCGGACAACCCCCGATCCGCATAAAAGATCTGCTGAAACAACCCTAGTGGTAAAACCGAAAGCTCTCCACCAGCCAGTCACTTTACAATAAAGACATCCCACGCAGGGGACGGCTGAGGCTTCACCCCAACTTATCGAACCCCCGTTTACAAAAACAAAATAAAATACAAACATCATTATAAATTATCAACAAAACACATACATATAAAATGCCTACATTGCTAAATAATAACATCATAGGAAGCCCTAGTGACCACCTGGCAGAAAGCGTCCAATATTCCCAAGCTGATCCAACAGACCTCATACACAAACAAGGAGTCTTGTCCCGGAAGAGTTTTCAAGAAAAAAGGTAGGAGACTGGTCTAGCGAAGAAGACGATAGTATAGCAGATTGATAGAAAAGAGAAGGAATGAGAAAGAGCAAATGAGAAAGACAGCGACAGTGGGAATTTAAAGCACTAAATTTCCAGAAAGTGGGGATACTATTTATACTGAAACCCCCGGCACACCAACGGGGGATTGAGTGTAGCTGGCACTCGCCCGTCTAGGACATGAGCTTCCTATCCTATCCTATCCTATCCCGTAACTGGAGGTCGTAGGGGCACCACAGATGATCGTTTAACCAACGTACACCATCTTTCTGTCCTCAGCAACCCTGATGGCTTCATTCAGTTTCAAACCAGTCCATTCTCGAATGTTGTCCTCCCAATTCTGTTTCGGTCTCCCTCATCTTCAACCTCCTTGCCTTGCAGGATGGTCTTTGCAAGGCCTGACGATCTGGTGACGTGGCCATACCATCGGAGTTTTCGTTTCTTCAGCACTGTGAGCAGGTTATCGTGTTGTCCTATGGCTTGTGTGATGGTCTGTCGGACTTCGTCATTGGTGATGTGCTGGGTATAGGAAATGACCAGAAGTCTTCTGTAGCACCTCATCTCCATGCTTTGTATTCTTCGTTGTAGATCTGTTGTGAGGGTCCATGTTTCGCAAGCGTATAGGAAGATGGAGATGACAAGGGAGCGCAGCAGTCTTACCTTGGAATGTAGACAGATGGTCCTGTCTTTCCAAATGGGCTTCAACCTTGCCAGGGCAGCAGTTGTTTGTGCGATCCTGGAAAGGACTTCCTGTCGGGACCCATTGTCTGATACACTGGCTCCTAAATATTTGAAGCTATGCACTGTATTGAGGGATTGGCCTTGGACTTTGATGTCCGTTTTGATGCCATTGGTGTTGTTGGTCATCATTTTGGTCTTCTCGGCACTTATTTCCATTCCATAGACTCTGGAGGTGGTGTCAAGCCTCTATACCAGCTGTTCAAGTTCTTGTTCCTCTCCAGCCAATCCATCAATGTCATCCGCAAAACGAAGGTTGGAGATTGCCCTACCCCCTGTGCTGATTGTGCCTTCGTGATCTGCAAGGGCATCTGACATGATGCGCTCTAGGAAGATGAGCTTCAGGATCTTTAAAGCCGATGGATAACCCAAGACATGAGCGTCAAGATCTTTAAAGCCCGTGCGATGGAATTCTTTTATTTTTATTTTTTTATTTTTTTTAATTTTTAACAATTTTTTGGACACTTTCATTGTCCGTTTTCATTGGGAAATTCTGGGCCGACTCCGCTGGGGAAGGCGTAGTCGTAGCTTGGTGACGCGCCCAAACCCAACCTAACTAATATTAGTTGTTTTTGAAATTTAGCTGGGCTAGCAAATCGGAGTACCCGGAGAGAACCGTCGTTTACCTTTTCTATAGCCCGGCGGACATACTGCACACGGAGTCGGTATACATGCAGTGAGAAGAACGTCATGTGCAGGTAGGGATGAACCACCACCACGTTGTTGTCGTGACCCTGACCTAGAAGTAGCTCGATGGCCTGTGCAGTAGATGATGATGATGATAATAATAATAATAATAATAATAATAATAATAATAATAATAATAATAATAATAATAATAATAATAATAATAATAATAATAACCAGTAGTTTGGGAGAAAATTCGATTAAAAACACAACAACAAAAGATGACGTCACCATGATGATATCACTCGATATGCATAAATTTGTGGCATCTGCTAGGCATCGTTTTGTTCTAACTACATATGCACACTAAGCTTCAAAGAAATCCGTCCGTCCATTAGTTTACAGAAAAGCCGTGCGCACGGACAGACAGACACACAGATTCCAAAACCAATAGTTACCCAGCCATCGCTCGATACAATTAAACAAGGTGTTTCTGGCCTGTGGACAAGGCAAGCCTGTGGGTGTTAGGTTTCTCCGAATATTATTTACTTTCGACTCGGGCAGCGTCTCGGGGGTTTTCTCCGGGTACTTTGGTTTGCTCCCCCAGTAAAATTTCAAAAACACAACTACGATTAGACAGGTTGGGTTTGGGCGCGACACAGGTTGCGACTACGCCTTCCCCAGGGAAGGCGGCCCAGAATTTCCCAATAAAAAGGGACAATAAAGCGTTCTCCAAAAAAAATGGACGACTTGTTCTTTCTATGAAGAGGTCAAATGTCACCCTCAGGCGGCGGCTGCTGGTTGGTTGCTTATCCCCGACGCCATTTTCGCCCGTTTGAGCCGAACAGTTTAACATCGTGCCATCTTGTCTAGCCCGGTTCATCACCCGGGTCTGCACCCGATTCTACTTGTTTTAGGCGAAGGTAAAATAAGCGAACTGACCGTTTTCCAACCACTGCAATAATTAGCTGAGGTAGCGCAGACCTATCATTCAGTCATAAAGCATGTACTGAAAGCTATCTTTAACACCACAAAGTTGTTTGAGTTCTTACTGATCGTGATTGTTTGTTCGCTAGGGCTCGTTTTCGTTGCAATGATAGGTCTAGTGGCAAAATAAAACAGGTGTGGTTGCAGTTCAAGATCGCTCATGGGTATGCAATACTTATCATTCTGGGTGATGGATGGTTGTTCCCAAGCTTGTCTGAAGTCTAGACAGGCAGAGCTAACACAAACAACATGCAAGAGTGCAGCAGATTCAACACATTGGCAAGCTATGTCGGCCATATACAATGCACTTTCCCCTCGCAGAGTGCATTCCCTTGTTGGTAACAATCATACAAGAGTTGCGTCTCTTTTACCTTAATTTACCACATTGTCGATGTCACAAAGGTGTCAAGTGTCCCAGACTGTCCCACTAGCTCTCATGTCCATTCCCATGTCTATTTGATAAGAGACATACAGGTTGGAAGGTTTCATCGCAAGAAAATTAGGTTGTTGTTGTTGTTGTTGTTGTTGTTGTTGTTGTTGTTGTTGTTGTTGTTGTTTTATAGTTCTTTTATGAAGTCGCCTATATGAGAATTCCATTTCAGATCCTCTGCCATATTTGGAAGGTTAATGGAGGAATACAGAAAGGTCTTCAAAAGGTTAAAATCCATGTTCATGGTCGTCTTAGTCGAATGTGGTGCCATTCGTTCCAGACATGACAAAATGGAAACCACCGCGATCAACAGAACCAGATGAATTGTATAGCGCGACTTTTGTCGTGACAACCCGTTCAAGGTTTAAGAGGTTGTTAGGGCGATGCCACTCTATGGATATCAGGTTCGAGTCAATTTCTTTGTTGGGGATAAGCGGTTATGAAAGGGCTTGCTGCGGGCATCGAGCATGCTGCAGCGTGAAGGCACGTGGGAGGCGCGCTATTTAAGAATGAATGTTACCTGTTCCAGAGACATGGTATAAAGCCTACGCCCGTCGTGAGCTCCCACATTGAAGGGCAAAGCGTGTGGCACCATCACCACCGTCGAGTTGAGTTCTGCCAGCTGAAACCATATCATCATCATCATCATCATCATCATCATCATCATCATCATCATCATCATCATCATTATCATCATCATCATCATCATCATCATCATCATTATCATTATCATCATCATCATCATCATCATCATCATCATCATCATCATCATCATCATCATCATCATCATCATTATCATCATTATCATTATCATCATTATCATCATCATCATTATCATCATCATCATCATCATTATCATATTATTATTATTATTATTATTATTATTATTATTATTATTATTATTATTATTGTACAGAGATTTACCAGCTCAGGAGCTGCTCAGGAAGCGGGACGATCCTATCCTATCCTATCCTATCCTATCCTATCCTATCCCGTAACCCGAAGGTCGTTGGAGCACCACAGATGATCATTTAACCAGCGTACTCCATCTTTCTCTGTCCTCATCAACCCTCATGGCTTCGCTCAGTGTCAAGCCAGTCCGTTCTTGAATGTTGTCCTCCCACCTCTTTTCTGTCTCCCTCTTCTTCTGGCTCCTAGCACATTACCTTGCAGGGTGGTCGTTGTCAGGCCTCATGCACTGGTGACGTGGTCATACCATCGGAGTTTTCGTTTCTTCACCATTGTGAGCATGTTATCGTGTTGTCCAATGGCTTGTGTGATGGTCTGTCGGACTTCGTCGTTGGCGATGTATTGGGTATAGAAAATGCCCAGAAGTCTTGTGTAGCACCTCATCTCCATGCTTTGTATTCTTCGTTGTAGTACTCCTGTGAGGGTCCATGTTTCGCAAGCATATAGGAAGCTGGAGATGACAAGGGAGCGCAGCAGCCTTACCGTGGAATGTAGACTGATGGTCCTGTCTTTCAAATGGGTCTCAACCTTGTCAGGGCAGCAGTTGTTTGTGCCATCCTGGAGAGGACTTCCTGTCGGGACCCATTGTCTGATACATTGGCTCCTAAATATTTCAAGCTATGCACCGTTTTGAGTGATTGGTCTTGGACTTTGATGTTTGTATTATTGCAATTGGTGTTGATGGTCATCATTTTTGGTCTTCTCTGCACTTATTTCCATTCCAAAGGCTCTGGAGGTGGTGTCAAACCTCTGTATCAGCTGCCCAAGTCCTTGTTCCTCTCCAGCCAATCCATTAATGTCATCTGCAAAATGGAGGTTGGAGGACTGCACTGGTAGCCTTGTCATACAGGCTTTTGATGACTTCAATAATGTTATGGCTGATGTTGTTCACTATCAGAGCTGCATGCCAGACTCAGTCAAAGGCTTTCTTGAAGTCTGAAACACATGATATAGATGTTGATGCTGTAGGTATTTTTCGCAGATTATTCTGAGGTTGAAAGTCTGCGCAGTGGTACTTCGCCCTGCCCTGAATCCTGCTTGTTCTTCAGCTATGATTTGTTCAGCTTGGGGTTTCAACCTGTTGAGTATTATTTTTAGGAGGACCTTGCTGGGGTGGCTGACGAGGCTGATGGTGCGGTAATTTTCACACTCCTGAAGGTTACACTTTTTGGGAAGAGTGATGACAAGCGACTGGGTCCATGGTGTGGGCCGCTCTCCATCTGCCAGATGTTGTCACAGATAATGGTGAGGGTGTCAATCATCGCCTCTCCTCCTGCGTGAAGCAATTTTGCGGGTATATTGTCCACTCCCGCTGATTTCCCCTTCTTCAGCGATTGCACTGCTGCCTTCTTCTCGGAGAATTGGGAGGATTTCTTCTTCTTCTCTGTCCTTGGGAAATGCTAGAACTGATGGGTTTCCGTTTGGTGTGTGGTTGTAAAGGTCAGAGCAGTACTCTGTCCATCTATCCAAGACTTCTTGTTCTTCTGTACGGCATATTACCTTGGGCTGCTTTAACACTTGTCAGCCGCTTCACAGTCTGGTAGGCCTTCTTGCTGTTGTTCTTGATCAGACTGTTCTCTATTTCCTGGCATTGATTTTCTATCCAGTTCTCCTTTGCTGTGCGCATGCCTTTTCGGATGTCATTGTTGATTTTCCGCTAAGTATCATCTCACTGTGAGGTGTTCTTTTTCTTGTTCAACTCTCTTCGTTTGTCACACAAGTCCAAATTTCAGGTGTGATCCACGGTTTCTTCTTTGGGCGGTGCTTGCCAAGGATCTCAATGGCGGCATTTGTCACAGCTGAGTTGAAGGTGGTGGTCAAGGTGTTGACATCTACTTCACTAGCTCCCAAACTGCGGGCCGATACAGGATCTAACACAAGCCACCCGATTAACGAACCAGCAACAAAACGGCCATCGTCAGTCTCGTCATCATATCGTCATCATCATCATCATTACCACATCGGTCAATGTCACCAGTCTTCGTCGTCGTCATCATCATCACCTTGCAGATGTTCTGCATCTGGTGTTTGTATTTAGCACATCCCTTGGTGGAACGCGATAGCATTTTGGCCAAGAGAATCTGGATCCCGTTGTAGAACCTCCCTTGGTTGGAGTCCCCCGCGAGCAGCAGGCCGGTGTTCCTGCGCAGGAGACACACTATTGATTACTTCCCTTTAGTTAGTGACCGACAGCAGGAAAATCCTAAACCGGTGTAAGCTTTCACCTGAAACAGCATGAGCACTATAATTCTAAAGTAGTATACGCGCACACACACACAAATACGCGCACGCGCTCCCACGCACGCACGCACACACACACACACTCTCTCTCTCTTTCTCTCTCTCTCTCTCTCTCTCTCTCTCTCTCTCTCTCTCTCTCTCTCTCTCTCTCTCTCTATGTTAATAACAACTAGACAAAAGCATCAGCGGGCTCCGCTTTCTCTTGATTTAGTAGTGAATGGAAAAAATATCAAACAGGTTGAAAGTCATAAACTTTTAGGCGTAATCATAGATAACAAACTCAGTTGGCATTCACAAATTGAACATCTTTGTAAAACTCTCTCAACAAAATTATTTATGTTGTCTAAGCTTCAATCTGTCATAACTGCAGATGCTAAAAAACTTTTTTATAATGCTCATATCAAACCTCACATTGATTATGCATCAACAATATGGGACGGCTGCAGTGAAGCCTTGTTCAAAAAAATTAATTCTATTCACCGCAGAGCTGCAAAATTAGTTATCCCCAACGTTTCACAACTGATTCAAAATTAAAAATAGCTGGCATGCTTCCCCTTAACAAACATCTAAATTACAATAAAGCCGTTTTAATGTATAAAATAATTAACAATAGAGCTCCTGCTTATTTGAAAGCACTTTTTAGCAAGTCATCATCTCGTTATTCATCTTCACGACATAATTTAACATTTCCAAGACCACGCTTAGACATATTTAAAAAATCTCTGTCCTATTCTGGTCCAAGCGTGTGGAATCCTCTACCAGAAGAGGTCAAGAAAAGTAAATCATTACCATCTTTTAAAACAAGGCTCCATAAATATTTAAGCTCCCTTTGCTCTTAATATTTAAGATGATTGTATACCTCTTTGTTCTTACCTACCCTGCCACAATTTAAGTTACTAAGAAGATGTGAATTTACATGTGTGTGCGTGTGTGGTTGTGCTTGTGTGTGCGGAGAGAGGAGGAGATGGATGGGGAGGGGAATAAGGGTATGAGTATGTGTATTAAAATGCATTAATTTGCTTATTGATTTGTTACCGTAGTTAAGGAATATGTTTGTTTCAAATTCTTTTATGTTAATTATTTTGTTTGTTTTGCATTGTTTATTAAGGACTAGCTGTAAGACAGGTCCAAAGGACCTAATGCTATTATCCTATTAAAGGTTTCGACTTCGACTTCGACTTCTCTCACGCTACACTGAATAATTATTGCGTTAACACCACCTTAGGCATGTCGCTACGTAATTGTCGCTAAGGGTTTTGGGAACAGTGCAGCCTCGTTCTCGCCAAGTTTTTCTCTCCAGCCAGCCCCTGGGGGTCGGGCGTGTCCATGTTTCGGCGTTGGGCACTTTCCAACATGGCGGCCACACCTTACTTCCGTTAGCATCTGCTGCTTAAAAAAAAAAAAAAGAAAAAAAAGGCAATTTCAAGTGCAGAACACTTCAATGTTTGATTTTTAAAATTATGATATATATATTTTTTATTTCTAACACTTTCTTGTCCTGTTTAAACTCTTTGTCATAAACAATACATAACACCCTTGACACTCCAGCCTTTTAAGAAAATTTAAAAAAAAGTGGGTGAAAGAAAGTTCTAGAACTGCGGTTCCACAAAAGCAAAATGTGAAGTTCGAAGTAGTTCATTAATACCTTTCTCAACGATGATGGTCAAGTTGTTAGAGATCAGTTTTATTGGTGGCTTGCTGAAACACAATGAAAAAAAAAAGAAGTAATTAATCTATTCATTATTACTAAATTAAATATAATAATATCCGTACTCTCACACACAAAGACACGTTTCGAGAACTTTATTACAACTCAAACCGTTAAATTTGTAACGTTGTGATGAACTCAGCACAGTTCGTCAATGACGCCCCCCCCCCAACCCCCCCTCCCCCCTCACCTCCCCCCACCCCAACCCTGAATCTTGTTTTTCTTTCCAACAACTTTCTAGAGACGATCATGACACTGGTCTGGTAGGTGCCGAGCGAGACTTTACTTTGCCGCCGTGCTAGTCCAATGAGCTATAAACCCAAAACACACACAGACACACACGCACGCACGCGCGCTCACACACACACACACACACAACCCCCCCCCCCCACACACACACACACACACACACACTGCACGAAGCTGACAGATCGACAAAAGCAAGAAGTAGAACTTGTGACAATAGTAATACATCTAAATTATGGCACTAATTTTAAAACGATGCCTATCTGGCCAATATGCTTTCCAGCTGTCCTTGACTCCACTTTCTAATCCATAATGATAACTGAGGTCTGATTTATACACCGTTAACGTCCATGTTGCTATAGCATGTTCCTCTGGTGGTTGGCTGCATTACCAGACTTATCAGACAAAATAGTGGGAATCAGATCAAGCCAAATGTCGGTCTGTCTGTCGATCGGTCTGTGGGTCGGGCTGTCGGTCAGGCGTTCTGGAAGCCATATTTCAAGAACCGCTGAACGGATTTTAACTAACTTTTATAGGAACATTCCTTTACGTTAGTGGCCAGCTTCCCGTGCCATCGAATTTGCTCTACCGCAACGGTCAAGGTCACATATACGTCATGATGCTAAACACGGTTTGCTCAATATCTCAAAACGGCTGATTGTTGAGTTTGGGTATAAGCTTACAAGTACTTCAAGTCATGGGTCATCCTTCTGTAGCAGTCCGGTTGTCGGTCAGATGGTTCATCTCCAGACCTAAGCTACGGGATCACCTGCAGTGTTCCCCAAGGGTAGCCTCTGTCTCCTAGCGTCGTCTGAGAATTCCGCATCTAGTGATGGTCTGTGAAACTGTGAGTTAGAGTCAAAAGAGTCTCCTCTCTGAAAATCCTTATCGGGAAGAAAGGGGACTATAAACTGATTAAAAAAAAAAGAAAAAAAAAAGAAAGAAACTGTGAGTACAGTCATTAATAATTAATACTGAGAGATCTTTGCCGATGACACTCAACTACAAAACTCTGCTATTCCGGCCGATATCCCGGAACTTGCTTCCGACCTGTCGCGTTGCATAAACTCGGTTGCTGACTGGATGAGCACAAACAAACTGCAGATGAATAATGATAAAACCGAGGTGATCGCCATTGGCACAAGTAGTAAACTTCAGCAGCTATCAACACACTCCCTAAGCTTGATGAACAACAATATAGAATTTTCCAAATCAGTTCGAAATCTTGGAGTTCATATTGATGAATGTCTTTCCTTGGACACTCACATCAACAACATGTGCAAAACCTTGAATTTCCACCTTCGTAGAATTGGCAAAATCAGACAATATCTTTCAATGGAATCATCAAACAAACTTGCTGTGGCCTTCATTCTCTCTCGTCTTGACTTCTGCAATTCCCTCTTAGCTGATCTTCCTGAAAACAAGCTCCTCAGACTTCAACGCATCCAAAACAACGCTGCCCGTCTTGTCCTTCGTCAGTCTCGACGTTCTAGTGCCTCTTTTGCCCTGACAACTTTACACTGGCTCCCTGTTAAAGCTCGAATTGACTACAAGATTGCCTCTCTCTGCTATCAGTGCCTCCACTCTGAAACATTCCCTTCCTATCTCTCCGAACTCCTCAGCCCCTATAGGCCAACACGCACTCTCCGATCACAAGATGCATCCCTCCTTACAGTTCCTAGATACTCCCTTAATAGTTTTGGTAAAAGGTCCTTTTCCCGGTATGCCCCAGCTCTATGGAACTCCCTGCCGTCCGACCTTCGTCTTGCCCAGTCCCATTCATCGTTCAAGAAATCACTGAAGACACACCTGTTTTTGAAACATCTGTGAATAAATGTGTATGTATGAGTTTTGGAGTGAGGCGAGGGAGTGGGGGGGGATGAGGGGAGAGGGAAAGAGAGGGAGAGAGAGAGAGAGAGAGAGAGAGAGAGAGAGAGAGAGAGAGAGAGAGAGAGAGAGAGAGAGAATTTCAACAATTTTTCGGCATGGGTCGTTCTGTCGGTCGAGGTGTAGACTATAAAAATTATTTTCTTACGCTGGAGTCTTTCATTTTAAATTTTGGCCATTTTCATTATTTTAATTTTTGTTTTTAAATGTAATACGTAACATTTTATAAGACGGTTAAATCCGTAATGTCATTCTTTGTGTGTGTATGTGTGTGTGTTTGTGCAATGCAATGTTATGTGCAATACGTTTTAGTACGATGCCATTTTGTTTTATCACATACTTTTTAAAATTCTGTTTATGGTTTGGTTTTGTGATTCGCATTTAAAATCAATTATTTCTTAGCTTGTGCGATTTATATATTGTATTTGTAACCACTGTACCTATTTGGACCTAACTTTTTAAAAATTGCTGTCCTGTGTTTTACCTTAGTGTTAAAGTCTAAATCTTGTACATGTACATCTTTCTTTTAGTATACATATTTTACCCTTCGTTTAAACTCGATACTTTAAGATTATAATGTTAACCTGCGAGTGTGAGAGTGTGTGCATGCGTGTGAGCGCTTTGAGCAGACAGTTGTCTGGAATCGCGCTTTATAAAATACATTATTATTATTATTATTATTATTATTATTATTATTATTATTATTATCTCCGTCAAGTCGTCAGCGTGCCATTATTGACTGTGACGATACCAGAGCAATGTGTAGAGGCCAGTGACGTCTCAAGAAAGAGACAACGACCTCCATACGTGTTATCCATTGACTGAATAAGTCCTGGATTTGTATAATATTAGCCTATACGCCACTTATTGATTATCTGTTTTTGCGTAATATTAGATTAAATGTTTACATATATAACTATGAATAGTCTAATGAAGTGAGTGTGTGCGTGGGGCTGTCTGACGCTGTCTAAGGATGCATGTTCTATCTCTGTTTACTCTTTTATCCACCACCACACACGTGCTTACAAAAAAAGGACAACGACTACACAGTTATCTCTCTTTGCCCTTCTGTTTCATTATTTTCACTCATTCATAAACATATACGTTAAATCACACAATTCTTATCATTATATAACAAGTCTGTGGCTCCGAATTTCACATGTTTGTTCAAAGCACATTTTTAACCCTATTTGAACAATAACTGAACAGGAATTAATCATTTTTACTTTGCAAATACTTCAACCACTGCTAAGCATCACTCGTATTTATACTTTCTCAAAGGTCAAGGTCATTGTGCTTTACCATTTTCTAAAAACGTTTTGAACTTATCTAAACATTGGCTTCGCCGATTTTAACGATGTTGCAGATAATTCAGATGGTGGCCTATTATTTCATGTTTCTCTTTTGCTTTCTTAGGAGAAAGCAAAGTCACAACATTGCCAAGAAAAGCAACCCTTTTGAAAATCCTTATTTTTCGACTGTGTCTAGAAATACATTTCAATGTTTGCCATCTTGTTATATTTTTAAAAAAAAATACATTTTAATCTTGAATAATCATTGACCTAAACCACTAGGGAAACAATATTGATTAGGGAGGGGGGTTGGGGGCTGACAAAAGTGTATTCTTCTTGAAAGAGGCGGTCTCGCGATTGCTGGTATAATCTGAAAACCAAAGCCTTTTAGGCAGGACAAGCAGCTATTCACAACTTTCCGGCACCTCTCATAAAAACTCGTGGGTATCGCCATTATAAATTAAAACGAGGTTATATGAAACCAAGTTCCGGTTTGGCTTGTTTTGCTTTTATCAAAGCTTGATGCGTGACTTTTAAATATGGCAAATTGCCGAAAACGACGAATGTTAGAACCAGAAAACGAGTGGGATAAGTATAAAAACGGTGGAGGAAGTACATGCTCAGTGAAAGAATGCAAAAAACAATCGTAGAGGCCTGTATTTGTGGCGACTTCGGAGGTGCGTCGATCATCGACAGAAAGTGAAACAGGGCCTGAAAACTCTTGTAGTTTTCCATAGCTTCGCCGTCGCAACCTTCACAAAACACGAAGTAACTGGCTATGTTAGGCTAGCGTTGTGGCCAAGTGGGCTAAGGCGGGACTAACTTGCCTTGTCCACAAGCTAGAAACCAATGGCGCCTGACAGGTGTGGGTTCGAGCCAGCATCAGGGCGTTATGTTTTTCCGAATATTTTTCAAAACTTCACAAATAATGTTAGGTAGGTAGGGTTTAGGCGCGCCACTGGCGATAGAAAGGGATAATAAACTGCAGCCAAAAAAAAAATATGTGAGGGTACGATACAGGTGGCCAGTGAGACACATGTTATTATTCTTGAATATTTGGAAATAACTCACTAAAACACGCGGAGAAAAAAAAACGGAAGTATTTTTCATAGAGGGGATTCCCGTTGGTGCATAGGATAGCAGAAAAGTGTGACCGCCAAATCCGACTAGCAAACGGGTCTACAGTCTCTTGCATTCGCTCTGCTAAACGACGCAATGCACTGTAGCGTCTAAAGTGAATTAATTTGTTGAGCAGGACGTCACTACTTCTGCTGCTTGCGGCTTTCTCCTTATTACCTGTCCACATATGTCATCAGGAGGTGGTCGCTGTCAGACAATTTCTCATTGTTTATATATTCGAGGTTTCCGGTCAGGTTATGGTGAGAACAGTTGAGGGCCGGATTGGACGGGCGACCGCAGAACCAAGGGCAACCACCGTTCTTTTCCGTCAAGTTGCACGCAGTTGCAAACCCTGGCAAGGGTAGAGACGGCAAGCAGGCGGTCTTCTGTACAAGAGGGCGAACAAGTCACAAATCTGTACAATACAATACAATACAGCACAGCACGACACGACACGACACAACTTTATTAATCTCAAATTGAGCAATTACAGTGACACATTATACTATCACATGAACTACTCATAACGAACAGTCACAGTTAATAAATAAGTTTATATTCATTGGAACTGTACACGTAGATTTATAATAAGGCCAAACGTTGAATGTTTATATATATATCTATCTATCTATCTATAAAATCTATACTAGAAGGCCAAAACCCATATGACTCACATGCTCCTTGTGGAAATCTGTACAATCAGTACATGAAAATGACTGTCCAGAAAAAAAATTTAACAGTGGCATTAAAATGCAAAATAATATCGACTTTGATCTTTCTATGCTCTTGACAGGACCTTGACCTTCGGCTCCAAATTCACTCATGTAATATCAAATCTTATCCTATCCTATAACCCAAAGGTCGTTGGTGCACCATAGATGATCGTTTAACCAGCGTACTTCATCTTTCTCTGTCCGCAGCAACCCTCATGGCTTCGTTCAGTGTCAAGACAGTCCATTTTCGAATATTGTCCTCCCACCTCTTTTTCGGTCTCCCTCTTCTTCTACCTCCTTGCACTATGCCTTACAGGATGGTCTTTGCAAGGCCTGATGGATCTAGTGACGTGGCCATACCATCGGAGTTTCCGTTTCCTCACCATTGTCAGCATGTCATAGTGTTGTCCAGAGTCTTCTGTAGTATCTCATCTCCATGCTTTGTATTCTTCGTTGTAGATCTGCTGTGAGGGTCCATGTTTCGCAAGCATATAGGAAGATGGAGATGACAAGGGAGCGCAGCAGTCTTACCTTGGAATGTAGACTGATGGTCCTGTCTTTCCAAATGGGTTTCAACCTTGAAATAGCCGCAATTGTTTGTGCGATTCTGGAGAGGACTTCCTGACGGGACACATTGTCTGATACAATGGCTCCTAAATATTTGAAGCTATGCACCGTGTTGAGGGATTGACCTTGGACTTTGACGTCCATGTTGATGCCATTGGTGTTGTTGGTCATCACTTTGGTCTTCTCTGCATTTATTTCCATTCCATAGGCTCTGGAGGTGGTGTTAAGCCTCTGTACCAGCTGTTCAAGTTCTTTTTCCTCCCCAGCCAATCCATCAATGTCATCCGCAAAACGGTGGTTGGAGATTGCTGTACCCTCTATTATGACTGTGCCTTTTGCAAGGGCATCTGACATGATACGCTCTAGGAAGATGTTGAAGAGTGTTGTAAGAGTAGGCATCCTTGACGCACACCGATTGTTGTTCTGAACCAGTTCCCGATAGCGCTGTTGTGCAGAACTGCACTGGTAGCCTTGTCATGCTGGCTTTTGATGACTTCAATAATGTGAGCTCAGTGAGCCGTGCTGACACCACCCTTGTTAGTCGCCTCTTACGACATGCCTGGAAACGTCTAGTTTAGTCAGTGCCGGATAATATGGTTGTGAGTAAAACAAATAACTGTAAACCAGCTGGAAAACGAAATCAAATAAAGTAAACAATTTCATAAAAACTGAGCACATTTTAGAGGAGGAGGAGGAGAAGAAGAAGAAGAAGAAGAAGAAGAAGAAGAAGAAGAAGAAGAAGAAGAAGAAGAAGGAGAAGAAGAAGAAGAAGAAGAAGAAGAAGAAGAAGAAGAAGAAGAAGAAGAACAACAACAACAACAACAACAACAACAACAACAACAACAAGAACAACAACAACAACAACAACAACAACAACAACAAGATAGACTAATGCTTAATAATAATAAATAATTATACTGGAGGCCATATACTCGCCTTACTCCTAAATCAGTCTCAAAACGCGGTGATCTGTAACCCAAATACACACTCACACGTTACTCACACTTATATACACACAAATCTTACATTTATTACTCAAACATAATTATTGTATAACGGAATGGAGATATTTGTCAGAAGAGGGAAATCTTTTTTTGTTTTTTTAAAGTTTACATTGACTGCATTAAACACCATCATTGAATAAGAAGGGGAACCCAGAGTATCCGATTGTTGGTGACCCTTAACCTTCGACATAGGAAGCTACTCTGACCAACTGCGCTAGCAGACCACCACATGTTTAAAGAAGCAAAATGAAAACATTGAACGATGGGCCACCCCCTGAACTATCCACAGGCAAAAAATTAAAAATGAACAAAATCATCTGTTGAGAGAGAGAGAGAGAGAGAGAGAGAGAGAGAGAGAGAGAGAGAGAGAGAGAGAGAGAGAGAGACAGAGAGACAGACAGACAGAGAGAGACAGAGACAGAGAGAGACAGAGAGAGAGACAGACAGAGAGAGACAGACAGAGAGCAAACCGTGTTCAGTAACACACTGCCGCCTGTGGTGTGACCTTTACGACACAGAAAAATACAACGGCACCGGAGGCTGACCACTGTGAAGTTTAGGGAATATATGTTGTTAAAAGTGTATGTGTATGTCAGTAGTATGATGATTTCCATGGTTTGATTGATTAATTAATTAATTAGCAAATATCTATGGTGTGCGCATGGTAGATTTTGTAAATTGTTTATGTTACATCAGTAAAACTTATGTTAATCTGATGAATACAAATTGATACAACAACAACAACAACAACAACAACAACAACAACAACAACCTATGAAGTTGGGTTTAAAAAAAAATCTTTTCATTGATTCTGGAAATATAACGAGCAACGAACCAAAATGGACAGACAGACAGACAGACCGACGAACATTTGCCTCATTTTGATTCCAGACTCCAGCTGAAAAATCGCTATTTGCGTGTGGATCTCGGAGCTCTTCCAAACACCTTCTTCAGCAATATGACTGATGCGACTGGATACTGACTACGGAACAGCAGCAGCCTCGTGAGAAGATTTACTTCGTGCCGCTGAATCTGGGTCTTGAAGACTGGAGTCAAGCATTGCCGTCCTCTGTCTCGGTTGAGAGTTGGTTTCGATCAGTTTCTGAAAATTACTGGAAGGAATTGCGGAGCAGCCGTCTTACCTCTCTGTGACCGCCACTTCGAAAGATGCCGGTGATCCAGCGGGTCGAATGTAGAGTGTGCCGCAACACTAAGCACAGACGCAGAAATTCTCGTGGATAGGTCAAGGACACGCGCACGAAGGTCGCGTCCGCCCACCTCAGCTCCGTGACCCCGGAATAACTGCCATTGTTGAGGTCAAAGACTCGGACTGCGACGGCTTCGCTGCCAGAACGAGACCTGAGCCACATGCGCACCTCATCACCGCCGCTAAGTCGTCGCCTTCCGCCGTGGTCATATAGGTCCACGCGAAATTGTATCCTGTCGCCCACCTTGTAAGGGGCCTTACCGTCTACGATGAACACCTGTGTAATATACAATCAAAGAAACTAGTCATTCAATGATCTAATCAGTAAATCAATTAACAACCTACCGAGTACGGTATTCTGGCACTAACAACAATGATGATGATGATGATGATTATGACGACAACGATGATGATGGTGATGATGGTGACGATGATGATGATGGTGAGGATGATGATGATTGCAATCAATGAATGACTGAACGAACTTTACAATGTAAGGTCGTTCACACCCACTACTGGTGTAGACAGATGTGGATTATTATCCAAAGAAGAGGGAAGAGGGACCTTCATCATCATCATCATCATCATCATCATCATCATCATCATCATCATCATCATCATAGGAAGAAGAACAAGAAAATGATGAACCAGAACATAAGGTCTACACCCACCATTGGCGATAGGGCAGATGGGGATAACCATCCCAGGGAACTAGGGGTAGGGACCTAAATCAACACTGAACCACCAGAACAATCACACTGCTACAATGGACAGTGAAAATGGCCACCTTTTAGTTCACCCACCACGGGATTCGAACCTGGGTCATCGGTGTGCCAGGCGAACGCTCTATCAACGCTCTATCATTTGAGCTACGGCCGTGGGAGAACAAGAACAAGACGGAGCGTTGAGAAGAAAAGAAACAAGTTGTTGTTGTTGTTGCAGCAATTTTTATTCATCAGATTAACATAAGTTGTACTGATAAAGAAACAATAATAAATTGAAAATGATAAAGAAAAAAGGAAAGATCGAGAAGAATAAGAAGATGAAGATGAAGAAAGTAGTAGTAGTAGAAGAAAAACAAGAACAAAAAGATTCAATATTTTATTACGAGAAGGAAATGATTTTAGCATTAATATGCTAAGCTTATAATCCGTCCTTCTTTCAGTCGCTCACACATTTAGTTTAATCATATATCCGCATTTATGCATAGACAAACATAAACTTAATATTATTTTTTTTTATGGAAGAAGAAGAAAAAGAAGAAGAAGAAGAATTGTGATTGTTGCTGACCTGCGATAACGTTAGGCTGGGCAGACGGTCAAACTGCTTCAAGGGCTCGCTGCACAACAGCCGCGTCTCCAAGGGATGGTCCACAACCTCTCGCCGCAAGGACACACCTGCAATAAGCAGACCACTATCACGAGGCCTCACCCAAGCTGCCTGATTCCCATTCTCTACTAAGCGAACGGAGTCTCGGACAAGTAGTGTGTGTGTGGATCTAGCCCCGCCTGACTATGTTTATGTTTATTTATGCAATCATTCCTATACAGCGCTTTTCTAGCTCAAGGGCTGCTCAAGGCGTCCACGGCGCCCACTTCCAGCCATTGTGGGCGCTGTCACGGCACCCGAGCGGGTTCCGTGACGTCAGCACATAAAGCGAGTGAAAGGAATAAAAACTCAAACAAAATAAACTAACACAAAGTGCCAGAATACAATCACACACTTTTATTCAACAATTAACATACACGCACAGGACAAATGGGAAACTAACCACCCTCCACCCCTATCAAGACCCCCGTCCCAAAATTAACTAACAATTACCTCCCTTTGTTTAACCCCAAACAGAACTAAACAGCAACAGTTTCTTTACAAAATGTGTACAACAAAATCACAATCAGTAAATCAATTCAAAATATAAATCTTCAAATAAGAAATGATGGTGCCATGAATCTTTAATCTTCGAACTATTGTCCAGGTGAAACCGTAGAACTGAAGCACTGTTCAAATGTTTTGTCAAGTAGCTCAGAGAGAGCTAAACAGTCTCTTTCACAACATAAGGATGATTTTCTACAACTAAATGAAATATGTTTTTAGGTGTGGCGCTGTGCAAGTCTGTGTGTGCGTGAATGTGGTGTGTGGACAGGGGCGGATCAGTTAGTTTTTTGGGGGGGGTTTCCAAAATTCGTATAAAAAAATAAATAAATAAATAAAATATATATATATATATATATATATATATATATATATATATATATATATATATATATATATATATATATATATTATATATATATATATATATATATTATATATATATATATATATATATTATTTATTTATTTTATGTTTATGTTTATTTTTATAATTGTATTCTCTCTCTCTTTCTCTCCTTCTTCTTCTTTCTTTTCCTTTTTTTTTTTTTTTTTTTGGGCTGGGGGGGGGGGGGGTTTTCCGGAAACCCCGGAAACCCCCCCCCTCGTCCGCCCCTGGAATTCCTGTAATAAGGTAATGCCCCGATATGGAGGCAAAACAAGCAGCAGTGGCAGAGTCTACCACCACACTCCCCCTGCTGTAGAGGCAAGGTCACGACACAGAACCACGACTGCGCAAGTTGTCGGTGTGGCGGAATACAGCTATACTGACTAGGGATTAATCAGCGCAGTACAGATGATAACAGGTACAACATCAACGACATCAGAACATCAGAACATCAGGTACAACATCCTCAACGTCAGAACATCAGCAACGTCAACATCATCAGCCCAAACCTGTAAGCAGATACACAGTCTTAACAGTCTGCCTACAAAACATAAACACTATATAATATAACACGCCGTCCTCCGTCAGCCATCTTGACCTGTTTATGCCACAATGACAACGATACAAGATGCTATGCATACATTTCAATAATATAAATCAACCTTTGATGCCTAATAATTCATATCTACTATAACACAGACATTTATATAAATATACATAATTACTGCAACCACACTTCATCACACAGTCCTGATACACTCCATCTCCCTCCATCTTCATTATTTTCCCAACTGTTATAACACATCTCGATTATCTCCCTTCATCCATACTGTCTTGACGTACTATACTGTAAACATGCTTTCTTCATAATCATCATCTCCTTCATGCCTCTCTAGTATATTACAATTACCCCTCTCTCCATACATACACCCTCTCTCTCTCACTCTCCCTCTTTAGCTTGCATTCCCCATCGTCGCCGTTGACCCACTTTTACAACAACAGCAGCAACAACATTTCTCTATCATATACATAATAAGAAAATCATATAAAATCATTATGCATCAAAAATACATCCCCTTCCCCCACCTTCAACACCATTCCTACGCGTACGCAGTCTCGGAGTGCGCCACTAAGAAATTGGATTACAGGGTTTACTCACCGTCTCGGCCTCGACTTGTGACACACCCACCTTCTTCTCCAACACAGTACAACACAACACTGTCACAACACAAATGGTTAGTCTTTGAGAGTTACTTTGTGTCTGGCTATTGCTGGTTATTCTCACTTCAAAAATAACACTGATAAACGAGGATGAGGACACCTCAATTCTGTCACAGAAACTGAGTTTTGGCGGGTGTTCAATGGAGAACTACACACACCTTAGGAAAAAAACCTACATTCACTTATAAATGGCAGTTATATTCCTCCTCTTTCCAACTCTAGGCATCCTTACCCCGACGAGGGCGTAAGACCTTGGGTGGCTTGCATCAACAATATCACACCCTTCCACACAGAAACCTATTCTACTATGACACACTGTCACAGGGTCGCTGCCTGGCTAGAACTGACCTCTTCGCAAAAGCACTTCAAATCACTCTGCCATACCAAATGCACCCGGCCACAAGCAAACAGTCGAGCTCTCCTCAGTATACATATTTCTATTATGCATAGCCCTGTTCTGTATTTGGCCTACCCCTGTCTTCTACGTTACACACGGACTTTACAATTACTGCACTCTTTCATACGCAATAAGGAAACCGGTCAAGCTATTCTATGTACACTACATAACAGAGAAGTGCAACTTCGTTCAAAATATAGCTCTCCCTGCTACTCTGAAACTCGTGTCGTCACACAACCCCCCCCCCCCTCCCCCAGTTCTTAACACCTTGAAGAACCTTAACTACGACGCGAATTTCCCTACCCCTACTCTACCTACTGAGTGTTCCTGCTGAGAAAAGCTGCTGGTCTATCGTCTTTCCCTGTGGTACGTTCTACAATTCCGAACGATGGATGTAGACGAATCGCCCACTTCATCAGCCGGCTCTTGTCTCCCCTGATGTGATCGTCGCCCCTGTTGAACGTAGACCGTGGTGCATTCCAGCTTCTTTCTGTCTTTCCGTCCCGGGGTGTCTCTGATGCTGTCAAAGTGATCAATACAATACAATACAAGGTTATTGCTTTAGGTCCAGCGGACTCTTCCGAGCCAAATCAGGACCAGAGAGACGTTATCTTAAAATATTATAAAATGATTCAAGTCTTAAAAAACAAGCCTGTTACTCTTAAATACACAAACAAACTTTCACATGACACCTCTTTAAGAGACTTCTTTAAAACTGATGTATTAAAAATATATTCTCTTTCTTCAATCAAATCACTAAATTCAGTCCTAATAAAATCCAAACTAAACAAAACATGTCGATACAATTTATATGCGATAGAACAAACCAACATCATGTAAAAATTGAAACAGATGTTGACCATTACATACTTTAAAAATCTCTTTGAAAGGTATGGAACCAAAATATGTTTCCCTTTCCTCAATCAAATCAGCACATTCAGACATAAAATGGCGAACGGAAAAAGATTGATCACATGCAAAGCACCATGGTGGTTCTTCTCCTTTTAAAAGGAAACTGTGGGTGACATAAGTATGCCCAATATGAAGGCGAGATAACACTGTTTCCTCTCTGCGAGTGGACGCAAAGTTAGGCAAAGAAGTGGACAAATCGGGAAGAATTTGAAATAATTTGTTGTTGACATGGTTAGACCAGTCAATCTGCCACAGTCGTTTACAATAAGATCCAGTCATACAACGTAGGTCAGAGTAGGGCACAAACTGGAAAATCTCTGGAGGGAAATCGAGATGTAGAGCATCTTTAGCCGCCCTGTCTACTGCAATATTGCCGCGGATGCCCATGTGACCAGGGACCCACATAAAAACTATCTTTTTACCCTCAGAAACAAGTTGTGTATGGAGGTCATGGATCTCTGCCAGAAAAGGGTGTGATATCTTTCTCGTGGAAAGAGCCTGAAGTGCTGACAATGAATCGGACATGATTAAAAATGAGGTTCTTTTGGATTGATAAACTTGTTTCAGAGCTAAATGAATTGCCTTGAGCTCAGCTGTATAAACAGAACAAAAATCAGGTAAACGCTGTTGCAAAGGCTGGTCTAAGTGTCTCTCGGAGACAGACGCAGCAGCAACTGAATCTCCTTTCTTTGACCCGTCTGTAAAAAGTTGTTCATATCCTGGGTATAATGCACACTGTTCTAAATAAAGTTGGTTATATACGGTTTCAGAGGTATTGTTTTTAAGGAAAGCGGACAACTGCCAATTAATGTTTGGGGTACATAATTTCCATGGGGGAGCTACAGTCCGAAGTTCATCGTCGTTGATGGAAGCAACATCAATGCCTGCTTTTTCCAGATGAACTTGCATTCTGATGCCAAACGGAGGGATTGTGTTAGGTTTGGATTCAAATTTCTGAACAAAATCTGGGTTGAAAACACAGTCATAAGCAGGGTTCATAGGATCAGTTTTTAATTTTAAATAGTAATTCATTGACAATTTTGTACGTCTCAGCTCCAGCGGGGGTTCGTTAGCTTCCACATAAAGGCTTTCACAAGGGGAAGTGCGAAACGCACCCAAAGCAATGCGTAGTGCCTGATGGGCAACTGGATCTAGCATCTTAAGATAAGATTTTCTAGCAGAACCATAGACAATGCAACCATAGTCTAACTTGGATCTAATTAAAGAACGATATAACAGCAATAAAGTTTTCTTGTCAGCACCCCAGTCTGTACCACTGATAACCTTGAGCAAATTGCAGGCCTGTTGACATTTAGTTTTCAAAATTTTCAGATGAGGAATGAAAGATAGCTTTTGATCAAAAATAACACCCAAAAATTTGACTTGTTTGACCGCCTTTATTGGAGTTTTATTGAGGAGAATAGTAGGGTCTTGAATAATTCCCCGGTGCTGGGAAAAGTGAATGCATTCAGTTTTTGCTTCAGAAAATTTAAAACCATTTTGTAAAACCCAGTCTTCAACGGCCTTGACACATAACTGTAGCTGACGTTCTGCAGATGCCAAAGTTTTACCTTTGGCTACCAATGCAAAATCATCGACAAATAAAGAATTGTCAATTCCCCGTTTAACGGAACGAACAATGTTATTTATTTTAATATTAAACAGCAAGGGAGACAAGATGCTACCCTGAGGCACTCCCATCTCCTGTTCTCTCGTATCTGACAAAGATCCCCCAACCTTAACCTGAAAAATTCTGTCCGTTAGAAAATTGGATATAAACAGAGGTAAATGTCCCTTCAAACCCATTTCTTGTAGATCTGAAAGAATGCCATATTTCCATGTGGTATCATAAGCCTTTTCCAAATCAAACATGATGGCAACGACATGTTCACCCTGGACGAACGCGTTACGGATAAAAGTTTCCAGTCGCACCAGGTGGTCAACAGTACTTCGACCACTTCGAAAGCCACACTGAGTGTTGGATAAAATATTATTTGTTTCTAGATACCACAGTAAACGAGAATAAACCATTCTTTCTAGCGTCTTGCATAAGCAAGACGTTAAGGCTATTGGTCTATAGTTTGTCGGGTTAGTATGGTCTTTGCCAGGTTTAGGGATGGGTACAATAATGGCCTTTCTCCAGGAGGGAGGAAAGGTGCCAGTGATCCAGAGCTGATTGAAGATGTCCAGCAGTTGAGACCGTGAGTACCTTGTTAAATGTCTGAGAAATTGATAATGTACATCATCCGGTCCAACTGCTGAATCTGCACTTTTGTTAATTGCATCATCAAGTTCGACTAATGAAAACGGAATGTTGTAATCTTCAGAATTATCGGAGGTAAAATGTAACTGTTGTTTTTCTTTACGGGTTTTAACTGTTTGAAAAGGGCCAGAATAATTTTCAGAGGAAGAATTTGCAGCAAAAGAAGAAGCCAAAAGATCAGCTACTAATTTTTTATCTCCGATTACGTCACCCTGCACAGTAAGGCATGGGCTCACCTGTTTGTTACTTCTATTTTTGAGTTTGCGGACTACTTTCCACACCTTTGACAGTTTCGCTTTTGAATTAAGCGTGGAGCAGAAACCTCTCCACGATTCCTTTCTCTTTCGTTTGAAGAGCTGTCGGCATTGCGCTCGCAAACGTTGGTGGTTTTGTTTATTTTCAGTGCTTGGGTGTAAAAACATAGTTCTTAAAGCTTTTTTACGAGCTTGCTGAAGTTTTCTACATTCATCGTCAAACCAGGGTTTTTTAAGTGTGTGAGGGTTTGACGAAGTTTGCGGAATGGACTCCTTGGCACTGTTAATAACTATGTCAGTATAAAGCTGTATTGGATCTAAGGCATTTGAAAATTCCTGGTTCTTAGCACGTAGCTGGGCCTCAGACAGGTTAGAAAACAGACTCCAGTTAGCTTGTTTCAGTTTCCACCTGCCATGAGTTTGCTCAAGGTTATCTGAATCATGTTTTAATAAAACCGGGAAATGATCGCTGCCATGGAGATCTTCTAAAACTGTCCATTTAAAATCCAAAAGTAAGGAGGGATCACAGATCGATATATCAATGTGGGACAAAGAAGCAGTTCTAGAACAGGAAAAAGTTGGAGCACCCTCGTTCAAAGTTACTAGGTTTAACGAGTCTAAAATGTCTTCAATTATTTTACTCTGAGAATCGATACGATCACTACCCCACAGGGGAGAGCGTCCATTAAAATCTCCCAACAACAAAAAAGGGGGAGGTAACTGTTGGACCAAATTCTCAAGTTCACTTTTAGTTACATTTATTGATGGTGTCAAATATAGAGAACAAACTGTGAGGGATTTAAAAAGAGATACTCTAGCTGCAACTGCTGGTAAACCTGTATTAAGTAAAATTGGATTAAATGGGACATTTCTATGGATAAAGAGTGAAACGCCTCTAGAGGATAAACAATCTAGAGAGGAATAACCAGTAATATCTATAGGATGTTTTTCTGACAGGAGAGTTTCCTGAAGGGCCAATACTTCAGGTCGATGCTCTGTCAGCAGACAGCATAGCTCCTCATAATTTGCCCTTATCCCTCGGATGTTCCATTGTAAAATGGACATAAAAATTAAGTAAAAGAATGCTAAAAGTTTCATCTCCGAGAGCACAATTATGTCTCTGTATCTTTTGGACCCTCGTCCATCTCTTCATGTTCCATCAACCCCCCGAAACGGTTCTCCGTTTCGAGAGGCTGCTGGGGCTTGGAAGAAAGGGGTCCGGGCCTTTGATTCTTTGTCAAAGACCCGGAACCCGAGCTGCCAGCGGACTTCCTCCCCCTCTCCCCAGCACCAGATTTTATATCTTCCCTCTCCCCTTCACCCCTGCCAATCTTTCCCTCTCCTCCTCTGACGCTCTTCTGCTGGGTAACTAGGATTTTAGTCGCCCCAGCAACTACCCGGTCGCTAAAACCGGTCGTTGCTGGTGCGGTGGCATGAGGCCTAGCCTCCTTCGTGGCAGGAGTGACGGCTATTGGCGCGGCCGTCTGCGCGCTTGGAGTGACGGTTTTTGACGTGCCCGTCGGCACGTTCTCCAGTGGATTCGGTGGGGCTGGAGAAACCCCCTTCTGGGCAAACAAAGCAAGCATCTTTTCGAGAGTATCCATCCGTTTGCACAACGTTTCCAAAATCTGTGTTATTTTACTCATGGCAGTGTCCATTGTCGGGTGTGCGCTAGGTTCCACATGAGATGTGGAACCCGCCACAGCCGCAAAGGATCTCTCTTTAAGCACCGGCCTACTTGCAAGAACTTTTTTCCTTGCGTCGCCAAAGGAGCAACTCTCAGTGGCCCGCACCTTTTGGATTTCCAGCTCCAACTGCCACTGAGGACAGTCTTTGGAGCTGGACGAATGATTCCCGGCGCAATTCACACAGCAAATCGGATTTTTGCATTCGTTTTCGTGTTTCTCTTTACCACAATCACGACATATTTCCTTGCTTTTACAGTTCTTGCTACCGTGACCAAATCTTTGGCACCGGTAGCATCGCAACGGTGATGGTACAAACGGCGTCACCTTCACCCTAAGGTACCCCACCTTGAGTGACTCCGGCAATTTGGCCATAGCGAAGGTCACAAAAAGTGTGTTGGTGGGGATACGTTGGGATCCCTTGGTGACGAAGACCCGCTGGACTGCTGTGACCCCCTGGCTGGAGAGCTCACCACGGATTTCCAATTCTGACATGTCGATCAAATCCTGACATCGGATGACTCCCTTGGAGGAATTCAACCGTCCATGCACAGAAACTTTGATTTGTCTATCAACGAAGACAGTCGAATCCCTCTTTAGAAGACTATCCGATGCCCTTTTGGTTGAGCACTCCACCAGGTAGGCCCCAGATCTCAGTTTTTTCACATCTTTGAACCCGATTGTGCAAACGGATTGAAAACCCTTCTGTATTGCGAACGGAGACAGCTTGCCTAGTGGCATAGCCGGATCCGCCCCCTCTACAACCAAAAAACGAGGCCAGGCCCCTTCTACCCCCGATGCACAAGCTTTCTGTCTCGTGTCCATGTCACTGTCCGTGTCCGTGTCCGGTCCGTCATCACGCAGTCGTCGTTTATTTGTGGAAGCCATGTTATTAATTTATGAATTCATCCCCCCTGCTCCCCACCCACCACGGAGTCCAACAAGGGGATGCGTCCAAGCGGAAAATCCAGCAAGGGAGCGCACCAGGGCTACAGGGGGGATATACACCCAGACAATCCCGCACTGCCACTACGGTTTTGTTCAAGTTTGACCCATGAGCCGCAGCCTTCTAGCAGAGCTAGGGCAATACACGACCAGCCGCTTGACTGACGCGGGCCACGCCAGCCTCCCGTCTAGGAGAAGTCCGGGCCAAAGAGGTGTGTTAGTGTGAGGGACCGCAGTCCCTCAGGGACCTCAACCTCCAGGATCCCATTCTCCCCCGACACGGGTTGCCCTGCACGGCAAACGCAGGGGGCCAAGAGAAGGCCACAGAGAAAAGGAAGGGTAGAAAAAGAAGGAATGATCGGGAAAAAGAAGACAGGGAAAGTCCGGTAAGGCAGAGGAAAGGAAGTCAAGGAATATCCCCGAACACCGGTATGGTTTCCTCCTCCTCTACCCCTTCGTCGTCCACGACGATCGTCGCTACAGTCGCCCTGGTATGAAATTTCTTCAAGAGATTGGCGTGGTACAGTTTACTTTTTCCTCGCATCCTGATCCGATAGTCGCACTCGCCTACGCGTTCGATCACCTCGTATGGTCCTCGCCATGCTAGCTGCAACTTGTTGTGTTTCTCTGGCAACAGCAGCAACACTTGATCCCCTGCGTTGAACATACGCCGTTTCGCTTTCTTGTCAAAGTGCCGCTTCTGTTTGGCTGACGCGGTTTTGAGGTTCTCTTGCGCCAACTTGCACGTCTCTTCAATGCGGTTACGCAAGTCCACCACGTACTGGCTACTCAGTTTCACCTCTTCCTCTTGTATCTCCTTGGTCCAGAGGTCTCGCAATACAGCCATGGGTCCTCGCACGGTCTTTCCATACAATAGCTCGAAAGGAGAGAACCCTGTGGATTCTTGTGCTACCTCGATATGCAAATAGTAGCGCTGGAATGTAGCGGTCCCACGCTGTAGGTTGCTCCGTTGCTAACTTTTTGAGCATGGACACTAGCGTCCCGTTGAATCGCTCAACCAGTCCGTTGCACTGTGGATGATACGGCGTGGTGGCTTTCCCGTGGATTGACAGTAGTCTGTTCATCTCCCGCATGACTTCAGACATAAATTGCGTCCCTTGGTCTGTCAAAACTTCCCTAAGAACGCCCACCCTCGACCAAATCTCCCACAGCGCTTCGGCCACCCTCTCTGCCTCTATGCCCTTGAGTGGTACAGCCTCGGGGTAGCGTGTGGCATAGTCTACTACCACCAGGATATACATGTTACCCCGATCTGACTTGGGTTTGATGGGTCCCACAATGTCTACGGCCACCCTCTGAAACGGTTCGTCCACCAGCGGAAGTTGCTGTAGTGGAACCTTTCTCACTCTCCCCCTCGGTACTACCTTCTGACATTCTGGACAACTGGCGCAGTACCTCCGTACTTCGGCACACATCCCTGGCCAATAGAATGTTCCCCAGATCCGCTCCATGGTACGTTTCCCTCCCAAATGCCCAGCCATTGGTGGATCGTGAGCCAACTGAAGGATCCCCCCTCTCAACTGTTTCGGGACTACCAGTTGCGTTACCTGGCTACCTCTCTTAGTGTGCACCCGGTACAACACCCCCTTCTTCTTGCGAAACTCTGCCGACGCCCTACCTGACGCTATCGCCCCACCACTCTGTGCCAACGTTCTCGCCTTCGCGAGCGTCTCGTCGGTCTCTTGCATCTTGATAAGTTCTGGGGTACTAACAGAGATCTGGGATGGTTCAACTACTGCTAACGGTACCTCCCTCTTCTTCTCGGCCTTCACCTGCGCCCGGGTCTGCACTGCTGCAGCCATCGCGCACTCACCTCCGAACAAGGAAACAGGACTCTTTTCCCCGCTATCAAACGTTACCCAGTTACCCAGGATGATATCGGGCCCGTCTTCGAAAACCACCAGCTCCACTCTCCCCCTGACCAGCGCACAATCCAACTCCACCCAAGCTGTAGGTAACAGACCCACGTTCGATCGATTGGCCAAGCAAATCTCGACAGTCCGGCCCGTCAACTCCGCTGGTTTGACTAACCTGCCCGCGACTGCCCCTATCTCCGCCCCTGTATCTCTCAATACCCGAACGTCCTGCCCGTTCACCCTACCTTGGCCCCATGGATCATACGGTTTGATTGCACACACGCTAGCCCGAGGTGCGGTCTCTGTGGAAATAGTCCGTCCCACCGTAACCTGGCCCACTGTCTGAGGTTTGACCTTGCAGTCCTTGACCACGTGCTTTTCCGAACCACATCGGTAGCAACGCCGTACCCCACTACCCCCTTCTGGCCTCCCTACCTTCTGACCCTGACTTCCCCGGTTGCTAGGTTGCTGAGGAGCCTCCGGTCGTCTGGGAAAACTACGTCTCTGACTGGGTAGTACGGGTGCCGGTGCTGACGCTGCCCGCTTGGCGTCTACCACACGCTGCGCTAACTCTGCTGCGGCATGGCTAGTTGTAGGTAGATTCTCCCTCACATAGATTTCCAACTCCGTGGTCATTATGGAGAAAAGCTGCTCTCCAATGAAGGTGTCCAGAACCTGCTCTACATCGGTGATGTCCTTGCCTGCGAGCGAAAACCACTTCTTCACCAACGATCCCAGTCTCACCACTAGCTGAGGAAACGTTTCTGCAGCCTCTTTCTTGGCCTCTCGAAACTGTCTACGATAGTAGTCGGCGTCCTTTCTAAAGCGTTTCAACAGAGCGTTTCTCACGGTGTCGAAATCCTGGGCTTGCTCAGGCGTTAGACGAAGGTACGTATCCCGGGCTTCCCCTTGTAACAAAGGCGCTAGCCTAACCGCCCATACCTCCCTCCTCCAACCCTGAATCTCGGCCACTCGTTCGAACATCTGGAGGTAGGCCTCCACATCCTCTCTCTCTTCCAGGGGTTTAAGTTTAACCGAGTAGTTTGCCCCTCTGTCTCTAGCCCTATTCTCCCTCTCTCCCTGAGCAGCTCTGTCTTCATCTCTGGCTCTTCGTTCCTCGTCCAGCCTCATCTCAAACATTCTTCTTTCCTCTTCCTTAGCTGCTCTCTCATCTCTCTTCTCGTCTTCTAACCTCTGTTCCAACCGACGCCGGTCTTCCCTCTCAGCTTCTAATCTAGCTTCTAGACGTCTACGATCTTCTTCTCTCTCTTTCTTTTCTTCCTCCCTAACTATCCTCTCTGCTGCTTCCCTCCTCATTCTCTCCCTCTTTTCTTCCTCCCTGACTAATCTCTCTTCTCTCTTCTCCTCTTCTCTCTCTCTGCGCTCTTCCTCTCTTCTCATCTCGCCCATGATATACTGTGCCAGCGCCCCGTCTCTGAGACCTAGACCTTCCCCAACCTGCCTAAGCCTCTCACTATCGCTGAGCTGGACCTCGACCTTGCTCTGTGCACTGGGTGATCTGGCATACATTTTAGGCATAGTCATTTGAGTACTCACTGCGGAAGCTTCCTCCAGCAACCCTGTCACTGAGCCGTCATCACCGAAGTCCTGCTCCTCTTGCTCAGCTTCCTCCCTACGGGTCCTAGCGTCGCGGCGCATCGCGGCTCGGGTCTCTCGCGTAGCCATGTTGAAAAAGAAGGGAAGTACAAATGTTAGTATACCACAAAACAAAACAAATAACACTTAACTGATACAAACACCTAACGGAACGAATACGCAACACAACAGTCACAGGAGCCGAGGAATCGTTCACCGTCGTACCCCTAAAGGCGAGCAAGTGAACCCTGCAACCCAATTCCCCGTTAATGCTTGCACTCCGAGTGTGATCCCTAGTGCAACACACCCACACTCCCGCCAACCGCCCGCTGCGTACGCTTCCACACAACTCAAGCACACAACAGACACATCTGGCACTACCCTAACAAAATAAATGAGTAAATCCCACTTCTGACACCAAAATGTCACGGCACCCGAGCGGGTTCCGTGACGTCAGCACATAAAGCGAGTGAAAGGAATAAAAACTCAAACAAAATAAACTAACACAAAGTGCCAGAATACAATCACACTCTTTTATTCAACAATTAACATACACGCACAGGACAAATGGGAAACTAACCACCCTCCACCCCTATCAAGACCCCCGTCCCAAAATTAACTAACAATTACCTCCCTTTGTTTAACCCCAAACAGAACTAAACAGCAACAGTTTCTTTACAAAATGTGTACAACAAAATCACAATCAGTAAATCAATTCAAAATATAAATCTTCAAATAAGAAATGATGGTGCTATGAATCTTTAATCTTCGAACTATTGTCCAGGTGAAACCGTAGAACTGAAGCACTGTTCAAATGTTTTGTCAAGTAGCTCAGAGAGAGCTAAACAGTCTCTTTCACAACATAAGGATGATTTTCTACAACTAAATGAAATATGTTTTTAGGTGTGGCGCTGTGCAAGTCTGTGCGTGCGTGAATGTGGTGTGTGGAATTCCTGTAATAAGGTAATGCCCCGATACGGAGGCAAAACAAGCAGCAGTGGCAGAGTCTACCACCACACTCCCCCTGCTGTAGAGGCAAGGTCACGACACAGAACCACGACTGCGCAAGTTGTCGGTGTGGCGGAATACAGCTATATTGACTAGGGATTAATCAGCGCAGTACAGATGATAACAGGTACAACATCAACGACATCAGAACATCAGAACATCAGGTACAACATCATCAACGTCAGAACATCAGCAACGTCAACATCATCAGCCCAAACCTGTAAGCAGATACACAGTCTTAACAGTCTGCCTACAAAACATAAACACTATATAATATAACACGCCGTCCTCCGTCCGCCATCTTGACCTGTTTATGCCACAATGACAACGATACAAGATGCTATGCATACATTTCAATAATATAAATCAACCTTTGATGCCTAATAATTCATATCTTCTATAACACAGACATTTATATAAATATACATAATTACTGCAACCACACTTCATCACACAGTCCTGATACACTCCATCTCCCTCCATCTTCATTATTTTCCCAACTGTTATAACACATCTCGATTATATCCCTTCATCCATACTGTCTTGACGTACTATACTGTAAACATGCTTTCTTCATAATCATCATCTCCTTCATGCCTCTCTAGTATATTACAATTACCCCTCTCTCCATACATACACCCTCTCTCTCTCACTCTCCCTCTTTAGCTTGCATTCCCCATCGTCGCCGTTGACCCACTTTTACAACAACAGCAGCAACGACATTTCTCTGTCATATACATAATAAGAAAATCATATAAAATCATTATGCATCAAAAATACATCCCCTTCCCCCACCTTCAACACCATTCATATGCGTACGCAGTCTCGGAGTGCGCCACTAAGAAATTGGATTACAGGGTTTACTCACCGTCTCGGCCTCGACTTGTGACACACCCACCTTCTTCTCCAACACAGTACAACACAACACTGTCACAACACAAATGGTTAGTCTTTGAGAGTTACTTTGTGTCTGGCTATTGCTGGTTATTCTCACTTCAAAAATAACACTGATAAACGAGGATGAGGACACCTCAATTCTGTCACAGAAACTGAGTTTCGGCGGGTGTTCAATGGAGAACCACACACACCTTAGGAGAAAACCCTACATTCACTTATAAATGGCAGTTATATTCCTCCTCTTTCCAACTCTAGGCATCCTTACCCCGACGAGGGCGTAAGACCTTGGGTGGCTTGTATCTACAATATCACACCCTTCCACACAGAAACCTATTCTACTATGACACACTGTCACAGGGTCGCTGCCTGGCTAGAATTGACCTCTTCGCAAAAGCACTTCAAATCACTCTGCCCTACCAAATGCACCCGGCCACAAGCAAACAGTCGAGCTCTCCTCAGTATACATGTCTTCTACGTTACGCACGGACTTTACGATTACTGCACTCTTTCATACGCAATAAGGAAACCGGTCAAGCTATTCTATGAACACTACATAACAGAGAAGTGCAACTTCGTTCAAAATATAGCTCTCCCTGCTACTCTGAAACTCGTGTCGTCACAGGCGCATTGTATGACGCACACACAACTGAGCCCAATCCTGGGCGACCGATGTCGGGAAAGAAGGGACCTACTGCGGGCCGGGTGTATTTGTGTAGCCGGCAGTCACTCGTCTAGGACATGAGCCGATCAAGTTCGGCCGATCAAACGAATGCGTGCACAGAGTAGACCTTGGTTTATACTGTCATCCGAAGGGGGTATATTTAACAAGATTGCTTCTTTGGCGGATGCTCTCAAAACAGCCCGTGTTGGCATTTCACCGGAAAGTTCGCTAAAACCGGCATCTAGTCCGACATACCGGTGTGACATCGTCAAAGTTCCTAGTATCTTATTCGGACTGGGAGCGACTAGGAGCATTCTGATTGGTCGACGCATTACAAAATTCGACGCATGCGCACAGTGCTATCGTAGTCTTAGTAAGGGTTATGGTTAGGGTTAGGCTTAGTGTTAGGGTTAGGGTTTAGGGTTAGGGTTACGATGCCTAAGAACATCGTGAAAAGACAGGTCCGACTTGACCTGGCGCATGCGCAAAAGCGCCCGGCCAATTTAAGTGACCATGAACTTTGACGATGTTACACCGGCTCCCAGTTGATATGTATGCAGTCTGTCTGTCTGTCTGTCTGTCTGTCTCTCTCTCCCTCTCTCTCTCTCTCTCTCTCTCTCTCTCTCTGTGATTACCTTTTTTTGCGCCTTGGATGGAAATAGTAGAGCAAGGTCGCGTAATCCGATGTCAACGGCGACAGAAGAGTCACGTCATCTTCATCCTCCAAAAACCCTTCGAAACGAAGACATTATTATTATTATTAATATTATATTATTCATCTGCGTTGGTGATTCTAGTAATTAACAGGACAACATTACACAGGACACAGCAATATTCAAACGCTGTTTCATAATGAAAGCGAAAGTGGCGGATCGGTTGCGGCCCTTGGAAGCAAGAAAGATGGAGGGTTATATAAATTATATTTCTCTTGTACAATCGTTCAAATTTTACTCAGGATGGCTGCTTGCTGTGCATATGGATGTACGAACAGACCTCAACGTGATAGAAAACGAGGCGTAACTTTTCACAAGTAAATATAATAGTAATTTTGCGTTGATTAATCGAATCGATGTACTGTGCTGTGTAGTGTGTCTTCTTCTTCCGTATATGCCCACAATCAATTTTGATTATTATGGCACTTTTTACCAAGGTGCATGCTGGGTGTTTTCTTGTTACCGGCACTCATGAGCGTCAGGATCTTTAAAGTCCGTTATGATGGAATGTATGCGACACAGACTAGACCTCGGTTTATACTCTCATCCGAAGGAGTAGGAAAACAGGAGTAAAGTGTCTTTCCCAGGGACACAACACAATGGCCCGGCCAGGGCTCGAACCCGGGACCTTCAGATCCACAAGCCGAAGCACTACCATTAGACCACAGTGCCTCCTCTGTGTTACTGTGTAAGCGTGTCTTGTCAGCTCCAAGCCCAAGGAACACTGTCATAAGTAATCTCAACCAAATAACTAGCTGTCTTCAGCCAAAATCATGATAAATCATTTATTAAAATTGTAAAAGTAAATTTAACAATAACTGCCTAAACATTGATTGCTGATTTGTTTGTTCAGTAGGCCTAATTCGTTTGTCAGTGACCTACATTCACGAAAAATTCGAAGTCTCTTTCTTTTTCTTTGCTTTAATTTTTTAATTGAGAAATGTTAATGTTGCAGTTTATCTAGAAGATAACATTATTATACAGTAGAATAATTTTTCTTTTTAATTCAGTGAAGCAACTGCAATTATGTCTTATTATTTTACATTGTAATCTTTCCGAATCAGTCGCAAACGTTGTTCCCACAGTCGTTTCAGTGTTTTGTTAGCTGGTAATGTGTGTAACTTGACAATGCGCCCTTCAATTACTTTTCCTGCGAAATTAGGGCAGCAAACGCAATACTGTTATCCTCCGCCACAAGTCTTCCGTCTACGTTCGGCCATGCTTAATACTCAACCGGAACTAGCGGGTGTCCTTGGCATAGGTGAAGGCAGGGACGGATAACTCTATCTGCACTAGTTTTGCAACTATGAAATTGAGCCAATTTCCCCACTGCCAGGCCAGGCTACCACCATGCTTAGCCTATCAGCTTGAAGCTCGAAAGAAATTCTCTCTCTCTCTCTCTCTCTCTCTCTCTCTCTCTCTCTCTCTCTCTCTCTCTCTCTCTCTCTCTCTCTCTCTCTCTCTCTCTCTCTCATTCAAGGGCAGGTTAAAATACCCGACTACTCTTGCAAAAAGGTCATGTCATGGAATGTTAACATAAACTCAAGAACACCTTTACTTGTCCTGTGGGAAACGAACTGGCGGTTAAAAGGTCCCAATTCGAAGGCTTTGTTTACGTTTGGCCAAAACGGATTTACCCTAAAATTCGCTTTGTTATCACATCACACAATGATACAGTGAGCTTTCGTGGCTCAAACTAACCGCTTACATTTGAACAAACGGTTCTGAGAGGGAGTGACTTCCCCTGAATAACGGTACATAGAAAAACCATAGCTGTGCGACCTCTAACCCTATTTCTGAATGAACAACGAAGACGAACAGTGTGTCTGGTGTCTGGAGTAGGATAGGGTAGGGTAGGGTCTATTTTATCAACATAACACGAAAACCCTTAAAAGCATTTTTTTTTGGGGGGAGGGGGGAGGGGTTCACGAATTCTGACTCTTTGGTTGCGCTTATTTTTAACTCCAGAATATTAGCTGGCTAATCAACGGCTGTTGTAATTAATAGGTCCAAAAATAAAGCCACAGCGGTTGAGCTGATTCTGTCTCGCAGCGACCACTGCAACAACCTCCTCATGGATCTGCCACACAGATCACTCGTATCCAAAAAGTTCAAAATGCAGCCGTTAGAGTTGTTTCACAAACACGTATTATCACATCACACATCACACCTGCGTTAGCTGACCTGCACTGGCTTCCTCTTCAAAAACGTACACTTCTGTCTCCAAAATGCCTCAGAGAGAGGGGAGGGGCACGCCCCTGGGTAGTTGTCCGAGCGTAGTGCTGTGAACATTCCTTGGCGTAGCCTGAGGTCAGCCTCTCAGACTCCAAACTAAACCTTACGGACCGAGACCATTTCGGTCCACCGCAACCTCTTTGTACAATGATCTTCCGGAAGAGCTCAAGGACTCAGAGGTCAGTACGTTCCGTGCAAGGCTAAAGACGCATCTTTAAAAAAAAACAAAAAAAAAAAAAAACAGATAGCCTCACTGTATAATTTTTTTGCAGAACAATACTTGATGTTTGTGTCGACATTTAAGTTTAAGTTGTGACATGAGTTGTATGTGTGACTGAGAAGGAAGATAGCGATTGTCAGAGCTGCGAGAGCCAGAGAGAGAAACTTTGAAACTTTTGAAACTTTTTTTTATTAGGGATAAAGATTTTAGACTAATAAGAAGTCTAATCTTTAATTAATACAAGAGAGAGAGAGAGAGAGAGAGAGAGAGAGAGAGAGAGAGAGAAGGCGAGAGAGAGAAGGGGGTGGGGTGAGTGGGGGGGGAGGAAGGAAGTAAAGAGGTTAAGGGTAAGACGGTCGCTTTTGTTTGCGCTAGAGCATGTTTGTTGAGTCACGTGTGTTGTAGTGATATAATATGTAGTTGTGCATTAAAACCGTTGGTGTGTTGTAAGTTTTATTATTATTGTTGTTGTTGTTCACATTTTTAAAAATTAAATCTTCAACCCCCTCACCCTCACCTACCCTCAATCTCCCCCTCCATTAATTTTATTCCTTTTATGGTATATAGTAGATTCAATTGTGAACTGGATTGTTGAACACGTTGAGAATGAGAGGTTATTGTGTGTATTGGGTGTGTACGATGTATGTGTGTGTGTGTGAGAGAGAGAGAGAGAGAGAGAGAGAGAGAGAGAGAGAGAGAGAGAGAGAGAGAGAGCAATTGTAAGTGTGACGTGTAATGTCACCTTGGATGAAGTGCTCCATAATTGGTTGAAACGTTTTTGGCCCAGCGCTGTGATCATGCTATTTTGTGTGGAAATGTGTATGCGCTCAATAAATGTTCCCTCATTGATTAATCATAATGCCACCTTGACGTTGAAGCTGTGGGCAGTCACGTTGCAAGTCCAGCACACGAGTTCCTCCTCTTCTGCTCCTGTCCCTGGAACCCGAAACCTGTGGAGTTGGGGGCGGTGGACGTTTAGGCGGAGTAATTTGGAAAAAGGTCTCACCGAAATTCCCTCGATTCCTGTGAACACCATAAGAATTAATTGTTTTTTAAAAATCGTAGTTTCCATGCACCAGTGTACCATAATAATTATTCCAACGGTCCACATCTCTCATGACAAGCGAGATGCTGAGAGTTTAATTAAGCCACAGACCATCACACAAGCCATTGGACAACACGACGACCTGCTCACAGTGATGAAAAAACGTAAACTCCGATGGTATGGCCACGTCATGAGATCATCAGGTCTTGCAAAGACCATCCTGCAAGGCACAGTGTAAGGAGGTAGAAGAAGAGGGAGACCGAAAAAGAGGTGGGAGGACAACATTCGAGAATGGACTGGTTTGACACTGAGCGAAACAATCAGGGTTGCTGAGGACAGGGAAAGATGGAGTGCGCTGGTTAAACGATCATCTGTGGTGCCCCTACGACCTCCGAGTTATGGGATGGGATAGGATAGGATAGGATTATTAACGAAATATGCAGCTATAATAAATAACACGCGAAAAGCATCGAGATCAAACTTGAAAAAAACAAACCATAATGTCTAAATTCACGCTGCTTGTTTACATATTCATCTAGGTTAGCGTTTCCAGAAGGATCGGGGGTCGGGGTCGGGGTCGGGGTGGGGTGGGGTGGGGCGGGGATTAGACGAGCCAAATGTCGGTCTGAAATATATTTAAGTCGATTGCCATCTGTTGTGTGTGCTTGTGGTTGTTGTTGTTTTTATCTTCTTTTTTTCCCCCCTGCTAATATTTGCGATATTTGAATCCAAAAGTGTGCACTAGCGTTTAAAAGGTAGTCTGCTGTGAGCAGTAAATGTCTAATCTAATCTCCCTTAGAATACTATTTCTCGCGCACACAGATAAATCGCAGCAGAGCGTGACTGTTAAACGGGCGATGGTCGATTCCGCCCGATGCTGGAATCTTGTGTAACTCGAATTCGTGATCCAATTCGTAATAAATAAGAACTCTGGCGTAGGTTTATTTTCCCGTAAGCTGAAAAAGTTGTTCGTTAAAAACGAGTTTGCTATACGCGTGTTATACGAGTATATATTTCTTCCCACCTCGTTTTGTATCCCTCTAGAGCTCTTCTTCTGCCTCCTTGCACCGTGCCTTGCAGGATGGTATTTGCAAGGCCTGATGCGCTGGTGACGTGGCCACACCATCGGAGTTTCCATTTCTTCACCACTGTGAGCACGTCATCATGTTGTCCAATGGCTTGTGTGATAGTCTGTCGGACTTTGTCGTTGGTGATGTGCTGGGTATAGGAAATGCCCAGAAGTCTTCCATAGCACCTCATCTCCATGCTTTGTACTCTTCGTTGTATATCTGCTGTGAGGGTCCATGTTCCACAAGAGTATAGGAAGATGGAGATGACAAGGGAGCGCAGCAACCTTACCTTGGAGTGTAGACTGGTGGTCCTCTCTTTCCACATGGGCTTCAACCTTGTCATGGCTGCAATTGTTTGAGCTACCCTGGAGAGGACTTCCTGTCGGGACCCATTGTCTGATACAACTGCTCCCAAATATTTGAAGCTGTGCACAGTGTTGAGGGATTGGCCTTGGACTTTGATGTCCGTGTTGATGCCATTGGTGTTATTGGTCATAATTTTGGTATTTTCTGCACTCATTTCCATTCTAAAGGTTTTGGAGGTGGTGTCAAGCCTCTGTGCCAGCTGTTCAAGTTCTTGTTCCTCTCCAACCAATCCATCAATGTTATCAGCAAAACGGAGGTTGGCGATTGCTCAACCCCATATACTGACTGTGCCTTCAATAACATTAACAATGTTCTATTACTGCTATTAAAACAAGAAGAAGAAGAAGAAAAAGAAGAAGAAGAAGAAGAAGAAGAAGAAGAAGAAGAAGAAGAAGAAGAAGAAGAAGAAGAAGAAGAAGAAGAAGACAATAATAAATTTCTACTACTACTACTACTACTACTACTACTACTACTACTACTACTACTACTACTACTACTACTACTACTACTACAAGAAAACAAAAACAAATTTCTTCTACTATTACCACTGCTACTATAATTATTACTACTGTTACCAAAAAAGACAATAACAATTTTCTCCTAGTTCTACAACTATTACAAGAAAACATTAACACTTTTCTACAACTACTATTACTACCAAAGAATAACAACAACAACTACTACTACTACTATTACTACTACTTACTATTACTACTACTACTACTACTACTACTACTACTACTACTACTACTACTACTACTACTACTTACCAAACAAATACGAGTAGACCAAGCAATTGTATAAGGAAGAACACTTGGAAGGCTAGTTTAAGATTGGCCATTTTCTTACACAGATTTGGGGAGGCAGGGGGTTATCCAACCCAGACTCTGGCGTCTGGTTTTCGATTCCGATTCCCTTCACTGTCTTGAGCAACTCTTTGAGCTGGGACTCGCGCACCATCATTTCTCCTGACTAAAAAGTTTCTTGTCCAACAAACATACGTCACAAACCTCTAATAGTGACGCCACTTGAAAAGTCCAAAATAAACAAGATAGCTAGTCACTCAATGAATTATTTCTAGCAACAAATCACACTTCTCTCTACACACACACACACACCATTCCTATTCTGCGCTCTTTTCACAGGCTTCCTGTCTCATTACGAATTGAAAACAAAATCTACCTCTTTATGCTAAGTATAAGTGTCTCTCTGATTGTGCACCATCATCTCACAAAACAGTCGCGTGAGGTCGATGGGTTAAACCAAAGTGGTTAAACATATTCTCACTGACGGGTAGACGGTTGAACACTATTTCGGAATTCTGAATACAAGTCCTTGGCTTGGTCACACACCAGGAGTGTTTCTTGTCAAATTTCTTGTGCGACCGCCTCAAGCTTAAAGTACCTCGCGCAAAACCTGTCACTGCCAGTCAACGCTCTTTTACTTTTCAAGCTTCAACCAAAACTGCAACGGAGCTCCGTCTCTTTCCGTGATAAGCTGGTCTTTGCCTTCTTTCAAGGCCGCTCTGAAAACCTTATTTCCTAACTAGCGAACCTTTCCACCTGACCCTTGCACTGCCTGGCAAACACCTGACTCCTTGCTATTACTCCTTTACTTTCACTCTATCAGTTTCTATGGTTTCCCTCCTCCCTTCACGCAAAGAATTGTTTTCCACATTCATCCGCTCCTGGCTGTGGTGCAAGGCGGACAACATTGGATAGACCTACTGCGATCTACTGAAACGTCCTACAAGCGGACTGTGTAACGCTGTTTGTTTTCCGTACTACTTCGTTCCGCACAGATGTGGGAAGTCAAAACATTCGCGCTTTAATATGACGGCCTACTAGCGCCAAAACCGAGAGTTACAATTATCACGGGTTAATTAAAAGTAACACGTGTTCTGTGTAATTTACAGAGAAACCAGTAATCCACAATGTTCATTAATCATTATCAGTATTTGCCACGCCTTCCTAGCGCCAAAACCTGATCATGACAAATTTAATGATATTACCAATATCATAGGAAATTACAATCATCATTGAAAAATTGCAAATATCTTCGCGTGATCATTTTTAATCGTTTTGAGTCTGTCGCTCCCATTATTCGGTAGTCACTGGTACCCTACAAATCTGTTTCCCAACAACCTTCATTTCCAGCGGACAACAAAGCACCGCAGATATCCGACCTTGATTGTGGCATTGCATTGCGGCCGCGTCTCTTGAGAGAAAAACAGGAATTCCCTTTTCAGTGAGCATCTACCTAGCATTGAATAAAACGTGTGTACTACGTTTAAGCTCAACTGGACCGTTAACACCGGAGTTCAACAAACAGGCAAGCACAAAGACACACTGAAGCAGACATCCAAGCAGGCAGACAGAAAGACGGACAGACATAATGCAACTTATGCATTCTAACTTTCAAAGGTGGAGTGTAACAAGATAATAATGGAGGTAATGTCTGCAAAGTTTCAAAACATTTTGATTACCTTTAATTGTAAACTGTGGTGTTGGCCAAAAAATGCTAGTTTTGACTAAGGGATATAATAATAATAATAATAATAAAAATAATAATAAAAATAATAATAATAATAATAATAATAATAATAATAATAATAATAATAATAATAATAATAATAATAAAAGTAATCCACTTCTATGCAGTTCGTTTACATATGTGTGTGGGTTATTTCTAGAATATCATCCATCATCCATCAGTATATGACTCTGGGTGTTCTTTTCTATATTGAGAAAAATGATCAGGAACATTGTAGTAATTCTTCTGCTTCATTAATTTGTTTTTTAATATAACAACGTGAATGTCCTTTGGCTATAAAACTTTTATCCATTCTCAGATTTTTAGCTATCAATTCTCTGCATGCAGTGATTATTCTTTACTTCAGTAGATTGCAGAGTATTTGCACACTATAGGTGGTTAATTGTGTTACATGTGTAAATATGTATGTTTTATCTTTTATTTGTTTATCACCCTGTGGGTTCGGGCACTAAATAGAATAGACCCAACGTTTCCCGGCGTGTCGTAAGAGACGACTAACAGGGGTGATGTTAGCATGGCATCACTGGGCGAAAGTCTTCTACACAGAAGTCACCGGCCAGGGCGGAGGAACCTCACGTTACTACAGGTTCAACGACCACGTGCTCTGGGCCAAGGCGATCCACACTGTATTGGTGGATTTCGGCTGTGGCCAACAGCCTTGAGAGGATTGGGCACCGCCAGGTCTTTTTTGCCCAAGACACACTACATGATGAAACTATCTACTAACTCCATGCCGGATCGGTCGTGGCCCGGCTCAACAAGGACCGCGCCTTCCGTTGGCCACCAGGACGGAGGTGATAAGTATGCTACTGATGGACAATTTAGCAAGATCCGCGCGAGAAACAACATCGTCATAGGAACCCGGAATGTCAGGACCCTAACTGCGGAAGGAAAATTAGAAGAACTGGCCCACGAGCTGGACCACTATCGATGGAACGCTCTAGGTATCAGCGAACTGGGCTGGAAAGGCCTAGGTGAAACAACGACCGACAAAGGCCACAAGCGGTAGAGCTGACAGGCACGAACACGGCGTTGGATTTTGATCCACAAGAACATTCTAACTCATTACCATCCGTCTGAGAGCCGCCCCTTTCAACATCACCATCATCCAGGCCTATGCCCCAACATCAGACTATGACGACAGCGAAGTGGAGGATTTGTATGAAAATCTACAGGCGGTCCTTGACCAAGTGCCGAAGAAGGACATAGTGCAAGGCGACTGGAATGCCAAGGTTGGCCAAGATGCGCACCACAACTGGGGAGACACATGACTGTGGACCCCACTGCAACAACGAGACAAATGACAGGGGTCTGAGACTCTTGGAGTTTGCCAGATACAACAATCTGGTACTGGCAAACACGCTTGGTCTCCACAAAAACTCTAGACGATGGACATGGCACAGTCCCGGCGGGGAGCATCACAACCAGATAGACTACAGCATGGTCAAGAAACGCTTCAGATCAAGCATCAACATTGGCAGGACACGCACATTTCCAGGAGCAGACATCGGAAGTGACCACGATCTCGTGATGATGTCTTTCCGGCTCCACTTGAAGAGAGTAGATACAGCAAGCTGCACTAGACTGAAGTTCGACCTGGACAAACTGCAAGACCCGGAGGAGCATCACAACCAGATAGACTACAGCATGGTCAAGAAACGCTTCAGATCAAGCATCAACATTGGCAGGACACGCACATTTCCAGGAGCAGACATCGGAAGTGACCACGATCTCGTGATGATGTCTTTCCGGCTCCACTTGAAGAGAGTAAATACAGCAAACTGCACTAGACTGAAGTTCGACCTGGACAAACTGCAAGACCCGGAGGTGGCAGAACTATTTCAGGCCACAATTGGAGGGAAATTTGCACCACTGCTCATTTTAGGGGGCGGGTGAAGTAGATGTCAACACTATGACCACCACCTTCAACTCAGCTGTGACAGATGCCGCCACTGAGATCCTTGGCAAGCACCGACCAAAGAAGAAGCCGTGGATCACACATGAACTTTTGGATCTGTGTGATAAACGAAGAGAGATAAAAAAAGAAAAAGAACACCTCACAGGGAGTTGATGTCTACCGAAAAATCAACAATGACATCCGAAAAGGCATGCGCACAGCAAAGGAGAAATGAATAGAAGATCAATTCCAGGAAATAGAGAACAGCCTGAACAAGAACAACAGCAAGAAGGCCTACCAGACTGTGAAGCGGCTGACAAATGTTAAACAGCCCAAAGTCTCCACGATCCATAGCACGTCTGGCATATGCATTACAGAAGAACAAGAAGTCTTGGACAGATGGACATAGTACTGCTCTGACCTTTACAACCATACACCAAATGGAGACCCATCAGTTCTAGCATGTCCAGAGAACAGAGAAAAAGAAATCCTCCCAATTCTCCGGGAAGAAGTTGAGGCAGCAGTGCAATCGCTGAAGAAAGGGAAGTCAGCGGGAGTGGACAACATACCCGCGGAACTGATACAAGCAGGAGGAGAAGCGATGATTGATGCCCTCACCATTATCTGTAACAAGATCTGGCAGAATGGGGAGTGGCCTACACCATGGACCCAGTCGCTTGTCATCACTCTTCCCAAAAAAGGTAACCTTCAGTAGTGTGAAAATTACCGCACCATCAGCCTCATCAGCCATCCCAGCAAGGTCCTCCTGAAAATAATACTCAACAGGTTGAAACCCCAAGCTGAACAAATAGCTGAAGAACAAGCAGGATTCAGGGCAGGGCGAAGTACCACTGAACAGATTTTCAACCTCAGAATAATCTGTGAGAAATACCTACCTACAGCACCAACAACATCTATATCATGTGTTCATAGACTTCAAGAAGGCGTTTGACCGAATCTGGCATGCAGCTCTATGGGCAACAATGAAAGTGTACAACATCAGCCCTAAAATTATTGAAGTCATCAAAAGCCTGTATGACAAGGCTACCAGTGCAGTCCTCCATAACAGCGTCATCGGGAACTGGTTCAGAACAACAATCGGTGTGCGTCAAGGATGCCTACTCTCTCCAACACTCTTCAACATCTTCCTAGAGCGCATCATGTCAGATGCCATTGCAGATCACGAAGGCACAGTCAGCATAAGGGATAGAGCAATCTCCAATCTTTGTTTTGCGGATGACATTGATGGATTGGCTGGAGAGGAACAAGAACCTGAACAGCTGGTACAGAGGCTTGACACGACCTCCAGAGCTTATGGAATGGAAATAAGTGCAAAGACCAAAATGATGACCAACAACACCAATGGCATCAACACGGACATCAAAGTCCAAGGCCAATCCCTCAACACAGTGCATAGCTTCAAATATTTAGGAGCCATTTTATCAGACAATGGGTCCCGACAGGAAGTCCTTTCCAGGATCGCACAAACAACTGCTGCCCTGACAAGGTTGAAGCCCATTTGGAAAGAGAGGACCATCAGTCTACATTCCAAAGTAAGACTGCTGCGCTCCCTTGTCATCTCCATCTTCCTATATGCTCGTGAAGCATGGACCCTCACAGGAGATCTACAACGAAGAATATAAAGCATGGAGATGAGGTGCTACAGAAGACTTCTGGGCATTTTCCTATACCCAACACATCATCAACGACAAAGTCCGACAGACCATCACACCATCATTAGACAACACGATGACCTGCTCACAGTGAAGAAACGGAAACTCCGATGGTATGGCCACGTCACCAGATCATCAGGCCTTGCAAAGACCATTCTGCAAGGCATAGTGCAAGGAGGTAGAAGAAGAGGGAGACCGAAAAAGAGGTGGGAGGACAACATTCGAGAATGGACTGGTTTGACACTATGCTGGTTAAACGATCATCTGTGGTGCCCCTACGACCTCCGGGTTACGGGACAGCATAGGATAGGAATAATAATAATAATAATAATAATAATAATAATAATAATAATAATAATAATAATAATAATAAAGTAGGCTTGTATAGCGCGGTACCCCCGCTCAGGGCTGGGCTCACCGCTCTTAACATGGGATATATATTAAACTAGTGGTTTTGTACCCTGGCAAGCAAGGGTACACAGGTTGCTGTTTAAAATGTAGACAGAGAGACAACTGTTGTCTGCGAGTTTCATTTGGACGATGATACCTCCCCATATCCCCCTTGATACCTCCCCATACACCCCACACTAGCTCAATGCCTATGTGAGCAGCACTCTTAGGTTCTCCCACATTTTGCTGGCTGCGGGCTATTTATAGCTTGCCTACACCCTCCCTTTCAGTGAAAGGAAAGGAAAGAAGAGCACCGGCGAAGCTATTTATAGTTAGCCTGGCTGAACTAGCTTCAAAACCTAAAAGCTTTGGTTGAGTCAGTGTGACCCCCCCCCCCTGATATCTCCCCGTCCCCCCCCCTCTCCCCGCCATGATGCCTTACCATACCCCCTGGAAACCTCCCCGAACCCACTTGATACCGCCCCATAACCCCTTGATACCTTCCGTACCCCCCTTGTAACCTACCTGTACCCTCCTTGATACTTCACCGTTGATCGTTTCGCAGGTATGGATGAAAGGAATCGACCATCACCATACCCCCTTATATATACCCGTATCCCCATTATGCCAACCCATGCCCCTTTAAACCTACCCGTAGCCCCCTTTTACCTACACGTACCACCCCATCCCGATCCTTGGTAATAGTACTACTACTACTACTACTACTACTACTACTACTACTACTACTACTACTACTACTACTACTACTACTAATAATAATAATAATAATAATAATGAATATAGAATAATACAAATACAAATCATAAAAAACACCAAGGTTTTAAAAGAAAATTTGATATAATAATAATAATAATAATAATAATAATAATAATAATAATAATAATAACAATAATAATAATAATAATAAATGAAAGGTAAAAAGCCTAAATTAAAAAGAAAAATATCCATATTGTAGTGTAAAAAAAAAAAAGGCCCGCCTGAGATTTCAACTTCGGTAGCCCTGCACCGTAGGCGAATGTTTTACAAAGTAAGCTACCAAGGCTTCCTAGAAAGACCATCAATTTTTTGGTCTATATGGGAAAACATGCTGAAACCTCAATTTGATTTTTAATGGAAGCGCGCGGAATGAATTTTTGTGCGCATATAAGTATGGATGAAAAAGAAAGTGAACAGGTAACCTTCAGCTGTAAGATTGGTGACATGAGTGCAAAAGTGTTTTGAATGGAAATAAAACAAAATTTATGGTATTACGGAACGGCAGTTCTTGACACGGGTTGAATCGGAAGCGCCGCGCGGAATGAGGCTATTGCATTTTGTGGACATTTTGTTTATTTTTTTATCTCAGAAACGTTTAAACGTTCGGTAAGGAAATGTCGGCTATAACGATTTCGCTGGTTTTGAGCACACAGCAGGCCGATTCGCAGCGCCCAGCACCTGCCCAGATCAGCGTCCATACCGGACAAACTTTATAGTAGAAGGACTTCCGGCTAAGCAATTTATATATATAGATAAGATAGTACACCGATCAGAACAGACATATGAACAATAAAAACAAAGTATGCAAGCATTCACACCAACCGTATACTCGCAAAAGCATACAAGGGAACAACATCCTATACAATACACTTCATATGGATAATAAAAAGTATTAATTTTAAAATACAAATGGCATTTTAGATAGACTAATAATAAGATAATAAATCTGAGAATTCACCATACAAATTTAAAAATGTAACTAAAAATTTGTTACATCTAACAATAATTAATTAATACAATGATCAGATTTAAAATTTAAAAAAAGACAAGACCGGTCTCATCTCTGTTGCAGAAATAAAATATTATCAGTAAAATAATGTATAAACTAATGCAAAATAATTATGAACAAATAGTTAGATACAAAAACATCTCCCGCTTCCATCCCACCCCCCACCCCCCTCCCCTCAGATATAAATGTACAGACTATTTACATGTCAAGCCATGGACGGCACACAGCCGGCGTCCGTCATTGGTCGGAGGGTGAGAGTCAATCAGTTTGAAGAGATGGGTCTTGAGTGCGGTTGTGAAGGCCAGGGTGGTCGGTATGTTGCGGATGTGTGATGGGAGAGAATTCCATTGTTTGGGAGCGCAGAAGGAGAAAGATCGTTCACCATATGTCTTAGTGCGTGTCTTGGGAACAAAAAGAATGCGCGCATCTGCAGAGGAGCGAAGCTGTCGAGAGGGTGAGTAGACAGAAGATCAGTAAGATAGGAGGGGCAGGAGTCAGAGAAGAAGTTGTGGCCGAGAGTGGACAGTTTGTAGTCGATGCGGGCTTGGACGGGGAGCCAGTGAAGTGAGTGGAGAAGTGGAGTGATGTGATCGCGCTTTTTTGCCTTAAGAACTACAACCTAGCAGCAGAGTTTTGGACCCTTTGCAGTTTATCGATGAAGTGTTTAGGTGAACCTGACAGAAGAGAGTTGCAATAGTCTAGACGAGAGAGAACGATGGCACAGACTAATGTTTTTGTGCACTAATAGTGAGGTAATGGCGAATGGCGGTGTAAGCAGAGCGACAGATGTGAGAGATGTGATTGTTGAGAGACATATCATCGGAGAGAATGTAGCCAAGATTCCTAGCAGAGGGAGAGAACTGTATGTCAGAGCAGCCTACTTGAAGAGAAGTGGGGAGAGACGAGGCAAAGGATGATATGTGATTGTGGATAAGGAGTGCTTCTGTCTTGTCGTCATTCAACCTCAGCCTACTGAGGGCCATCCATGACTTGACCTCATCAATGGACTCCCGCACGGTCTGGACAGCGAAGTTAACAAGAGAAGGATGGGTGGGTTTGTACAGCTGCGTGTCATCTGCGAACGACTGGCTCTCAACAGCATGCTTTTCCAGCAAGAGGAGCAGTGGCTTGGTGTACATTATGAACAAAACGGGGTCTACAACGGACCCCTGTGGAACACCGCACACCAAGTCAGCTCTGCTAAAGAAACAACCATCCACAGCGACCGCCTGAGTTCTATCGGAAAGGTAAGATTCAAACCAAGCCAAAACTGATCCAGAAATTCCAAAGTAATCCCGCATGATCTTGAATAGGGTGTGATGGTCAACGGTATCAAAGGCCGCACTAAAATCTAAGAGGATGGAGACGTTTCCGCTGTCCAGAGCGAGCAAGAAGTCATTGGTGACTTTCAGGAGTGCTGTCTCTGTGCTGTGAAAAGGTCTATAAGCTGACTGGTTTGGACTGAGAAGGGAGTTATCATTCAGGTAAGCAAAAAGTTGTTTCAAGACTAGCTTTTCAATGACTTTAGATAAAAATGACGGATTAGATACAGGTCTGTAGTTTTTCAGGTTATTCTTATCCAGACTAGGCTTCTTAAGCAAGGGTTTGATGACAGCTGACTTACATGAAAAAGGAAATGCGCCAGAAGACAAGCTCTCATTGACTATGTGGGTTATGGTTGGGAGCAACTGATCTAATGACTCAACCAACAGTGGAGTGGGGAAGGGATCCAGATAACATGACGTTGGTTTAGATTTAAGAATACAACTTTTGACCTCTTGTTCTGATACAGGGTTAAAAACATAAAAGCGTGAACTAACACCAGAAGGAGGAGACAAATCATGGGGATGGATGACATGACGGTCGAGATCAGCACGAATATCAGCTACTTTGCTTGTGAAGAAGTTGCAAAAAACATCAGGTTGCTGAGAAGTTGCGGATACACTGAGGGAAGAACAGTTGCTTTGCTACTACCTTTAAGATGGTTACAGACATCAAACAGCTGCTTGCTAGTTTCACTACAACTGATCTTATTGCTAAAATACAAAGACTTAGCGCTGGTCACAATCTGAGACCCACGCTTCTTGGCAGCGGAGTAAATCTGCTTTAAAACAACAAGGCCTGACCTCAAACACTTCTTTTCCGCACTACGCCGGTGTCTCTTGGCATCGCGGAGCTCTTTTCTAACAGGAGCGTACCGTGGAGATGACCGAGCTGATCCAACCGTGCGGCGGGTAGCGGGAGCGTGACGGTCAAGCACAGCACGCAATGCACTGTCTAGCATATCCACAGTGGGGCAGGGGGCGGGGGACACTTCAACGCTAAGGTCATGCTTAAAGGCATCTCTATCTATAGCATGCAGGCTGCGGACCTCTTTGAACTCAGGGGGAGGAGGGGAGGGGGGGGGGGCGCTAACGTTAAGGTCACAAACAACACAGAAGTGGTCCGAGGACAGCTCTTGGGTAACTGAGGTGGACGTGACAACACCATCCTGAGGCCTATGTAACACCCAATCAATAGCATATTATATAGACTATATATACCAAGTGTAGCCTCTATAGATCGAAATTTAGTTCGGCAAACTATGTCCAATTTTGTTGTGTGAATAGCAATATGATAATAATCATTGTGCCTGCAACGTTTCAGGCAATCCTACGTACTATTTTATTATTTATTGTAATTTTAGCCTCAGATGGGAGTCAAATTGCAATTTTCTAAAGTCTACAAGTAGTAGTAGTAGTAGTAGTAGTAGTAGTAGTAGTAGTAGTAGTAGTAGTAGTAGTAGTAGGACAGGCATCGCGGCCTAAAGCCTAGCGGCTTATAAAAACGTCTCCTCTCTGAAAATCCTTATCGGGAAGAGAGGGGACTATAAACTGATATAACATAACATTTATGGTATATAGTTTACATTATGATTTGCATGCAATAATTTGAAATAATCTGTTATAGTCGTATTTATAGAATAATTCTTGAAATTTGGAATCAGTGTCTATGTGGTTTTTTAAACTATTAACAGATGGTGCAAATGTAATATTTGTTGGTGAAGAATTCCAATAATTAGCTACTCTTTGTGCAAACGAAAATTGTCGTTGGTTAGCTCTACAATATTTTATAAAAATTTTACCTTTACACTTCCTAGTTCTGTTAGATTGATCAAGCAAGAAAAAAGTATTAGTATTAACATCCTCCACATCATTAATTATCTTGAATGTCTGAATTAAATCTCCCCTGATCATACGCCCTTTCAGAGAGTGTGGCTCGCCGTTGAATTTTTTCTATTGCTACCGACTGCCTTTTCAAATATGGACTCTACGTTAGCATGTTCAATATGAGGTCTTACAAAAGCTTTATACAATTTTAAAAACTTTTCTTGTTTGAAGTATGTGAAAGCTCTTTTGATTATGCCTAACATTTGGTTTGCTTTAGTTACCACTCTGAATATGTGCGTCAAATTTTAACTTGCAATCAAAAGTTACACCCAAGTCTTTTTCATTATCGCTTACATTTAATTTATAAACTTCATCTTTTATTAACATTGTATATTCGCATCCACGATTTCCTTTCCCCACATGCATAACTTTACACTTCTGCACATTTAAATATAACTTCCACTTCTCACACCATTGCTGTAGCTTATGTAAATCATCTTGAATGACCTTAGATTTCGATGTTGTATTATATATTTTAGTTTATTTTTCTTTATTTTAGTTTAGTTTATTTTATTTTTAGTTTATTATTATTTATTTTACAAAGAGTTACTGTCTCAATGAAATTTAATTTTCAATCACAAAAATGTTTGAAATTTACTTACAAGGCTTTCTGGTATTTTCATGCTCAAATTTTTTTTTTCATCTGTGCAGCTGCTCTAACTTGAAAAGTAGCAGCCTTTCTTTTTTTTTTTTTCTTTTTTTTTTTTTGACTGGTGGAGGGAGTGTAGAGTGGAGGGGTGGGGAGGGGGACATTCTATATATTTTCTGGATGTTTGCTCACAGGCTGTGAAGTCTCGTAGGCCTCAAATACTTACAATATAGTATGTATAATAGTATGTAATTGAGGCCTACGAGACTTCACAGCCTGTGGTTTGTGTCCGCTGGACACGGCTATAAACAATGACTTACTATTCACTTTTTTTTTCAACGTACCCAACTAAAGTTGCCTCTTAAGTGACGTCAATAAATTTAAAAAAAAATAATAATTAAAAAAAATTGACGGCATTAGAAGTATGACGCCATTTCCGTGGCTCATCTCGTCGGAAAAGAAGGAAGTTCTCCCTTCCTGATGAGAGACTTTTCCTTCCTTACTATTTTTCGTGAGTATGAGGCTGCAGGGTTTGAGTGCTGTAGACAAACTGCACTAGGTGCTTACTCAATTCACGATAAACATTTGCATTTCTGCGTCGGATCCCTAGCCTGCAAGCTTCGCCTATTAATAGCCTCCTACTGTGGAACAGTTTTCATATGGCTCTCGCCAACGCTCTCTGCGTTCACAGAACAGCCGTAGAAACATTATCACGTGTAGCGCGAATGGAGATGTCATCACGTTTCAGTTGAAGGTCTACATCTATCACCTTTTGCGGTTTTAGATCAGTCACATTATATATCTATTTCGCTCTATTTACAAGATTTTTCAAGTTTAGATCTAGATCCGTGTGTTCAGATCTAAATCTAAAATAATATTAAAAACAACAGCAACAACAAAGTACTGATGCATAGACATACTTAGCTCAGCCAACCATTTATCTCTTTGCAAGATCATCAGCAAGAATACCAATATCTGCCGTTCAACCACGAGAAATTCTACAAAGACCACAATAATTTTTGGTTGTCGTCGCTTTCCATGTAGAACTTTTTGAGTCACCGCTTGATTGCCCTCATCATGTCAACGACACTAACCTCATCCTCAAACATGTGAAAACAAACCATCCTTTCATAACTGTAACATTCGTGAACACAAACGAAGGCGAAGTACGGGCGGTTGTACGATGCAAGCAGAAGACTCGCTTTGTTTAATGGAGGAAAAAACCCAGAACGGTTCCAAGCATCCAACGAAACCCGACGATTAATATTACAAGCAAACCTGCCGAAGGACACAGAGAATCAGGGATACTAAGCACTACAAACTACACAATAAACTTGGAAAGAGAAGGATTCTTCGAATAGTCAGGATCCATCTCCAAGCACAACGTCTAAGCAGCCTAAAAGAAAAAAAAAGACTTCAAATAATAATAATAATAACATATATTTCAGACAAAATGGATCCCAAAAAGGAACGTAAAATGAGCACACCGCACAAAGCAGACGTGGCAGGGCCGAAGAAAGAGCTGGAGAAAGCAGAGAAACACCTGGAGATGATCAAGAAAGAAACACAAAAGACTTTCGAGTAAGTGTGCTGCGTGTATGTATGTCACTGTGTGTGTTTTACAGTAATCTGGGACCACAGTTTGGAATCTGGGAACATGGGCATGTTCCTAGATATAAGGTAAGTTTGAAAATGCAAAAAAAAAATGTATATATGTGTGTGTGCGTGTGTGTGAAGGGTGGTGGGGGGGGGGGTAGAGAGAGATCCAAAACCTTTCCAAGAGTTCTTTGTTTTGTTTTTTTTTTAATTGAATTTTAAAAGATCTATACCTAGAGCACAGAGAGAGAGAGAGAGAGAGAGAGAGAGAGAGAGAGAGAGAGAGAGAGAGAGAGAGAGAGAGAGAGAGAGATCCGAAAACAATTCATTTCTAGCCTCAATCGTCACTTGTTCACTGGCGTGTTCACAAACAACGACGCAATTTACGGGTTTGGGGAATCCAGTAAATTGCGTACCCATGAAGACACGACACTAAAATATCATCATCTGGATTTCATCAAGACGCAACGAGCAACACGTTATTACAACTAGGCTCCATGGGCTTGGGTTTGTTCAGTCTGCACACGGCACAATCGTTTATATCATTCTGTACTTCACATATTCAGAAACTTATTTTGTTATATTCAAATGCTTTTCAATTTTGGCACAAAAAGGTACAAATGGATTTGGGATTTTTTTCTCTAGAAAAAAATAAATAAATAAAATAAATAAATAAATAAAAACAAAGGCAAATGTGTAACCGTAACCTTTCCGTCGTTGGGAAGAGAAGTGTTAGGGATCTCATTTTTCTCTGGGCCAACTTGATGAAGGCCGTATTCGCCTCTTCTTTATCGATGTTTACCTTCTCCAGTCCTAAACAGATCCAGGAGCCCATTCACAGCTGAGTGAAGCGGTTGTACTGTGCGCTGTGAGACTATCCTATTGAAATTTTGAGGGGGGCGCACGTGAAATTTCTTTGCAGAGCAGCAGAGCAACGCCAAACATGGCAACACACATTTAGGCACGTCTTTAACTTTAGGGTGTCCTTTGTGCCATTCCGACACGATCTGTGACAGACTCTCCATTCTAACTTGTCTGAGCTCACTGGCTCTGCAACGCCGGAAGTTTTAAGGCTATGTGCCACAGGTACTCTGGCCGTGGGATTATGATGAATAACTCTACATGTACCTGTGCTTTGCGCAGCGGGAATCTAAACCATTTTCCTTTACGCTTGTGAAATTCTCTAGGCATTTCGCTTTTTAATGGTGTTCGCTTTTTATAATTGTTATAAGTGTTGGTTGCCTTTTACAAGTTAATAATAGTTTTAGTTGCCTTTTTATGTGTTTCAATGTAATATTTTTTATTGAATCTTTTTAACATTATGTTGTACATTTTTAGTGAATTTATTCAGACTTTATATACCTACTGTTGTTGTGTAGTATAAATGGTGTATGAATGTATCAAGCGCGGAGAGCACAGCCACTTGTGGCTGTGATGCGGCGCTATATAAATCTACATTTATTATTATTATTATTATTATTATTATTATTATTATTATTATTATTATTATTATTATTATTACATAAACCCTCACAGCCGATCTACAACGAAACATATAAAGCATGGAGAGGGGATGCTACAGAAGACTTCTGGGCATTTCCTATACCCAGCACATTCACCAACAACGAAGTCCAACAGACCATCACTCAAGCCATTGGACAACACGATGATATACTCACCGTGGTGAAGACACGGAAACTCCGAGGGTATGGCCACGCCATCAGATCATCAGGCCTTGCAAAGACCATCCTGCAATCCAGAATTGACCCAGCGCGTGTCTGTGGTGCTACAGAAGACTTCTAGGCATTTCCTAGAAGTCCGACAGACCATCACACAAGCCATTGGACAACACGATGACATGCTCATAGTGGTGAAGAAATGGAAAGTCCGATGGTAGGGCCACGTAACCAGAGCATTAGGCCTTGCAAAAACCAAGGCACGGAGCAAGGAGGCGCAAGAAGAGGGAGACAGAAAAAGAGGTGGGAGGACAACATTCGAGAATGGACTGGCTTGACAAAGCCATGAGGGTTACTGAGGACAGAGAAAGGTGGAGTACGCTGGTTAAACGATCATCTGTGGTGCCCCAACGACCTTCGAGTTATGAGATAGGATATGATAGGAATCCATACCAAATGTAGAAGAACCGCAAAACATTGCTTTTGAGCCTCACAGACGTAATGGCGGGGTAGCTTAAACCGGTTTAAATTGTATAGGCATCTTCGTTGAATTTGCATAAAATTTAATGCTACACTGACTCTCTTGTTCCTCATTCCATTCAGTCGGGGATGAATATGATATGTAATTATTAAAGACGTCTTGTAAGTTTCCTTTGCCGCTCTATTTAGATGTTTATGAAGAGCAGTTTTAGTTTACATAGGCATAGTCGACGTCTAACATTGCGGGCAGGAGTGGTAGCTAGAGGTAGGAGGGGATGAAAGGGGAGGGAGGAAGACGAGAATTAAATTTCGTATTTTGACATGTTGATTTCGACAGACTGCACCCAAACCAATAATTAAAAGGATTGCTAGGCTGTTTGTTGTTTGTAGATTATAGTCACACGACACTTTCGCATATAGGTGACTACTGGACCGATTTATACTGACACCAGCGGGCCAGTTGTTGGTAAAGGGGAAAATAATATGATCACACGTTGACCAATCCGGGATTCGAACCAGCGACCTTTCGGTTACTAGCAAGACGCTCTTACCAACTGAGCTACCCGGCCCCATATTGCTAGGCTGTTAATGAATTGCCTTTTTATACAGTGCAGTTACCCGTGGAAAAATAAATGTTCAGAGCTGTGGCCGTAAACAGGCTCGATCTCAAATGCACTGTCAAAGTTTCCAACAAGCTATAAATGAATGCGCGTTTAAATCTAGTTAGGTCTGTTACTTAAAAAAAAAAAAAATTTTGGGGGGGGGAGGGGGGGGGGCAGGAGGGGGAGGCGGAGGGGACTTGTGGAGGGGACAGAATGATCGGGTTCTTTATCATGCTGCTGAAACGCCAATGGGGAAGTGAAACATCTTTTAAAGAGTCATATAAAGTCGGCGTCAGCGTTGAGGTTCGCACGAGGGGCCGAGTAGCTCAGTTGGTAAGAGCGTCTTGCTAGTAACCGAAAGGTCGCTGGTTCGAATCCCGGATTGGTCAACGTGTTGATAAAATATTATTTTCCCCTTTACCAACAACTGGCCCGCTGGTGTCAGTATAAATCGGTCCAGTAGTCACCTATATGCGAAAGTGTCGTGTGACTATAATCAAAGAAAGTACAGCTACGCAAAGAAGGTTCATCCCGGCGAAGGCCTATATAAAGTTACAAAACGTAGCCACTCGTAGCGCCCCCCAGCGATTCCCGTGATAAATGATTCCAAGGGCGATAATTTGTTCTTAGCGCTATGTAAACAAACCGCTTCAGTAGATTATGTTCCGGACACTCGCTTGCTTAAATTAACAAGCGATTCTGCTTTTTTTTTTTGAAAGTAAGTTAATAAGTGTCTGGTTTTAATAATGTAAATACAGCTTGCCAACAAGTTGCTTGAATTATGCATTCAGCCGATTAAATTACCGTACCAATGCTGATGATTCAGTAGGCCTGTACTCGGCCTGTACTCATCCTAGATCCGTCAAAACTCAAACCCAAAAGTAAGCTTGAATACCGGTAATAGCTTTTCTGAACATTGCTTGATTTAGCATTTCCAGTTAATAACTGTGTTCCAATCTACTGTTTATCTCATTTACACTGCACTTCTGATTTTAATCGCTGCTAACCTACTGTTAGGCTCTCATCTTAAAATTATATTTACTGCTTTCGATCAACTGTGTAAATAAGCCTATAAATTATTAGGCCTACTGTTTATCATCATCATTTTCATCATCATCATCATCATCATCATTATGGTTTAATATAGGCTATCTCTATAATAGAACTGTAGTTGCAAAAGGAAATTTGATAGGTTAAGATAGACTAAAGAAAAAGAACAGACATGTGTGTGTATGTGTATATGTATATATTGCACAATGTTAATATTCTTCTGCCAAATTTAACTCTGAAATTTACTCGCACAGGGATAGGCTTATATAAGCATGCTTGTTGCTTGTCCCTGCTGCTTGTGATGTATATATTTTATATGTATTCTGAAGAAATAAATAATATATAAACCGACATCAAGACTATAGAAGTAGAGAAATAAAGCAATGCAACAAGAAGAGTGAACAGTGAAGCTTTTAAAGAAAACACATTTAACGTTTAAAAGCATTATTTTTTTTTTTTGCATGAATCATTACATTGGAAATTGCACCTAGATAAGACCAAAAAGTGCAACAATAAAAATAGTCAAATAAGAAATATTTGTAGTCATTTATAATATTAGATCTGTACATTGCAGCAGGCTGCATCAATTATGTTACTTTATTGTTAAACCATCATGCATTTATAAAAGCTGAAAAAAATAGCTTCAAACATTTGTGTTTCTTTTTCTGACATTTAATATGAATATTATAGCAACAAAAAGCAACAATGATGACTCTCTCTCTCTCTCTCTCTCTCTCTCTCTCTCTCTCTCTCTCTCTCTCTCTCTCTCTCAACAAAATCTGATAATACTAGACAATTAACTAGTAGCATTATACATTAAAAGGATAAGAATTAATAGTTTTTGCTCTTGGATTTTTATTCTTAGATGCATTTATGAAGAATTATTTGCTTAAAAATTACTTCTTTTTTTTATAGTTTTTCTTTACAAGACATCTGTACACGCCAAGTTCAACGAAATGGAATGTATTAAAATAAGAAAACTTACGAAGGAAATACTAAAACGTCTTTGCTTTTCTCATTATAATGCTGATAAATGCATTAAGCAGCTTACTGCTGTTATTTTGTAGTTTAGTAACACTTATGAAAAAAACAACACATTTCTTCATTCTTCTTTGATTTAAGCAAGCGAGTGTCCGGAACATAATCTACTGAAGCGGTTTGTTTACATAGCGCTAAGAACAAATTATCGCCCTTGGAATCATTTATCACGGGAATCGCTGGGGGGCGCTCGCAACTTCCGTTTCGCAGTAAGAGTCGAAATGAACCTTCTTTGCGTAGCTGTACTTTCTTTGCTATAATCTACAAACAACAACAGGTTCGCACCAAGAGAGCGCGTTACACAGTGAGCGGCCTATCACTGATGATCATGTTCCATTTATAACGCGCGTGTCTCCATCCATTGTCGAATGCTCAGGGCGCTGGCCGATACAGGATCTAACTCAAGCCGCCTGAAGCGCCCACTTGCAGCCTTTGGGCGCATCAGGTGACGCCCAGACGACTGTGCACAATCCTGTGCGACCGAGCGTGGGAGGAAGGGACCTTGTGCGTGCTGTGTGTAGTTGTGTAGCTAGTACTCACCCCGTATAGGACATGAGCGTCAGGATGTTTAAAGTCCATGTGATGGAATGCGTGCGTGCGCAGACTAGACCTCGGTTTATACTCTCGTCTCAAGGAGTAGTGTACATGTAAGTAGTACTGTATTTGCATGAAACCAAAAAATTTTGTAATCTTAACAATGGCAGATTTAATTGTTGATCTTTGAGGGATCATAGAACTGAAAACCTTAGTTAGTTATTCATTGCTTACAGGGTCCAGCGGACTGCAAAGAGCCGAATCAGGACCACAAAATCAAGAACACAACTTCGCAGAAAGAGGACTCGCCCCTAATCCGCATAAAAGATCTGCCGAAACAACCCTAGTGGTAACACTAAAGGCAATCCACCAGCCGGTCAATTTACAATAAAGACATCCCACGTAGGGAACGCTGAGGCTATCCTCTAATTTATCTAACCCCCGTTTAAAAAAAAAAAAAAGAATACAAACATCATTATAAAATATTAACAAAACACATACATGTACATATAAAATGCCTACATTCCCAAATAATAACATCATATGAAAGCCCCAGTGACCATTTGGCAGAAAGCGTCCAATATTCCCAAGCTGATCCAACAGACCTCACACATAAATGAGGAGTTTTATCCCGGAAGAGTTTTCAAGAAAAAGGTAGGTGATTGGTCTAGCGAAGAAGAAGATAGTATAGTAGATTGATAGAACAGAGTAAGAATGAGAAAGAACAAAGGAGAAAAACAGCGACAGTGGGAATTTAAAGGACTAAATTTCCAGAAAGTGGAGATAGTACTACTATTTATACTAAAAAAACACGGCACTCCCACGGGGGACTGAAAACCTTTGGAAGGAACAGAGATATACATTTAGGGGGAGAGAAACATAGACCTCCTGGAACATAGATTTTATTTATTAAATAAGAAAAGAAAAAAAATTCCCTGGAGAGCTTGCCTCCGGACCCTCCTAGAGGGCTAGTGCTTCGCGCTGTCAATGCGTCCCCTCTCAATCCCTACTTCAGTTCTTTTGTTTTCTTTTCAACAAAACTTTTTGATGCCTGGTGTAATTAAAATGGCGACGAATGTGCCTTTATGCACACTATATACTTACAACATCATCAAAGCCTCATTCTACAACGAACAGTCTAATCTAACCAACAGTAACGATTTAAGACATTAGACAGCAAGAGTGACTCAGTGATCCATGGCGCAAACCACGTGTACATTTCATGCGGCTTAGGAGATGCAAGTGCGACCCTGACGTCAACAAACTAGTCAAACAAAGTAGTGATCAGATCATTTTAAGAAGAAAACGTCGGGTTGAATATATTTCCGCTATTTGAATAATATAATCATAGCTATGATCTATCCTATCCTATTCTATCCCGTAACTCGGAGGTCGTAGGGCACCACAGATGATCGTTTAACCAGCGCACTCCATCTATGATCTATCGTAACAAATAATACAATCATACCTATGATCTATCGTAACCAGGCATCACCTTTTCTCGGAGGCAACGAAAAGTTGTAATTATGGCGGGGCTTGAACTTCTGCGATACATTGGCGAAGCCGACTTCACATTTCCCCATCTTTACTATATCTGCATCATAGATCTACAACGATGTCTAGGGTATTCTGCTGTTCGCGATGATTTTTATGATCCCCAACCTCCCCCCCCCCCTCTCTGTCTGTCTGTCTGTCTGTCTGTCTGTCTGTCTGTCTGTCTCTCTCTCTCTCTCTCTCTCTCTCTCTCTCTCTCTCTCTCTCTCTCTCTCTCTCTCTCTCTCTTTCCTGATCAGACAACAATGCCGAATGCGAACAAGAAGTAAAGAGGCCAATTCAAATGATTTTTTTAAATCACAAAAAGTTCTACGGGGCACGTCGATGCTCGAACACATTGTTACTAAAGGTGTTGGGGAAGAAGGACTACTACTACTACTACTACTACTACTACTACTACTACTACTACTACTACTACTACTGCTACTACTACTACTACTACTACTACTACTACTACTACTCCCCCCAAGAAAAAAAATTAAAGCATTTGGTTTTATGAAAGCCAAACGAGAAGTGAACAAAGTACTATTACATGTAATTTTATCATCTTTCCTCCGACCTAACTGTGAGCTCCGGCATTAACATCATTTTGCATGAACATGTTATCAGGAGAGAAAGGAAGCAGATGGAGAAGAAGATCACCCAGAACCGCAAAGAATCCACTGCCAGCAGAGACAGCAAGGAGCCTGTTCCTGCCGAACAAGGCCCCAGCGGCAGGCGAACGAGCGTCGCCACAACCTCTGGCGTAACAGTAAAGTTACGCTGCTGCTGCTGCTGATGATGACGATGATGATGATGATGATGATGATGATGATGATGATGATGATGATGATGATGATGATGATGATATGGACATGTATTTATAACTTCACCTTTTTAATGCCGGTATTGTATTCAAAGGGTGAAAAATCATTCATATCAATGCCCACAGCCTACAACCTTTTGGCAAGGTCGGACACAAAGTTTAGACTCAATTTTCGCAAATATCAGACAAAAACACTCACACACACCACTGACTCATGGGTGAGTCCTCTTTCAACAAAGTTGTGGTCCTGATTTTGTGGTCCTGATTCGGCTCTTTGCAGTCCGCTGGACCCTGTAAGCAATGAACTAACACAAAATGTATGAATATGTAATATAAGCAAATAGGCATCTCTTTTTGTGAATGCAACATTTTTTTGGTTTTGCGCAATTTTGGTCTGGACTTCAGACGCAATTGAAGCATTGTTAGTCCGCGTGTGGCGTAGTTACAGTTTCTTTTCTTCTATATTATTAAAAAAACGAACAAACACAACCTATGTATCCTTACTAATTTGAAATCTATAGTTCGTCTATGCATGAGTGTCGATGTATGTTTAAAGCTGAAGTAGTGGACACATTTTGCTTTACGTTTTACGGCTTATGCATCGGGTTGAGATTTTTTCACTGACTAGAATTTTGACGGGTTGCCACACTTTATGAGTTTCGTGGCCACATTTGGCTTACGTTTTACGGCTTATGCATTGGGTCGGAGGTAGTGGCGCCAGGCTTATCACGGCCCGGTTCGAATTTCTAAAAGCGTGTAGCTGTGTAATTTCTCTACAACAATGAAGGCACTGTTTCATGATGATGGATTGTACTTTTTCACGATTTGACTATAATATGAAACAACAATGACAAGCAATAAGTGAATTCAACTGCATGAGCTCGCCATGTCTTGCGTGCAATCATGCGTGTTGGAGGAGTTTAGGTTGCCCTCTAAACTCGTGACGTCACACTCACGCTTCTGATTGGTCATCGTAAGCCCGATTTCTGTATTTTTTCAAAAGAAATCAAACATGCGCTATCCTTGTGAAATTTTACGTTAACCAGTACGCGTAACACAAGTGTGGCCGGGCCTTAACTGAAAGAATGTAGAAATGATGTAATAACTCGGTGTTTAAAAACGAAGATTTCCCGTCATATTTGACAGTATCACCATTGCCTTATTGAAGTCAAGATCAACGTTTTTCTGTATGGCTCGAGTCCATTTCAGCGGAATTGACCCAGCGCGTGTCTGTGGTGCTACAGAAGACTTCTGGGCATTTCCTATACCCAGCACATCACCAACAACGAAGTCCGACAGACCATCGCACAAGCCATTGGACAACACGATGACATGCTCATAGTGGTGAAGAAATGGAAACTCCGATGGTAGGGCCACGTCACCAGAGCATTAGGCCTTGCAAAAACCAAGGCACGGAGCAAGGAGGCGCAAGAAGAGGGAGACAGAAAAAGAGGTGGGAGGACAACATTCGAGAATGGACTGGTTTGACACTGAACGAAGCCACGAGGGTTGCTGAGGACAGAGGAAGATGGAGTACGCTGGTTAAACGATCATCTGTGGTGCCCCAACGACCTTTGAGTTACGGGATTGGGTAGGATAGGATAGGAAGGTATCTGACGAAGACACTAAAAGGTCGAAACAGCTGTCACATATTTTGCTCTCAAACAGTGGTCCTCATATATAAATGTATTATATAATTTTGCTCTAGTTTTTTTCTTCATTTTGTTTAATTTTTTTAACTGTTATTGCTTTTAAAAAAATCCTTTCTTCTGAGTGACTGCTCAACGATGTGTTTTAAATGTTATTTTTTGGCATGTTTTTATTGTTTTCATTTGTTTGGTATGTATCCTCTCTCTCTCTCTCTCTCTCTCTCTCTCTCTCTCTCTCTCTCTCTCTCTCTCTCTCTCTCTCTCTCTCTCTCTCTCTCTCTCTCTCTCTCTCTCTTTCTCTGTGAGTGTGTGTGTGCACTTACATAAACGTACAAAGGGGTCCCAGACCTTGCCTTTCTTAGTAACAAATGGATTCATTTGCAAGGAACGCACTTTTTTCCAGGACCCAACACATTTCTCTACGTACACGGGATTGCTCTTTTAGTGCATGGGAGTGCAATTGTAGTGCATGAGAGTGTTTTAAGTACAAGGGAGTGCTTTCTCCAGGACGGAGCAAATGCAAATTTTGAAGCAAAGTCGATTTATTTCGTCCCCTATAGGAGACGAAAGTCAACCTTTTAGATGGAAAGAGCCAATATTGCATCAGATTCTTACTTTCTTTTTAAAAGATGAATTTTGCGCTCTTTCCGTTAAAAAAAAAAACCAACACTTTCCGATTGCTATATTCTTAAATAAATGCAGTTCTGACATTTTACAAATATGTGTGTGTGTGTGTGTGTGTTTTTGTGTGTGGGTGTGGGCATGTTTACACGGTGTTATTTGGACAAACCAGTGAACATCTACATAACTTGTTTTGACAGACCTACTTGTTTTGACGTCAAGCCAATGATCCTTTAGGGTTAGGGCTGTGTTACGGTAAGGGTTAGGATTAGTGTTTGAACACTTAAAAGTACTTAAAAATGGGGACGTAATATGATCCATTGTCAGTACAACGTATGTGGCGTTTCAGGAAAGTCATGATAACACTGTGTACGTATGCTTGTGTGTGTATGGGTATGTGTGTGTGTGTGTTTGTTTTTCAGCAAGACTATGATCAGCAGAGCATGCAAGGGAGCCAGTTTGACCAAGGCCGCTCCCGAAAAAGTAGTCTTCAGAGCAGGGTGAGTGTGGGTACTACCGTACATGTAGACCTGCTTGGAAAGTTAAGGGATGGGTCGTTGTGAGTGCACTGAGGAGTGTGCGTCAACATTACATTAGACTTTTAATTAATAGCTATACCTGCATAAACGTACCGCAACAAGAGTTTTTACTGCTTATCAGCTGTTTTTATTTATTTATTTATAATGAATTAATTTATTTAAGATTTGATTTCTTTTCTTCTCGGATGCTGCCTTGCATTCCTAGTGCGAGAACGTTTTCGCAGCAAAATATTGTCCTTGTGCATTAATTGTTAACGAGTCACTTGGCCACAAAGAAGCTGTTCTCTGTTTTCCGTTTTATTGAGAAACTTTTCCGCCTTACCAAAAAAAAAAAAAAAAAAAAAAAAAAAAAAAGAATAAGAAGAAAAAAAAAAGATACAGCAACCGACATTCGCTTACGTACAAGTCATAGGCGCTTGTATCTGGACACGCGAGCGCCGAGCGCCTATACCTGTGACGCGTCTTTAATACTAGATAACCAAAGGGAGATGTGTCATAGGCATAGGCGCTCACCGGTCCAGATACGCGTCACAGGCATAGGCAAATACAAGCGCCTGTAGTACATGTGCATTAAAGCGCCTGTGGTACATGTGCATTAATTTTCATTTCAGAATCCATCATTTTCACAGGAGAGCTCACAGTGAGTCATTTTGTTTATATTATAACTCTTTATCATTACTAGCATGCTGCCGTATGCATCGGGCATGAAAACAGTTGGGGTGACAAACAAGAGGAAATTAAGTAGGGATTGAGAACGGAGAGCATCGACAGCGCGAAGAGCCTCGCCCTCTAGGGGGATCTGGGTTCATGCTTCGGGCATGATGAACTTTTTTTTTTTGTTTTAAATTAATTATCGGGTGCGAACTTCCATCTGTCGCCTCGATCTACAACACGCGCTTGGTCCGTAGAGCTAGAAACATCACAGCTGACCCCTCACACCCAGCCGGCCATCTGTTCGAGCTCCTCCCGTCCGGCAGGCGCTTCAGAGCCCTCAAAACCAGAACAAACCGTTTTAGATATTCTTTTTTTCCAGAGGCTGCTCTCGCTTTAAATTCCTCATAATGTCAAATTCATAATGCTGTAACTGACGTCACGTGATAATCCACTGGCACCTACTTGTTTATTTGTACTATTTGTTGTTTGCGTGTGTATGTGCGCACGCTTGATCGGTATTTTATTAGCTGGTAAACGTGTGTTTGCATGTATGTTTTATGAATGTTACTGCCACATCGCAACATATTCCAAGTGCATGTTTTATGTCAATTTGGCCAATAAACTTCGTTGAATCGTTGAATTAACAACTTAAACGCCCCCTTCTCTCGTTCAGCATAATAATTTCAATAAAACATCTGTTGCAACATAATTATATATTGGGGTTACTTGAAAAGATTTTCATAATTCTATCCTAAGGCCTACATAATTATATATTGGGGTTACTTGAAAAGATTTTCATAATTCTATACCAAATCCTACATAATTACCATGAGGAGGGGTAAATCTTTACCTTCCGCTGGTTTGGACTTGTCTGGTATTCAGAGAAGTTGTAACTGCCCTGCCACTCGGCCAAACGGTCGATAATTTTACCGACGCTAACCCCCTCCGGTAACATGTACCTTTGCCGAGGTAAAAATGGCGAATGCAATTGTTTTCGCAATGATTTTGCATTGGAGACGAAGGAACAGCGTCTTTCGGGACAGATGAAATCCTCTAAATATAATTGATGATGTAGAACATGACAGGAAATTCACATTTCGAAGAATCGACATCGTGCGAATTGTGGATGAAAAAGGAGAGGAGTTGCAACATGCGAACCGGCATCGTCACTTCTTCCTTCACTGCAACTGTGTTTAGCCTTAGGTTTCTAGTTCTATTTATCCTTGTGCCATTTAAATTGCCGTAAAATACTTTATAATTTTGATGGTAGATTAATGGCCAAAATTACGAAAGTAAAATGTTTTTGGATTCCTCTTTCAATTCTAATTAAACAAAATATTTTTGATGGGAAAAGTTGCTTTTTTTCGTGTGATCCGTCGTCTGCCATGGAAGCTGTTGTGTCGTTGTCATCGAAAAGCGCATGCGTAATAGAAGGGGATTCAAATTAAGCTCGAGGTAGGGACCATGCGTCAGTTAGGCCCTTTAGTACCGAGCTAAGTTTACCGGCAGTGTTCTCCAACTCTAAGGTAAGAAAAAATTACATTCAGATAACCTATTGAAGGGTTTGCAAGCAGGTCTCTCTCAGGGCTGGCGTGCATGAACGAACTTAAAAGCCGACTTAGACTTAAGTAGCATGTTTCAGTGAAGCGTTAAGTCTAAGTCGACTTTTAAGTTCGTTCATGCACGCCAGCCTGGTGAATTACCCAAGGATTATGCGCTTACTTGTGTTCTATACTTTGACGTAGTAAGGAATTAGAACGAATCAAACGTCTGTCAGTTTGGCGGTCCGTCCGTCGCGCAACATATCTCAAGAACCACTAGACATATTTTATTCAAACTGCATTATTAACATTACATGGATTAGTGACCAGCTTCCCGTGTCATCATATTTGTTCAATCCCATTAATCAAGGTCCCTGTGGTCAAACCTTTCATACCAAAAAAAACAAAAACAACCAAACAAACCCGTTGTGCTCAATATAAAGTGAAACACGTAGGCACCCACAAAATAACACATTAATTATTTTAATTAGTTTAAAAAAAAAACACGCCGTGACATCATTAGCAGCAACAGCAGCAGTACCATCATCATTAACCTATAAACGATGGTTAACTAACAAAGGCATGAATCCTTTGCCACGCGCACTCTCAATATGCAAACGAGACATTGACTCTCTCTCTCTCTCTCTCTCTGTCTCTCTGTCTCTGTCTCTCGCTCTCTCCTATCCTATCCCGCAACTCGAAGGTCGTTGGGGCACCACAGATGATCGTTTAACCAGCGTACTCCAGCTTTCTCTGTCCTCAGCAATCCTCACAGCGACCTCCGAGTTACGGGATGGGATAGGATAGGAATACAGATTTTGTTTCTTAAGTTTGGTTTATTTTCGAAGTGTTTCTGCATTCTGATCAAAGGTTCAGGCTCACTTTGAAGTGGCTGTGTGCACTTGCCATCTTACACAGATATCAGTGTTTGTTTGACGCATTTGTTTGGCTGGTAAAATACACTATCAGGAAGGCAAATGTTTATTAAGAAAGGTAATTATCCTGCTCTCAAAGGTAGACAATGAGTGCGACGTCCTGGTTTTCCATGTGCTTCTCCATAAGCTAAAAGAGCTGAAATGCATGCAGTACAATTGCATTCAAAAAGCCTGGTTCTTCTGAAGCGTTTCGACCTTTACCAAAGGTCTTATCAGAGGAGGGTTGGCCTTGAATGCTTAGACTACATTGAGTGCAGTCTATATGTACTGCATGGGTAGTCACAAAGACACTGTTGAGACATTAGGAAGAAGCTCAGAAATTGAAAAATACCCCAGTTGCTATACCGTGAGAATGGTTTTGAAAAAGGTTTTCAATTAATCGTAAAATTTATAATAAATTCTTGCAGATTATTCAAAAATTCAAAATCTGTTCAGTGGTATTTCGCTTTGCCCTGAATCCTGCTTGTTCTTCAGCTATGATTTGTTCAGCTTATGGTTTCAAATTGTTGAGTATTATTTTCAGATGCCCTTGCAGATCACGAAGGCACAGTCAGCATAGGGGGAAGACCAATCTCCACCCTCCGTTTTGCGGATGACATTGATGGATTGGCTGGAGAGCAACAAGAATTTGAGCAGCTGGTACAGAGGCTTGACACCACCTCCAGAGCCTATGAAATGGAAATAAGTGCAGAGAAGACCAAAATGATTATCAACAGCACAAATGGCATCAACATGGACATCAAAGTCCAAGAGCAGTCCCTCAACACAGTGCATAGCATCAATATTTAGGAGCCATTGTATCAGACAATGGGTCCCGACTTGAATTCCTCTCCAGGATCGCACAAATAACTGCTGCCCTCACAAGGTTGAAGCCCATTTGGAAAGACAGGACCATCAGTCTACACTCCAAGATAAGGCTGCTGCGCTCCTTTGTCATCTCCAGCTTCCTTTATGCTTGCGAAACATGGACCCTCACAGCAGATCTACAACGAAGAATACAAAGCATGGAGATGAGGTGCTACAGAAGATTTCTGGGCATTTCCTATACCCAGCACATCACCAACAACGAAGTCCGAAAGACCATCACACAAGCCATTGGACAACATGATGACATGCTCACAGTGGTGAAGAAACTGAAACTCCGAGGGTATGGCCACGTCACCAGCGAATCAGGCCTTGCAAAGACCATCCTGCAAGGCACGGTGACAGGATGCAGAAGAAGAGGTAGATATAAAAAGAGGTGGGAGGAAAACTTCGAGAATGGACTGGCTTGACACTGAACGAAGCCATGAGGGTTGCTGAGGACAGAGAAAGATGGAGTTACGCTGGTTAAACGATCATTAGTGGTGCCGCAACGATCTTCGAGTTACGGGATAAGATAGGATAGGATAATACATTTTCTCAAAATGGCTAGCACCGTAATACTTGCTGAACATTATAAATTATATTGTAACCTTCTGTGTGCAGCAACTTTCAAAGTGAGTATTTAATAAACAGTTTTCTTCTTTTTAATTTAAACACCACAACTCTGTTTAATATTAATTTGAGCTATTCGATTAAAGTCGCTTTCCTTCGTGTTTTCTTACACGGGTGGTCTGTCTCAGTTCTCCTACAGTTTGTATTGCCGATAGCTTCATTAGTATCTCCTGCTCTTGTTTGTCCAATCGAATAGCTCAAGTTAGGATGTGAAACTGAATAACCATTGAAGTTTACCGTCTCACACCCACCGTTGGTGCTATACGGCAGACGGAAAATATAAGGTGCTATACGGCAGACGGGAAATATAAATCATCCCTTGGAAAGAAGCGGGGCGGAGATCTTAATGGACACTGAAATACCAGAGCCATCATACTGTCAGATGGACAGTGAAAATAGCCACTTTTTATCTTGCCCAACGCGGGGATTCGAACCTGACTCAACTGTGTGCCAAACGGACACTTTACCACTGAGCTAAAGCAGTGAGCCGTTGCGATGTTTACTATTGAAATCTGTGTCTAAACGGTGTCTAAACCCATGATTGTGCACGCCCGCGCGAGTTCAAAGCTTTACGTCTAACCGCAAATGCGGTAAGGACAAGAGGTTTTTCAGGAGGTCTGCAGCGAAGTAGAAACTTTGGCCACTGGTGGGCCAGTCACCCTCGATTAGACGCCAGAGTCAACAATACAATACAAAGTTATTGCTTTAGGTCCAGCGGACTCTTCCGAGCCAAATCAGGACCAACGCCAGAGTCGCCCTCGGGGTGAGGTCCGTATCTGGGCGCCCAGTTTAGTTAACCGCTCACTGCCCTGTGGAGCAGCTCCCGAAAGTCAGCTGGAAAAAAGGTGCCCCAGGGTAAACGATTGAAGTCTGTTTAAGCAGACACAGAAGGTAGGCATGGCCAGCAGCTGGCACACAGGTCTGCAGTCCAGTACACGACCCCGCCGCGACAGCCAGTCTGGAGAGTTGAGGCCTACAACAATAGTGTAGACACCGGCCGGGGACGACGCGAGCCTGGTACTATAGAGGTGAGACCAGTTATCGTAGACAATGGGCTTGGGGTTAATCGGAATCACTCTCGACCAATTTATTCCCGTCCTTCTTTCAGTTACCCCACATGAGAGACAGTCAGAAGCCTTGAGGCAGCTACGGTTTCTGCATGACACAGTCCTCCTCATGATTCACGAAGCAGAAATTAAAGTTTCGGTACGTGCATCCTCACCATCATCCTCTTCAACGTGGTCGTTGTCTGTATTTCCGTCATCGCCTTTGCCATTTTAGTTATCGTAGTCGTTATCGTCGGGTCATTGTTATACTTTAATCAGGTCGTTTAATGATTCTCGGTATTGTCTTTAATTATGTCAGTGGCACGGGTGCCATTCTTACAAAATTAATGTAGTAAAACTCAAGCGCCTACCAAACCTAAAGGTCATTGACATGATCTTGACCTACTTGTGACTTTGTGAGGTCGACGTGTTGACACTACCTTGACCTACTTGTGACTTTGTGAGGTCGATGGGTTAGTGTACTGGTAACCTATATATACACAGCCTAACCAAGCGTCCCCTACTCCTTTGGAAGAGAATATAAACCGAGGTCTAGTCTATACACGCACGCATTCAATAGCACCGATTTTAAAGATCCTGACGCTCATAATAATAATAATAATAATAATAATAATAATAATAATAATAATAATAATAATAATATGGGTGCCTGTTTATAATAGCTGAATGCAAAATATCCTAGATCAAAATAAAGTGTGCATGCAAGTCTCTCTGTTAACTACTACACCCACAAATTCACAGATTCTCACCAACACAGGCAAACACATACACAAATATAAGCTCCATGCTCTCAATACTTTATATAAATAAACCACAATATTTTACACCAATCTTTCACATCTTTGCTCTGTGGGTTCGGGCAAATAGAATAGACCCAACGTTTCCCGGCGTGTCGTAAGAGGCGACTAACAGGGGTGATGTTAGCACGGCATCACTGGGCGAAAGTCTTCTACACAGAAGTCACCGGCCAGGGCGGAGGAACCTCACGTTACTACAGGTTCAACGACCACGTGCTCAGGGCCAAGGCGAGCCACACTGTATTCGTGGATTTCGGCTGTGGCCAACAGCCTGGAGAGGATTGGGCCCTGCCAGGTCTTTTTTGCCCAAGACACAACACATGATGAGGCTATCCACTAATTCCATGCCGGATCGGTCGTCGCCCGGCTACACAAGGACCGCGCCTTCCGTTGGCCACCAGGACGGAGGTGAAAAGTATGCTACTGATGGACAAACTAGCAAGATCCGCACGAGAAACAACATCGTCATAGGAACCTGGAATGTCAGGACCCTAACTGCGGAAGGAAAATTAGAAGAACTGGCCCACGAGCTGGACCACTATCGATGGAACGTTCTAGGTATCAGCGAACTGCGCTGGAAAGGCCTAGGTGAAACAACGACTGACAAAGGCCACAAGCTCTATTTCAGCGGTAGAGATGACAGGCACGAACACGGCGTTGGATTCTTGGTCCACAAGAACATTCTAGCCACTGTCATGGGTTGCCGCCCAGTCTCCAGTAGACTCATTACCATCCGTCTGAGAGCAACCCCTTTCAACATTACCATCATCCAGGCCTATGCCCCAACATCAGACTATGAAGACAGCGAAGTGGAGGATTTTTATGAAAATATACAGGCGGTCCTTGACCAAGTGCCGAAGAAGGACATAGTCATAGTGCAAGGCGACTGGAATGCCAAGGTTGGCCAAGATGCGCACCACAACTGGGGAGACACATGCGGACCCCACTGCAACAACGAGACAAATGACAGGGGTCTGAGGCTATTGGAGTTTGCCAGATACAACAATCTGGTACTGGCAAACACGCTTGGTCTCCACAAAAAATCCAGACGATGGACATGGCACAGTTCCGGCGGGGAACATCACAACCAGATCGACTACATCATGGTCAAGAAACGCTTCAGATCAAGCATCAACATTGGCAGGACACGCACTTTTCCAGGAGCAGACATTGGAAATGACCACGATCTCGTGATGATGTCTTTCCGGCTCCATTTGAAGAGAGTAAATACAGCAAAGTGCACTAGGCTGAAGTTCGACCTGGACAAACTGCAAGACCCGGAGGTGGCAAAAATATTTCAGGCCACAATTGGAGGGAAATTTGCACCACTGCTTATTTTGGGGGCAGGCGAAGTAGATGTCAACACCATGACCAATACCTTCAACTCAGCTGTAACAGATGCCGCCACTGAGATCCTTGGCAAGCACCGACCAAAGAAGAAGCCGTGGATCACACCTGAACTTTTGGATCTGTGTGATAAACGAAGAGAGTTAAAAAAGAAAAAGAACACCTCACAGGGAGCTGATGTCTACCGAAAAATCAACAATGACATCCGAAAAGGCATGCGCACAGCAAAGGAGAACTGGATAGAAGATCAATGCCAGGAAATAGAGAACAATCTGAACAAGAACAACAGCAAGAAGGCCTACCAGACTGTGAAGCGGCTGACAAGTGTTAAACAGCCCAAAGTCTCCACTATCCAAAGCAAGTCTGGCATTTGCCTTACAGAAGAACAAGAAGTCTTGGACAGATGGACAGAGTACTGCTCTGACCTTTACAACCATACACCAAATGGAGACCCATCAGTTCTAGCATGTCCCGAGAGCAGAGAAGAAGAAGAAATCCTCCCAATTCTCCGGGAAGAAGTTGAGGCAGCAGTGCAATCGCTGAAGAAAGGGAAGTCAGCGGGAGTGGACAACATACCAGCGGAACTGCTACAAGCAGGAGGAGAAGCGATGACTGATGCTCTCACCATTATCTGCAACAAGATCTGGCAGAGTGGGGAATGGCCTACACCATGGACCCAGTCGCTTGTCATCACTCTTCCCAAAAAAGGTAACCTTCAGGAGTGTGAAAATTACCGCACCATCAGCCTCATCAGCCATCCCAGCAAGGTCCTCCTGAAAATAATACTCAACAGGTTGAAACCACAAGCTGAACAAATCATAGCTGAAGAACAAGCAGGATTCATGGCAGGGCGAAGTACCACTGAACAGATTTTCAACCTCAGAATAATCTGTGAGAAATACCTACAGCACCAACAACATCTATATCATGTGTTCATAGACTTCAAGAAGGCATTTGACCGAGTCTGGCATGCAGCTCTATGGGCAACCATGAAAGTGTACAACATCAGCCCTAAAATTATAGAAGTCATCAAAAGCCTGTATGACAAGGCTACCAGTGCAGTCCTCCATAACAGCGTCATCGGGAACTGGTTCAGAACAACAATCGGTGTGCGTCAAGGATGCCTACTCTCTCCAACACTCTTCAACATCTTCCTAGAGCGCATCATGTCAGATGCTCTTGCAGATCACGAAGGCACAGTCAGTATAGGGGGCAGAGCAATCTCCAATCTTCGTTTTGCGGATGATATTGATGGATTGGCTGGAGAGGAACAAGAACTTGAACAGCTTGTACAGAGGCTTGACACCACCTCCAGAGCTTATGGAATGGAAATAAGTGCGGAGAAGACCAAAATGATGACCAACAACACCAATGGCATCAACACGGACATCAAAGTACAAGGCCAATCCCTCAACACAGTGCACAGCTTCAAATATTTAGGAGCCATTGTGTCAGACAATGGGTCTCGACAGGAAGTCCTCTCCAGGATCGCACAAACAACTGCTGCCCTGACAAGGTTGAAGCCCATTTGGAAAGACAGAACCATCAGTCTACATTCCAAAGTAAGACTGCTGCGCTCTCTGGTCATCTCCATCTTCCTATATGCTTGCGAAGCATGGACCCTCACAGCAGATCTCCAACGAAGAATACAAAGCATGGAGATGAGGTGCTACAGAAGACTTCTGTGCATTTCCTATACCCAACACATCACCAACGTTGAAGTCCGACAGACCATCACACAAGCCATTGGACAACACGATGACCTGCTCACAGTGGTGAAGAAACGGAAACTCCGATGGTATGGCCACGTCACCAGATCATCAGGCCTTGCAAAGACCATTCTGCAAGGCACAGTGCAAGGAGGTAGAAGAAGGGGGAGACCGAAAAAGAGGTGGGAGGACAACATTCGAGAATGGACTGGTTTGACACTGAGCGAAGCCATGAGGGCTGCTGAGGACAGAGAAAGATGGAGTATGCTGGTTAAGCGATCATCTGTGGTGCCCCTACGACCTTCGGGTTATGGGACAGGATAGGATAGGATAGAATCTTTCACACCACATATTTCAGATTCGACCTTGGATAATCATCGGCTGGCAATCTTTTGTCCCGAGAAAAAATAAACACAAAAAAATTGTTACCTTTTGTAACTAGTAGACGTAGACGAGCAGCTGATATACGTAGGCAGGCAGATAGGCACATCTGCCTAACTGTCTGAGGTAGCCATGGTGTCTTGGTCAGGTATAGGAAATACGGCTGACCCCCGACATCCTAACGAGTCGCCATTTCTCCGTTGTCCGAGACAACGCCATGTGTCCAAGTGTATGAAGCTACCAGCCTCCCGTAGGCAGCTAAAACAATATATACATTCACTCGTCAATACTCTTACAATCATATTATTCTTCTTTGTTTCATCCTTGCTCATCTCCCTTAGTTTCTTCACTCTTCCAATTCCGCTCCATATATGTGATCATTTCTTTCCTTCTCCCACAATGTTATCCATATCCAGGTATAATTATTTCATGAATGAAAATTACTATCAACATACTCACACCTTCCATTCATATTACATTATCTACCACTTTATAATTATAGCCCCATGTAATTAATAACATAATTACATCAATGAAAATTATATTTCATCTTAGTGGATAACAGCTCACCACCTCTCAACACAATACATCACAAGTATATCAACTAACAAGTTAGTATCTCCCTTCTATGTCTCTGTCGACGTGCGCGTACAACCGGTTGCTTCCCTTTACATGCTTTGTGCTCCATAGAGCGTCGTCGGCCTAAATAATTTTTTAGAAACTTCAAAACCCAGGGGAATTATGGGTAGGGAAATCCTTTTCTGAAATGACGTCGGCAGGACTCTTCGCGATTCGTGCATTGCACACGAGACACACGCAAAATGGCGTCACAAGAAGATTGGTTAGATCTGAATTCGTCTAATGTGACCTCGCATGCTGCTGGATAACAATGCAATTTGAATTTGCTTTCAAAAATCAAAAGAGAGCGAGACCACAACAAAGTACAACGAGCCAAGGCGACGCAAACACTCAAGGCCGACAGAACAAAAAGCACACAAACTACAAAAGGTAAGTACCCGTGACCATACACAATAAAGTAGGCCTAACCACCATTGCAAAATAGGATTGATCATCACCATGATTGAATTTTTCCACCTCACCTTCCAATCGGTACGGAATCGAACATATGCTCAAATCATCATATCTTTGACAGAACTTGCATGTGCATTAAACAGTGTGATTCAAGCGATAAATGAACCATCACATCGAAGCGGTCTGAGCAGCTGAATCGATGACAATGGCGATCAATCGTTCACTGAGACTCACGATTGCCTGCACTGAGCTCACATACATGTGTGCATGTTTCTATAAATCCATCATGTTCTCCTTCGATAATTGAGCAAAGCCTTTGTTCACTACCAGAAATATGCAGTTCCTCTCCCAACTTTCGTTTAATTTCAGCCAGCACATCTTCGCGAGAAATGGCGACCACGACTGCAACCGTAGCTAGTTATCAGATTTCCCAGAATTCTCTATTCTATTTTTAGGTTTGGGATACCCCCGTCTCAGCTTGTGGCTAAAACCAATGGCAACGGGACCACCGCACGTCGACTGGGGGCAATACGAGATACTAACTTGTTAGTTGATATACTTGTGAATACATCCAATGCAAAAATATACTTCTCCAACATTTCACAATCATGAAAAACATTATAAATACCCGTAATCTTTACAGCACAATATACAATCCACTTTCAGAGAGAAAGTCCACCAAACCTATACTCCTTGATAAGTCCTCAATGTTTTTTTTCTCTTTTTTTTTTTCCTATGACACAATAACTTGACACAACCTTGGGACACAGTCTCAAGTGAGCTCCAATTGCCCTCTCTCCCAACAATTCATTATTTCCCTGGTTCAACGTTTTCATCCAATGAAAATAATAACAGGGGATATATTTATTCAAAAAATTACTCACATTCTAAAAATAGAAATATTATTGAAAACCGGAAAATTCACGTTCTCTACAATCATTAATAATAATAATAATAATAATAATAATAATAATAATAATAATAATAATAATAATATTTGTACAGCGCCCTGCCTCACTAGAGCTCATAGCACGCTCATGTCCGAGAAAGCGTCAGCAAGCAGGTCCATTCTGTGACGGTGGGTCTATTGTTACTGGGCTATGCACAATGGAATGCTATTACCCACTCGTATTTGTCTGCGAGGATCGGCTAGTGTAATCACCCTGTGACTAATCTTAATACATTTATATGTTTAGCCCGGTCTGTGTGCGGATAGGGTTATAGAGATAGGGAGAAACGTGTAATACACTGACACACTAGCTCTCACACGGCTATGAAACATAGGTAGTCCAGCCACGGCCACTTGTTAACAGTAATATCATACATTTATTTCCTCTACTCTATACATAATTCTCTAGACACTCTATTAACTTAACTTTCAAATTCACTTCGAATAGTTCGTTCCTTGATGGGTCTATGCTGCTACTGTTCTTGATATTTGCTACTGTCTCATCATTGGGCTATTTGTTCTGATTGGTCTAATGTTTGTTTTCAGGAGAGTGGATTACCCCACAGTCCTTCTAGATCAGTGTGTGTGCAATTCTTCTTGTGCACTTAGCTGATTTGTTGAGTTGTGGTGATGGTGTCTGTCACAAGCAGACCCGTTTACCCCTCACTATTTGAGCTTTTGCTTGTCTAGCAGTAGTAAAACTTAGAAGGTTACTGTAGTCTATAGCAGACGATTAAGGTATAACTGATGTGTACAAACACACTGCGAGCTGACGCGAGCCGTTTAGTGACATCATCGCGGCATACGATCGAGTTTTGAACTTTATAGCCACTTAGATTATTTCAGCCAATCGGGACAAAGATAGAGCGTTTAGAACCAGTTCTGGCTGATTCAGTCCAAGCCAAGTATAGGTCAGTTGTGTGGAAAGCTTAGCACAGTACACAGCTACTTCCTAGCAAAAATCTCTCCACTGATAGAACAGGGAAGCAGTGCTTGTTGAATTTTTGAATTCAATCTAGTAGCCACGGGCCTGACATTGTCGAACAGGTAAATGAACATACTTCTGTTTCATCGTGATGTAGTTATATTATTGTTGAAATTATGTTTGTGGAATTTGCTATGCATAGATTTGAATTGTTAGTCCGACTTTGCCTTACCACGTGGAGAAGCCGAACACGTGTTAAGCACGACCGGTTTTGACGCCATGTTGTATACCTGACGGAACCACTGTTGTTTAACCTATATGTATGCTTGCAGACCAGTGGCTGTATTAGTGAATGTTTATAATATTATTATTCTTTATGTGTATAGTTAGCCACGATTTATATTTATGTATGTAGAGGAAATTAGAGTGGAGATTCCAGTGGACCACCGACTTAGCAGAATGTTCGTCGCTTATGTATAGAGATGTGGAGCTATCACTGAGGCCTACTTTGGCTTTCAGTGAGACGCTCTGCACAGACCTATTATTCAGGGTTGTGCAGAATTTCGTCTCATATGTTACAGACGAGCAGGCAGGATATCGTGAGCCCAACTCAACAGAAAAGCAGAACCTAATCTACGATTCGAGTTGGCTGCCGAGGCATCTACAGCATCGTGCGCAGATAGCCTCAAACGTCGTACCAAAAGTCGCAGACTACACGACGACCCAGCGTGTACCAGAAGCTACCTCAACGCAGCGCTTCACACACTCATCCCTTCAGTTAAGTGCCCAGGAAACAGTGCACTAAAACTGTAGCAAAAGGACCACAGTAGTCCACTCTTCATGAACGGTAGTAGCCAGTGCCCTATGAAGAAATAATAGCTGCCTAGACTATCAGCGAGCGAACCATTCGCATTGACAATTGAACTTTTAAGTTAGATTCGTACTTCGAAGATTGTGTATAGAGTAGAAGAAATAAATGTGTAATTTTGACTGTTATCAAGTGGCTGGACTACATATGATTCATAGCCGTGTGAAAGCTAGTGTGACAGTGATCTTTTACCATTTTTCTATCTATCTCTGTGTCATGAATTGGCTAGTTTAACTCTGCTTGTGGACTATTTAGCCTTGTGTAGTAATTGTAACAGTAGAGAGTCAGTAAATTACACAGCAGGCCACACACCGCGAGCCCGACCCACGCAGCGTAGTTAGTCAGCACTTGAGTTTTGAATCTGACCAGTGTAACCAATCAGAAGCAGGCTTAGCGGTAGAGCAGTTCTGACTGTGTCAGAGCCACACACAGTTTGAGTCAGTCGTGTGTGAGACGAGGAAGAGTCAACATCTCCACAGCTAGAGAAATCTCTTCACTCATAGACCAGGAAGCAGGACTTAGGAATCTCAGAATTCTATTTAGTCGTCACGGGCCTGAACTTGTCAAACAGACGAGCAGGCGAGCTATCCCGAGCTATCCTGTGCACCCCACTCCACAGAAACGACTAGTTGGTTGAGGAACCTCTGCCGCACAAGTCGGAAAGAGCTACCTTGAAAAACACCCTGTCAGACCCCACAGCGTGGCAAGGGAACCCAACTACAAAACGACACAGGTGGACCAGAAGCTACCTCACAGAAGGACTTCGCACGCTCCACCTAGCAGTTAAGTGCAAAAACGAAGGTGCACTTAAACTGATCATAACAGGACCACAGTAGTCCAACTCTTCAGAAACTGTAAAACGGACCACAGTAGTCCAACTCTACATGAGATATAATAGCAAGTGCCCGAGGAAGAAAAACAGCTGCCTAGACTATCAGCGATCGAACTATTAGCATTGAAAGAGACTTTTTAAGTTAGATTAGTACTTAGAGAATCTTGTATAGAGTAGATGAAATAAATGAGTGATTTTAACTGTTATCAAGTGGCTGGACTACATATGATTCATAGCCGTGTGAAAGCTAGTGTGACAGTATTCTTTTACCATTTTTCTATCTATTTCTGTACCCCAACCTTAACACAGAACGAGCTAAACAAATAAATTTATTAAAGTAATTCATAGGGTGACTTACTAGCAGTTCCCACCGAATAAACGTGAGGGTCCATAATTCCATTGTGCAGAGCCCATAAACCCCACGTGACACTTTAATTGGCGAGCCTAGCTAGGATCTGTGTATAATAGGAATTGGGTATAACCGGACCTAAGTACAATAAAATTAGATAACAGTAGGAGTAGTAGAATAACTTAGAATAGTGGTAACAAGGACTGATCAGTTGGGTGCACTATTCTTTAGTTAAAAACTTTTTTGCCTCAAATATTTTTGTGCCGGTATGTTGCATTGTTCTTTTGCAGGTTTTGCTTAAGTAACTGTTGTATGCCTTGTGACTCTTGTTTTATTATATTATTGATTACGAATTGTATGGTCTTTGCATTGTTTTTATTGACTTGCAATATTGCTAGTGTTTTGGTATTCCACTTGATTCAGAGGGTGTTCATAGACACGTTTGGCAATGTCGGACCCAGTGGACTTGAGATTGCGTTTCAAGGAACTAGGAGAAGCTTTACACTTAGCAGGGGCAGACCTAATTGCGTATATCAATGCAGAGGTAGAGAAACAGGAGGCTAAGGCAGAGAGAGCAGCAGAGAGAGAGGCGAAGAAACTCGAAGCGGCAGAGAGAGCCGCAGAGAGAGAACAGAAAAAAGCAGAATTAGAGGCAGAGAGAGAGGCCAAGAAATTAGAAGCAGAGCAAAAGAAATTAGCATTAGAAGCAGAACAGAAGAAACTAGAATTAGACGGAGAACAGAAGAAGGCAGCATTAGCAGCAGAGAGAGAAGCAGAAGTTAGGAGATGGGAGTATGAAAGGGCAGAAAAGGAAAAAGACAGACAGCATGAGTTAGAGCTAAGAAGATTGGGATCAGGAGCTTCAAGTTCTTCCTCAACCCCTTCCCACTCAGATCAGCTAGAGGTAGCATCCAACCCTGTACAAGGAATGTCATTTCCACTGGGAACATTCAATGAGAGAGAAGAAGGTCTAGATCTCTATCTGACTAGGTTTGAGCGTCTAGCAACAGAGTACAAACTAGATCCCACTCATTGGTCTTTTAAGCTTAATCAAGGGCTTAGAGGAAAGGCTTATGACATCTACAGTAAGCTACCGACTGACAGAGTGACTGACTATCACAAAGTAAAAGAGGCACTCCTAACGGGATTCGAACTGACAGGAGAATGCTATCGGCAAAAATTCCGCACCAATCGGAGAGTGAAAGGAGAGAGCTATGCGCAGTTCGCGGATCGGTTGTCCACAACGCTGGATAAGTGGATTAGCCAGTCAGCCACGGCTAAGACGTATGATGGACTGACAGAACTGTTAGTATGGGAACAGCTACGGGAAACCATGACCCCCGAGCTGAGAACATTCTCAGTAGAGCAGGGCGCGGAAAGACTAGAAGATCTGGTCAAGGTCGCAGATAGGTACGTGGCCGCACACGGAGAAGCCAAGAGCTTCAGGCGAGACCTAAAGCCTAACGGGAAAGAGGCACAGAAACGAAGCCCTAACCGGGAAGAGCGCACCGCGAATAAGCCGAATAATCCCAGACCTGGGCAAAATAAAGGACCCAACACGGAATTCGGGAAAAGAGGTCCCGCAGAACAGAGACGGTATTGTTCGTTCTGCAACAGAAACAATCACTCCACCGCAGAATGTTTCAAGTTGGCCGCCCAACGTAGGGAAGAGCGCGAAAGCCGGCCAGCGCACAGAGTTCTAACTCAAAGCAGCGGTAACAAGCCACACACGATCGGAGATCACCCATCGGTGACAGACACGGTCAAGGTCAACGGAAAAGAAGCGAACTGTCTGTATGACACAGGTCTATCATACGACGCGATAGTTAGCGAATCTCTTGTATCGCGCGCGGACTTGACAGACAAGACAGTCGAACTACAAGGAGCAGACTTGACGAAACCGACGACTACTTGCCCAATAGCATGGATCGAAGTAGAGAGTAGGTACGTCACAGGACGAATCCAAGCAGTTGTTTTACAGAAACCCCTGTATGATCTAGTGCTAGGTTGTAGGTATGTGTTCTTAGGCACGCCCCCTAAAACTGTAGAGATAGCTGCAGTGCAAACCAGGGCCCAAGCTAAAACCCAACCACCCCAGCCCGAGTTCGCTCCGAATCCAGGACTCGAAGAGATCAAAACAGCACAGAAAGAAGACACCTCGATAGCGAAGTGCTTCCAGAAGCTACCCAAGGCGCATACACCCCCGCACAAGGGAGACTTCTACATGGAAGAGGGAGTTCTACATCGACAAGGAGATGGAGATCACACCCAACTAGTACTGCCAGCCACCCTTCGAGCCCAAGTACTAGAACTAGGCCACAGCATGCCACTCAGCGGACACATGGGAATTGGAGCTACAGTGCAGAGAATCAGCGCACACTACTATTGGCCAGGAATCATGGAGGATGTCAAGCGCTACGTGAAATCTTGCCACCAATGTCAACGATATTCCCCGCGACATCACACCGTACCAGTTACCTTAGGACCATCGGTAGTAGTCGGCGTACCATTCCAGCAAGTCTCAGTAGACATAGTGGGACCACTGCCCATGACCAAGAAGCGGAACAGATTTCTACTCACACTCGTCGACGCATGTACGATGTGGTGCGAAGCAGTCCCGTTGCCAGCGATCGACACCAAGAAGATTGCAGATGCACTCATCGCCATCTTTACCAGAGTCGGATTCCCGGACAGCATTAGAACGGACAACGGATCTCAGTTCACCGGCCGCCTGATGCAAGACGTGTTCGAGTTGATACAAGTTCATCACATTCGCACACCACCATACCACCCAGCCAGCAACGGACAAGTAGAAAGACTGAATGGAACCCTTCTCACCATACTCAGGAAAGTCGCCGACGACAATCCAGAAGCGTGGGACACCTACGTGAATGCGGCACTGTTCGCATACCGAGAAACGCCCCATGCAGCCACAGGCTACACCCCGTCAACATTGCTATTCGGCAGACCTCTAGCAGGACCGCTAGAAGCCCTACGCAGAAGTTGGACGGAGGCCAAGATAGACGACACACCAAGAGGTGCCACCAAGTACGTCGCAGACCTGCAGGAAACCCTCAAAGCAACGTGGAAGAAAGCTGGTGAAGCACTGAAGAAGGCAAGAGCCCGTCAGGCGAAGTACTACAACCGCCACGCGAAGGACAGAGAACTGCAAGTCGGCGATCAAGTGCTACTCTTACTTCCAAGTGGAACCAACAAGCTGGACATCGCTTGGAGAGGACCGTACCGGGTGACTGCCAAGAAATCCAAGACAGTCTACCAAGTAGAGGTGAACGGGAGAGCCCGGTACCACCACATCAATCTCCTCAAGAAATACACGGACCGACCAGCGACCCCCAGCACTCACAACTTGCTAGCCATCGCCATCGCGGAAGAAGGAGAAAGCATGGAGACCAATGCAGTAGAGTATCCCCTGCACTCCAAAGAAACCTACAAAGACGTGATACTCAACGGAGACCTAGCCGCTAAACAGCAACAGCAAGTACTACAGGTCATTCGACAACATCAGACTGTGCTCACAGACCGACCAGGGAGGACAGACCTCGTCGAAGTAACCTTAACGGTGACCGACCCAACACCCGTCCGCCAGAAGCTCTACCCGATGCCACTGTCGCAGCAGCGAGCCATCAAGGAAGAGATAGACACTTTACTGGCAGCCGGAATCATCTCAGAGTCTACTTCACCCTACAGCGCAGGCACGGTATTGTTGCGAAAACCCAACGGAGAGCATCGACTGTGCATCGACTTCAGACTCCTGAATGCTGTAACGCAGTTCCAGCCAGAGCCACTCCCGGACCAGACAGACCTATTTGCCAAGCTACAGCGAGCGAAGTACTTCTCACGCATCGACCTCAGCAAAGGATACTACCAGATACCAGTACAACCACAAGTCCGAAAGTATCTAGCGTTTAGCACTATGGAAGGACACTTCGAGTTCAACGTACTTCCATTCGGACTCCACAACGCACCCAGCATCTTCAGCGCCATGATGCGAAAACTCCTGGCACCCCTGAGCAGCGAGCACCTACACTCGTTTATGGACGACATCCTCATCGCAACACCTACGTGGGAGGAACATGTCACGCTCCTACAACAACTACTCGCCCGCCTCAGAGACAGACACGGGATTGACGGCAAGACCCACCAAATGTCAGATTGGATTCACCGAGCTAGAATTTCTGGGACACACCATAAGTCAAGGAAGCCTGCGACCGGTAGAAAAGACCGTGAAACGCCTACTCGACGCTCCTAGGCCCAAGACCAAAAAGGAAGTACAGTCGTTTCTAGGACTCTGCGGCTTCTACCAGAAGTTCATCCCCAACTACAACAGCATCGCCGTACCTCTGACAAATGGAACCCGGAAAATCGCCCCGGACAAAGTAGTTTGGACAGCGGAATGTGAGACAGCATTCCAAACACTCAAGGACAGAATGACATCGGCGCCAGTACTCCACCTACCCGATTTGACTCAGCCATTCGTTCTTCGCACCGACGCAAGCGACTTAGGCCTCGGAGCAGTACTGCTACAGCGCGACCCCAAGAATGCAGAGACGCTATTCCCTGTCGCCTACGCCAGCAGAAAATTGAGACCCGCCGAGACCCACTACGCCACGTCGGAGAAAGAATGTCTTGGACTAGTCTGGGCCATACAGAAATTCCAACTCTACCTGTATGGGACCCACTTCACAGTTCAGGTGGACCACCAACCACTATCGTTCCTGGCAGCCTCCAAGTCTTTGAACTCTCGCCTGATGCGATGGGCACTCACCCTTCAGGCGTACTCATTCCAGATCGAGTACATCCCCGGCAAAGAGAACCACGGAGCCGACTACCTCAGTCGCCATCTCGTGGAGGACACAGCAGCTGTCGCCCACCCAACACAACTAAGGGCCACAGCACCAGAATTCGTCCCCGCCCAGTAATACCCTGTCACTAGTGTCCATAGCTACCTGGCACAGCATTGCAGCTCAGGTAGAGCTACTTACTTAGTTTGTAAATAGGACCCTAGGATAGTGCAGTGTTAAACTAGGCTCTGTAGTAGAAAAAGGTCGAATCCAGTAGTCATCGCCTTTTTTCAGTTGAGGGAGCCTGTCATGAATTGGCTAGTTTAACTCTGCTTGTGGACTATTTAGCCTTGTGTAGTAATTGTAACAGTAGAGAGTCAGTAAATTACACAGCAGGCCACACACCGCGAGCCCGACCCACGCAGCGTAGTTAGTCAGCACTTGAGTTTTGAATCTGACCAGTGTAACCAATCAGAAGCAGGCTTAGCGGTAGAGCAGTTCTGACTGTGTCAGAGCCACACACAGTTTGAGTCAGTCGTGTGTGAGACGAGGAAGAGTCAACATCTCCACAGCTAGAGAAATCTCTTCACTCATAGACCAGGAAGCAGGACTTAGGAATCTCAGAATTCTATTTAGTCGTCACGGGCCTGAACTTGTCAAACAGACGAGCAGGCGAGCTATCCCGAGCTATCCTGTGCACCCTACTACACAGAAACGACTAGTTGGTTGAGGAACCTCTGCCGCACAAGTCGGAAAGAGCTACCTTGAAAAACACCCTGTCAGACCCCACAGCGTGGCAAGGGAACCCAACTACAAAACGACACAGGTGGACCAGAAGCTACCTCACAGAAGGACTTCGCACGCTCCACCTAGCAGTTAAGTGCAAAAACGAAGGTGCACTTAAACTGATCATAACAGGACCACAGTAGTCCAACTCTTCAGAAACTGTAAAACGGACCACAGTAGTCCAACTCTACATGAGATATAATAGCAAGTGCCCGAGGAAGAAAAACAGCTGCCTAGACTATCAGCGATCGAACTATTAGCATTGAAAGAGACTTTTTAAGTTAGATTAGTACTTAGAGAATCTTGTATAGAGTAGATGAAATAAATGAGTGATTTTAACTGTTATCAAGTGGCTGGACTACATATGATTCATAGCCGTGTGAAAGCTAGTGTGACAGTATTCTTTTACCATTTTTCTATCTATTTCTGTACCCCAACCTTAACACAGAACGAGCTAAACAAATAAATTTATTAAAGTAATTCATAGGGTGACTTACTAGCAGTTCCCACCGAATAAACGTGAGGGTCCATAATTCCATTGTGCAGAGCCCATAAACCCCACGTGACACTCTGTACCCCAGCCTTAACACAGACCGAGCTAAACAAATAAATGTATTAAAGTAATTCACCGGGTGACTCACTAGCGGTTCCCATAGAATAGACGTGAGGGTTACAGCATTCCATTGTGCAGAGCCCAGCAACAATAAAAAAAAAAAACCATTACAGTGTCTCCTCCTTGGTTGTTGACTAGTGGGTTATCGTAGCTCAGTGCTAGATGCTCCACTGCAGGCCGAATGTCAGGTTTGACTCTAAGTGGTCTATCCCTGCCTCGGACCAACTAGCCTGCTCGTCTGCAAAACATAAGACGAGTTTCTGCAACGCCTTGTTTAAAACGGGTGTGCAGAGCGTCTCACTGATGGCAGAAACAGCCCTCAGTTGAGATCGCTCCACTTATACAATACAAGGGACGATCATTCTTGTAAGTTTGTTGTCCACTGGAATCTCCAACATAATTCCTATACCTATACATACATCGTGAGTAAACTAAACACATGGAGAAGTAATTAACAATATACACATTCTCCGGTACAGTCACTGGTCTGCAATAATACGCATAGGAGAAACAACAGTGGGTCCGTAGGGTATACCTCATGGTGTTGAAACCGGTCGCGTGTCAGCCACGTGGTCAAACATGGCAAGACTTCACAAACATAATACAACAATAATATCAATAATTCGCGATGAAACAAAAGATTGATCATTTGCCTTCTTGACAGTGTGAGGCTGTGGCTATACTGCGATGAATGAATTTCATCCGTCACCTGCTTAGTCTTCTTGCTAGAGAGATCTGTCAGAGCGTTGCTCCTTCTCGCGTGAGGTTCAGACAAAGAATGACTACCTATGTGACGAGGCGGACAATTGCATCCCTGAGGCCTGGCCGCAACCATTCGACCAACCCCGCACAGCCAGCGACGATAGCCTCAGACCTGCCGTCATTCCTCTTGACCAGCCATCTCTACCTAGCAAGCTCGCACAGTCTCTTAAGCCCCGCCCCCGAGGGCGCCCTGCTTAAAGTCTGCTACTGACCAAGACTTAGTGTCAGATGCTAACTTCCCTACCTCGAAGCCACAACCTGCGAATCCACGCCGCCATCACCGAGCGACCCCTGAGTTTCGTCAGTATCCTTGTGCTTCCACCCGTCTTAAACCAAGGTAAGAGAGGGAATTTACTCCTTGTCATATAGCACCCCCATCACCTATCGTTCGCCATCATGTTCATGCGTCCTGTCAGTATGTATGTTCATGTTTATAATTTTGCCTTGATGTATTGCTATGACTTGTATTTTCTCCCTTGCACATACTTTCTACCTTGTATATATCTCATGTCATGTTTGAATTTATGCTGGTATACTCCGTTACCCCATGTATGATATTCCATGCCATGCCAACCCCTCCATATAGATTAGAATCCCAAGTACAGCCCAGACCTATATCCCATTTGTCCTGTACCCTTATTATTGCCTTCCACCATGCTTCCCCAATGTATAAAGATTTGCCCTGTTGCCAAACCCATCCAATGCGCCGAATGTATCTTTTTACTAGTGGCTGCCCATAACCTCCACTTTGCCCCAGTAAATCTAGTAGCATTGTTTGACTGTTGGTATTTGCACCGGCTCCACTCATGACCGGTCAAGCCAATTTGAATTCTGATAAGGGTGACTATAACCACAGGCCCAGAATTCGCATTATCCCTATCCCCAGCTGATACAGCGTCTGTACACGTTGCAGACGGGTTCCTGTGCCGGACGCATCGCCCCGGACTGGAATCATCTCCCAATCTCTGACCCGCTGCAGGCCCCCGACAACCCGGGAGGTCAATGAGACGCGTGATTTGGGACTTCGCAATTTCTGAACTGACTAGCAACGTAAGCCAAGTTCAACGCCTGTGCCACAACAAAGACAACACTACTTGCACTCGTGGTCAGTGAGTCATCTTCGCGTGACCACTGAACAGCATCTTGCACCACCACTGGCAAGCCATCCAGAGGATCCTGGACAACCCGCCGCACTGCAGTCCCCAGCTAAGTGCCTAAGCCTGAGAAATCCCCACTCGCCAGATCATCACAGAAACTCTGGCCCCCATACAGATACTCTCTCACCCGATGATGTGATCAGTCTACGATAGCTCTAGTACCCATAAGATTGACTTTCCCCAATATCACCAGACTACTCAGTATTAGAGACGCCACACCGATGAATCACCCCAGAACAATTTGACCGGGACTCTCCCTTTTCAAATTATTAAAAGTAGATAGTTACAGAAATCGCAATTTCCTTGACTGGCCTTTGACTGTGTATTTCTTAACTAGTACATTTACTTTCCATCTCGTCTTTACTCTGTTTATCACTTATTAATTTGGCCTTGCTTTAGTCTCTGGAATGTCATCGCACGTTGATCTATCAAAGGAGATAACACAGCGCTAGAGATTAAGAGCTTACCCCCTTCCCCCAAATCCCTTTCTTCGTGACATTAATTTTGGCGACCCCGACGGGAGCAAAGACTTAGGTTTCCCCCCTCCAACCCGACGAGACTAGAAGACTTAGGTTCCCCCCTCCAACCCGACAAGACAAAAGACTTAGGCTCCCATCCCAACTCGACTAGACTTAGGACTTAGCTAGATTTCCACCCCAGCCCTCCAAGCTTAGTAGTAGTTAGCATAGCCCATAGGTCCCTTACTGGTTTTCCCGAGTGGTGATCTCTCAACAGGCTTTTTTCTTGCATTCATTTTTGTGATTTTTTGATTGATTGCACTTTGTCTTTGTGGTTGTGTTGTATTCGCCCCTTTGCAGTTTTCATCGTAGCTCATCCAGCCCACCCCCCTGTTTTCCGTCAGTGTACCCCTTGTGTGTGCCCCTCATCCCGGTTAGGACCTTTTGCAGGGTAAGCTACCTCTCTTACCATGGCCGACCGGGGAGAGCTTGCTCTTAAGTACAAGAGTATTGGCGAGAGCTTAGGGCTCGCCGGCACCGAACTTAAAGACTACGTCTTGGCGAACGTGGAGGCTGACGTGGCAGAGGAAAAGTTGAAGAGGGAGGAGAGGGCCAAAGAGCGAGAGGCGAAGAAGGAGGAAGAGAAAGAGCGCCTCGCCGCGGAGGAACGGGCCGCCGCCCGGAAGCTTGCAGAGGAGGAGAAAGCCGCCGAGCGGAGAAGAGAGGAGGAGAAGGAGCGCCTCGCCGCGGAGGAACGGGCCGCCGCCCGGAAGCTTGCAGAGGAGGAAAAAGCCGCCGAGCGGAGAAAGGAGGAAGAGAAAGAGCGCCTCGCCGCGGAGGAACGGGCCGCCGCCCGGAAGCTTGCAGAGGAGGAAAAAGCCGCCGAGCGGAGAAGAGAGGAGGCGAAGGATAGAATAGCAGAGGAGGAGAGAGCCGCCGCAAGGAAGAAGGAGGAGGACGAGAGGGTCGCGGCGCTCGAAGAGAAGAGAAAAGACAGGGAGCTCGAACGGCGCCAAGCACTCCTCCAGCTTGAGCGCGACCGCCGCGAGTTAGGGATCGCTTCGCCCGCTAGCGAAGACTATTCGCTCCTCGCCCCCAGTTTCGCCACCAGCACCGGAATACCCGCACCCCCCCCCGCCGATTCCGGGGATGAACTTCCCCCTGGACCCATTCGTCGATCGGGACGAAACCATTGAAGTCTACCTCGCCCGATTCGAGCGAGTCGCGAGGGAAAACGGTCTTGACTCCCAGTACTGGTATCGCAAGCTCAGTCATGGCCTCAAGGGAAAGGCCTATGAGATTCTAGCCAAGACACCGACTTCCGAGGAGGGAGACTATCCCGCCCTCAAGAGAGCCCTACTACATGGTTTTGAGCTCTCAGGTGAGCACTATCGCAAGAGTTTCCGGAACTCCCGGAGAGAGAGAGGGGAGAAGTTCACGCAGTTTGCCGACCGTCTAGCTACGCTACGGGATAAATGGATTGAGCAAACTGACGAACCCAGGACCTATGACGGATTACTAGAGTTGATGCTCGCCGAGCAACTTCGAGGCACCATGCCGGCGGAACTCCGGACATTCGCCGCCGAGCAGGGCGCCGCTCGCCTTGAAGACTTGATCATCGTCGCGGATCGATACCTCACCGCCCATCCCGACGACAGACAGCCTCGCCGTGATCCCCCCGCACCCTCGTCGCCAGATACCCGCCACCAGCCTCGCCGGCCAGTCCCGCCGACGAACCACCGTCCACCGCCGCCCAAAGGACGCCCAACCCTCACAGCAGAGCCAGGGAAGCGGAGCACAGAGCTCTTCTGCGGCTACTGCCAACGCAGAGGACACACCCGGGAGAAATGTTTTCGACGCATCAGCGACCAGCGTCGCAAACAAGGTACCGTACTAGCCCTACGCCAAGTTACCCCCGACGGGACCCCTGTCACCCCCGCCGCTACTCCTGCCGATCGACCTGCCGTCACCGAGCAAGTGACAGTCAACGATCGCCCAGCCCACTGTCTCTACGACACTGGACTTACCTTCGACGCCGTCGTCCGCCGCTCGCTCATCAGGGAACAAGACCTGACCGGCGAGACTATCACCCTGAAGTTGGCCGACGCGTCCCAACCCAGCACCACGCTCCCTATAGCCCGGATCCAAGTAACCAGCCGGTACGTAACGGGGACCATTCAAGCTGCAGTAATGGACCAGCCCCTGTACGACTTAATTTTAGGATGCCGATACGTTTTCTTGGGGATGCCGCCCCAGCCTGTGGAATCGATGGCCGCCGTCCAGACGCGCGCACAGGCGAAGACAGCCGCGACTCCACCCCCGATTCCCAACCAGATGCCGGAACAGATCCGGAAGGCCCAAGAAAGCGACGTCACCCTCCGCAAGTGCTACGGAAAACTTCCCGCCGCACGCACTCCACCCAGGTCCGGGGACTTTTTCGTCGAAGACGGACTCCTCTTCCGCCAGAAGGACGACCATACACAACTGGTCGTACCTGCGACACTTCGCCCCCAAATCCTGGAGCTTGGCCATAGCATGCCCCTAAGCGGACATATGGGCATAGGAGCGACCACTCTACGAATCAGCGCTCAATATCACTGGCCCGGGATGACCGATGACGTGAAGCGCTACGTCAAGTCCTGTAGCCAGTGCCAACGATACTCGCCCCGCCACCACACCGTACCAGTCACTATCAGCCCCACCGTCGTTGTCGGAACGCCCTTCCAGCGAGTGGCTGTTGACATCGTAGGACCCCTCCCGCGGACCAAGAAGCGGAACCAGTACCTACTAACCCTCGTCGACGCCTGCTCGATGTGGTGCGAAGCCGTTCCCCTCCCGAAGGTCGACGCCGCCCGTGTCGCCGACGCGCTCGTCACCATATTCACTCGAGTCGGATTCCCGGACAACATCCTGACCGACAACGGGTCCCAGTTCACCGGAAAACTTATGCAGGAGGTTTTCCAATTACTCCGCATCCGCCATATCCGGACTCCACCCTACCACCCCGCTAGCAACGGACAGGTCGAGCGCCTGAACGGGACACTTATCTCGATCATCCGCAAGATCGCCGACGAACAGCCGGAAGCGTGGGACACATACGTCGCGTCAGCGCTCTTCGCGTATCGAGAGACCCCGCACACCTCCACCGGATACACGCCTTCCACGCTGCTTTTTGGAAGACCCCTTTCCGGACCTCTAGCCGCCTTACGACGTAGCTGGACCGACGCCAAACTGGACGAGGCACCGGTCGACGCCACAAAATACGTCACGAAGCTACAAGAAACCCTCAAGGCAACATGGAAAGCCGCCTCCGCCAACCTGAAGAAGGCGAGAGAGCGACAAGCCCGCTACCACAACCGCCGCGCCCGGGACCGAGAGCTACAGGTAGGAGACCAAGTCCTACTGCTTCTCCCCAGCGGCACAAACAAGCTAGACATAGCTTGGCAGGGACCCTACCCGGTGCTCGAGAAGCTCTCGCGCACCACCTATCGCATCGAGGTAGGCGGAAAACCCAGGACCCACCACATCAATCTGCTCAAGCGGTACCTGGAGCAACCTGCACCCGCCCCAGACTCCCACTCGCTACTCACGGTCGCGCTGGCCGTCGAAGTGGATGGCACAGAGACCGGCGTCGCCGAATTTCCGCTCAAAGGGAAGGAATCCTTCCGGGACGTCTCTCTGGACCCCTCACTCCCCGCCGGCCAGCAACGCCAGCTACGCGCCATCGTAGCAGAGTACAGGGGAGTCCTCACCGACATTCCTGGGAGGACGGACCTGGAAGAAGTTCGACTGACCCTAACGGACCCCACTCCCGTCCGCCAGAAACCGTACCCCGTCCCACTATCCCAGCAGCAAGTGGTAAGAACGGAAGTAGAGGCTCTGCTACAAGCCGGAGTCATCGCTCCCTCCCGTTCCCCCTACAGCGCAGGAATAGTTCTGTCACGGAAGCCCAGCGGAGAACATCGCCTCTGTATCGACTTCCGGCAGTTGAACCTTGTAACCCAGTTCGTGCCCGGACCCCTATCCGACCCCACGGACTTGTTCGCAAAGCTACAATCCGCCCGATACTTCTCCAGGGTGGACCTGAGCAAAGGCTTTTATCAGATTCCCGTGCACCCTTCATCCCGCCAGTACCTAGCCTTCAGCACGATGGACGGCCACTATGAATTTAACGTTCTGCCGTTTGGTCTGCACAACGCCCCAAGTATTTTCAGCACGATGATGCGGAAGCTGTTGGACCCCCTCCACTGTCCGTTCATACACTCTTTTATGGACGACATACTCGTCGCAACGGAGACATGGGAGGAGCACCTGCGAGTGGTGCGCCAACTCTTGCGCCGCCTCAGAGAAGCTGGCCTTACTGCCCGGCCGACCAAATGCCAGTTCGGCTACCAAGAACTGGAATTTCTTGGCCACACCATCAGCCGTGGACAGCTCCGGCCTCTGGAAAAGACCGTCCAGCGCCTTCGAGACGCGCCACGCCCCAAGACCAAGAAAGATGTTCAGTCCTTCCTGGGACTGAGTGGCTTCTATCAGAAGTTTGTACCCGGCTACAACGGAATCGCCGCGCCACTATCAAGCCTGACCCGGAAAGCCGCACCGGACCGAGTCATCTGGACCCCGCAATGCGAAGCTGCCTTCCAGGAGCTCAAGGACAAGCTGACGTCCCAGCCAGTCCTCCGACTCCCCAACCACGGACAGCCCTTCGTCCTGCGCACAGACGCCAGCGACGTAGGCCTCGGAGCCGTTCTGCTCCAACGGGACTCCCCGGACGCCCCGACGCTCTTCCCCGTCGCGTACGCCAGCCGGAAACTCAAGCCGGCCGAACAAAACTACGCCACCTCGGAGAAGGAGTGTCTCGCCCTCGTCTGGGCAGTCCAGAAGTTCCAACTGTATCTCTACGGTTCGCACTTTACAGTCCAAGTGGATCACCAACCACTTTCCTTCTTGGCGACCTCCAAATCGCTCAACGCCCGGCTAATGAGGTGGGCTCTGCTGCTCCAGGCATATTCTTTCCAGCTGGAACACATCCCTGGGAAAGACAACCACGGCGCAGACTTCCTCAGCCGTCACCCCGCAACCGACTCCATCGAGTCGCCCCTGAGGGCCGACGCCCCAGCCTTCATTCCTGCCGCCGCCCACTAACCGTAGCCGTAACCCGGCAGCTCCGCGGACCCCAGCCTTGGGCACCCGCCACCGTACCCGGAACCCCGCATCGCCCGCATCACCCGGATCATCGCAACCCATCGTCGCACCCGGCAGCCGACCTCAGAGCTGATTGGCCGCGCCTTCGTCGAGTCCTACGTCCTCGCCTTTTTCCTTGGGGGGGCCTCTGTGACGAGGCGGACAATTGCATCCCTGAGGCCTGGCCGCAACCATTCGACCAACCCCGCACAGCCAGCGACGATAGCCTCAGACCTGCCGTCATTCCTCTTGACCAGCCATCTCTACCTAGCAAGCTCGCACAGTCTCTTAAGCCCCGCCCCCGAGGGCGCCCTGCTTAAAGTCTGCTACTGACCAAGACTTAGTGTCAGATGCTAACTTCCCTACCTCGAAGCCACAACCTGCGAATCCACGCCGCCATCACCGAGCGACCCCTGAGTTTCGTCAGTATCCTTGTGCTTCCACCCGTCTTAAACCAAGGTAAGAGAGGGAATTTACTCCTTGTCATATAGCACCCCCATCACCTATCGTTCGCCATCATGTTCATGCGTCCTGTCAGTATGTATGTTCATGTTTATAATTTTGCCTTGATGTATTGCTATGACTTGTATTTTCTCCCTTGCACATACTTTCTACCTTGTATATATCTCATGTCATGTTTGAATTTATGCTGGTATACTCCGTTACCCCATGTATGATATTCCATGCCATGCCAACCCCTCCATATAGATTAGAATCCCAAGTACAGCCCAGACCTATATCCCATTTGTCCTGTACCCTTATTATTGCCTTCCACCATGCTTCCCCAATGTATAAAGATTTGCCCTGTTGCCAAACCCATCCAATGCGCCGAATGTATCTTTTTACTAGTGGCTGCCCATAACCTCCACTTTGCCCCAGTAAATCTAGTAGCATTGTTTGACTGTTGGTATTTGCACCGGCTCCACTCATGACCGGTCAAGCCAATTTGAATTCTGATAAGGGTGACTATAACCACAGGCCCAGAATTCGCATTATCCCTATCCCCAGCTGATACAGCGTCTGTACACGTTGCAGACGGGTTCCTGTGCCGGACGCATCGCCCCGGACTGGAATCATCTCCCAATCTCTGACCCGCTGCAGGCCCCCGACAACCCGGGAGGTCAATGAGACGCGTGATTTGGGACTTCGCAATTTCTGAACTGACTAGCAACGTAAGCCAAGTTCAACGCCTGTGCCACAACAAAGACAACACTACTTGCACTCGTGGTCAGTGAGTCATCTTCGCGTGACCACTGAACAGCATCTTGCACCACCACTGGCAAGCCATCCAGAGGATCCTGGACAACCCGCCGCACTGCAGTCCCCAGCTAAGTGCCTAAGCCTGAGAAATCCCCACTCGCCAGATCATCACAGAAACTCTGGCCCCCATACAGATACTCTCTCACCCGATGATGTGATCAGTCTACGATAGCTCTAGTACCCATAAGATTGACTTTCCCCAATATCACCAGACTACTCAGTATTAGAGACGCCACACCGATGAATCACCCCAGAACAATTTGACCGGGACTCTCCCTTTTCAAATTATTAAAAGTAGATAGTTACAGAAATCGCAATTTCCTTGACTGGCCTTTGACTGTGTATTTCTTAACTAGTACATTTACTTTCCATCTCGTCTTTACTCTGTTTATCACTTATTAATTTGGCCTTGCTTTAGTCTCTGGAATGTCATCGCACGTTGATCTATCAAAGGAGATAACACAGCGCTAGAGATTAAGAGCTTACCCCCTTCCCCCAAATCCCTTTCTTCGTGACAACCTAGCCTTGTGGTCAGCTAAAGCCTTCAAAAATCTCGTCCGATACGTGTGGCGCCCTTTAGCGGGGATGGCTATACGTCAGCAGGATGAGGTCACTGCCTAACTATGCTTAGCACACAACTGACTTGTGTCACCTGCTAGGCAGCTACTTTAATTTACAAAAGCTACAAAAGGTTGAACTATTTAAGGCGTGAAGCCGTAGTGCAGGGTCTAAATAGCCTATTGTGACACATTCTCTCCCATCCCATACCCTGTCGCGCAGTTGTCTGGACACTCAGACAGTGCGCCAAAGGCAGTAAGTGGGCGCCCCGGAAGGCTTGAGATCCTGTATGGGCCAAAGCAGTGAGCAGCGAGATTTAAAAAAATAAAGAAAAACCGATATATATAAATATTCCCTGGGAAAGGTAGGTGTATGGGTGACGATTCTTACTACGCCCATGGAATATACAATTTAAGGATTTTCATTCTTTTTTCTTTTTTAAAGGAAAAAGTGGAACACTTGGATCAAGGTGGAAGAAAGAGAATTTCCTTCAGGTCAGTCAGCATCGCCATCACAATAATCATTTATCGTCGTCGTTATATGTCACAAGTATTTTCTCACTAAGTGCGGTATTTGAAATCTCTATCTAAAATAATTATTCCAGTCCCAAATAAGGTTTTCATACATGTTGTGCTCTTATTTCCCTCAAGAATCACTCCTTGACATTGCGAAGAGGAGGAAGCTGGCCCGGTTTGGCCACGTCAGGCGGCACGACACCCTTGCATAAACAAAACAAAATCATGCAAAGAACGGTGGAAGGTTACATTACATTATTATTGCTTTAGGTCCAGCGGACTCTTCCGAGCCAAATCAGGACCGGACAACCCCTGATCCGCATAAAAGATCTGCTGAAACAACCCTAGTGGTAAAACCGAAAGCTCTCCACCAGCCAGTCACTTTACAATAAAGACATCCCACGCAGGGGACGGCTGAGGCTTCACCCCAACTTATCGAACCCCCGTTTACAAAAACAAAATAGAATACAAACATCCAGTGGAAGGTGGCAGGCACAGAGGACGACAAAGAAAGAGCTGAAAAGGAGATGTCAAGACATGGACAGCGTTGGATAGGCCACGACTCCTGACACAGCTGCAGACAGTCCGAAGTGGAGTAAACTCTCTCCGTCTTCTTCCCTCATGTCTCCCCCAACGGCCTGGGCTGATGGATGGTACCTTACACTCGAGAGAAATGTAGGACTGATCCACACAAAAAAATCAGAATCTAGAGTGATCGACGTGGTTGATCTTGGGCTGATCAAAACCAACAAGAAGAAGACATTCTGCATGTTCATGATTTCCAGAACTAAGCTTTAAGATCTTATATATTAATCCCCATACAAATTACAAAGGAAATGTAGTTATGATGTTGATGTGCAGAGACGATTCTTTGGAAGTGAATGACGCCGGTCAAATTCAAAAGATTAACCGCAGGACAAGCTCCCCTACTGATCCCAGTCAAGAACCGGGTGGCGCCAGAAAGAGAAGGCTTTCTAGGGCCGCTACAGGTGAATCTCTCTCTCTCTCTCTCTCTCTCTCTCTCTCTCTCTCTCTCTCCCACCCTCACTCTCTCTCTCTTTTTAAAGGAACCCATTGAAGACTTATTATTCTGTTCAGTTAAGTAGTGCCCACATGTGGCTTACATTTTACGGCTTAGGCACTGGGTTACGAGATTTGTCACTGATCAGATTTTCGACGGGTGGCCACACTTTTGAGTTTAGTGGTCACATTTGGCTTACGTTTTACGGCTTATGCATTAGGTCGGAGGTAGTGGCACCATATTTATCACGGCCCGGTTCGAATTTATAAATGTTTGTAGCTGTGTAATTTCACTACAACAAGGCACATTTTCATGACGATGTAATATACTCTTTCACAATAATTTGACTATAATATGAAACAACTTTACTAAGATTGACACGCAAGAGGTGAATTCAACTACCTGAGCTCGCCAAGTCGTGTGTAGCAGACAACCTTTGTTGCGTGTAATCATTCGGGTGGGAGGAGTTTTACCACTAAACTCGTGATGTCACACTTTCGCTTTTGATTGGTCCTCGTAAGCCCGGCTTATGTATTTTCGCTATCCTTGTGAAATTTTATGTAGCCAGTACGCAAGGAAATACTTAACGAATTCATAAGAATAACACATGTGTGGCCGGATGCGTAAAACAAGTGTGGCCCGGCCGGATGCGTAACACAAGTGTGGCCGCTGATATTTTTTTGTTATCTGACTCATTATTTCTTTCTTACTTTTTCTTTTTTCTTTTGTGTGTGTGTGTGTGTGTGTGTGTGTGGGTGGGTGTGTGGGTGTGTGTGTGTGTGTGGTTGGGTGTGTGTGTGTGTGTGTGTGTGTGTGTGTGTGTGTCTGCCACCATTCTTCTTTGATTTTGTTGTAGAGTTTATTTTGCTTTTAGCTGCGAGGGAAGCGCACTGAGCATGCTACAATACCGTAGATGAACCAGCGCTATGCGAAATAACAGAGTGGTTCATTGTGTAGAGCAAACTTGCACAGGCGGCGCATGAGAGAACCTGGGTTCGCCTCTCGATTGTTATGGTTGTAGGAGTAGGAGCAGCACGTTAAAAAACCGCTTGTTTCTAGCACTAGAGCATATGACACGCTCATAGAAACACGTATAAAACTACATTGAGAGATTATTGCGTTCAGGGAAGCTCACCGTGAGACATTATAGTGCCCGTAAAGGGGACTATCAGATGAAGAGGTCGAAGGAGTGTTGGCCCAAAATAGGGCAAAACGTCGAGTGACGAAGTCATGAAGAAATCGAAGACGACGTGAAGATGGAAAGCGCAGGAGGCAGCTGCATGAAGATGAAGAAGTCGTCCGAAAGTGAGGAAATCATGAAGATGCGGAGCGCTCGAGGGGGTAGCAGGAATGAAGATGCAGACGCGCAGAGAGGAGGAAGGTGAGTCGCTCGTTGATGTGGGACCGAGTGAAGAGGGGAAGGCTATCGCTGAGGAGAGCTGGCGGCGCAAAGCGCCTGTGTCCGGAGGCGCCACTCTCCACAACCCAACTTGGGAAGCCCAGTCGTAGTGAAAAAATCAGGACTGCGAAGGAAAAGGAATGGCGACAGCAGAGCGTCGAGGCGTCTTCCATCAATGAGCCGCCGCCGCCCAGTCGATGGAGCCCTACAAGTAAGAAAATGAGGATTGAAGGTTGAGGTGGAGTATCGGTTCGGCATCCCCCACAGGATGCAGAGTCGCTTCGACTTTGGACCAAAGTGTCTCGACCTCAGTGATGGCAAGAAAATACGGTGGTCCTCCATCGCAGCAGAAAGCGCACCTGTGGGTCTGACTGCCTCCTAGAGCAGCACGACTGCCACTCCAGACTGCTCTACTCGCTGCCACCGAGTTTGTGGGATTCACTCTCCATCCAAGCTCCCCGTGTTGGACAGTGCACTTGAGGGCCCGGCCACACTTACGTTACGCACCCGGCCACACTTGTGTTACGCTTATGAATTCCCTATGTATTTCCTTTCGTACTGGCTAACGTAACATTTCACAAGGACAGCGCATGTTTGATTTCTTCTGCAAAATATATAAATCGTGCTTACGATGACCAATCAGAAGCGAGAGTGTGACGTCACGAGTTTCGAGGTCAACCTAAACTCTTTTCACACGCATGATTACATGCAACAAAGGTTGCCTGCTACACTCGACTTGGCGAGTTCAGGCCAACTGTCGTGTCGATCTTAGTAAAGTTGTTTCGTGTTATAGTCAAATCGTAAAAGAATACATTACATCGTCCTGAAAAAGTGCCTTGTTGTAGTCAAATTACACAGCTACACACATTTATAAATTCGAACCTGGCAGTGATAAATATGGCGTCACTACCTCCACCCGAACGCATAAGCCGTAAAACGTAAGCCAAATGTGACCACTAAACTCATAAGGTGTGGCCACCTGTCAAAATTCTGGTCAGTAAAAAATCTCATAACCCAATGTGTAAGCCGTAAAACTAAGCCAACTGTGGCCAATACTTCCATGCATTGGGTTATGAGATTTTTCACTGACCGGAATTTTGAGGGTGACCACACCTTATGAGTTTATTGGCCACATTTGGCTTACGTTTTACGGCTTATGCATTGGGTCGGAGGTAGTGACACCATGTTTATTAATTTTGTTCGAATTTATAAACGTGTGTAGCAGTAATTTCACTACAACAAGGCACTTTTTCATGACGATGTAATGTACACTTTCACGATTTGACTATAAGTATAATAAGAAACAACTTTGCTAAGATGGACAGTCACACGCAACAAGTGAATTCAACTGCCTTTAGCTCGCCAAATCATTTGTAGCAGACAACCTTTGTTGCGTGTAATCATGCGTGTGGGAGGAATTTAGGTTGCCCTCTAACCTCGTGACCTCACATTCTCGCTTCTGATTGGTTCTTGTAAGCTCGGCGTATGTATTTTTGCAAAAGAAAGCAAACATGCGCTGTCTTTGTCAAATTTTACGTTAGCCAGTATACAAGGAAATACATAAGGTATTCATAAGTAATAAAACAAGTGTGACCGGGTGCGTAACATAAGTGTGGCCGGGGCTTAAGTCAAATGTGGCCACTAAACTCACAAGGTGTGGCAACCCGTCAAATTTCCGGTCAGTGCAAAATCTTATAACCTAATGCATAAGACGTAAAACGTAAGCCAAATGTGGCCTCTACTTGAAGCTTGCAAGTGGATGATTACACAGACCTCTGTCGCGGTAGGGATCTAAGCAGGCTAGAGAACAGGATTATGTCAAAGAGAAAAACGCTGACAACTGGCCGGGTGTCAAGGAGCCGTCGATGCCATGGTAGGGCGCAGGAGCAAAGTCCCGCTCAGAGGGTCAGAGAGGTTTCTAAAGAATAAACCTGTTTTGAAAACATATTGATACTCTCTCGTGGCCCACAGTGTTTAAATTGCGACTCTTCCCTGGAAGTAAAAATAAAGAATATGGTTGAAATTTTGAATTTTTGATAAAAAATCATACACCACTATACCTGAAGTGTGAAAGAAAAAAACCATCAAGGTGCTCTGCGCCTTTTACTGTGGAGAACTTGGTTTTGAGGGTGGTGTTGAAATGACGGTCTCTGTGCTGCAAGAAGGTTGGTTGTGCCTAATTTCCTCTTCAAGATACAAGATAATTTATTGCCAAGTGAATAATGCACAAGGAATCCATTTGGTCAATGCTGCAGCACCAAACACAAAATCACACATAAAACATAGTGAACAAGTTGGCAGCAAATCACAATAAAAGGATAAACTGAGATGATAGCTTTTTTAGGGACATGGACAATGGTGGAAGTTTTAAAGCACCGTGGACAGTGAACTGCTGCAATGACTGATTGAAAACATCTGTAAACACATGAGCTAATTGGTCTGTACATGTCTTGAGCACTGTAGGGGACACCACATCCGGGCCCGCCGCCTACCTGATGTTTTGCTTTTTGAACAAGGCCTTAACTTCCGTTTCTTCAAAAGAAACCTCCGCATCAGGATCAAATGGGGGCAGGCCAGGCGGGGGCATCCCATTCTGCCTGTCAAAGCGCCAATAAAAGTGATTCAGCTGATCAGGGAGGGTAAGATCAGGGGCAGGATTGATAGACTTCATCCAGACCCTGCCAGATTGTTCTAGGATTATTGGAAGGAAAATACATCCTCAAGCTTACGCCAAAACTCAGCTTTCGACTTGCGAACAGTTTTCTTGAAATCATGCTTGGCCGCCTTGAAATGGTCAGCATCCCCACTCCCAAAGGCAGCCAGTTTGGCAAACAACTTACCCTTAATCTCCCTAGTAAACCATGGTTTATCGTTGGGATACATTTTGAATGTTCTGTTAGCAGTTGTCAGTGCAGAAACGTATATATGAGGTGACAGTGTCAGTACATTCATCAAGAGTTGGACAGGCACTTTTGAACATGTCCCTATGCAATCCAAACAGTCCTGCAGGGCAGTGACTGAGGCACAAGCCCATTTCTTAACCCTTTTTACAATGGGATTTGCAGTTTTAAGTTTTTGTTTATAGGTTGGTATGAGGAGAATAACTATGTAGTCTGACTCCCCTAGGTTAGGTCTAGCTAGCAACAGCTCGGTATGAGATTGGAAAAACAGTGAAGCATTGATCCAGTGGAGTGGGAATGTCAACCTGTGGGTGACAGATCTACCTAGGGTGTGCGTTTCTCAGGTTGATATTGAAATCACCAGAAATAATTATGGAACTGTTGGGGAAAGTGGTTTCGGCACTATGGACAACATCAGATAATTGAGACAAAATCTGTGAAAGATTGGCATTGGGGTCAACATACACACCAATTAAAACAACAGAGGCAAATTCACGAGGTGAATAAAAATGTAAACAATTAAGAACAAGAATCTCAACTTCAGGACTGCACGAAGTGGAGGCGACGTGACTGTCGACACACCATCTGTTGTTGATCAAAAAGCAGACTCCACCGCCGCCCTCTTTTCCCGACAGGCCAGGGGATCTGTCCTCCCTGAGCGTAGTAAAGCCAGGAGGGGTGACATCGCGATCGGGCGTGACAGGCTGCAGCCACGTTTTCCGTCAGACAGACAACAGAAGCGTCGCGGTACTCGCGTTTCGTCATCATCAACAGCGGAAATTCTTCTTTCTTGTTGTTCAACGAACGGACTTTCGAAAGTACGATTGCAGGCAGGGGTGTGCGAGAACAACGACGGCGAAACCTAACAAGGGCGCCGCTCCGCCTACCCCGTTTGCGAGTTGAGCGTGGCAAGCTGGACTGCGCCGAACTACTGATATCACGGTGGTCTGGCGAAGGGTCGACTGCAGCAGCAGAAAGATGTGTTTGATCCACTCTGGAGAAACAATAGGATGACCCAATGCACGGAGATTCAGCAGCACTTCACGTTCATACTTCAGGATGCGTTCATTCGATCCACACGCAAGGACAGCGACGATTAACAACAGAAATCGCTGCCAGCATACCTGTTTGACATGCCACTAGCATCAGCACTCTCATCACGCCTTGCTCTCTTGAAAACACCGACGCTGGCTGAAGCAAGCTTTCAAACTCATTACAGTTATTGTCCCCGAAACATAGCATATTATGGGGTGGGGTGGGGGGATTCAAACATACGCATGCCCTGTATTATTATAGACAAGGACTCTGCCTCTGCAACCGTGACTCAGGCGGGCGCCAACCAGCTGCACGCCGGTGAGGGCAGTCAATCGTACACGGTCCACGATAGCTTGGCGGAAAATTGCCGATGAATTATTCCCCACTTCAACTCCACCCACTCGCTGAAACTTGCCAAAAATAAACGCTGAAATTCGCATATCTATAGAGAGTTCTCCAGCTTGTCTATTGCTTGGAAACTTGACTAAATGATTTATTGAATTAAGGATGTATTGAATGGATCATTGGTTGACAAGTTGATTTGGTAACCCTGGCAGGTCAGAGTGTCGATTCGTTTTCATCGGACAGCATGTACTTATCCAGGAAGAACACACTAGGTGAAGATGACATTTCGTAAGTAACTTGGTTTCCTCTAGAATAATGGATTTTTGTTGTTGTTATTCTCCTCCTCCTCCTCCTCCTCCTCATCATCATCATCATCATCAAACGGTGTCTGAAGGAAAAGTGGAAGTGACTACAAATAGCACTCGATGGTACATTAAACTGAATGAGAATAAGACGTAGGAATGTTCTTGTTCTCCACATACATTTAAAGATTCTAGATAATATATTTATTGCACTTATAGATCACAAGGCACTTAGTGAGCCCAAAGGCCTTACAACCATACGGTCTCTTCAATAATAATACAGGACGCAGTCAATATAAAAATTTCAAAAATAAAAATTCGATTTTCTTTCCGTCTTCTAATAGCGATCTTCCTGCCTTTACACCACCTGTTTGAGTGATGGATGTGTGTTTGGTGTGTGTGAGGGTGGATGAGACAGGTGAGCGTGTATGTTGGTATAGATCGCCGCGCTTTGAGCCTGAATGATTTGGGGTAAGGCGCGTATAGCATCCTGTATTATTATTATTATTATTATTATTATTATTATTATTATTATTATTATTATTATTATTCTCTGGTGAAACTGCCGAGGCTTACGTCACCTCCGTAAGATGGAGAGGCGACGTAATCCTCGCACCCATTGCACATAGCTACGATCGAAAGAAAGTATACACGTTGCGCAGCAGGCCAAAGTTTGTCCCTTGAAGGGATACTTTGGCGAGGTTAGCAGCCTGCTCAGTTACAGTGTCGGTGAAAGACTAGAAACGGAAAAGTTTCGTCTCCTCTAGGCGACGAATTAGGTCACGCTGTATTTGTTTCTAGGTCAACTGTCTTTTACGAACCGTGTGAGAATCTTTTCGAAACGTTTATTGACGCCGGATAGTGTCCTCACTTGGTTTCATACAATTTAAGAATCCCAGAAGGAAAATGGATTTTTTTGGGACGCAAAAAAAAGAGCATTTCTGTAGAGAAAAGGGTTAGGGCAAGGGCTAGGGATAGATCTACAACTAACCTTTACCCGAACCCTTGTAGCAATATTCCGCTCTTTCCATCACTTTTAAACAATACTGCGGTTCGCATCCGCGGCTAGCAGCGAGCCCAAAGTCCGTCTCATCATCATCATCATCATCATCATCATCATCATCATCATCATCATCATCATCATCATCATCATCATCATCGATGCATCATGTCTTAATTCCCCTGTTTGAGATAATAAAGTATTCTTGAAACTTTGAATCATCTTCATCATCAATTATTATTATTATTATTATTATTATTATTATTATTATTATTATTATTCGGGTAGGTTTGGGGTGTCTGGACTGAACACGCCAACGATGGAAGAAGTCCCACCTTCGCAGGCAGTGGAGCTGGTACGTACGTACGTACGTAATGTATACGTGTGCATAATTGTGACGTAAGGAGCTATGTTAATTGCCCACCGCCGTAGCTCAGCGGTAGAGCAATCGATTGGCACACTGATGACCCAGGTTCGAATCCCGTGGTGGGCCAATTTTCACTGTCCGTCTTAGCAGGATGATTGTTCTGGTGGTTCATTGTTAATGTAGGTCCCTACTTCCTCTCCCCCGGGATGGTTATCCCCGTCTGCCATATCCCCAATGGTGGGTGTAGAATTTAACTTCAGTGTTTATTCTTCGTTATGACACAGCTAGGAAAGAAGCAGTTTTATCAAGGCAGCTGTAGTGCGAGTATTAATTTAAACTACACTGCGTTACTGGGACTCGCCTAGGCTTAGCCTTAGCCTTGTGGGGAGGTCTTGAGAAGTCTGAGAGACGCTGTGTGTTATGCTAACGTGTATTGGATGAATTCAATTAAAGATCTACAAGATCATTATCGGTGAAGGCAGTTTATGATGATGATGATGATTATGATAATGATGATGATGATGATTGATTGATTGAATTGTCAAGAGATGCTCAAGGCGTTGGCCAATACATAATCTCAAGCCGCCCGAGATGCCCACATCATGATGATGATGATGATGCGTTTGCGTTTTCTAGATTAAAGTCCCTGGACACAATTGCGTATAAGGGACTGGGGGGGGAGGGGAAGGGACATTTACGTCTCAAAATAGAGACGATCTAATACAGCAAAGCTGCCAAGGTTAAAACACCGCATAAAACGGCACAAAACGCCAAAGACAGTAAAATAAAAAAGTTAAAGTGCCACCTGGTCAAGAGTGCAAGAACACCTCAGCCCTATGTATAAAGATAACCATCATAAACAAAAACAAAAGTAGGCAAAGGCCAAACCAGCTAGATTTTAATTGTTAAAACCTACAATATAAATATATACAGGTTACACCATAGCTAAAATTAATTCAACCCCTTTCGATTCAGAGTAAAATTACATAACTAGTTTATCGATTATTTATCACGGGCTGGCGCCCACCACGGTCGCATTTCTGGCCCTAACCCTATCAAATGGAATACATCACGAGTAAACGCCATAAAAATCAAGTTAAGATCAAATTATCCAAAAACCTCAACCGGTGTCACTACTGAGCCAATCTGCTTCTTTGTCAAAAATAACCTGAGAGGCAAGCCTCCGAAAGCTCATGACCAACTGCGTTTCTACATCCCGCACCGTATCATGCTCAAGCAGATCATACAAAGGCGTCATCAGTTCATGCACCCTGCCGTTAAGCACGGCGCTAGAAGTCGAGACCTGAATCTCACGATCGCTAGTTGCTACCTTGGAAGGCACCTTCACGGGGGTGCTAGCAACAGCGCCGCCGGACGAGCCCTCCACAACTCGGTCAGTCAGAACCTTAACGGTTGCGAGCAACTCAGCAACCGTATGGGTTAAACGTACAACAGTACTTTCTAGTCCCCTAATAGCCTCCCATGGGTCCCCCGTCGGCCCAGCCGGTGCCTCCCGACGACCGATCGGGAGCCTCAGTTCTCCGATCTGGTCAACCGCCTCCCTGTCTTCGTCACCCGAAACCCAAGCCTTGACAGGGCCACAATGGGAACCGGGCCGAGCATTACCACGCACTCCATCCTCCGAGACGACCCCTAGAGGTCCCTCACCGCCTGCCTTACCCGAGACTTTCTCGGCATAGGTAGGTTGCCGGTTCATTTCCGACCGAAGCTGATTTTTTGCTAGATTGATAGCCTGCGCCTGTGGCATAAAGGAAGAAGCTCTCAATCTGTTCGTGAGCATCCGCTCCTCTCTAGCAGGGCAGCCAAGGCTAGCGGCAGAGTGATCGCCGTGACAATTTAAACATATGCGCACGGACGACTTGCCCTGCAGACCCGTATGTCCAACCAAACCGCAGGAAGGGCACGTCTGTTTCTGTTTACAGTTTTTGCGAGTGTGCCCAAACCGCTGGCACTGGTAACAGCGGACAACGGGAGCCACATACGGATCCACGGAAAACTCCCGCGAATTTATCAGCAAAGTGGAGGGCAGAGACGAGGCCATCAAGGTGACCCGGACGGCCGTAGATGGTCGTCCAACCGCAAGGGGAAGGCGACAAAAACCTTTAACATTACAGGCGGTAACCACACCAGAAAGGTTCACAGACCCTGCGCACCTATCAACCAGCTCCTCAGTTGAGACATCAACGGGAACACCCCTAATCACGCCATCAACCATAGGAGTCGGCACAGTACCAGATATTGTAATCTGGCCTAACCGCCCCAATGCAACCAGGTCACACTGTTGGGCCCTAGAAGAACAACCCACCATGTACCCCTCTCTTAGGGGCCTAACGCGTTCAACGGGGCCTATGACGTCCCGAAGGAGGTCCGGCAACTTCCAGCCAACAGCTCTCAGGGACTCAGCAGTTGAGTCACCCGAGTGCTTCAAAATGACTGGGTACCGAAACAGTCCGTAATTTGGCATTGGGGACACCCTCGGGATTTTTCCCAACGTCTTCTTTTTACGACCGCCGGAAACCGAGGTCCAAGCCTGAGCACCATCAAGCGAGGGGTCTTCACCCACCGGATCTAAGAGAGGCACGTTGGGCTCAACTACTTTCCGGGGACAGTCGACCCCATCAATATCAATCCCCACAGTCTCCTCAAGACCAGGAGAAGAACTGCTACTGCCAGAATAACTGTCGGCCATCTCCCCAACAGACCCGGAAAGGGAGGAGTCCGACAACGTTTCATGAGCCCTTTTCCGATTAGGAGACATCATGCCATCCATAGCCGAAGCAACCAGGTTGCCAATTGCGGGCAAGACGGTGTCCGCATGCTCAAATTCATCTGAACTAGGAGAACTGAGCGCAACTGACTCGGTGGCGCTCCTAACGACCGGGGAATCTAACCTTGCATCACCACCGCGTCGCCTTCGGCGGCGCTTCTTCGCGCCCTTGATCACAAATGACATCATGAACAAAAACTAAACCAAACCAAAAAGTGTAAACAAGACAACACTAAGAAAAAGAAAAACTAGGCTGAGGGGAGCTGGCAAAATGACCAGGCGGCACAAGTTAAAATCCTAATCAGGACCAATAAAACACATGATAAGAATTTAAAAGATAAAATATACACTGTCACCACATGTAAAGTCAACCGTAGTCAAAGTCCACTGCCGAAGAAAACAGGTCCCAGACAGCAGTCGAGACATGCGCAGCAAATGGCTCTGCTCTTGGTAGACAGCAGGAATGATATGCAGCACACTACATATGTCCTCTCTCAAATAATACAGCGAACAAACGTCACCTTCAGAAGTCAAAACACAAAATGTTGTTCTGTTGTTGTGTTGATGTTGATTGATGATGATGATGATGATAATGATGATGATGATGATGATGATGATGATGATGATGATGATGATGATGATGATGATGATGATGATGATGATGATGATGAGGTGCACTTATATAGCGCAGGTATCCACGTGTTTATCATTATACTGTCATTGAGGCCTACCGGTGCAACGTTCAGCTATTATGACAGCAGACCAGTGAGGTCAACTTTCTTTGTGCGTGATGCGAATAATCAATAGTTGGAATAACACGAGGATGTGGTTGAACAGATCTCCATGGCCAGGATGCTGTGCATGGGCCATTGTTTGGACACCAGGCAAATCAAATCGTTGACCGCAGTACTGGAGGAGTGTAGAGCCGCGGTCAAAAGTATCAAGTAAGTACCGGTTTTCTCCCTTGTCCCAGCACGTCATAGATCCGAGGCTGGTCATTCTGTCAAAAAGCGCAGCTTAGAGGTTCAAAATTATTAAACACGCTAGTGGTCCGGAGCTTTCATTTTGACAGTGCGTGAGATGACAGCGAGTTGAGTTCCTTCCTGATTTCGGACAGCGCCGGTAGCAGTTCTTTGAGTTGGTAAGTGCGCTAAAAAAAGAATATGACGCGTCGTATAATTGATTGTGGCTGCTCAGCTCAAAAAGTAGTCTGCCATCCACTGATGAGAAGAAATGAAAGGAAATCATATGACGTGACTGTCGTTCTTCCCTTCCTTTAAGAGTAACGGCTCTGTTACATATAGCCTACTTTGTATTAGTTCCTGAGTGATAGCTGTGGAACTGTTGTTTTGGGCTCTGCCGGTTCGTCCAACCCTCTGTGCGCACTTTTCTCTGAAACTAATGGACGGATTTCTTTGAAACTTGGTAGGCCTAGGTAGTTAGAACATAAAGATGCCAAGCGGATGACATAAATGTATGCATATCCAGTGATGTCATCATGGTGACGTCATAATTTCTTTGTTGTTTTATTCTCATCGCAATTTCTTTCAAACTACCGGAGGGATTTGGTTCAAATTTGAAGTAGTTCTGGCTCTGCAACCAGTATAATGCCGAGCCTTTTGTTCCTCGTGATAACCTGACGCAGACAAAGAGTGACTTCCTGCAGCTTTTATATTACTAGTGGAAAGATAGCCCACGGGTATGTAGGGTTATGACGGTAAACCGTAGTACCGGTAAACCACAGTACGCCGGTCGCTCGGCACGGCGTAGACCGGTACGCATGCCGCGTACTGATACACTGGGTAAACTTCGATAGCTCACGAAAGGACCCGAAACTTTTAGTCTTGAAGAAGAATCCGAAGAAGGAAAATAACGTGTTTCCATTATTTTGTTTAAATTCACCTTTCCTGTGTGTGTTTGAGCCGTGTCAGGAAATGTTTTTCTACACGATCAGTTTCCTTTCTTCAGTAGGTCTAAATACAACATTTGAAGTAAGAAAGTACATATTACATAAGAAATCTCAATTACGTTCACTTGATTCGACGATGGTGATAATATTTATTTTATTAACATCCTTGGCGCCATACACTTTCAAGACTTTTTAACTTGATTCATCCTAACTATTTGTTATGAGGTCGTACAATACAAATACAATACCACTTTATTACCCTAAAAGAAATTACAGTACTAGGCGCAGAATCACATTTTAAACTCGTGTACATTAATTAAGAATGCACATCACACTCAACGTAAACATTATTCCAACTCTCTTCCTTCTCCCAAACACACCAACACACACATGTATATGATAGCTGAGCGAGCCAATGAGATGTATCGGTGTAACCATTCTATCGGTGCCGGAGTATAATACCGGTCGTTTTATTTTTGTCGTACCGACGCAACATTGCGGTGAACTTTAACTAATCTGGTTTGCTAATACATTTGCCACAGGGGGAGTGTGGAACCGGACCGCGCCCAGGAGCGTTTGATTAAGCGACTGCATGAACTACTGGAAGCAGTCAAGCCTTTGGGCTCTGACCTGCTCATCACGCCAGCCGAAATCCTCCGATGCAGGTTGTGGAAATGTTGTTGTTGTTGTTGGTGGTGATGGTGGTGTTGGTGGTTTGTGGTCGTCATCGTCTTGGCGATGGTTGTTACGCATTCTGGGAATCCGGAGACAAAAGAAATATCACATTCCTTCTTTCTCCGTTTAGTAGAAGTATAATTTTCACTTTTTCTGGGAGCCGCCATTTGTGAGGTGCCCTCCTTGTGTGTGTGTGTATGTGAGTGTGCGCGTGAGCTCAAGACAAATGTTAGTTTATAAGTGTATATAATTATAAGTTTATATACTAGTTAACAGTTTGTGTACTTACACACACACACACACACACAGAGCTCCCCCCCCCTCCCCCGACCCTCCAAATTTTTTTTAAATTTTGTAAATCTGTGCGAGATGAGGCCTAAATAGTACAAAAATTATCCTATCCTATCCTATCCTGTCCCGTAACCCGAAGGTCGTAGGGGCACCACAGATGATCGTTTAACCAGCATACTCCATCTTTCTCTGTCCTCAGCAGCCCTGATGGCTTCGCTCAGTGTCAAACCAGTCCATTCTCGAATGTTGTCCTCCCACCTCTTTTTCGGTCTCCCTTTTCTTCTACCTCCTTGCACTGTGCCTTGCAGAATAGTCTTTGCAAGGCCTGATGATCTGGTGACGTGGCCATACCACCGAAGTTTCCGTTTCTTCACCACTGTTAGCAGGTCATCATGTTGTCCAATAGCTTGTGTGATGGTCTGTCGGACTTCGTCGTTGGTGATGTGTTGGGTATAGGAAATGCCCAGAAGTCTTCTGTAGCACCTCATCTCCATGCTTTGTATTCTTCGTTGGAGATCTGCTGTGAGGGTCCATGCTTCGCAAGCATATAGGAAGATGGAGATGACAAGGGAGCGCAGCAGTCTTACTTTGGAATGTAGACTGATGGTCCTGTCTTTCCAAATGGGCTTCAACCTTGTCAGGGCAGCAGTTGTTTGTGCGATCCTGGAGAGGACTTCCTGTCGGGACCCATTGTCTGATACAATGGCTCCTAAATATTTGAAGCTATGCACTGTGTCGAGGGATTGGCCTTGGACTTTGATGTCCGTATTGATGCCATTGGTGTTGTTGGTCATCATTTTGGTCTTCTCTGCACTTATTTCCATTCCATAGGCTTTGGAGGTGGTGTCAAGCCTCTGTACCAGCTGTTCAAGTTCTTGTTCCTCTCCAGCCAATCCATCAATGTCATCTGCAAAACGAAGATTGGAGATTGCTCTACCCCCTATGCTGACTGTGCCTTCATGGTCTGCAAGAGCATCCGACATGATGCGCTCTAGGAAGATGTTGAAGAGTGTTGGAGAGAGTAGGCATCCTTGACGCACACCGATTGTTGTTCTGAACCAATTCCCGATGGCTCTGTTGTGGAGGACTGCACTGGTAGCCTTGTCATACAGGCTTTTGATGACTTCAATAATTTTTGGGCTGATGTTGTACACTTTCATTGTTGCCCATAGAGCTGCATGCCAGACTCGGTCAAACGCCTTCTTGAAGTCTATGAACACATGATATAGATGTTGTTGGTGCTGTAGGAATTTCTCACAGATTATTCTGAGGTTGAAAATCTGCTCAGTGGTACTTCGCCCTGCCCTGAATCCTGCTTGTTCTGCCCTTGTTTGTCCCCTGCCCCCTTTGTCCCAGGGCAGGGGACAAAAATTATATTAAAAAAAAAAAGTCCATCCGTCCGTCTGCCTGTCCCCCGTCCGCTCTCTGTGTGTAACGGATGGATATTTGGTGTGGTGCGTGCCTGTTTATAAATATAATAGCTAACTGAATGCAAAATATATCTGTCTCCTAGATCAAAATAAAGTGTGCATGTAAGTATCTCTGTTAACTACCACACCCACAAATTCACAGATTCTCACTAACACAGGCAAACACCAACACAAATATAAGTTCCACGCTCTCAAGACTTTATATAAATAAACAACAATATCTTACACAACTCTTTCACACCGCATGTTTCAGGTTAAGAGTCCATGAATCTCAAAGCCGGCATTTACATGTCCTGAGCCCAAATCAACAAAAAAAATTGTTACCTGTGGTAACTGGAGGGGAGCCTGTACACAAATAGGCCTAGACGAAATAATCAAAACTCATTACCTGTGGTAACAGTCGGATGTCTGTACACAAGTAGGCCTATATGAACAGTTGATGTTGTAGACAGGCAGATAGGCACGTCTGCCTATCTGTCTGAGGTTGCCAATGTGTCTTGGTCAGGTAAAGAAGTAAGGCAGCCCGCCGATGGCTCACGAATCGCCTTGTCCCCGTTGTCCGAGACAACCCTGTGTGTCCTGGTGTATGAAGCTACCAGCCTCCCGTAGGCAGCTGTAATCTTTACAGCACAACACACAATCCAATTTCAGAGAGAAAGTCCACCGAACCTATACTCCTTGATAAGTCCTTGATGCTTTCTATCTCTCAAATCTTTCCAATAATCTTTTTTGACTTCAACAACAACCTCACACCTTGGAACACAATCTTGAAGTGAGCTCCAATTGCCCTTATTTCCGGCTATTCATTATTCTATTGGTTCAACATTTTCAACCAATGCAACTTTAGATAGAATTATTCAAAAAAATTAATCACATTCTAAAAATAACAATATTAATTATTATTAAAAATAAAAAAATTCCCGTTCTCTACACTGTGCAAAAACTTTAAAAGTGTCTAAGTACTCAGAACCTATTTCAACTATCACAACAAAACTTGGTAAGGTTGTGTATACTCATGAGACCTCATAAATCAACATTGAATGAATGACTTAATTTCAAGGGCAAGGTCACGTGATAATCAAAATTAATGTTAGTCAAAAAAATGACTATTGATCACAGAATTTCACTTTTTTTCTAGGTTAAGTTTGAACCTATGATTCTTTGAAGCATGATAGATATTAATGAAACAAACATACTATTCAAATTGGTTAACCTCACTCCAAGGTCAAGGTCACTTGAGCTTTTTTTGATTTATTGATTGTTGCTTTAGGTCCAGCGGACTCTTCCGAGCCAAATCAGGACCGGACAACCCCCGATCCGCATAAAAGATCTGCTAAAACAACCCTAGTGGGAAAACTGAATGCCCTCCACCGGCCAGTCACTTTACAATAAAGACATCCCACGCAGGGGACGGCTGAGGCTTTACCCCAACTAATCGAACCCCCGGTTACAAAAACAAAATAGAATACAAACATCATTATAAATTATCAACAAAACACATACATATAAAATGCCTATATTGCTAAATAATAACATCATAGGAAGCCCTAGTGACCACCCGGCAGAAAGCGTCCAATACTCCCAAGCTGATCCAACAGACCTCGTACACAAACAAGGAGTCTTGTCCAGGAAGAGTTTTCAAGAAAAAAGGTAGGTCATTGATCTAGCGAAGAAGAAGATAGTATAGCAGAGTGATAGGACAGAGCAGGAATGGGAAAGAGCAAATGAGGAAGACAGTGACAGTGCGAATTTAAAGCACTAAATTTCCATAAAGTGGGGATACTATTTATACTGAAACCCCCGGCACTCCAACGGGGGTACTGTTGCCGCAGTGAATCGGTCATGCCTATAAAGGAAAGACAGGTTTTCAACTGGGGCTTTCACTTTCCCCTTTATAGGTTAGAACTGTCCAAAGTCGGTTTGTATAGGTACTTTGAAGTGACCTTGACCCTAAACTATGAGAGGTATAAACATCAAACTTGTATTTAGAGAGGATATATTGAACCTTTATATATGTTCCGTTTTTGCATTGATCTTCAAGGTCAAGGTCATGTTAGGCCTTGCAAAAACATACAAAACATAGGTACACAGGAAAGGTTGTTTATTTAACTCATAGTATACAACAACATTGGGTTATTTGATCAGACATGCATGAGAGATCACGTGAGGGTCAAGGTCATCCCAAGGTCTAGATTACTGAAGGTCAAAGTCATCCCACGGTCAGCGAGGGAGGGGGGGAGGTGGATTTGAGGTTGTTTTTTTGGGAATACAACTTTTTTTGCTGTAGTTTATTTGATAGTACATGAGTGTATTTGGAGCCGAAGGTCAATGTCACCACAAGGTCAAGAGCATAGAAAGATCAAAGTTGGTATAACTTGGCATTCTAATGCCACCATTTCTTTTTTTTTTTCTTTTCTGGGCACGCATTTTCCTATCGCGCGTTCCATAAGGAGCATGTGAGTCATATAGGCTTTGCCCGTCTACTGGTATTTATAGTTAAAATCTTCTGTATTCATGTAAGCGACTAAGGTCGTACGTTTAGATCAAGTAAACAAATACATGTAATATCAATAATAATTGCCAGAAAGTTACTCTGCCCAACTAGCCCCAATTTCATCACTGCTTTAGTGGTAAAGGTCATAGTTGGACACCGCGTTGAAAAAGCGACTTGAAACAATGACTAAGGCTACTATGAAAACATACATGGCCTTTGCCAGAAAGGAGATAAAACAGGGGAGTGGGGGGAGTGGGGGGAGGGAGAGTAGGGGGAATGGGTGTGGTTTCAAATTGTTGCCAGGGTCCAGATCCCGGTGGTGTCCAGGGGCGAAAGCCCTGTCGGGGGAGCAGGGTTTTGGGGGGAGGAAAGGGGTCTGCTGAAAATAATGTAACTTAATTTATGGGATACATCTAATATGGTTAATCACTAATGTAAAATCTATTTCTATTTCATTAATATTATATGCTCGTGTCTTATGGGTATGACATTATTTTAAAAACTACACGAAAAACTATATTGCAACATTTTTGAGGAACAAATGAAGGGAATATGTTATTATTGCGCTATTTAGGCAGATACCCCCGTTGGGGTGCCGGGGGTTTCAGTATAAATAGTATCCCCACTTTCTGGAAATTTAGTGCTTTAAATTCCCACTGTCACTGTCTTTCTCCTTTGTTCTTTCTCATTCCTGCTCTGTTCTATCAATCTGCTATACTATCTTCTTCTTCGCTAGACCAGTCACCTACCTTTTTTCTTGAAAACTCTTCCGGGACAAGACTCCTTGTTTGTGTGTGAGGTCTGTTGGATCAGCTTGGGAATATAGGACGCTTTCTGCCAGGTGGTCACTAGGGCTTCCTATGATGTTATTATTTAGCAATGTAGGCATTTTATATGTATGTGTTTTGTTGATATTTTATAATGATGTTGAATTGTATTCTATTTTGTTTTTGTAAACAGGGGTTCGATAAATTAGAGTATAGCCTCAGCGTCCCCTGCGTGGGATGTCTTTATTGTAAAGTGACTGGCTGGTGGAGTGCCTTCAGTTTTGCCACTAGGGTTGTTTCGGCAGATCTTCTATGCAGTATCGGGGGTTGTCCTGTCCTGATTTGGCTCGGAAGAGTCCGCTGGACCTAAAGCAATAATCATGTAATGTAATGTAATGTAATTTAGGCAGATTATACTATTAGTAGTAGGTACTACACACTGGCATCATTTGTGCGATAAAACTCAGTTGTTTTTCTCGTTAAACTTTTTGCAAGATTTTCAGACGATGGAGGAATAATATTTACTTTTGCATAAACAGCGTTCTGTCCTCTCGACTAGAAATTCATTAGACCATGCTCGAAAATACGTGGGGAAACAACTTTGGCCGGTTTGCCCGCATGTTGCGCCCAGAGTTGTCCTACCCTAATTCTTTGCAAACGAACAAAGTTTCTTGCCTATAATTTCTGCTCTGTCCTCCATCAAACCTTACGAATCAACCGATTTCAGTTGCAATCCTGGCTAGCTCAGCTAGTTCAGTTTTGCACTGCCTTGCCCTGCAACCATTCCCACCTTTCCTTCCCCCCCCCCCTCTCCCACCCCTCTTCCCCATCTCGTCCTCTCTTGGCTCCCATCCCCATTTTCCGAAGAAAAGCTTGCAGCTCGTGGTAACTTAGTGTTCTGAGACGACATGCTCTGATATGATGGTCAGCCTGGATAACTCTAAATAACTAAAACAAAACAAAAAGACAAGTTACCTCCCATTTCCAAATAAGGTGTGACATCACGAATATATATATATATATATATATATATATATATATATATATATATATATATATATATATATATATATATATATATATATATATATATATATATATATATATATATATATATATGTCAGTTGATCTTAGATCTGATCCGCTGTAAAGTCAATGGCTCACGATTAAAAATGTAGGTCTACTTTTGATATTAGATCTGAAGACCCACACCAAGAAGAAAGAAGGCTACATGCACAGAAAAAGATGTTCTGGTGTACGCTCTTACAATTGAAAATATGGTATATAACAAAGAGATATATATTGATGAATCCGTCAAGCTAAAAAAAGGTAGATAAATGTTGAGCTGAGCACATAAGTATGTGTTTGTGCATAACTTATATAGAAAATAAAGAAATAACTAAATGGTCTGACTATACTTTTTGGTTCTGTACGTAAAATGATAATGCAATATATTTAATTAGGTCTATTTTTGGCCGATTCCAGTGAAACTAACCCATTTCTGAACCGTTATTAGAAGCAGAAATATTAGCAAACTAAAACTGTGTGCAAAGCTAACCAAAGTTTACATTTGAAATTGCACATTTAGCCAATTGTGACATTATACTGGAAGCAGAGATGCTATTTCTGAGAGTGGTGAGAAGAAACCCTTCAGTTTTTTAGTACCCGCTGCAACGGCAGATTTAAGAGGGGGGTCGCTCCGGCATTGCCTTCAGCTTCCTGTCCGTAGCAACTTCTTTAAAACAACAACGGTAGTACACTTTGCACTGGTCCTCCTACCCACCCTTCTTCCTTGTACCGTGGAGACCCCGTAGGGCCACGAAATAGTAAACGGAAGTGAAAGCAATTCCATATGATGTAACCATGCCGTAGTAATAAGATACATCTTTTGACCGCAAACATCCATAGGCTTTGGATGTTTGTGGTAGACATCACGTCAAGTAACACAAAGAGACAGAACCCAATTTTTTTTTATTTCTTTTCTTTGGGGAGGAGTGGAAGGGTGGTTCCAGGGGTGCCCCTCCCGGCTCCCCCCACCCCTCCCCTGCCTAGATCCGCCCTTGTAAAATAATCTTCGTGCATTACTACAAATTATATAGTCATTGTTTTGAGCCGCGTCTTCAAGGCGGTTTCCAGTTTTTATCACTTCCCCATACAGCAATTATCATGTTAGCGTTATATAAAATCTGGGACTTGTTGGGCAGGTAAACGTTGTCCTGGTGCCTACATACACTGACATAAAAAGAGTACTTACGGGAGTTAGATGTGAAGGTGATTCTGTCTGTGTGTGTGCTTTTGCCACAATTCTTGCCAGGGCCCTATATGTAGGTTTACTACGTTTCTTCAATCTGTTATAACTTGAGCCTTTGTTATTGTTCTGTCCCAAACCTAAGCTACCTTCGCCTATCGCCTGAGAACGTGGCGACTATGGAACAAATGATGATCGACGAAGGAATGAACCCAGGCATCCACAGTCATACGCGCGTGGAGAACATGACTTTAGAAGAGCTGCTGCAGTTAGATGCCGGACCACAGCGTGGGGCACCCTTAAAACAGCATTCCCTAACCAATGAAAATCCGTTGCAGCATATCTCCATCTACGAAACCAAGGTCAGAGCTTTCATTGTGTTTGTAGTGAGAAAACAGTTCGGAAGAAATAAGTCAGAGCTGTTTTTGGATATAAAACTCCTCCAGCGGTTGTTACAAAAAAATTGTGGCGGTGAAATGAGACTGAGACCATGATAATGCTTTAACACTATCTCTTCAGCATGTTAGCAGTTGGACCCCTTTTGATTTGGTAGCGGTTTAATGGTTTGATCGTCAATTCTAGCAAGAAACCTACTCCCCCTATCCTAACACACCCACCACTACCACACCCCTTGGTCACACCCCCCCCCCCCACTCCCACTGCCCACCCCTTATACTTGTAGGCTGATCTTCATATGATCATTGTATTTCTGGACAGCAACTTCCATCCGCAGTACAAACGCGAAACCCCCTAAGTCTACAGAATCTTTACTTATGACGAAGGCGGTAGTCAAATAAATGAAAGAAAAAAAGTAGGTTGTACAAAGATAGTAAGATATATAATCACCCCAGCTGCTTGCGTCACACTACAGCAAAGTCGTATGTTAAGTTTTTCTGAGTTAGTCACTATTCAGTCACTAGTTAGTCACTATTCAGTCACTAGTTAGTCACTATTCAGTCACTAGTTAGTCACTATTCAGGGGCCCTATAAATAGTGACTAACTTCTTCAGGGCATTCGTGGGGCCGGGTAGCTCAGTTGGCAGAGCGTCTTACTAGTAACCGAAAGGTACCTGGTTCAAATCCCGGATTGGCCAATGTGTAACCATATTATTTTCCCCTTACCTTCAACTGGTTCGCTGGTGTCAGAATAATGTGACCAGTAGTCGCCTATACGCTTCGGTGTCGTGTGACTATAATCTACAGTTACTTTTTAGTTACAGGGCATTCAGATGTCAGCGTTTCTTTTTCTCCAGGTGTGTGTGTGTTTGTGTGTATTGTGTATGTTGTGTGTGTGTGTGTGTGTGTGTGTGTGGGTTAATAATAGAGTTGAGTTCATTTTCATATATGGGGTGTTGTGAATTATAGTCATGAATTCTTATTTTATTAGGAAAAACGCTTTGTGCATTTATCACACCAACATTTTAAATGCCCTGAAGAAGTAGTTGGGGTTTTTTAAACAAAAATTTGGCAAATCCAGAATAAACAAATTGTTTGTTTGGCAGGTTGGGACCCCACATGATAAGCGGCGAGTCAGTAAGCCGGAAGCCCTAGTGGGACCCTCAGATGAAGAAACCCAACATAAGCGAATGAAGATGATGATGAAACTCGGTGACTCGACCGACAGTAAATTTCACTGAACCATCCGTTAAGAAGGAAAAATAACAAAATCGTCATTGCCACCTCCACTACCGCCAAATATGCCAGCAACACAACATAATATTTCATTGTCTGTCCTGTCTGGCTAGATGATTTTTAAATATCTATATATTTAGCTTCTGAACAAAATATAAAAGGATAGATATCATAGACAATATTATTGATTCTGTCCCTCAGAGACAACTAATTATATCTATCTATAAATATTCATGAATGTTTAACTCACATGTGGGTAGCAGTTTGAGTCTATATATTCACCCAAAAACAACATTTCCAAGATGTTGGCTAATCTGACGAGTCCTGAATAGTAATGTGTATGTCTGTTCATTCAAATGTTGGTGTAGGAAAGTTCCTACTGAAGCTATTCAAACCAAGCTTGGTGAGATGATGAATTCCTATTAAAGCTAAAAAATTACTAGTTAATATTGGACGACTTCACTTCAAGGTCAGCAGACATTAGTCAGATTGTGAAATATTTTAACAAAATGTACCTTTTTTTTCTACAATTACAAAGTTCATGACCATGGACTAATGCTTGTTTGAGATATTGTAGATACCAATGAGGTACACCCACCATGTAATTTGGATCGACCGCACTCCAAGGTAAAGGACATTGGTTCCATCCAAAGTCAGTTCGTGCTCTGAAGTGATCTTGACTTAAACTATGAAATATACAAAGTCCAAATTTGATGCATGTAAAAATCTTAGATTGATCCTTCATACATGTTCTGTTTTTGCATCGAACTTTAATGTGAAAGTCATTTTAGCCTCTACCCCCCCAAAAAGTCAAAACTTTGTTGTCAAACAAACAGTATCATTATGATCAACATTGGTTTACTTGATCACACATGAACATCAGGGATTGAGTAATGTCAAGGTCATTAGTTTATTTAATTTAGTGTTTTATTTATTTGATCATACTTGAGTGTGTACGTGGAGGTCACAGTAAAAACACCACCACATGAGCGTGTGAAATTGTTATCAATCCAAGTGATTTGTAAACATGTTGAATACCCACAAAGATGGCGTCACTCCACAAATGGTGGTTAGTGTTCAAAGGGAAAAATAAATCAAAATAAAGGGGGCAGTTGAATTTTAGTTTTTTTGACTCCCATGCATAGCAATGCGAGTCTGTGTACTAACCAACAACAAAAACAATATTTTCCAAATTTTCGCAAATCGGTACGAGATGAGTCCTAAATAGTCCTAAAATGCTATTTGTAAAAAATTCTCTGTCCATCCGTCTGCGGCCTGTCTGTGCAAAAACTTTACTCAGAGCCTATTTCAAATATCACAAGCAAACTTGGTAAGATGGTGTATACCCATGAGACCTCGAAATTGATATAAATGAATGAATTACTTCACTTCAAGGTCAATGTCATCAAATATTAGTCAAAAAGGGAGACATTTTCACAAAATTTCACTTTTTTTCAGGTTATTAATATTATACTTATGATTCTTTGAAGCATGGTAGATATCAATGAAACACACATACTACGGAAATTTTGTCAACCTCCAAGGTCAATGTCACTGGAGCTGTCCAAATTTGGTTTGTATAGGTACTTTGAAGTGACCTTGACCCTAAACTATGAGAGATATAAAATCCAAACTTGTATTTAGAGATGATAGACTGATCTTTCAAATATGTTTTATTTTTGCGTTGATCTTGAAGGTCAATATCATTTTAGGCCTTGCAAAAAAAAAACATACAAAAAAATAGGTCATCGTACAGTGTTTATTTAACCCATAGTATGCAACAACATTGGGTTATTTGATCAGACATGCATGAGAGATCACATAAGGGTCAAGGTCATTCCAAGGTCACTATTTTTTAGGGGGGAAATACAACATTTGCTGTATATTTGATAGTACATGATAGTAATAAAGCTGTTGGATATATGCGCTATATCCAATTGCCTGTAATAAGTAATAAATATATTTGGAACCAGAGGTCAAGAGCATAGAAATATAAAAGTCGGTAATAATTTGCATTTTAATGCCATCATTTCATTTTGGGGGGGAGGGAGAAGAGGTGGGGAGGGGGGGGGGTCCCACTCATTAGTTCCATAAGGAGCATGCGAGTCATGTGGATTTCACCCTTCAATTTTTTTTTTCATTTTTTATTATAACCATCCATTCCAGGCAATTTTCTTGTAGAATATTTTGAGCATGTTCCTAAGGAGCATTGGAGTCATAAGGCTTTTTGCTGTTGTTTTTTTGTTTAGTTTTTTACTAAGAGAATGTGTTTTACTAACAGTGTGTGCAGCACCACATACCTTTTTGCCATGCTCTAGCCATTCCATATAGTTCTTTTTGTGCAATTTGGTCATATTTTTTAGTGCAATACTGTATTGACTGTGTGCAACTGAACACTTCCTTTGTGTTCAGTGTGAAATATGAAGGGGAAAAGCTCTTGTTTATGTTGTGTTTATGAATCAATTTGCACTGAATGAATGTAAACAAATACTCCTTCTTCTCCTCCTACCCCTTCTCCTTCTTCACACACATGCACAATCTCACTTTGGTGAGTTTATCCAATGGCAAATTCAGTTTACTGACACTGAACTTGTACAATGTTCAAAAGGTTAGATAGTTAGTCATTGTTTACAGGGTCCAGTGGACTGCAAAGAGCCGAATCAGGACCACAACTTGGTTGAAAGAGGACTCACCCCTGATCCGCATAAAAGACCTGCTGAAGCAACTCTAATGGTAACACTGAAGGCTGGTCACTTTACAATAAAGGCATCCCATGCAGGGATTCCCGCTAACCAAAAAAACAGAAAAAAGAATATCGACATCATTATAAAATATTAACAAAACACATATCTAGAAAATGCCTACATTGCTAAATAATACCATACAAAGCCCTACTACTAGTGAACATTTGGCAGAAAGCTTCCAACAGATCCCATACACAAATCAGGAGTTTGGGGAATTTTCAAGAAAAAAGGTAGGTGAATGTTCCAGCGAAGAAATTAGTAGATTGATAGAGCAGAGTAGGAACAAGGAAGAACAAATGAGAATGACAGAAACGGTGGTAATTTAAAACACTAAATTTCCATAAAGTTGGGACACTGTTTATACAGCACTTTTACAGGGGCTGTTCAAAAGGGTACCGTAGTATAGCTAAAACATTGTTTTTGCATAAAATCAAAACAATTTTTCTGTATAAACAAATAAATAAACAATTATAACTGTACCTTGAAAAAAGAATAAAGGAAAAGTAATGAAAGAACACACAAATAATGCATTATAACTCTCAGTATTGATTGATCAAAACAGTGTATGTGTACACCAATAATTCAGACGCAAACTTCCACTCCCCTTCAGAGTCACTCCACCGGCAGATGGTCTCTCTTTCTCCTATGTCTCCTCTCCAACAAGCACAAGCAAACTTATGCAGTCACTCCAAAATCAGTGTTCACTCTTCCGATTGCACATACTCTAAAAAACACAAGTTTTAAAACACCACAACCTCTCTTACCAACGCATTAGAAAAATATTACAACATTCATTCAAACTATTTGCAACCGAACATATTCCAGAATGAATCCATGTCATCAATCTTAACATACATTCACTGCGTATTACATTTAACAACTGTACAAACTGAAAAGATTTGGAGGCTCCACAAAATAGAGCTTCATATTCTAACAGTATGAACAACAGAAACAGTAAGCTGCTTTTCACAATGTTGGTTAGCATCCACACAGCCGCGTTGGAAGATGTTTGGGGGTGGTAGGGCATGATATTTTCAGAAAGGGGAGGAGGGGGAGTGAGTTGTGGGAGGGGAAATTATTGATATACTTTTTTTTGTAAAGGTTATTTGAGCAAATAACAAATTCTGCAGACAGTATCGTCATAGGTATTATAAAGTATGTTTCGTGTGTGTGTGTGAGAGAGAGGAGAGTGTCCATCGCAATCAGATCCGTGTCACAAACGTGATTAATCTTCACAAAAATAATGCACATTTATCTGAAGTAAAATAATTGTTGCAACTCACATTAGACCGCAGTGAACACTTGCATCATTGAAGGGGAAAAACAGTACACATGTCTACAAATGTCTATTCCTTTCTGAGGATGTCATCGCAGTGACACCATTATTTTTTGTTTGTGTGTGTGGTTATTTTTCTAATAATTTCAGACTATACTTATAGGTATGTTTTGGTTCTTGCAGTGCTTACCGAAGCTATCCAAAAACTTCTTTCTCTCTCTCTCTTTCTGTTTTGGTTTTGTTCCCTTCGATTTATCGTATATTTATTTTGTACCATTTCGCTTCTTCATGATTTTTTTTTTTATGCATGAACTGAGTTTGTACTTTATTTTTCTTACTTTCTTGATGTATTTGCTTGCTTATTATTGTATTTTATAAGTTTTTGGTTTCAGAACCAACTCATTAAAACGTATTGTATTGTATCGTATCTCTCTCTCTACTTTGTAATTGTTCGAAAAGTTGGGGTGGAGGGAAGAAGGAGTGAGGGTAGGAAGATGGGGGGCGGAGGGGGAGGAGTTCCAACGCCACGGCCTCAAGGTAAACAAACAAAACAAAAACAATGTTAATTTATTTCAAGCGACCCTAGCTTCGTTTACATTGTACCATAGGCTTCTATCAACACACAGAAATCTCCAGTGTCAAAATAAGGTTAACAAAAATAAAACCTCCCCCACAAAATGAAGGATCTTCATGAAAAGTCAGTTTTTCTTCGTGACTCAAACTGTGTTTCTCATAACTCACAATCAACATTTTCATTCCAATGTCTGCATTTTTTTTTAAATAAAAAGTTAATTTACAATAAATTTTAAAACCTGCAAAATTGAGGGAGTCACTTGACAAATCTAATTATGCTAGAAGGTTTTGTACTGCTTTGTGTGGTATAACAAAGGCTGAAGAAAGTCCACACCGAGCAATTTTCCAGAAATTATAATGTGCATGTACACAAGTTCTTTAACCTCTTTCTCCAAAAGATAAATGGAACTGCAGAGATAGGGTTAAATTACAGACACACCAGCTAGATGTCGTGTCCCACCTTGACAGCATACACTCGACTGGGTTAAATCACAGACACACCAGCTAGGCGTCGTGTCCCACCTTGACAGCATACACTCGGTTGGCTGTGGCTAGGAACACCGTGTCCATGCTGACGTGCAGCCCCAGAATGGGGTCTGGGGGATCCAAGCAAACCACATGTTGCTTCGCCACACTGTTGACATCTCGACTAGTGCGCCTGTTCCTCAAAGGTGAAGCTATGGGTGCTCGCTGGCGGTAGAGGTAAACGTGGCGAGAGCAGTCGGCGACTGCAGCCAAGGACAAATCGGGGGCGCAGGAGGAAAACCGGCGCTGGGTCTTGGAAGCCTGGACGTAGCCAAACGCGTCCAGCGTTCCGATGTGTCGCCACGGGCAGTGCGAGGTGCTGCCGCTGCCGAGGATGCTGGGGGATTCGGGTTGCCACAGGAGCCCATCCACGTCATGGCGCAGGCACAGCGCTGGGGATTTGCTGGCATCCAGGGTCACGCTGAACAAAAGATTGTAGCTGACAGTCGCCTGTGAAAGTAATCATAAAAAGATTACGAAGTATTCCCAGGAAGGAAGCTGTTGGGGAGAATATTTTCAATGCTCATAATAACCACGTTGTCAATTGATAAATATACTTTTGCTGCTCATTTTACACACACTGTTTATTTTACAAATGGAATTTCCTAAACGAACGCCTACAAGCACCTATTGTCCTATTAATCTGTTGTACACATTGCTGGCCAAATTTCCTCGCTATTTGTTGGGGCAATAAGAGATTCTGATTGTGATCTTTAAAATGGTCCACATCACCTGTACCCCCAATACATTGTGAAGAAAAAAGTCAAAGCCAGGAAGAATATCATTTGAAAATTTGGCCAGAAAGACACGATGAGATTTTATCGCAGAAGACAAGTTGCTCATAATTACAATTAATTACAAGCTCATAACTATAATCCTAAAAGATGTTAGAGAATTGTTATCAGAAATATTATAATAATAATATAATATTATTTAAAATAGAGGAAGGTTTGCATTCATAAAGAACTCAGGGCATATAATGGTCTGGAGTTAAAAAAGAGGAAATTGGCCGGGATCCATGGGCTGCCTAGGTGCTGGTAGAGAGTGCAGGAGAAGACCCCCCCTCCACCCCCCCACCCCCCTCGGCGAATACGAAAAGTTGCATTTTGCATTTAAATTGTGATTATCCAAAAACATCACATAGTGAAGGAAAGACTTGCTTACACACAGCTGAACTCTTGAAATAGCCTGTCTTTATCGATGCATAGATTACAGTGATAGTTTGCCAACAAAGTCCAACTACAAATGTAAGTTTAAACACACAGTGGTGACCAGCTGACAGTCCCTATTTACCAATAAAGTCCAAAAAAAAGTTTTAAAAAATTTTCAGACATTCTAATGTGCAAACCAAATCTTGAAACAGCGTTTTCACTGGCAATGGTTTAGTTGGTATGTTTGAAGAATTTGGAGAGACTGGATTGTTTGTGACTAGTTTTTCTAAACAGGTTTTTGAGGTGCTTTGCCAACACTGACTAAATGATGGGTGCAGCACAATGGCTTCACAGATTGTGCACCAGCATCAGCAACACTGACTGAGCCCCCACGGGCTCGGCTCCGTGTGCCGGGGGTGGACCCCAAGCCTCTCTCTGGCTGGGTGACCAAGTTGCCTACCCCTTTTTCTTCTCTTTTATCTTGTTTCTGTCTTATTGGTCCTTTCACCTATATTCTCTTCACCCGTAAATTCTCCCTGTATACTGTGCAGTTTTGACTCCCTTTCTTCTGCCTTACCGGACTTTCCCTGTCTTCCTTTTCCCCATCATTCCTTCTTTGTCTACCCTTCCTTTTCTCTGTGGACTTCTCTTGGCCCCCTGCGTTTGCCGTGCAGGGCAACCCGTGTCGGGGGAGAAGGGGATCCTGGAGGTTGAGGTCACTGAGGGACTGCGGTCCCTCACACTAACACACCTCTTTGGCCCGGACTTCTCCTAGACGGGAGGCTGGCGTGGCCCGCCTCAGTCAAGCGGCTGGTCGTGTATTGCCCTAGCTCTGCTAGAAGGCTGCGGCTCATGGGTCAAACTTGAACAATACCGTAGTGGCAGTGCGGGACTGTCTGGGTGTATATCCCCCCTGTAACCCTGGTGCGTTCCCTTGCTGGATTTTCCGCTTGGACGCATCCCCTTGTTGGACTCCGTGGTGGGTGGGGGGCAGGGGGGATGAATAAACAATCTTAAAACATGGCATCCACCAAAAAACAAAAACGTACTTATGACGGACTGGACAAGGGTACTGGACATGATTCTGACAGCGACACTGAAACTCGACGCACAGCCAAGGAATCTGGCCTTTTCAAAACATGGCCACGCTTTTTGACCGTTAAGTTGACAAATGAAAGCCAAAAGATTTCCCCTTTTGTCGTTGAAAAGTGGTTTGAAGGGATATCTCGCCAGATCAAAGATATCAAAAGACAACGGGATGGTAGTTTTTTAGTGGACTGCCCCACAGAAAAGACTTCGGACCAATTGATATCTAGAGATGGCACCAAGCTGGAACTCGGTAGCAGAGTGTTTGACGTGAGTGTGACTTGTCACCGCACACTCAACTCCTCCAAAGGAGTTGTGCGGTCATCCCAGTTTGATGGTCTGTCTGAGACGGAAATTAAAGATGGCTTGGCTAAGCAGGGAGTGACTGAGGCTCATAGGGTCATGCGAAAAGACAAGGACGGAAACAGAGTACCCACTAATACTCTGTTTCTGACCTTTTGCACACCTGAAGCACCAAAAAGAGTTATTGTGTGTTATGAAAGTATTCCTGTTTCCGTGTTTGTACCTTCACCACTGCGTTGTTTTAAATGCCAGAGGTATGGACACGGTAGCACGGCATGCAAAAACACGCCGACCTGTTTCAAGTGCGGGGGGGATTTTCATGGTGAACAGTGCGGTAATGCTCCAAAGTGCTATAATTGCAAGGGAGACCATCCTGCGTCTTCAAAGTCTTGCCCTGCTTGGATCAGGGAGGCTGAGATCCAAAAAATCAGATCACGAGACAAATGCTCCTTTCCAGAGGCGAGAAAACGGTATGAGCTTCTCAACCCGTGTGATACAAACAAACCGAGTTTTGCTAAAGTGGCCTCAACACACACTTTGCCAGACATGCTCAAATCCATCTCATCCATGATCTCTGTTGCTAACAATTCTGATTTAGGATCGCTCCTGAGCTCTCTGAAAACCTTAACACAATCGCTAGAGAAACGCCTGTTGGAGAATGAGAATAAGGAGAGAGTTAAAGTTGCCCCTAGTAACCAGCAGCGGTCGACCACAAGCAGGCCGACTCCCACTGCGACAGTGCCACCTCCGGCGGCAGTGTCGAAAGCCGTTGCCACACCTCTGCACCCTGTTCCGCCTTCGGGCCAGGGGCGGACGTCTGGTTCGCGACCTCCCTCCACATCACCCCATCGGGGTCGAACCCATTCGGCTGGGGTCGCACAGCGTTCGTCGAGCTCAAAGTCCTCTTCAAGGACTGACAATAAGTCAAGACCATTGTCTTCCAAAAAAGACGCTCATTCGAATCGGTTCGCCTCCCTGGAGGTAGAATCAGTTGACATGGAGGAGTCGCCTTCACAGGAGTCAGCACCTCCATCTACAGCTAAAAAATAATCTATTATAATTAAGGAGAAACTTATAACTTTGATTGAAATGAAACATACTCCTTTTATTTATTTCTACTATGACCTTTTTAATACAGTGGAACATTAGGGGGCTTAAAGCCAACTACGAACAGTTGCTCCTACTTTCTAAAACCCGACCAAGCTTAATATGTCTACAGGAAACTCTTCTGAGCCCTGATAAAATACTCCAGTTATCTGGATACTCTTGCTTGCAGTACAATGTTTCTCGTGGGAACGCTTTATGTGTTCGTTCAGACATTTTATTTAGCCCAGTTACATTGACCACACCCCTGGAGGCGATTGCTGCTCGAGTATCTTTCCAAAAAACTGTAACAGTCTGCTCCTTATATTTGTCCCCTTCAAAAACCATTTGCAAAGCTGATTTACTAAACTTGATAGACCAACTCCCAACTCCCTTCCTGATTGTTGGGGATCTGAATGGCCACTCCCCCAGATGGGGAAGTGACCATCAGAATCCCCAAGGCAAAATTTTGGAGAATGTTGTTGATGACCTCAACCTTTGTATTTTGAATTCAGGTTCCCCTACGTATTGTAACCATTTAGGAAAATTTTCTAATTTAGACCTGGCCATCTGTGACCCCTCTCTTTTTTTGGACCTGGATTGGAAACCTCATACGGATCTCTGTGGGAGTGATCATTTTCCAATTTTTCTAACGTTTCTAGAAGATCAATCTGAGGAGCCCCAAAAGCGCTGGAATTTCAAAAAAGCAAATTGGGTCCAATTTGGACACTCCGCAGCTTGTCGAATTACCACTGACATTCTCAATTCCGAAGATCCAGCTTTGGCTTTTTCTAATATCCTAATAGAATGTGCTTCCGAAAATATACCCAAAACATCTATTAAAAGCAGTGCCCCGAAGACCCCTTGGTTTGATGAAGAATGCAAGACTCTTCATCATCAAAGGAAGCAAGCCCAACGGAGTTTCTTTCGAAATCCTACAGCTGAAAATAAACTTATTCATCAGAAACTACGAGCTAAAACTAGATATATCTTTAAACAAAAAAGGCGTCTATCATGGAAAACCTTCTGTTCCAAACTTCATACCAAAACCTCTCCCAAAACAGTCTGGAAAATTATAAAAAGAATTAAAGGAAAAACTCCAAAGCCGTGATCCAAGGTCTGAAACAACGTGGTCAGATTATCACTGACAGAAAGCAGGTGGCTGACTTGTTAGCCTCTACCATCCATCACAATTCTTCATCTGCTCATTATTCCCCCAAATTCCAAAACATCAAAGATAAAAAAGAAAGAGAATCCTGTTTTTTTGACACCGATAATTGTGAACCATATAACCTCCCATTTTCTATGGAAGAATTGACAGATTCCATCTTGAAATCCAATAACTCTGCTTCTGGCCCTGATGATATTCATTATCAGTTAATTTCGCACCTGCCTAAAGATTCCCTTAGAATTCTCTTGGCTGTGTTTAACCATATCTGGTCTTCTGGTTCCTTTCCCCCATCTTGGCGAGAAGCCGTAATTGTTCCAATACCTAAACCTGGAAAGGACCACTCTGACCCAAACAACTACAGGCCTATTGCCCTTACAAGTTGTTTGTGCAAAACTATGGAAAGAATGATCTATGAGCGTTTGATGTGGCAGTTAGAATCCATTAATGCTCTTGATGTCACTCAGTGTGGTTTCCGCAAAAACAGGAGCACTTCAGATCATCTCGTTCGATTTGAGTCATTCGTCAGAAACGCGTTGATTAACGGCGAACATGTTGTTTCTGTGTTGTTTGATCTAGAAAAGGCTTATGACACGACTTGGAAGTTCGGGATTCTAAAAGATCTAGAACAGCTAGGCTTCTGCGGGAACTTACCCATTTTTATAGAAAATTTTTTAACCGATAGAAAGTTTCAGATCCGCCTTGGCTCCACTTTATCAGAATCTTTTGAGCAGGAGATGGGTGTCCCTCAGGGTAGCATTTTATCTCCTCTTTTGTTTAATGTTAAGATCAACAACATCGTTCAAAACGTCAAATATGGCATAGATAAATCCTTGTTTGTTGATGATTTCTCCATCTCGGCTAAGGGTAAAACCTTGGCTGGGGTGGAGCGTCAACTTCAGCTTTGCATAGATAAAATTCAGGGGTGGGTAGAAGACAACGGCTTTCAATTTTCGCTTTCTAAAACCGAATGCATTCATTTTCATCGCAAACAGAATCAGGTTTTGAACCCCTCTCTCCATGTTTATGACCAACCCATCAAAGTTTCTAAACAAGTAAAATTGTTGGGCATTATTTTTGACAGCAAATTTACTTTTCTGCCGCATATTAAATACCTGAGGGACAGCTGCCAAAAAGGTCTTAACGTTTTGAAAGTTATCAGCCACACAGACTGGGGAGCAGACAAGCAAACTTTGCTCCTCCTCTATCGTTCTCTAGTGCGCTCTAAATTGGATTATGGTAGCATCGTATATGGTTCTGCTAGGAAAGCCTATTTGAAAGCCTTGGATCCAATCCATCATCAAGGTCTGCGGATCTGTCTGGGGGCGTTTCGCACTTCACCGAAGGAAAGTCTTTACGCTGAGGCTGGCGAACCTCCCTTGGATATCCGCAGGCTCCAGCTCGCCATGAATTATTTCCTCAAACTTAAAGCAAATCCTGAAAATCCCGCTTATGATTGTGTTTTAAACCCATTATTTACACTTAAATACTCCAACAAACCGACAGAAATTCCTCCTTTTGGTATCAGAATACGTCCTCACTTTGACACTGCAGGCATAGATGTTTACTCTGTTAATGATGATCAATTGCTAACTGTACTTCCACCTTGGAACCTCCTCAACCCCATTATCAACTTTGCTCTTACATCCTTCAAAAAGACCGAAACATCCGAAACTGTTTATAAGCAACTTTATCTCGAACAATGTTCATTGTATAAAGGATATGAAAAACTTTTTACAGACGGGTCGAAGAAAGGAGACTCAGTTGCTGCTGCGTTGGTCTCTGGGAGACACCTAGATCAACCTTTGCAACAGCGTTTACCTGATTGTTGTTCTGTTTTTACAGCTGAGCTTAAGGCAATTCATCTAGCTCTGAAACAGGCTTTTCAATCCAAAAGAACCTCTTTTTTAATCATGTCTGATTCTCTGTCAGCACTTCAAGCTCTTTCCACTAGAAAGATATCGCACCCTTTTCTGGCTGAGATCCATGACCTCCACACACAACTTGTTTCTAAGGGTAAAAAGATAGTTTTTATGTGGGTACCTAGTCACATGGGCATCCGCGGCAATATTGCAGTGGACAAAGCGGCTAAAGAAGCTCTACATCTGGATTTCCCTTCAGAGATTTTCCAGTTTGTTCCATACTCTGACCTGCGTTGTATGACTGGATCCTATTGTAAACGGCTGTGGCAGACTGAATGGTCTAATCAAATCAATAACAAACTATTTCAAATTCTTCCAGATTTGTCAGCTTCTTTGCCAAACTTTGCATCCACTCGCAAAGAAGAAACTGTTTTGGCTCGCCTTCATATTGGACATACTTATATCACTCATAATTTCCTTTTAAAAGGAGAAGAACCACCATGGTGCTTTGCATGTGACAAATCCCTTTCTGTTCGCCATTTTCTGTCTGAATGTGCTGATTTGGTTGATGAAAGAGAAAGATGTTTTGGTTCAATGCCTTTTAATGAGATTTTTAAAGTATGCAATGGTCAACACTTGTTCCAGTTTTTACATAATGTGGGTTTGTTTTATCGCATTTAAGTCATATCCTCTTATTTGGTATTCTTGGTTGAGTTTAATTAGACTGATTTTATTTACATCTTTTACCATATCTAAATGTTAACAGTTTAATCTGATTTTACCTAATTTTATGTGGTCCTGATTCGGCTCTTGGCAGTCCGCTGGACCCTATAAGCACTGACTATCTATCTATCTATCTAACACTGACTGAAGGTTGAGTGCTGCACACTTGTCTTACAGCTCCATGAGACTGCTTAGCTTTTTTTTTAGCCTCAGACAGTGAGTTCTCCATTTCTTGTATTTGATTTCCGACTGGCACACTGTATAAAAGGTTGTTCCATTTCTTGAGATCTTCCTCAAATCTTATCCTAGTCATTCACCACCCACTTCTTTTTCCATCCATTCTCACCATCCATGCGTCATCCACACCTTTATCATCAACTGCGTTGCCACGCTGAACAATGTGTCGCATCTATTTTACTGGCTACGATTCGGAAACGAGAATGTGAAGTTCCGTGTTTCCATTTGACTTGAGGACACGCACAAGACACTGTTCTCATTGGAGGAAAATCGTTGTCAAACGTTTTTGTTCCACTGAAACCATAGTTCTCGGAAGAAATATTTTTCCGAATAGCGGAAATCCGCTGAATGACTGAAAATTACAAGCCCTGAGAACTGGATTAAAAAAGAAAAAAAATGACATAAAAAGCTTGAAAAGTAATGAAGATAAAATGGTGGGTTACTGACACGATGTATAAAACAAACTAATATCTCAGTGGTCCCAATGAAGATTTGCCATTGAAAGTTGACAGTATCAACATTGCCTTGTACATCCAAGGTGCAGGTACAAAAGTTGACAGTATCAACATTGCCTTGTACATCCAAGGTGCAGGTACAAAAGTTGACAGTATCAACATTGCCTTGCACATCCATGGTGCAGGTACAAAAGTTGACAGTATCAACATTGCCTGGCACATCCATGGTGCAGGTACAAAAGTTGACAGTATCAACATTGCCTGGCACATCCATGGTGCAGGTACAAAAGTTGACAGTATCAACATTGCCATACACATCCATGGTGCAGGTACAAAAGTTGACAGTATCAACATTGCCTGGCACATCCATGGTGCAGGTACAAAAGTTGACAGTATCAACATTGCCTAGCACATCCATGGTGCAGGTACAAAAGTTGACAGTATCAACATTGCCATACACATCCATGGTGCAGGTACAAAAGTTGACAGTATCAACATTGCCTGGCACATCCATGGTGCAGGTACAAAAGTTGACAGTATCAACATTGCCTAGCACATCCAAGGTGCAGATACTTTAAAATCTTTGGTGTAGTTTGTTATTAATGTTTCTCGTTCATTCAAGTGAGTGTACCTGGTGTGAGATAAGATGTGTTTCCCCGTCGATGCGCATGAGGTACGTGCATTCCTCATCGTCAAAACTATCGCAGGCCTCAAGTTGCTGGACGTTGTACGGCTTGTTTTCCCCATCCGGGTTGGGATTCTGAAAACACACAGAGAAACGATTTCTTCTTGAAATCCAAAGTTTACAAAATTACAAAATCTGCAACGGGGAGTAAGCTTTTGACTCTTTATCTAAAACTTCAACTTGCCAGATTATTGGGAGGGGAGAGAGGGAAAGGAAGTGAAGAGAGGGGGGGGGGGGGAGGTAGGTACATTGTTCACAGGAAAAGATGGAGTATATCTTGTTGCCTGGAAATAAGACACGAAAGTATTCTAATCCCTCAAATGGTCAGGTGGTCAAGGGTGGGGAGGACAAGAGGGGTGGGTTGGGGGGAAGGATGGAGGAGAAGGAAATAAGCAGAAAGGACTCCTTTCAGTCAGCTCTATCAGTGGTCTTCATGTGCAGGTAGAGCCTGGGAACTGATATCTATTCTTCGACCAAGCCTAGTCCTTAAGAATGAAGTGAAAATGTTTGCTAAGAAAGAGGGTTGACCAGCCGTTGTGTCACCACAGAGTAAAGTAAAGTATCTGGAAAAGCTAGACTGCAGTGAGGGTTACTTGTTTCAGTATCACATTCTATGCACTTCGCCGCATAACGATATTTCTATACACATCAGTTATCAAGTCACACGACTACTATGCAACAGTACAGTTCTCAGCCTTATGACCGTCTCACACCTAAAAACACACACAGTCCATGATCCACTGCAGTATTATAACTCATTACCGTGAAGTGATCAGATTCACATTAGTGTGACTTTACTGCAGAGTTATTAAGCTGAAATTTCACCACTGGCCTCATGGTGCAGTGGATTGGTCGCCGGGTTCCTATCCCGAAGATCGTGGGTTCGATTTCCACAAGGGGCGAACTTATGTGACTTAGGTACGAGACTACTGAGGTCACCGAGGGTTTCTCTGGGTACTCCGATTTCCTCCCTTCTTTTAATAATAGTATTGGATGCAGTCAAACTACAATTTCAACAAAAAAAAATTCCTTTCCGTCTTCTAATAGAGACATTCCTTTATAGTCCAGTCCCAGTAATGAAATAAATAGCCAAATAAGCAACTAATTCCTATAAAAATGCTATGCAGTAAAAAATATTCTTTAAGCAATGAGGAAATACCTATAAAAAGTCCCAGTAAAAAAAAGGGGTCTGAAACATGATTTTTGGTGCTTATGTTTTTTCACACTTCAAAACGTCAAAGGGAGATTACTTGAAATAAACATTTAATTCAAAACCATATCATGTTGCATGTCAAATGAAAGCTCTTAACATATACAGTCCGAAAATCTGTTTCAACACTTTCTGTGTCAGTTTTAGTTCGGACAGTGGATTAAAATTTAATTAACATAGGGGTATAAATGCAAAATTTCGATGATCTTAAAAATCTTGATCTCGATTGTAAAAGTCGACTTCTATTTAATTCATAAGAGAAAAAAAGATTAGTTAAAAGGAAGACACACGAAATAAAGAAAAACCCAGGGAATTGATTAGTTTTCCAGTAGAATATAGAAGTGGTCTACCTTAGTCGCTCTCAGAATCCGACTCGTCATCCAGCTGAACCACAGAGTTTGTGCAGCTGACTCCACGGCATTCTCCACAAGCTATGGTGCACGTAAGTCCGTGCTTTCTGCATCTGCATCTGCCAGTTGAGCAGTCTTTCTAGCAGCAGCAGCGGATAACATTCAAAATATCCTATGGAGAAGCTGGCTTATTAGTTATGATTGGAAGTAGCCCACCCTCCTGTAACTTCCATTCCCAATCCACTAGTGATAGACCATGGTCTCTGTCTAGACTCAGCTACTCCTGGGCTGGGTAGAATGTTCTGTAGGCATAGAATTCAGCTGCTGCTGCTGTTGGGGGAGCACTTTAGCTTGGATTTGTGTATGGCTTGCAGACACTTTTTGCTCATATTTGACAAACCACAGTTTGGTCAAGGTATCAGAACGTTTTTCACTGTACAGTACAGGTGAACAAATACCCTCTCATCAGCCGCTGCAACAGCATCATGACTTGACATCTTATCATTGAATACTCTAGCCTCATCCAGGAGCTCTCCTGAATCAAGCTTCTTGACTGTGAGTGATTTTGAGATGTTGAAGGGATGAGATGTCGTGTCGTATCCACAGAATGCATGGGCAAAAAGAATGTTATTACAGACTGTTGTTCCGGTTTGTTTTCGCAGTTGGCCAAGAATATTTCCTTCGTCTCGCAGAGGATCGTGTTAGGATCAAAGGCTACATGTCTCCCAACCATGCCTTTGCTTCTTCGAAGATGGGCAACATCTTTGGTACTTGGGCCATCAACATAGCCATCGAAAATGATTGTAGCTAGTGTATGTTTCCTAGCAACAAAGCTGACATACATCTCTGCTAGATCTTTTAGGACGACCCTCTGGGCCATGGAAGGCGATGCAAAAGGGATCCACCTTCGAGAATGAATTTAACATTTTCTCTTGGCAAGGATGCAGTTTCATTGACAGCAGACCAGAGAAATCCTGTAAGAGTATGTTTGTTGGCTTTTCTGGGGAATCCTGTCGCATCAAACAAGGAGGCAGGTACATTGGCCAGTCCATAGTAAAACATTTCTTCGAGCCTGTTGGTATCATTCCCAGCGACTTGCACCAACCTTTGAAACAATAACTGCGGATCCACTTACACCATTTCCTGGCCAATAGTCACTCCAGTTTTTGTCGCCATTGTGACTGCTTGATTGCTTTTCTTGAACGTCACGTCAGCTGGAGATTGACCCGTCATCCCTTGGGGAATGCGCTGACCAATTTCAACAGCTTGGTCAGCATTGACAGATGAGTCAGCTGCTTGGCCAGTAGCAATAGACCTAAGACTCATGTCAGCGCAAAACGGAGTTTTTGATGAAACATAGTTGATGACTGTCAAAGTTTCTTTGTGGTCTTTCTCTTGCCTTATTTCAGAAGAATCTTTGTGCTGTTCACTTGTTGTGAACTCTTTTTGCGTCAAGGATTGCATCCATTGGTTTGCTGTTGCACAAGCGGGCATAGAGGGAAGCCAAACAAGCCTTTGTCGTTCGCCCATTCCGCGCCCTTTAGTTAGGCCACCATTTGACGTCAGCGTCCTCATCAAAGTTTGCTCAATCACCAGATCACACGACAGATCAGCCCTATAGCGATCGCTTCTCCTTTTCACGCGATGGCCTGCCATGAAATCGTGATAGACTTCTGGGTAGGTTTTGTTCAACTCCATCATTTGCTGTAAGTACAGCCTGGCCGACTTGGTGTAGAGGTTGTGCCCTGAAGCAGCAAAATAGGGCAACATTTTGGCAACAGCAGATAGATGGAGCTTGAAGTCTCTAGTTCTCTCAGCCTATATTGCTGTGTGAAGGAGGTGTACCATTTCTTGAATCCATAGCTTGCTCGTTCTACTTGAACATTGTCGTTTGAAATCTTCCAACCTTGCTTTAATGCGTCCTAATACAGGATGTATTGCAGCATCTCTTGCTGTTTTTTGCCCTGCATCAGTGATTCAAAAAGAGCCTAATCAAAGTCATCATTGCCAACAGACTCTGTTATGTCAAGATCTGCAGGATTATGTAGAAGTGACTCTTCTTCTTGACAATCACCGTTTTCCTTCCTAGGATTGTAATCATTGGACAAAGTGTCAGGATGGAGCAACAGCCATGACATGTTGAAGGAAGTACTTACAAATATTGCACTCAATGCTGCTTCGACAAGAAAATGTGCTCTAATTGCCCTAGAATAAGCCTTTCCAGCAATGATGTGAACTGCAGACTTTGATGCACAAACTGCCTCTATTGCCTTGTCTTGTCTTGCCGTATATGCCCACAGTCAATCGTGTTGATAATTATGGCACTTTTTTTTACCAAGGTGCATGCTGGGTGTGTTCTTGTTACCGGCGCTCACCCGTCTAGGACATGAGCGTCAGGATCTTTAAAGTCCGTTATGATGTAATGTATGCGACACAGACTAGACCTCGGTTTATACTCTCATCCGAAGGAGTAGGAAACGAGAGTAAAGTGTCTTTCCCAGGGACACAACACAATGCCCGGCCTGGGCTCAAACCCGGGACCTTCCGATCCGCAAGCCAACGCTCTAATCATTCGGCCACCATGCCTCATGCAAGCCTGCATCAGACCAATACTACATGCATTTATCAACCACAGGCTCTGAAGTATTTTCTTTCCCCTCCTACAAACGTACGTGGTATAGTATGTATAGTATGTAATTGAGGCCTACGCGAGACGAGACTTCCAAGCCTGTGGATCAACAATGCCATTGACATTGTCACCTGCACATTTCATCAGTTGGCTGTAGATTCCTGACGTCATGCGGAACAATATCTGGGCGGTAAAAATGGGGGTTCCCCAATGCATTCGCATCAAAAAATAGTTCGCTTTAAAAAGTTAAAATAAACATATTCATACCCCTTCGATTCCGTGGGACTTTTCTTCAGTTGTAAACACAACTGTAAAGAGTAAATTAGAATATATATCATTTTTATAGGATTTACTTACTTTCAAAAAGCCTGTTGGATTGGACTATTACATTTCATGTTAGAGTGATGAATGTATGTTTGTTGTGTATGTGGGAGTGCTTGTAACATGTGAGCGTGTATGTTGGTTACAAATCGCTGCACCTTGAGTCTGATTTAGGAATAAGGCGCGTATAGCATCCAGTATTGTTATTATTATTAAAGAAACCGAACAATAGATTATACAGTGCTAAGCACATCCTTGTAAAATCTACAACTCTTCTTCATACCTACCCATTGCTCTGAGGTGAGGTGCTTGAGGCGGTCGTGGATGGCTTTGATGGTAGCCTCATCCATGGTCATCTCACCGCGATGGTCCCCCACAACCAATGTTTCCCACACTCCTTCCTTGGACTTCATGACTGACACCTCCAGCCTGCAACAAGGAGTCAAAGCAGGAATAACAAAGGAATCAATTCAATTCAATTCAACAAATCTTTATTACCTTTCACAAGGAACTATGACAGGCACTTGATCACTAAAATAAACAAAATAAAAATAAAATACAAGTAAAAAATTAAAGATAGTATATTTGTTTAAAATCTGTACAGCGTGTAGAATACGATTATATATGCACACACACACACAACCGTGTAGAAACACCGTTGTGATGACTTTCATGAAACTCTACATATGTTACTTTGACATTTTTACAAATTTGTCCCTTTTTTGAACCTAACCCTAACCCTAACCCAAACCCTTAACCTAACCCTAACACACCCCTAACCCTAATGAAACACTGTTTTTATGTCAAAATAACGGGGTCCATCAAAAGAAAGTACGTAGAGGTTCAAGTGTATGTCAGAATAAAGGCGTTTCTACATAGCCACACACACAGACTATTAATTTATATAGTAAATTATGTAATAGAATGTAAAACAAAATCTCACAGAAGGTTACAAAATCTCAAGTAGGTTACCTGACAACAACTCACAGTTTAAGTCATCCAGTTAATGCCAACTTCAATTTTAAAAAAATAAAGTATATGGTAGAGAATATCAACTCATAATTTAAACTGTCCAATGAATGCCAGTGTCTAATAAAACTTGTATTTTAGCAGAGCACAGTGGGAAAGAAACCAAGTTGACCATTTCTGCAGTAGCGACAAAAACATGAACTCATTCTATACTGGCACGGGTTGCTCCTCCTTGTATCGTTCAATACTGGCTGATTTTATTTTATTCTAAAACAAAAACAAAATAAATGTAGAGACTTGAAAGTTTAGGTCTATGAAGAAATTAGAATGGACTTACCAACTATCCAAGTTTAATAGAATTATCTTTGCTATTTACAGATTTTTTTTGTTTTAAAATCCCTTACCCCCGCTCCCTCCTCCAAATGTGCACATCCAATTCACACAGAAAAAGCTACAAGCAGTGTAAGGGAGGCAATAATTCAATAATAATATAATTCAATAATAGGCCCAATAGACCTGACCTTTCCCTGATTGATGTAGAAAACAGCGTTATCTCCCTCTAAATGTTGCATGTACCTACAGCGCTGGAATTACGCATCACCTTCATCACTTTCTTCGTCACCATTTTGTCCACAAGTAACACTTTTAGCGTCCGTTTCCATGTTTGAAGCCCTATCTTATCCAATCCCATAACTCGAAGGTCGTAGGGGCACCACAGACGATCGTTTAACCAACGTACTCCATCTTTCCCTGTCCTCAGCAACCCTGATGGTTTCACTCAGTGTCAAACCAGTCCATTCTTGAATGTTGTCCTCCCAACTCTTTTTCGGTCTCCCTCTTCTTCTACCTCCTTGCACTGTGCCTTGCAGGATGGTCTTTGCAAGACCTGATGATCTGGTGATGTGGCCATACTATCGGAGTTTCAGTTTTTTCCCCACTGTGAGCAGGTCATCGTGTTGTCCAATGGCTTGTGTGATGGTCTGTCGTACTTCGTCGTTGGTGATGTGCTGGGTATAGGAAATGCCCAGAAGTCTTCTGTAGCACCTCATCTCCATGCTTTGTATTCTTCGTTGTAGATCTGTTGTGAGGGTCCATGTTTTGCAAGCATATAGGAAGATGTTTAAAGCCAACTCTCTTTAAAACAACAGTCCCCAATGCCAGACAAAAGTTGCAAATGTACTCTAAGATATAAGAGGTTTTTCCCCCTTAGTTTCGTATACTATGTTGAGTCTACGCACTGCGACTTTTGAAAGTAGAGGTAGTGATATGCGTATGACAGTATTAAAGCGTTGTACGCTGGTACTATGCAATAGCATAGCAAAGTGTAAAAAGAGTTAACATTTTACAATGCACCAACCCTGTTCATTCAGCTAAAGATGAACAGCGCTTTATTTGTCAAAGATCACACAACTTGAACTATTGTTAAATAAAATGTAAAAAAAACAAAAACAGTGGCTTATGCTAACGCTGCTTCGTGCAGACATTTAGAAAGTAACAAATATTCAGACATTTCTTTACTGCACTTGATGATGATGATGATAATGATGATGATGATGATGATGATGATGATGATGATGATGATGATGATGATGATGATGATGTAGTCTTTTATAGCGCAGGTCTCCATAGAAACAGTTCATGTTCACTGCGTTCAACAACAAAAATAATAATAACAATAAAAAAATTAAAAAAATTTGGAAGATAGTCATCAGATGCTGAAAGGAAATATACACTACATACAAACTACCTCACCGTGGCAGATAATGACTATAAAAATATCCTTACCTTTGTCCGTCAATATTCCAAGTGGCTGTTTCAAAGTCAATTCGCTCAGGCAGGGGCCCCTGCAGCAGGACAACGCTGTTCTTGATGCCAATGTCGACCTGGTCACCAGTCAGATTGACGTAGACGTCAGGTTTGCTGGTGTCAACTGGCAATGTCAGCTGTATTGTGATTTCTTCAGCTGTCTGATTCCAAGTGTACAGAGGCTGCTGGGGCTCTGCAAAAGTCAGATACATCATCTTGAATAACTACATTTCCAATGCTCATGTTTGTGTTTCATTTTGTTGTTAATGATATATAGCTACAGAGCTTCTCAATGCACTGGTCCCTAAGATGCAGCATCACGGAAGAGTTTGCTGAAGTGAGGATCAAACCTATTGTGCCCAAGATAGAAATCCCTAAGGCTTGGGTTCTGAACCACCGAGTCATCCAGCCATTTTGAGTCTCATCTCTTTTCCTATCAATGGAAAGGGAAACAAATCTAGTCATTAAACATGTCCTGCGAGGCGTTATAATTGTTTTCTCACAGGGAGTGGGATAAATCAAGATAAAAACATTCTCTCAAGAAATGATCAACGTTTGCAAGAAATTCTATAAGCGAGAATAAACATATTATAAGCGGAATTATTGAATGTTAAAACTATATATACTTTTATGCAATAATTATCACTCGCCTCTTCCAACCACCTCCCAGTCGCCGCTGGCAATGTCAGCCTGAATGATCTCTTTCACCGAATCGGCCGTCATGGTGAACGGTCGGCTGCTGGCAACAGTGATTCCAGCTCCATCTCTCTCCACGCTGAGGTAGTCAAATGGGCGTGTGCCCTCTAGACGTCTGGTACGACTCGCAGACCACTTGCCTTCTGCGTCTGCAGCATATGATACGCAGAGGTTCGATCACCCGCCCCCACCCCTGTCAGTTTAGTAGTGCTTGAATAATCACAAGTCATTTAGTTAACGGCTAAACAAAATGACATACCTTGTAGAATCCATGTTTAATGGAGACAAAAAGTGTGTGTACCACACAGGCAGAGGTTGTTTTACCTAGAAAGATGGGATCGGAGTTTACTGATAGCATCTCGAATAAAAGTCTTATAAGAGGCTAACCTCCGGGGAATGAGGAAATAATAGGAAAGATTTATCTCCCCTTCTCTGTTGTCTATGGTCTGCATGTGTGGCTTTGTGCCATAGATACAGACGGCCATTTGGCTGTGCTCTCAGCTCATCTGTGTATCAGCTAGGCCTGCTGGAAATCATGGGACTGATTTTTCCAAAGCGTGAGAAGAGGGCTGAATGAAGCGCCCCAGAATCAACGTCTTCATGTGCAACCAAACAAAACATGGTACCCAACACAACAAAGAAAGGAGGTTTTGCTTTGCCTTTTTAAAATTTTGATGTTATTGTTTAAAATAGCTTTTTAAGTCAACAAATTAGTGAACAGCAGTGTAGAAGTTTACTCTTTTTTTTCATATTAAACAAGAAAATAATTTGGAGTGTTATTACTATTATAAATATTTATCCACCTAACCAAGACTTGGCTCTAGGCGCCTACACAAGAACAGAACAAATTTAACTATAAAACAAAACAAGAAAAACTCATGTAATATTAACAGTTAACTTTTATGTATAAAATTTCGAACGCACACACAAACACACTCACACATGTGCACAAGCACACACACATACACACAGTGTTGCAGTGTTCAGAATTTGGTGCTTTCATATCTAGATTGTTTTCACCAATAATATATTATTAAATTCTCAGAAATTCATGAAACTTTGAGTGACCATTACTGTCAGCCACAACACCCCTTCCTTCATCCATTAATCATGATGCCAGTCACCCCTCCTGCACTGCTGTAGCAAATTGTTTATCGAAGACGAAAATCAAAGTTTTCCTCAAAAGATGAACGAATATCACAGTAGCGTTTCTGACCTACCTGTGTTCAAAGTCAGCCAGTTAATAACGGTCAAGTGAGGGGAAGATCTGTTCTCCACCTTCGGATCCTCCACGCTGGCTAACAGGCACTCCACTGTGTCCTGTTTGTGGCTGCTGATGTACTGCGATGTATCCACCACACAGAACACCTGGCCGTCATCCAGCACTTGGTCTTTCCACACCACCTACAAACAATAATTGGATGGAACTGGTGCTGTCAGGTTGAAGAAAATGATGATGATAATGATGCTGAACCCATGTACAGCAGTATTCACTTCAGGATATAGTGGCATGCTTGTGCACTTCAGAGAGAATGTTCAGGGACCCTAAATGACTCACTACTCACAGTGAACATGGGATTGTTCTGAGCTCAAATACTGCTTATTTTCAAGCCCTTTCATACTCACTGTTGACCTTAGTTGAAAAAGACCGGCCAAATTGAAAGAACAGTTACTGATCTTCAAGACAACCGTAAGTCCCAAGTTGTTTGAAATTAATCTGACTTCACTGTAATTCTTTTTTTCTCTCCTTTTGTTTACATATTGTTTATATTTAATACTCCTGTCTGCAGTGTTCTGTCCCCATATTTCACAACCCAGAGGTGCTGAAAGCAACTGGCAGGCGGCTATTACACACGTAAACATTCCTCTCGGGTGACCTAAACCTTGTAGTGGTAACCTTTTCTGCTATCCAATCCCTCCACCCATTTCTATTTTCAATCATTCTTTCAAGCTTCCCCGAATCTCAAACTATGTTCAGTTACTTTATGTGAAACTTAATACGTTTACTTAACAGCGACTTGGGTGGAGATTGCCACACCATCCTCTAGTAGACAAATTCCTCAGACACCTGATACCAACCAGTATGGCAAGTAATTAATATATGCGCTCTCAAATGCACGTCTATCTAGAGCAGGCAAAAAGTCTGATAGCTTATGATGCCATCACTACTATAATATAATAATATTTACTATAGAAATGCTCTAAAAAAAAAAAAAAGACTTACCCAAGTTACTAGCCCGGTGGGAAAATTGAAATGTTTTAACATAAATGTATTCAACAAAGGCAGAAACATCAGGGCGCACAAAAGCACAAGGCTTAAATGAGTGCTACCCAAATAATAATAATAATGTATCAAAAATATCACTGGCAGACGACAGGAAACAACAACAAAACATTGATATAAATACAAAAAATACAAAGAAAAAAATGATGAAAAAGATTTTAAAAAAAAAAGTTTTCCAAGCAAAGGGAGAAAAAAAGAAGAAAAAAAAGGGGGTGGAGGTAGTGGGGGATTGGGTGGGGTGGAGGCGGGGAGGGGTGGGTATGAGAGAGTTATACCTGTGGGAAGAAACTAACTGATGTGTGTTGAGGATCTAAGTTAGAAAGCAAAGTATATGGAAAGTCATTGAAAATAAAATGTGAAAATATATAATATAAATAATATAATATACATGTAAATATAATATAAATATAATATAATATGTTTAAATGTCTGGCTCTCAGCATTCCGGTGAAAACTAGCAGTTATCCATTCCTCGTCCTATTATGAAATTGTTTTTTGCAATTCTAGACTTGTACAGTGGAACCTCCGGTATCCGTCTCTCTGGTATACGACTCCCTCCGTTATGTGACCTGAAAACTTCTGACGGATTCACTTCCAATAATAAATGACCTCTGGTATGCGACAACCTCGTTTATGCGACCAGAGACTGTGTCTTTTAAGCCCTTTATACGACCGTCTTAGGCAATTTAAAAGAGATATCAGTTAATTTATTGTCTGTACCTTTCGTTTTTTCTCTCATGTTAGTGTACGCCTGCTGTTGTCTGCTATTTCCAGTTCGCAAGTAAGGGACATTACTCACCTACACTGGCTTGTCAAAATGGCGTTGCGCAAGAGGAAAGTTTTGAGTTTGGCAGAGAGAATGAAAGTGATTGAAAGAAGTGAAAATGGGGAGAGTTGTTTGTCTATTGCAAGAAGTTTAGACGTTGGGAAGATCCAAATTCAGCTAATCATAAAGGATAAGGAATCTGTGAAACTACGATGGGAGAGTGGAGAAAGTGGCGAAAGGAAAACATCGAAACTGAGAGCTTCTGCACCGACAGACTTGGATGAACGCGTCTGGCAGTGGTTCGTGGAGGCAAGAAGAAGAAACATTCCGTTATTTTTGAAGTTGTGAATAAAAGACAAAGCTAAAATTGAAACATGTTTTACACTTTCCTTTGTCAGAGAAAATACATGCTGGTGAGTGTGAAAATTATGACTACATGATACCCCTCCGAGCCGGACACCCCCGCCCTCCCTCGCACCCTTTGTTTCCGGTATAAGACCACCTCTATTATAAGACCGTTTTTTCTCAGATTTTGGACGGTCGTATACCGGAGGTTCCACTGTACTTTGAAAAAGTCGGGGGAATCAGAACGAGCCAAAAGTGAGTCATTTGGTCTGCAGAGATGCCAACCTGCAGAAAAATCTGTCAGTGTTTTATTTATAAATTGTCAGTAGATTTAAAATTTTGTCAGTAGACAAAAGGGAGCAAAGGTCCAGGATTGAGATTTCTTATTAAAAATCATATCGGAAAAATCAAAGATGACTGAGCTCCGCAAAAGAATTCTATAATAATCTGTGGTAAAACTTGACCCTGACTGAAGTCAGAAAGATAAGCGATGTCAGTTCGCAAAATCTTTAAAATCAACCTGCTACGAATCAGAAATATGTACAGCACAATGTTAGAGTTAATTAAAATAAATCGCTTTGAGGTTGTGTATCGGCATTAAATTTTTAAAAAAAGGTAAATCTCATTGATTTCTTTGCATTGTTTTGTCTGCTGCAGCTGCTTCAGCGCAGCTAACAAGGTTGTGAACTACGATATGCAATAAGTTAAACTAATCAAATAGATTTATTACCTTATAAGGTCATTATATAATATGTGCATTATTTTATACTGTAACAGTGTCTAAGTGTATATAATCAGTCTGAAACGTGTAACAGTCCTTTTGCCATAATCATCAGCTGGAAATATATATTCTTGTAAAAATTATTCTCGCCCTAAGAAAAATTACTTCAGTGTAAATCCGTAAAACACTATTTGCCACCGGAAAATAATACAGCGAAACCGTGAGGGTTGGCATCTCTGGGTCTGTTGGACACCACAACTCAAGAACCACTGAACGGATTTTTACCAAATTTGATAGGAACGTCACTGAGGTTAGTGGCCTGTACAATTCCCATGCCTTAATAAAGGATTGTGGAGCCCACTAGCGTAGCATACAAACTGTACCTTCCATTGCGAAGACATGTTCTTCCTGTCTCCTGTGTCCAGAAGGAAGAGTCCCCCCACCCCGTCTGCCAGAAGGGCATACTGCTGGCTGGCAAAACGCAGCGATACGTTTACACGCCCTGCCGCCTGTCGGTGCTCAGAGGCTTCAGGAATGTCGAACACTCGGCACCCGCTGTCCACTTTGCCATTCTGAAAAATAATCCTCATTGTTCAACAACCCAGCATTGTCCAAACAAATTCAATCTTAGTTGAAAACAGTGTGCAACAGTTAACCAACCAATAACGAAATGTCAGCGTCAACTGAAGTGTAACATTTAAATATGTATGCAGAGGTGCCAACCCCCTAATCTTCTTGTCAGTATTTTCGGACCCGTTTGTCAGTATTTTTTGTCAGTATTTTTTAACACTTGTCAGTATTTTTTTTTTCTCGCAAAACCCAGCCAATGACACTATACAATAACGACAAGCTTCCCTCTGAAACAGAAGGCTATTTTCAGTCCTCTAAATTTACGATGAAAATCAGCTTGTTGAACATCACACTTGTTTTACTCTAAAATCACTATGAAAATCAGCTTGTTGAACACCGCGACGTTCAGTGAGTGCAGGAGTACTATTATGAGACTCCGTATTTTTATTAAAGCTACCGTATTTCCGTTTGTTAGTTTTTTCTCGCAAAACCCAGCCAATGACACTATACAATAACGACAGGCTTCCCTCTGAAACAGAAGGCTATTTTCAGTCGTCTAAATTTACGATGAAAATCAGCTTGTTGAGCATCACACTTGTTTTACTCTATCACCATGAAAATCAGCTTGTTGAACACCGCGACGTTCAGTGAGTGCAGGAGTACTATTATGAGACCAAAAACCGGTACAGAAGCACCGCTGCCAAAGATAAACGATCGGCAACTTCTCCTCCGTATTTTTATTAAAGCTACCGTATTTCCGTTTGTTTGTTTTTTCTCGCAAAACCCAGCCAATGACACTATACAATAACGACAGGCTTCCCTCTGAAACAGAAGGCTATTTTCAGTCGTCTAAATTTACGATGAAAATCAGCTTGTTGAGCATCACACTTGTTTTACTCTATCACCATGAAAATCAGCTTGTTGAACACAGCGACGTTCAGTGAGTGCAGGAGTACTATTATGAGACCAAAAACCGGTACAGAAGCACCGCTGCCAAAGATAAACGATCGGCAACTTCTCCTCCGTATTTTTATTAAAGCTACCGTATTTCCGTATTTAATTCACTTCGCCGGAATTAAATACGGTCAATCCGTACTGGTTGGCACCTCTGTGTATGTGTTTGTGTGGGGTGTGTGTGACTGTTGACCAACTTCAGGGTAATGTCCATACACATACAGGCAACCTATGCTGTCATTTGGAGGAACAAAGTCTGTATTGGGTCAAATGGTAAAGGTCATCCTGTAACCTTTCGTTCATCTAGGGAACAGAGGCGTTTGAGACCTCTTTTCTCTGAGCCAGCTTAATGAGGGTGCTGCCCGCCTCTTCTCCCTCGCTGCTGTTCCTTCCCCTGTTCTAAACAGAGCCTGGTACCCATTTACAGCTGGGTGGACTGGGGTGTGCTTGGTTAGTCTTTTGTTGTTCCATGGTTGATTCTAAGCATGGCTACCCAGCCAGTGTTCATCCTACTGTAGGTAATGTCAAACTATCAAACTCCCACAATATCGTACATGCTTAGTTTTTGCTTAACATCTGTAACTCTTTAAGTCTTTTACCGCCAAATATGACCTAACACTGTGTTTCCCCGTCGCAAAATATTTTCAAGAAAACTAATGCAAATAAACACCTTAAATTCCGTGAGCTCAACAGCCGCTATTTTATAAAATGCATCAACACGCATGATTACATTTACATACACCATGAGTTTTTTCTGCTGATACATGTTTTACAATTACAATAAAATAAATGAATAAACATTTTTTAAAAATTTAATAATAAAATGCATTACCACCACTTAAATTCAAAAACACAAAACTAATTTCGTTTGTCCCTTGTCCAGCGAACACCTTACCTTTCTAAACCATATGTTTGACTTTGAGTGATGAATGTAATTGTATGCCTGGTGTGTGTGTCCTGAAAATAATACTCAACAGGTTGAAACCCCAAGCTGAACAAATCATAGCTGAAGAACAAGCAGGATTCAGGGCAGGGCGAAGTACCACTGAGCAGATTTTCAACCTCAGAATAATCTGTGAGAAATACCTACAGCACCAACAACATCTATATCATGTGTTCATAGACTTCAAAAAGGCGTTTGACCGAGTCTGGCATGCAGCTCTATGGGCAACAATGAAAGTGTACAACATCAGCCCTAAAATTATTGAAGTCATCAAAAGCCTGTATGACAAGGCTACCAGTGCAGTCCTCCACAACAGCGCCATCGGGAACTGGTTCAGAACAACAATCTGTGTGCGTCAAAGATGCCTACTCTCTCCAACACTCTTCAACATCTTCCTAGAGCGCATCATGTCAGATGCTCTTGCAGACCATGAAGGCACAGTCAGCATAGGGGGTAGAGCAATCTCCAATCTTCGTTTTGCAGATGACATTGATGGATTGGCTGGAGAGGAACAAGAACTTGAACAGCTGGTACAGAGGCTTGACACCACCTCCAGAGCCTATGGAATGGAAATAAGTGCAGAGAAGACCAAAATGATGACCAACAACACCAATGGCATCAATACGGACATCAAAGTCCAAGGCCAATCCCTCAACACAGTGCATAGCTTCAAATATTTAGGAGCCATTATATCAGACAATGGGGCCCGACAGGAAGTCCTCTCCAGGATCGCACAAACAACTGCTGCCCTGACAAGGTTGAAGCCCATTTGGAAAGACAGGACCATCAGTCTACATTCCAAAGTAAGACTGCTGCGCTCCCTTGTCATCTCCAACTTCCTATATGCTTGCGAAGCATGGACCCTCACAGCAGATCTCCAACAAAGAATACAAAGCATGGAGATGAGGTGCTACAGAAGACTTCTGGGCATTTCCTATACCCAACACATCACCAACGACGAAGTCCGACAGACCATCACACAAGCCATTGGACAACACGATGACCTGCTAACAGTGGTGAAGAAACGGAAACTCCGATGGTACGTCCACGTCCAGAGTATCAGGCCTTGCAAAAGGCACCGTGCAAGGAGGCAGAAGAAGAGGGAGACAGAAAAAGAGGTGGGAGGACAACATTCGATAATGGACTGGTTCGACACTGAGGATGGTATGGCCACGTCACCAGATCATCAGGCCTTGCAAAGACTATTCTGCAAGGCACAGTGCAAGGAGGTAGAAGAAGAGGAAGACCGAAAAAGAGGTGGGAGGACAACATTCAAGAATGGACTGGTTTGACACTGAGCGAAGCCATCAGGGCTGCTGAGGTCAGAGAAAGATGGAGTATGCTGGTTAAACGATCATCTGTGGTGCCTCTACGACCTTCGGGTTACGGGACAGGATAGGATAGGATAGGATAGTGTGTGTGTGTGTAAAACTTGTGAGCAAATATAAACTAGTTACAGATTGCTGAACTGCGAGTCTGATTTAGGCAAAAAGCACCTGTATCATAGTATTTAGAATCCAGTATTGTCAACTTAGCTGAATTGCATGTGGGCCGTCATTCGTACACGTGTACGACAGGGTAATGTCAAACGGTGTCAAACTCAAGCAAGTACCATTCACGATGAACCTTTGTCCATTTCACATGACCCTAGGATGTCGATGAAAATCGACAATGGCAGTCATACAAAAGAGATCATATTTTTATATAATAACTTAAATAGTGCTCCAATATAACTCCCTTTGAACATTAACACTGCACAGGTCTGAAATATTTCAACGAAGCAATCATAAAAATTACATAGCACTTACATAAATACTTAGCATAAATAAATACATACTTAGCATAATTAAATACATAGACTCAATAGTATAAATAAATCAATAAATAAATGCTAGTCTGACCTCATGAAGAAAGATGTGCCTCACAGTCCATGAACAATCCACCAGATAAACTGAATTCTCAGCCCATGGATCAGCAATCAGATGGTTTGGTGCCGCAAACAACTTAGTGTGGTGTGACGTTAGCTGGTTCTGTGTCAGGGTGGCTGTGTCCACAGCTGTGACACGCATACCCACATACAATCATACATACACAGGTAGGTACACACATACAGAGTAACAAACACACCATACAACCACACACATCCATACAGAACAAATACACAAACATAAATAATATTAAAATGAGCGATTCTGTTAGCTAAAAATATAGATTAACACAATTTAGTTTATCCTCTGTCTGTGCCAACTGCAAAATAATTTGGGAGAAAATGTTACATCTTTCTTACAAAGTTCAGCTTTAGTCTTCAGAAGAGGGTTAGCATCAACCAGATAGCCTGCAACTGCCCTTGTGCACTCATCCATTGACAACGCTTTCAAACGCTTGGCAAGAGATGCCTCCTTATCCATATTAAAACATTTTTGTCCCACAAACGCAGGCATCTTGTCCCCATCATCAACTTCAGTGACTGTGTCCGAACTGAGCAGCTTCAGCAAAGCGTTCTTCAAAGTGAAAGTAGATGAAACCAGACGTTGCATGACACAGAAAAGTGAAAAACTCAAGCCTACTTCTTGTGATTGCTTTGCATTGTAACGATTATTTCGCTATATTTATAAATAAATATCACATGCATTGAAACTGGTTTATTCCCATATGATATGCCAGGCCATATCTGATGAGCATCATCACATTTCACAAATCTGGTGCCAGCCAGAAAACGATTACATGACCATCATGCCATGAAACTTATTAACTACTCACCAATAAATATTTCTTAAAATGTGCAATATATTTATGTCACAATCAGCAGTTACCAGCACTTCTAGAACAAGTTGTTTACAATGACACTCACACTTCCAACGTGTCAAGTTATGACGCCATTAAAAAAAAAAAAAAAAGCGCATACTGAAAGTACCTTGAAAATCAAGGGGAAAGTCCAATATGGTAAACAATAGCTCAAATGAACTTACCTTTCTCTAGATCTTGATTATAAGAAGGCAAAGGCTCCAATGAAAGCTTATAGCTTTCAAAATTTGGATTTAATAGCTGTGTTTGTGGTTTCAAGTCGAACCTAGCTGCCATTTTGATATTTAAGTCCCCAATATAATGAATAAAATGTACCATTTGAGAATTTGGAATTATAAGAATAAATAATAACCATAAAAAGACAAATAGAAAGGCAGTTTTGAAGGTTTCAGAATGCACACACAGTATATGTATCGTTTATCCATGTTATTTCGGAAAACTGTTTCCATACCTATCAACTGCCAAATTTTTCAGCAAAAAATATAGCAAAAAGTTTCGCCGAGCGAGCAACAAGCGTCGTCTGCTTTTCCAAGTCTCAAATTTTCCCGCGCGCATGCGCATAGGTACCGTGGCTTCAGGAAGCAGGAAGAAAGATGAGGCGAAAAGCAAAAGTAAACATCCCGTTCTGCTGCTTATCTCTTGACTGCCGCGAGTCCATCACCGCGATGCCGAAAGAATGCGCTGCTGGCGATTGTAATGAGCTGCAGGTGCCTGGAAGCCAATTTTCTTTTCACAAATTTCCTTCGGACAAAGATTTAAAACATGAATGGGCTTTGAAAGTGAACAGGGAGGTGAGATGCCCCAAAACAGGGAAAAAGATGCTGTGGATGCCAGCAAAACACGACGTGTTGTGTTCCCGGCATTTCGCGCCGGAATCTTTTACGCTAAGAACACGTCTGGCACTGACGGACACTAGCATTCAAACCCTAAATTTTTTACCCAAGTTGGTTAACAATGCAGTGCCAAACATTTTTGAACACAATGTAATCAAGAGAAAGAGAGAGGAAGAAGCAACAAGGACTCGAAGGAGGAGATCCGCTGTGTCAAAGAAAAAGCAAAAGACACAAGTAAGTATTGTCACTAATTGACTAAAGAAAAATTGCACTTGTAAGTATGGGAATTTGTAGAAAACGTTTTTTATAGGTAGGTAAATCAGGGAGAAAGGGGAAATGTGCTTGTACATGTCTGAATACATCATTTGCAAACTATTAGTCTATTAACTTTAGTTAGTAAATGGTTTCTGCATGTGAAAAAATAATAACCAAAAATAAATTAATTAATTAAATTTAAAAAAATATAATACCAAAGGAAGATTTTTTTCCCTACTTTGTTATTAAAGTTTCAGTTTTAACACCCTCTTTTGTTGTTTACACAGGAACTTGAGACACTTTTGCAGACAACACCACTTCCTAGTCTGGAACCAGTGGGTGCTAGTGCTATGCCCCTTTGTTCTAGTTCTACCACTAGTAGCACAGCCAGCATTCCACCGTCTACTTGCATGCAAGACATTGGGATCCAATTTAAACCGGTATATCATTTTGCATCAGATTTGGCTTACTGTTGCGCAAACTCAGATCTTCTTCTTCTTTGTTGTAGGCAGCCAACTTCAATTATGTTGAAGAAACTTGCTGCACTGGGTGTGTTCTTGTCACTGGCACTCACTTGTCTAGGACATGAACGTCAGGATCTTTAAAGTCCGTTATGATGGAATGTATGCGGCACAGACTAGACCTCGGTTTATACTCTCATCCGAAGTAGTTAACGGGAGTAAATTGTCTTTTCCAAGGACACAACACAATGCCCGGCATGGGCTCGAACCCGGGACTTTCAGATCCGCAAGCCAAAGCTCTACCATTAGGCCACCGTGCCTCCTTTAATCATCATTGTACATGTAACCTCTTTCAGTCTTCCAAAACTTGTATTTAACTGTAACTGTGAAATTAGTGAATTTAAAGAAAATTGTGTGGTTAAAAAAAAAATCAATACACGTTTTATGTGTGTGTGTGTTATGTCTAATGACAAGCTTTCTGATTTTCAGATCGAAGCAGCAAACATTGCACAAAGCAATTGCTTGCTGTGAAGTGCAGACTGAAGACACACGAAAGATCCAAGAGTGTACTGAGCCAAATGGCAAGAGAGATTGATCCTCACATTTCTTCCAAGCTCACCCAAACTGATCTGGTCAGGTAAGGGTTGAAAAAATGCATTATTTTGCCACATTCTTTCTTTCACACTTGCTAACTTCCAATTCGAAAAAATAACAATAATAATGCACAAGTCTCCAACAAACATATGTTGCTTATAATAATAATAATAATAATAATAATAATAATTTGTAAAGATCAAATTGCTGGGTTTGATGGTTTGTGATGATAACTGATTGCTGTGGTAGGCCTGAGCTAGAAGAGCATGTAGAGGAAAAGAACACAGAGCTCAATGCAGATGATCCAGAGTGGCAATATCAATCACAGCACACTATTTCCAAGGTAAAACTTGTACTTATTTTTTCCAGTTTTGAGTTTCTCCCTGCACATAAGGAAAAAATTGTACTTTGTCAGTTTTGAGTGCCCTGAGCACATACATGTACTGTAAAAAAAAAAAAAAAAAAAAGCTCTAATTTTAGAAACAAATCGAAATCTTTATTTTTTTAAACTTGCTTGCCAAAACTTAATAGGTAAGTAAGTAATGCAATTAAGGGGTTAGACATGAAAAATGAGCAAATTGTGTAGTTTTTATTTTATTTTCCAGACATCAACTGACTGAAGGCCTTCACTCTGTGGATCCATTCAAAGAGCGTAAATATGTAGTGTTTGAGAGTCAGCTTGAGACCTTACTGAATAAGTGTCAGAAGTGTCGTAAGCCGTGTCAAGTGATCAAGAAAGGAGAATGTAGCACTAGTGTAGAGTTCTCTTATAGACTTTCCTGACTTTACATTATCACGGCACAGTCCCTTCTCTCACAGTGTCTCATAGTAGCAAGCCTTATCTTAGCTAAGAGAGCTCTACTGCTGCTTTCACTGGGGAATTCCAGGACTGGCTGGGGTCAGTATGGCACCAAACAAAAGGAAGGATTTAGTATGCAGCTGCACAGCAGTGTAGGCCTAATGCGAGACATGTACTTCAGGAGCTTGTAGTTGTAGTAGTAGTGACGTTAGACATCAGGGCCCAAGTGCACAACAGGTTGATAAGGTTAGCCGCTAAAGTTTTACGCTATGTCCGAGGTGCAAGGTAGCTAGCTAATAGAATGAGGGGTTTTCTCCCACAAACCAGTGCAAAAAGTATGATGGCGGTTCCAACGCAAAAACGTAAAGCTTATTTTTCGACGAGCGAGTGTTTGTCGTTGATAAAGGCTTATGGGCAGCATAGAGAACTGCTGCAGTCTAAATTTAAAACCGCTGTCACCAACAAGAAGAAGGCCCTGGCATGGGCCAGCATCACTGAGGCAGTAAACGCAGTGTCAGCAATGGTGAGAACGACTGCTGAAGTCAAGGAGAAATGGGGCAAGCTGTCCAGCAACGCCCGAAAGCAGCTCAGCAGAAGAAAGAACCCTCCCACTGGAGGAGATGCCGGGGCTAGACTTGATGGCCGACATGTATGAGGACAGCAGCCTCATCGATGGCGTTGAGGGGAGCATGGATACTGCCTTTACTGGTGATGGTGATCGAGGTACGTTAGGATTTAGATTTACTTTTGGGTCTAGATTTAGATTTGTACCTATTGTATCAACTTTTCTTGGGTGTTGTACGAGGCAATGCTGACCTTTGAGCAATACATAATATAGTCTTTAAGTGCAAAGTCTAGGTGACTCTTGAAGCTGTTCAGTGTCTGTGCTTTCACCACAGTATTTTCCAAGGAATTCCCAGCGTCTATGATTCTGTCTGTAAAGAACCACTGTCCTGCGTTGTTGTTTTGGTTTTGAGTTTGAACTGATGTCCGTGGGTATTACACTGGTTGTTGAACTCAATCATAAAATCCATGCACGAATTTGTATGTTTTGATCATGTCTCCCCTGATGCGCCTCTTGCACTTACTTGGAATTTTTAAGGCTCTCAATTTCATTTTCAAGGCTTTCAGATGTTCTTCATAACTCAATCTACTTAGATCTAGTCTAAAATCTAATCTTTAATCTACTCATCTATTGAGTTACCCTGCCAGAGTAGGTATGACTAGAGTCACGGCGCGGCTACCGTTCTGATCAGTCATTTGCCAATAGTCGGGCTTCAGTCTCAATCTTTCTTGCTCCATTTTTGACTCGCATTAATTTTTCACTGCCAAAATTCTCACATAGTAAAAGTCCTCCCATTGAATGGCCATATAAGCACACAAGCATTATTATGAAAACAAACTAAACAATAGCATTCAAATCTTTTCACCCAATTTTTTGACTTTGTACCATGGCTCATACTGAAATTAATATCATTTTTGTATTGTCTGTTCCAGTTTCCGAGTTGCCCAACAGCAATGGGACTGCTTGCAGCAGCATCAAGAGCAGCAGCAGAGCTCAGGCTACAGTCGGCTGTGGAGGAGACACTGGCAACAGCAGGAGGGGCACTGGCAGCAGCAGAAGAGCTCCAGCAGCAGGAGGCAACAGTCGAGACAGGAGTTCATCATCCGATGACCTGTACAAAATAAATTTGCAAAAAAGCATTGAATTTCATGAAAAACCACTTATAAAAATTGATCTTGAAATCGCTCTGCTTCAGAAACAAATCTAACAATAAGCGAGAAACTCGTCTGTGGTGAAATGTGCACAAGGTACAGTTCTGGTTGAGAAAAAAGTTCTATAAAGTTATTTTATTATTATTATTATTATTGTTTTTTTTTATTTGCAGTTTTTTTTTAAAACTTTGTCTTGGAAACAATTTATACAAGCTTCGTAATCTTATTTCAGTTGGATCCTTGTTTTTATTTGAATAAAATAATACCAAGATAGAAGTGAAATATTGTGTTGCAAGTGGGATCATTTCCGTTTAACAATCTTTCTCCATGTCTCTCTCGCTCTTGTGAGTGTGTATTTGTGTATGTGTGATATTTTTTCTCATACCACTAATCAGCCTTACATGTAGGATCATGAAGACCAATCGTTTGAATACAGGCATTGTCAGACAAGGGATAAAATGTTACAATAAAAATTTATTTCCTTTCCGTCTGGTAATAAGAGATTTGCCTTTCCACTACATGTTTGGGTGATGACTGTGTGTTTGTTGTGTATGTAGGAATGTCTGTAACATGTCTATATGGTTACAGATCGCCACTCTTTGATTCTGATTTAGCAATACGGCGTGTATAACATCCAGTATTTTATTCTTTTTTTTTTCAGGTGGTTACTTATACATTATAAGCGACACGCCAAATATTAACTGTATTTTTGTGAATAAAGATTACTTGTCTTAACGTGACTCGACTACAGGGAATCATGTACACTCTATAACAGTTTTATTGGTTTAAACATAAATTTATTCAACAAACCAGATAATAACAAGGCAAAACATCAGGGCTCACAAAAGCACAATTAAGGCTTAAATGCGTGCTTCCAAAATAATAAATACTGTATCAAAAACATCACTGGCGGTCGACAGCAAACAACAAAACATTGATATAAATATAACAGAAAAAAGAATATATAACTAAAAACTACAAATAAAAAAACAAAATCAAAAACAAGATTAACTGAATAAAACAATACTAACGCAATACTAAGGCATAGTTTAAGTATCACAAGCTAAACAATTTTTCAAAGCGAGAGGGGGGAGGGGTAGGTGCGAGAGAGCTATACCTTGTGAAAAGAAACTAACTGATGTGTGTTGCGGTTCAAAGGGGAATCAAGCCATTAAAGATAAAATGTGAGGCGGTTACATGAAAGTAAGAATGTGTGGACAGTGAAAACGTGTTGGTATTTTCTTGCAATGACAATTCTGCATTTCCAAAGAGCAGGGTATTAACTTCCCTGAGGAGAGGATCCTGAGAATAGAATCAAGAAGACCAATCGTTTGAATACAGGCATCGTCAGACAAGGGATTAGAAAGCAGGAAGTGTTCAGACGTTTCATCCCGGTGTCCGTAATGGCAAACCAGGTCGTCTATCAAAGGGCGACGATACATATCGTAGTTAAGGTTGCTTATATTCGGCCAAAGTCTGCAGTGGATAAATTGTTGTCGTGGACCATGATAATAAAACAGCAGCACTGCAAACATCTTTGGAGAGATGTACGTCGTTTAAATAGGCTGACCGACGGATTGACTTGAACAGTTTTTTAAAATTATTAACACCGTTGAATGCTGTCACTTAATTCAGACTGCAGGCACAGAATTGTTTCTCCTGGCTAATCCAAGCAATGCATTGGGGCTAGTTGGTCCAGTTCCACTACATAAATTTTGTTTGAGCGGGCCTGTATTCTAAGGGAGATAACCTACTTACTGCTCAGAGCAGACAGCGATTGGAATGCTCCGAGCTCATTTATTTGATTTGATTTTTCCAAATATTAGACACAAAAGATGTATTAATAAAATAAGTAATCTCTCAGTGGGCTTTAAACATTTTACAAGATTTTTTGGGTACTTTTTAAATCTAGACCTCAGACACACTTTAAGCCCGAATTTGAGCATCTAGACAATGGGCAAGCAAAAAGATGAAACAATAATTAAAAAGCACCACATTTTCAACAATTTTACTACAGTAAATACAAACAAGATAATGAAACCAACACCGTTACCCTGCTAGCTCAGTGGATAGTTTTCTATTCTGAAGGCCGTGGATTCAAAACCCGCGTGAGGCGAACTTACGTGATTTAGGTACGAGTCTTTACAGGTCATGGAGGGTTTTCTCAGGGTACTCCGGTTTCCTCCCTCCCTTCAATAATGGTCTTGGATGCAGTCAATATAAAATTTCAAAATAAAAATAAAAATTTCAAATCCGACGCCTGTAATAGCAATTTTTTTAGATCGCCGTGCTTTGAGTTCTATTGAAGAAAAAGCATTACGTAGATTTTTTTTTTGTTTCATTTTTGACAATTCATTGTCCTTTTTTATTTTGAAACTCTGGGCCACCTCCCCTGGGGAAAGTATAGTGGCAGCCTGTGGCATGCCCAAACTGAGCCTACCTAATATAAGTTGTGTTTTTTGAAATTTTGCTGGGGAACAAACCGCAGTACTTGCAGAAAACCCACCCGAGACATTGCCCAAGTTGAAAGTAAATAATACTCTGAGAAACATAACGCCCTTAGCATGCTGTATTGTTAGTAGTAGTAGTACATGTAGCAAAGAACATTTTTAATACCAGATGTGCCGACCTGTGCAAGAGACTGAAATGACGCATGATAGGAGTCACGGCAAAATCAATTCAAAATCACTAATTAAAGCAGTCACTGTGAAGCCACTGATCCATCCATCAGCATGAATGTGCATCTTCAAATTATAATTTTTTGTGTCACGTGCAATATTGCAGTTTATTGTGCTAGACCACCCCACACAGCGCTGGCTTCAGGCAACCATCAAGTGCAGCTTTCTGGATACCAGGCATTAAAAAGAGGTTTAAGCAAACACTAACCAAGATATTTGTCTTGAATTCCAAGCTTGTTAACATCCCTTTCTCATGAGTGGACTAGATGTAATCCTACAAAATACTGGCCTTCACTTCCCCATGATACTCTTCAGCAAAAAAGCTTCATTCAAACTCTGGTTGTGTCTTTCATAATAGGTCATCACAATTAAAACAAAATAATTGACTTCATCACAATAAACATTGTCTTGATTAAAAGCTTCTATATATGGCATCCTACTAACAATTATTTCAAAGGAAATAAAATTCATCCCAGTAAAAATTGTTCTGATGTATATGTCATCATAATTTTTTTAAATTAAAATTACGTCATGATAAAAACTGGCCTGCTTGATTGACATCAATAGAAGTCATCTAAACAACAAGTTTTAATATGTCATCGCCATAAAAAATATCGTGATCAGCACAGGGGTATAATATATATATATATATTTAGATGAATAATAATATATTTACTTAAAATGTATGTCATACGTTAACATTTCAAAATAAAATTTAGAATAAGTGTACAGTAATGAAAACCTGACTGCTTGACTGGCTTCTATATAACAAATAGCATCACAATAATTTGAATAAAAATGTTAAACACAGACTAGACACAGAAAAAGAACTTGAGCTTGCAGCTCTACAAAAACAAGAGTACGCAGACCTTCATGACATCCCTAATGCTACAAAAACAAGAGTAGACTTGCATGATATCTCAGGGTGGAGAACAACTGAATCAAGAAATCTCTGAAATCCGGCCGGGGCCCAGGGGCCAAGCCCCGGTATTCGCCCCCTGGAAGAAAATGAATTTATGCAATTTTGAAAGTAATTTAGGGCCTCTCCTGAAAGCAAAAAGTAAACATGAATAGAAACAAAAAACAACAAAAAAGAATGTTTTATGCACATGTCTTTCAAAAACGTTAAGAATCTTGATTTGTAGGCCTAACAAAGTTTGAGGTCCACCACTGTTACACACAAACTCCACATTTCCAATTTTACTGGGCACACGTTTGTCTATTTTTTAGCTGTAAACAGGCAAGAATTTTTATAATTTTAGAGATATTTAGGGGTACGTGAGTAAAAACACCACATCTTAGGTATTAGTGACTAGTGTATAGATTTAAATGAAATAAAATGCAAACTGAACAGAAATAAATTCTATTTTGATTATCTACCTTTTTATACTTCTCTTGTCATGTCTTGTTTTTTATTACTCCATGTGTATACAAAAAAAAGTTTTAAAAAGTCCAAAAAAGCCCCCTCTTCTTCACTTTCATGCCAGTCTGAAAGATCGTATGTATGCACACTACTGACACTAATTGTCTAATGTCAATACCGATCTCTTCCTCCGACTCCAAGTCCATTTCTCTCACTTTAATGTCTGATAAATGGAAGCCTGTAAACTCCCCTTCATCAGTCGAAGAATCCAAACCATCCCTTTTAGGCACACACACAAGAAAATTTGAAAAAAAATTCGAAAAAACGAACGCATCACAGAGAAAACTTGTGGAAATGCAGTCGAATGTTTTCACAACATAATAAACCGGAAGTCAATTGCCGGAAGTCTCGCAATCTTTCAAACAACGCGAGAATATAACCACATGGTTGATACGGACGCTTTTGGACGTTTTGCCTGTTTAGACCTTCGGCCGCTTTTGGCCGTTATGCCCAGTAAAGGGTAGCCCTTCAGCTTCTCACACTCGGAACTCAATATTTTTTTCTCGGAAATGCAAATGCTTTCCGCGGAAATCCGCGGATTCGCGGAGAGTTCTCCACCCTGTATCTCTAATACTACCAAAACAAGAATAGGCCTGCATGATATCCTTAATTTTCAATCAATCAATAAGAAAAAAAATCTTCAATTCAAACCACAACAACAAACTAGAAAGTCTGATATCTTAAAATAATGTTATCATATCTCACAGTTCACATTATTACGGTATGGGTCCCATTTGTGCACTACATAAATGAAATTATTATTTTGTATTACTACAAACATCTGCGTTTATGTACATTTTGTTCATTACAGTCAATGCAATTATTCAATTAAAACAGAAAGGCAACTCATGATACATCAAAGATATTAGATCAACAGCAACAAAATACTTTCAAAATCTATTGACCTATCTATTGCCAGGGAGGCACTCTGGTCTAATGGTAGTGCTTCGGCTTGCGGATCTGAAGGTCCCGGGTTCGAGCCCTGGCCGGGCCATTGTGTTGTGTCCCTGGGAAAGACACTTTACTCCTGTTTTCCTACTCCTTCGGATGAGAGTATAAACCGAGGTCTAGTCTGTGTCGCATACATTCCATCATAACGGACTTTAAAGATCCTGACGCTCATATCCTAGACGGGTGAGTGCCGGTGACAAGAAAACACCCAGCATGCACCTAGGTCCTTCTCCCCCATCCCTGGCTGCCCAGGATTGTGCTCAGTTGTCCGTGCGTCAGACCATGCGCCCAAAGGCTGCGGGTGGGCGTCTTGGGCGGCTTGAGTTAGATCCTGTATCGGCCAGCGCCTTGAGCAGCTCTTGAGCTGGAAAAGCGCTATATAAGAACGATTAAATAAATAAATAAATAAATAAATAAACTGTGATATGAGAACATTAGTCATTTTCGCAACAACAACAAACAAAATAATATCCCAAACTGAACAAATCAAATATGAAAAGACAGATATCTTAATACCAATTAGTCTGTAGTTAATTTCCCTGTAGAGGATAAAATGATGACCACCATCGTTTTGCATTATAGAGATTTTGTCAATGTAGCCTTTCTCCCCCTGACTGTTCATTTCATGAATAATTTGTTGATGTGATCATCTAACCTTTACACGAAAATGATGACAGGATTTTTAGGGGTTTTGCCTTCTATTGTTTTGGGTTGAAAGCTTTTATACACCGTATCACCTGTCACCCCATTTTTAACTGTATAATTATTCACGTTACTTATATATACCATTTCCTGCCCTTAAACAGGTCTGTGATTTTGGTGATACCTTATATTCACCACCAGAATTTTAACAAAACCACATTGAATTTTCATAGCAATGTACTTAGCTTTGTATGTCCCCATCCTAAGGCTTGAAACACTTTCATTCCTTGCTTCTAAAATTCCAACATAAGCCAGTTCATCATCTTGTATTGCTATACATACAGTTGAAGCATTTTCTTAATGGCTTCGAGTACCCCCAACCCCACCATACCCAACTCTCCCATCATATGCCACTCTACTGAATGCATGGTAATGCTTGTTTCAGCGCATGACATTAGCCAAGTACTCTACTTCAACAGTGTTGATAAAAAAGTTTGTAGAAATGTCCTCCAGCTTTACATTACATTACATGGTTATTGCTTTAGGTCCAGCGGATTTTTTTGAGCCAAATCAGGACCAGAGAAGTGAAATAGGACTCACCCCTGATCCGCATAAAAGATCTGCCGAAACAACCCTAGTGGTAACACTGAAGGCAATCTACCAGCCGGTCACTTTACAATAAAGACATCCCACTCAGGGGACGCTGAGGCTATACTCTAATTTAATGAACCACCATTTACAAAAACAAAATAGAATACAAACATCATTATACATTATCAACAAAACACATACACATGAAAAATGCCTACATTGTCAAATAATAACATCATAGGAAGCCCAGTGACCATTTGGCAGAAAGCGTCCAATATTTCCAAGCTTATCCAACAGACCTCACACACAAATAAGGAGTTTTGTCCGGAAGAGTTTTCAAGAAAAAAGGTAGGTGACTGGTCTAGCGAAGAAGAAGATAGTATAGTAGATTGATAGAACAGAATCGGAATGAGAAAGAACAAATGAGAAAGACAGGGACAGTGGGAATTTAAAGCACTAAATTTCCACAAAGTGGGGATACCATTTATACTGAAACTCCCGGCACCCCCACGGGGGGACTCCAGCTGTAGAACAGGCAGTTATAGCAGTCTACATGTAGAAAGATGTGCTGTAGGCTTAATTAGATTCAATCAGAACAATCTCCTTTCAGTTTTAAGAGGAACTGCTCAACTGCATCAACCCCCGCTCGGTTACCTTGCACTTCCACAGCATCGCCATCAGCACCATGGGTTGCAGAAAACCCATCAACCCTCAGCGAGTCATCCTGGTGCTGTTTCCTCAGCTTGTCCTGCAGAAGCTGTGAAAGAGGCTTTCCAAGTTCTATGGTCTTCCTAACACCAACATTGTCTTCCAAGAACTTCTTCACAGAATCAATCAGTTCTTGCGTTTCCTTGCTGCGCACCCCAACCATGATGACAGAAGTTTCCGTCTCCACTAACAAAAAGGTCTCCCTTTTCAGGTTAGAAGAAGAGCTAAACTTCTTCCAAGCTGGCAATTTCAGCACGTCAGCTTTCTTTCCCTTGCCATGGTTGTTGGTCTCATCTTCTAGCTCAAAGACTTCTTTGATGACTGCATGCCTTGCAGTTTTGGCCATCTCGTCAGCATCCTTGGTAGTAAAGGCATACACCAGAAAACCTGAGTCAGTGATCTCTATTTGCCCCTCAGGGTGCTCGTCCTGCGCAATCTGCTCCACTGCTTGCTTAGCCTCAGCTTTACAGAGGAGCTGGGCTTCAGCAGCTTCCAATGTGTGCGTTGTTTTGATGATGCAGTCTAAAGCATCCTCCAACACTTTCTTCTTCTTTTTAACCGCATCTCTGCTACCCGCCAGCTTCACATAACCAGCTTCCAAAGAAACAGTCATACAAAGGCTTGTCGAATCCCTTAGCAACCCTCCTTGGTCTTTCTTTGGGGATGGTAATAGTTTCCTCAGACCTTTCCTCAGTCCAATGTGCATGTGCCGCTTGAGCCTTCTGAATGAGGTCGTCCACATGTCTGCAGCTTGGAGCATCATCGCAGACAATATAAACGATCTCAGAGAGTTCGTCAAAAACCAATTCCAGACCAGCCTTACCTGCTTGTGCTTCAATCTGTGATTCGTTAAAAGCTGAAAGGCAGAGGTTCGCCTGCTGAAGGTGAATGGTTTTGAGAAGATATTCATTGAATATCCGTATCGCATCATCTTGCCAAACAACTGCTAAATGGTGTGCACCATCCACTTCTGTTGTTAATCTGCATTCCAAAATCAACTCCAAAGGGAATGCTGTTGCTGATGCTCTGATGGGAGCGCTCCCATCACTAACAGATGAACTACTAACATTTTTATTAGAGAAAAGCTGCGTAGCTCTTTCAGAACATGCATTACCACTTGCTGTAGAAGGCAAAGAAGCGCCCGCTGTTTTAGTGTAAGATAAAGTTGATTCGTTTCCACCTCTAACCTGTGAATAGCAAGCATGTCCAAGATTTTCATTCAAACTTGCTGAACTGCCTGAACAATCCTTCAAGTTCAAATAGATGTGATGCTTCTTTAGCGTAGCAAACAGACGAGACTTTACACCAGGACATTGCAGCAGAACGGTAACAATTTTCAACTGTTCTGGGTCTGTGATCTTGATGCTGTCTGGAAGAAACAGAGGTTGTTCAGACAGACCTCCTGAATACCCCAAGCTAGGGTTGAACAAGCTAATATCAAGCTCTCTGCGTTGGTAAGTGATCTTTTCCTTGCGGCCCGCCACCAGAGACGCCACTGTCAACATAGAGAAATGCATCAGTTTTTAAATAATTGTAGTTTTGTTGCTTAGATATCTTTCACAGAGAAATAGTCCAAAGTTCTGAGTAAAAGCTTTTTTCCAAAGTCAAGAAAACAACAACACATAAACAATCTCAATTCTTAAGTCACAAACTCATTCAGAACACGTACATGTTTCATTCTTTCACAGTAGGAACACATACACACACGCACGCAAACACACACAAACACACACATAAAGTTGAATAAGCTAACCTTCAGAATCCTTGAATGTGACCTTGGCATACAGATTGGATCCATCATGGACAAGGTCAACAGAAGTGACATCATGACCTCCAGTTTTGCCAGGGTTGTTGAAAAGGTGGGTCAGGTTCTCTTTCGAAGTGGTGCGAGTCACGTTGCACACCAGGACAGTGTTGGTCACTGGTATAGGCTCTATTTGCATCTTCTCATTGTGAAGTGTGTGCATCACTTCATGTAGGTCCATCCCTTTCATAGAAACAAGAACGAACAATGAATGACTGTATGCTGATTAAGACATATTACATTTTTTCATCCATGATTCAGCAGCCACATTATCATCATTAATTGTTACTATTGTTGTACTTGTCATCATCAGGGTGGAGAATTTTCCTTGGATCCGAGGATTTCCGCGGAAGGTATTTGCATTTCCGAGAAAAAAATATTGAGTTCCGAGATTTTTATGTTTCGTCGGATATATTTTTTGCGGAACACCTCCGTGCCGCATCCAAGTTATTTTGTCGGTCATTCAATGCGTTCAGAGAAAGCGCCCGCCCGCCACTGTTATACAGAGCTATGCTATAAGGCCTACTATATAGGCCTACTATGAGCAAGTAAACAAAATCGGGCAGCCACGACTGGGAACAGTAGCCTATAAAGCTCGCGCGTCCTCCTTGTGAGAAGCTGAGGTGCTGCTTAAGAGACAAAAACTGAAGATTAAGCCTATTGCATTGGAAATGTGGAGTTTGTGTGTAACAGTGGTGGACCTCAAACTTTGTTAGGCCTACAAATCAAGATTCTTAACATTTTTGAAAGGCATGTGCATAAAACATTCTTATTTTGTTGTTGTTTCTATTCATGTTTACTTTGAGCTTTTTGCTTTCAGGAGAGGCCCTAAATTACTTTCAAAATAGCATAAATTCATTTTCTTCCAGGGGGCATTGCCTCCATGGACCCTCTACCGGGGCTTGGACCCTGGATTCCACCGGGGCCTAAGGCGGCCCCTGGGCCCTGGCTGGATTTAAGAGATTTCTTGATTCAGTTGTTCTCCACCCTGCATCATGAATTAGGAGGATGAACTTCCGCAATTATAATTCACCGTCACCATCACTAGTCATGGTCATGATGATGATCATGATCATCAATTTCCATCACACAGCTTAATTTAAACCTGAAATCTCTCTCTCTCTCTTTCCTCTCTCTAACACACACACACACACAAACATACACCCCACACACACAGGGTCATCAACATCAATTTCCAGCACATAGCATAAAATAAAATTGAAATCTCTCTCTCTCTCTCTCTCTCTCTCTCTCTCTCTCTCTCTCCCTCCCTCTCTCTCTCTTTCACATACACTCCCTCTCTCTCCCCCCCCTTCCTTCCCCTGTTCTCTCTCCTCTCTCTTTTTCTTTCTATCTCTCCCACTTTCACACACACAAACATTCTCATTCTCACCAGAATCTTCCTGAAACGTGAGAACAGCAGTCACTCCATCAAGACTGAACTTGATGTTGGACAGCTGGAGTTTGGTCTTGGAAACAACCAAGTTGTTTAGATCCTCGCTGAGGTAGGGTATCAGGAGGTTTGTCACCAGGAGTTGGTTGTTCACAACATCAATGATCTTCAGAGTCTGGCCATCCAACTTGTGCTCTTTGTCTTTAGCTAGCTTGACGTCTGTACACATAGAAATTAGGAAAGGGTTGATGCACAGAAAGGACATTAACGACCCATGGACAAAAAAAATGTACACATGTAGATTATGGTAAAACCTTTTTACCTGTATACTTTTATCATCTTTCTTCTACATGCAACTACTGGCCTTAGAGGTCACTGTAAAACCTTTACCGGTTAAGTTTTATTAGCTTTCTTCTCCATGCAACTACTGACCTTGAACCTTCTGGAAGGTGACAAAGGCAACACCACTGTCAGGAACGCAACTGAGCTTCACGTCTTCCACGTCTCCGTATTTGTGGCACAGGGCGTGATACTGGAAGAGCAGTTTCACTGCATCTCTGCTGGTGCTCACTCCCAATCCGGTCACTGCGACCACACACTTTCTGGAACCCCGTCTCATCGCAACATCTTGTGAATGTCTTTCACGGTTCCGTCCTCTAGGAGGTCTCTCAGAGAATCTCTCAGGCGAGCTGTCTGGGCTGCTGGTTTCACCACCAAAGGTAGAGTTGTCTGTGCTGTGGTTCACAGGAAACAAATGGCGAAATGAAGTCATGCTTGAGGAAACTGAACCATGGGGCCTTGATGCTGAGCTGTTTAGTCCTGGCTTGTTCAAAATTATTTTACTAGTCTTAGGAATGGTTTGTGAAGCTGAAAGCAAATGGACAGAATATACTGATTAATGCTATCCTGTTTTAGTACAGTTTATTTTAATTTTAACCCAAATGCAAATCTGGCTCACTATTGATTGTAAAAATTGACCAAAAATTCTAGTTTGAACAGTATTAGAAATAAATGAAAAGGGTACATATCATCTCTAAGTCATGAATGTTAAACATCTAACGGTTTGAGCTTTCCAGTCATGGTGTATTTGTGTTGCTGACCTTTTAACTACACCAATAAAAAAAAGGTCCCATTACGAGCTAACGTGTCAGTGGTATATTTTGTCACAGTATTGAGCATTGTATGATGAAATAAGTCATTATAAGCAGTCAAGAAGAATAATGTTTACGATTTTTTTTATCTGAAACATTAATTAATTAGTTAACTCATTTATACCTGCAGTTGGAAGCAGAGATCCACAGTATAGCTCCTCAGCATCCGACAAACCCTCCCTATGGCTAAAGTCTGAAACCACAGAAGAAGCTTCATGCGCTCTGGAAACAGCTGGTGCAAGTGCAGAAGGGTTGGAATCAGCAGATGCAGATGGTCTGGAAACAGCTGGGGCAGATAGAGAAGGTCTGGAATCAGCAGATGCGGGCGGGTCTGGCTGGTGCAGATACAAAATGGAGCAGCTCAGGTGTGGAGCAAGACGTGAGTCTACTAGCATCTGGAGGCGATGACTGTGTGCTGGGTAAGGTATGTGCTAAAGTTGGTGAGCCTGAACATAACTTTAATTCAAGGGTTGACCCCCGGTATATGTGTTTCCTTGTTAACACCTCTCTTGCAACTGAACAGATTCAGAAACAAAATAAACAATTGTAAATTCCTGTCATAGAAATTGCTATCATTATATATAATTTCAATAAAGTAACAGTGCCGCTTCTTAAAAAACATTCTGATCAATCATAAATGTAAATATAATTTTAGGTTAGAACATTTAATTTAAATTAATTCATTCTATCCCAAGCACATATAAATCCATACAGCGTAACCTAATCATAACTGACCAAGCACAGATTTATCCATACCGCAAAGGTAGTGCTATTGAACCTGTCCTTATTCGGTTTTAATCCACATACAATTGAATTGAAAGTGTGGAACCCATTCTCCAAATTCCAGGGCAGACAACAAACTCACGTCGTTCACCACTTTTGCAACAATTTAGATGGAATTTTCACAAATTTCTTCAATGATGACGATTCAAAAACGGTTCTACTCTGCCAGAGAACTTGCAGAGCTGGTTATGACCTACCATTAGTAATAATTATGATTTTCCTGACGAATCATTCCACAAAAACATCTCCACATTTTATTGAAAACTTCTCAGTAGTTTCAAAGGCATATTGAGGGGTTTTTGTGGGCAGTACCCTTTGGATTCTAGAAAAAGGCTTCTGCACAGCCGGGCCAGAGATAAAGTGGCTGCAATGGGATAGAATGAATTAAAGCTATGATCAATCGATGTGGCAGTTATAAAAGAAACAACAAAAGTAGGAATAATCACACACTTAAGGTTCTCAGAAACAGTGGTACTACTGCACACAGTGGAGGAAAGCATTCTGGAGACAATCAATATAAGTATATATGTTACACTTTAGTGTGATACTTTATTATTATTATTAAACTGTACATTTTCAAAGGGACATTTGATCAACAAATCTTTTCTCCAAGAATTGTCAGTATATTGACTGTATTGTAATTAAACATTTTTATAAATACCATCCTCCACATTTTCAAAGGGACATTTGATCAACAAATCTTTTCTCCAAGAATTGTCAGTATATTGATCGACAGTATTGTAATTAAACATTCTGATGAAAAGTAAATGGGACATCATTCATTTTCAAAAACAAACACACACACAGAGGCACACAGATGCACATGCACGTGCACACTTCGATAACTTCATAACAACCAAAACCGCTAATTTTAACAACGTTGTAATAAACTAGGTAGTCAAAAGCCATTTTTAAAAAATGATTTCCTCATCACAAAACTGACATAGATTTAAAGAGCTTTTCATTCTGAACACAGTGGTATATTTTTTTTCCCCATAGGACAAATAGGTAAAAAGTTATTAATGTTTGAAAATGCCGAATGTTGGTGTTTTTTTGGCAACGTTTTGGAATTGAAGAAATTGACAACTTTGGAGTCTCAAAGTGAAGCCAATATTGATACCAGGAAGCTGATTTTTGACAGGTAACCCCTTCATATGTTATACTCCAAGCCCAATTTTCTTCAGGCCTCTCCCATGTAATGTTCAGCCGTTTTGGTGCTTCAAAGTTGGGAAATCATCAAATTCGCAGTGCGCGCCGGCAAATTATAGGCCTACTGGTGTGCTACTACGCTCAGCACGCGTGTCGTTGAACAGGCCTACGAGTACGCAATGACCGCAAGAATTCCCGAACACCGTTTGGGTAGGCTTTTCTACGGCAAAGCGCTCCGCGATACAGTAATGCACAAATTAATAAATACCCTAGTTTTATAAAGGAAAGTCTGCTCTTTATTTCTTGCTAAGTTTTAAACTTCTAGTTAAAATCAAACTTACATCAAAACCGCTTTATCAACTTTGTTCGGCTCGTAACAAAACTTTTACACACAAGAGCCCCACAATACCTATATGTAAATGAAGCTAAGTATCCGAACTTTTCATTGGTTCTTATTTTTAGGCCATCCAATGAAGTATCGCAAAGCACTTAGACTTTGAAACGAGCCCCTCTCAGCAAACGACGCTGACAACTTTTTCCGCACCGCCATTCAGCGCTCGGATAGGGGCGTATTCAAAAGCTGTTTTCTCGGAATCTTTCGCATAAACATGCATTAAAAACAACACAGATGTAAAGATAAAGCTTTCAATTTTTATTTGAATACAGCCACTGTTCGTTTTGATGCAGTTTTACATTAATAATAAGTGTTGAAAGTGAAGTGAAAACTGAGTCAAAACTGCCGACCGGACAAGAGCCAATGAAGAGCTTGGAGTACCTAAATAAACTCAGCACAATTCATGAATAGACACACTCACACAAACACAGACACAGAGAGGTAGAAACACACACATACACACACACACATACACACACACACATGCTCATACTGCTTTCACCTTCTGGATGCTTGAAGGTGACCCAAGCTGACAGAGATGCTGTGTTGACCATGATGTCAGCTTGCAGCTCTCCACCACCGTTATCTGGGTTATCAAAATAATGGCCTAATATTTCCTGGTCCGGCACTTCTTGGAAGCCAGTCACCAGTAAGGTACACAAATCAGCTGATAACTGGTCAACTGGGATCACTCGCAGATCATTGTTCCGCAATGTGTGACGCCGCCCATCCAGCACCCGTTGGCAGGCTGAGAGTCACAGAGGGATCAGAGAGTGAGTTAATCAACTTGAATAAAAATAAATTTAATAATAATAATAATAATAATAATAATAATAATAAATAAATAAATAAATAATAATCGTGAAAATTTGTATGCAATGCTTTTTAAATTTAAACTTTTCTTTTTGCATTTATACACACTTTCTGGCTAATTTAGGGGGAGAGATATAATAATAATGATGACGATGATGATGATGGCGATGATAATAATGATGACTATTTTACAGACTATACAATCAACATAGCAATTATAAAATTAGATTTTGACAGCCAACATATACAGGAGAGACATAAATACTGGGTCACCTTCTGGGTCTTGGAAGTACTCCTTCATCCTGTCCACTTTGCCTCCCCATGATTTGGGGTTGCTGAAGTAAATCCTTAAATCATCCAGATGCATGCTTTCGTCCACCTCACAAATGCACACACTCCGCTCTGCAAAAATAATGAGGATGAAAGTACAAACCAAGGTCTAGGCTGTGCATGCACCCATTCCATGGCATGGACTTTAAAGATCCTGACACTCATGTCCTAGAGGGTGAGTGCCGGCTACACAAATACACCCAGCACGCACTAGGTCCCTTCCCCCCCATCCCCAGAGTGTGCATAGTGGTCTGGATGTTAGACTATGCGCCCAAACTCTGCAGGTGGGTGCACCGGGCGGCTGGAGTGAGATGCTGTATCAACCAGCTCCTTGAGCAGCTCTTGAGCTGGAAAAGCGCTAAAGAAGATTGATTAAGAAGAAGAAGATAAGAAGATGAAAAGCAATCAATCAAATAATTTCTCAACAAAAAGTGAAGAACAATGTGAGAATGTTATTCTTCATTCCACAATATCATTCAATTCCCTCAAACACGCACACACACACACACATGAACATGTCCATGCAAAATGTAATGTATAAATGCACTTTAAACACATGGATGCACACCCACACACACACACACGCACACACATACATCTTCACATACTTATATATATGTACACACAAGCACTCAGTTCAATGATCAGTGAGGCAAAACATGTGAAACTAAATAAAAGACTCAATTAAGAATTCTTTGTAACAATTAAAATTATATAATTAATTTTATAACAATTATGGAACTTACATACTGTATCATTTATATACTGAACAATTTATTTATTATTTAATCGTTCTTATATAGCGCTTTTCCAGCTTAAGAGCTGCTCAAGGCGCTGGCCGATACAGGATCTAACTCGAGACGCCCACCCGCAGCCTTTGGGCGCATGGTCTGACGCTCAGACAACTGAGCACAATCCTGGGCAGCCAGGGATGGGGGAGAAGGACCTAGGTGCATGCTGGGTGTGTTCTTGTCACCAGCACTCACCCGTCTAGGACATGAGCGTCAGGATCTTTAAAGTCCGTTATGATGGAATGTGTGCGACACAGACTAGACCTCGGTTTATACTCTCATCCGAAGGAGTAGGAAAACAGGAGTAAAGTGTCTTTCCCAGGGACACAACACAATGGCCCGGCCAGGGCTCGAACCTGGGACCTTCAGATCCGCAAGCCGAAGCACTACCATTAGACCACAGTGCCTCCAATTATGCACAATGCTGCCCAATTATGTTTTTGGATTTTATTGGTAAGACTGATTTTAGTGATTTGATTGAAGAAAGAGAACGTATTTTTAATACATCAGATTTTAAAAAAAGATTTTTCAAGAGGTTGCATGTGAAAGTTTGTTTGAATACTTAGGAGTAACAGACTTGTTTTTTTAAAAGATTTGAACCATTTTATAATACAGTAAAACCTCCGTTTTGAGACCCTCTCTTAAACGACTTCCTCCAAGATACGACCGGAAAAAAATTCACCGATGGTTTGTACTTTATAAACGACTTCTCTTAAACGACTACCTCTAAAACGCGACTTGCGACCTTCAAATAATTAAATTTTATGACCTAGCATCTGAAAAATTCTGATTCCAAAGCAATACTATATCTGTGCTCTTGAAGAAAACAGTTTCGTTTACAACTTTTAACAGCAGACAATGCATTAAAATAGCTTCAAATACTCTAAGGAGCTGGCCAGATTTGCCCTGAGCAGGGGCCTGTCAGATCTTGCCGACACCATGTCAAGTGACATACTAAGAGAACATGCACAGGTGGGAGGTGGGGGTGGGGGGGGTGATGGGTCATGCAAACAAACAGAAATAACCGCTTTCTTTAAAAAACAAAAAACAACACCAAACAAACAAACTATTCAATGATTTAATAAAAATAATTACAACAATATTAATGGGGTTATCTTATAAATAGACTTAGTAATAACTCCAAACATGCTCTCAGCACTTACATACACTTTTAAACCACTATCATACCAACATTGATTTTTTTTTTTAATTTTGCAAATAATGAGGAACAGGAAGATATTGACTGTATTGGTTGTGAGACAGAGTTTAATCTATATTTCTGAAAGATGGTAGATGTTCCCTATACCATACCTGTCAAGTCTTATGCTTTTGACATAATTCTTACTGAATTTTGGCGATTTTCAAATCTTATGACATAAGGTGAAGATCTTACTAACTTACGTTTTTTTAAAATTGTGGTGAAAAAAAAAAAATATATATATATATATATAGAGAGAGAGAGAGAGAGAGAGAGAGAGAGATTGAGAGATAGAGATAGAGATATCGCTAAGGTTCGTGAATGTGACAATCCATGCATTTTCACACATTTCTTATGGTATTTTGTTCAAACTTATGGTATGGGAAGCAAAATCTTATGGTAAGAGTCCACAAGAACTTGACAGGTATGCTATACTTAATGGTATGTGTATTTTTTGTACATGTATTTATTTTACTTAATTTTCTTAATGTCTTTTTCGAAAATGTCCTACCTCCTTTTTAAGACCCCTTAAATTTACGACCTCATTTTAATGGCAATTTAAAGGTCGTAAAACGGAGGTTTTATTGTATTTTAAGATAACGTTTCTCTGGTCCTGATTTGGCTCGGAAGAGTCCGCTGGACCTAAAGCAATAACCATGTAATGTAATGTAATGATGTTTGCCATTAAAAAGAAATTAATATTTTCAAACTGTATTCACTGGCAAATCAGGTATGAAAATAAATGTTCCTATATATGCTGTACAGCAAATACTGTCAGTGTGATATTATATAAAACACCTACCTCCCATTTCTGATTCCAAAGATGCAGATGTGGTTGATGATGAAGGTTCTGCCACCCATTCTTGTTCATCAGTTGCTGCTATTTGACTTTCAACATCTTCATCAGAAGATGGTCGAGAAGCATTTGCTAGTATAACATTTCCCAAACACTGGTCAGATACACCATCCTTGTTTCCACGTTCAGTCTGGCCTGCAGGAGACGGTATGTCCACACTGGTGTCCGCTGAATGTTCCGATTGTTTATAGTCTGCAGCCATATGATGGTCTTCTGCTTCATGGATATAGTCTGTGGGGATATCGCCCTTTGTACAGATCATGCCTTGCACATTAACCTGATCTTGGACTCTCTTTGTTTCTTTTCCGTTTTCTATTTTTCCTTCTCCCTCTTCTTGGATACGGTCTTCTAATTGTTCTTTAATTCCTTCTCCTATATCTTCTTCTTTTTCTGGTACTCCTTTTTCTACATAATATTCAGGATCATAATCTAACTCTAATTTCAAGCCTAAATTTGATTCAGATGACATGTTCGACACTTGCTAAAAGTTTTAAACCAGTAAAGTCGAACTATTAATTTGACATACTCAGATAAATCTACTTTGATTATCACTTATCACAGCTTATATAGTGTCCTATATTATTTTCCAAGAAAAACTTGTTCACAGTCGTTTGAATGATGAAAAGTCTGTGTTAACTAGCAAAGCAATGAAACAAACAAACAAACAAAAAAACTGCACTTTGCCCCGTCCAATATGGTTTCAACTCTGCACAATTTTTTAGAAATGGGATTTCCCGAAAATCGTTTACGAATGAACTGAAACTGAAAGTAAAACCCAAAGATTGTTGCATTTAGAGTTACCTCCTCGTAGTGATTAGGGAGGTTATATTTATGCATAAATAATTTCGGGATATCTAATTAATAATCTCAAACAACAATTAATCAATTAGGATAAACAATCGAGAAGCATCACACACACACATGTGTGAAAGTAATCAATAAGTGTGGTTGTGGACTTTTGGGTGTACAACAATGAGTATATATAATAAGAAAATGAAAAATAACAGAAGAAACTTAGAAAGATCAAAAGACAAAAGAATTTTTTAAAAAAAAGTCAATATAAATGAAACAGGAACTGCAAGTATTTAACTTGAGAATTTAAAGAGCTTCCACTTGAAAAATGCTGTTTTCTCCTGTACTTTCTTTTTCTTTTAGTGTACATATGCGGTACCTATTTTGAATTATGGACGTTTCGGCGGCGGGACGATTCTGCGTCACACCCTGTACGTTTCGGCGGAGGTTCGGCGCTAGTTTGGACCATTCGGCGGTGCCGGCTTTAGGCTTATTTATAAATGGTTGTTATTACCTATTGTTGTAAATGCATTAAGTCAACGCCAGTCTATCCCTTTACTAACATTTTTTCCCTCCCACTTTTTTTAAAATAATTTAAAAAAAAAAACTTTTATTCATGTAATTATTATTTTTGATTAATTGTTTTGTACTGTGCTTTTAAAAAGTTTTTTTTTTTTTAAATTCATTTTAAGTTTGTCCCACTTACAGTAAATGAGAGACTAAGTGTACGCGGATTGATTTTATTCTGTTTCAAGATTTTTTTTTTTTTTCACACGAGTGTGATGTTTGCAATTTGTTTACTGTGCTAAACACTTGAAGTGAACAATGGTAATGTGGGGCTTCTTTTTCTTTTCAATTCCATTTTTATTAATTATTGTAACCTATTTGGCTAATCTGTGTTGTAATGTTATATTTATTTATGTATGTTTATATAAAATACTTACATAACGGATTAACATTGGAAATGAACAGTGTATACAATTGTATTGATGTCAAAGAAAAAATAAATCAAAGAAAAAAAATTATTATTAACAGAAATAAAGACATTTCTTTTTTTTTTTTAAAAAAAAGCCTTTTGTATTTAATAGGCCTAATAGAGAACCTTGGTCAAGATTTTTGTAAATATAAAAGTTATAACGTCTACTATAAATGATACACAGTAATACACATATTGTACATGGCTAGTCGTTTCGGCGGCGCTGTATTTTATACATTGCTAGATGGACGTTTCGGCGGTACTATATTTTATACATTGCTGGAAGGCTGGACATTTCGGACGGTACTCTGTTTTATACATTGATATATGGCTGGATGTTTCGGCGGTACTATATTTTATACATTGTAACATGCCTGGACGTTTCGGCGGTACTATATTATCATACATTATTATATGTCTGGACGTTTCGGCGGTACTCTATTTTATACATTGCTATTGTTACACTCGTTTGATGTTGGCGTTTTTCTATCAGTAGTTGATTCAGCCCCAATGCTGAAGTACTGATGAGTGTAGCTCAGATTCGTTTATCCACGCAACCCGTTCAATCAGCCACACGCACAGAGTCGACGTATGAAGTTTTCAAACTTTATTCAGCGTTCATCAACAACTGCATACAATCGCCTTTTCACTCTCTCTTTCACAACACAGTGTGTCAATTATATAGTTTTTCTCTCAACTCGAGATAACCTCAGGACGTTCCAGAATTCAGAATTAACTTCATCATCACTGTTTTACGTCATACAATTTTCCTTTCTGTCCAAGAATGTTCTCAAACATCGCGAAGCTTCTATCAACAGTAAACAAGCAAATCTAGAGAATTCTCCAATAATATCGACTAACGAAAATTATCAACGGTATACAAAGCTTCTCCTAACAGCAATGCAAACTCAAATCAAAAGTAAATACACTCTATTATTGAATACTTTGCAAAGCGAAACGATTAGATCTATCGTGCGCGTTTCACACATACTACCACCTTTCGCGTTTCAACGTAACAGCTAGATGACTGGATGTTTCGGCGGTACTATATTTTATACATTGTAACATGTCTGGACGTTTCGGCGGTACTCTATTTTATACATTGCTAGATGACTGAATGTTTTGGCGGTACTATATATTTTATACATTGTAACATGTCTGGACGTTTCGGCGGTACTCTATGTTATACATTGCTAGATGACTGGATCTTTCGGCGGTACTATATTTTATACATTGTAACACGTCTGGACGTTTCGGCGGTACTCTATTTTTATACATTGCTAGATGGTTGGACGTTTTGTCGGTGCCGTAATTTATACATTGCTACATGGCTATGAGCATAGGTCATAAATTTCCGAAGTCAAAAATGCTTGGAGCTGACCTTTTTTTTTTCTTCTGTTTGTCGATGCTCTAGAGTTTGATAAATCTCTCCTGCATTACTATACAGGACTATTAGGGCCTGGGGTAAATTGTTTGACTTATTTACGCACTGAAAGTGTTTTATGCATTTCGCCACGCAATCAATTCTTATTGATGTCGGCTAAACTGTGGCAAGATATTGATTATCTGCCTTTGTCCCGTATGTGCGGAGTGTCCGTTTCTACTGCAGAAAATATTTTCATAACCTGGGTAAATTTTTGCTCACGACAATGGTGGGAGCTGAAGTTATTTTAAATGGTACAGAGATGCCAGTAGAAAAAACCTTCCAATCCAAGTGCACAGAGGGACACATTTAGCATAACAAAAACGTTAGTAGGATGCACACCAGAATTCCTATGTTTCTATGTTACACACGCATGGAGGTTCAACATCCGATCGACAGATCGTGGAAAAAGTGAGATCTGCCACAAAAGTGCGAACCCAGACTATATTGGCTGATAAGAGATGTAATGTCCAAGATCTGATTGCCGCAAGTTACTGTTGAAGAATGTGACCTGTACCGGTGTTATGCAAATTGCCATGTTTCTGTGGAATAAAGATAGACTCGACTGTGAGAGTATATACTATTAGCTGATAAGACATGTTTATGTGCCTGCGAAATTAATCACAACATAGACATCAAACACACGCATACTCAAACACGTACTTAGGCAACAAAAACAATGGTTAATGGTGTTTAGAGCCTGCAACATTTATTTTTGTCAACTCTTATCCCAAAATATTTTTCAAACATAGAATTAAAACAGTTAATTATTTTGCCAAATGGCATGCAGAAGTACAGCAAGCAAGATAATAATGAATCTGTTTAACGTTAGAAATTCTTTCAACCATTTGGAACGTATACACACATCCATAACTTATACAAACTAACAGAAACAATGCTAACAAACTCATAAGGAACCAACTGCACACACACAATCACACAAATAATGCACACAAATTGTCAATATCAGGCGATCAAATGACTAACGCATGCAGACAACACAAACATTCATAGAAGCTAACAGATTACTAGGTTAAGCATCACAGTACATCATGTTGACTAGAGTATGCAAAGAAATCAATTACACACACATCATCACACACATAATGCACACAAATTGTCAATATCAGGCGATCAAATAACTAACACTTGCAGCAAACACTAACATTCATAGACGCAAACAGATATTACTAGGTTAGGCATCACAGTACATCATGTTGACAAGAATATGCAAAGAAATCAATTGCACACATACCATCACACACATAATGCACACAAATTGTCAATATCAGGCGATTAAATAACTAACACTTGCAGCAAACACAAAATTCATAGACGCTAACAGATTACTAGGTTAAGCATCACAGTACATCATGTTGACTAGAGTATACACAGAAATCAACTGCACACATACCATCACACACATAATGCACACAAATTTTCAATATCAGTGTTACACTCATTCGATGTTGGTGTTTTCAATCAGTAGTTGATTCAGCACCAATGCTGAAGTACTGATGAGTGTAGCTCAGATTCGTTTATCCACGCAACCCGTTCAAACAGCCACAAGGCACGGAGTCGTATAAAATTTTCAAACTTTATTCAACGTTCATCAACAACTGCATACAATCACCTTTTCACTCTCTCTTTCACAACACAGTGTGTCCATTATATATTTTTTCTCTCAACTCGAGATCACGTCCGATCGTTCCAGAACGACGCGTTACCCAATCAAAATTAACTTCGTCATCGCTGTTTTACGTCATACAACCATCCTTTCTGTCAAAAGAATGTTCTCAAATATCCCAAAACTTCGATCGATAGTAAACAAGCGGATCTAGAGAATTCTCCAACAATATCGACTAACAAAAATCACCAACGTTATACAAAACTTCTTCTAACAACAATGCAAACTCAAATCAAAGGTAAATACACTCTATTATTGCATGCTTTGCAAAATAAAACGACAGATATATCGCGCGCGCTTCACACATAATATCTTCACACGCACCATCATGCGCGTTTCAACGTAACAATCAGACGATCAAATGACTAACACTTGCAGCAAACACAAACATTCATAGATTCTTAACAGATGACTAGGTGAACATATGAAAGAGATGTAATGAAGAAGCTGACGGGATACAATTAAATTTGATATTTCAACATTTTTATGTCATTACGTTACTATCAGTGATCACTGTGATGACTGTAGACAATTTAGGCTGCTTGTAAATTCAACTGCAGTAGCTGCTTCTCCAAATAAGTAAAACAGTTTAGGCTATAGATGAATATTGATACTTGCAGACCTACAAAGTCACGATACCAATGTTAAAAAATGCTCATAATTATAGATTCATACTATAAAAAGGCCTATTTTACACGTTTTCTGTGATGAAATTAATAATTATGCTGACAATAGCGAGAAATAAATATTAAAACGTGTTACTTTTTGTAATCATTGATTATAGTATCATACTAGTAATACTAATAATATCATACTAGTAATAATTACAAAGTTTAGTTTACAATTGAAATACTATAACAGGCTACTTTGAACTGAAATAGCAATGATCATCAGCATCGTTCTTCATTACGGCAGATTAAGCCTTTTCCCATTTATTGGTGAAGTTGAACAGTTTATTCCCGAGATGATAATGCTGAATGATGAAATATAAACAAAATAAAGAACTAATTTCATTGATTAAAACCACAGGCTGGGAATTCTCATCTTTCGTGGGCCTCAATTACATACTATACATACTACGTACGCATGTAGGAGGCCCACGAGTTTACAAAGAGAAAAGAAAACTGAAAAGACTAAACACACTCGATCAAGACTGACATTTTACTGTGACTCGATCGATCACGGACTAAACTTAAGACTGTAGGAGACCCACGAGTTTACAAAGAGAAAAGAAAACTGAAAAGACGTAACACACTCGAACAAGACTGACATTTTACTGTGACTCGATCGAAAGATAGATCATGAAACCATCATCATCAGCGATAGAAGATTGAAAAAAAAATAATTAAAATGTTAGTTATTTACTGTATAAAGTCGTAAAAATCAGCGGTTGTTGTACTGAAGCTGTTGAACAGACGCAATAAAACTGAGTGAGAAGACAAGAGTAAAATTAACGTCCCCGCACACCTAGGCGTATAGGGGACAAAACTGAGTGAGAATGTTTTTTTTGTTTTTTGTTTTTTTTGGGGGGGGAGGGGGGGGGAAGTAAAATTAACGTTCCCGGACACAATAAGCGTATAGGGGACGATCATGAGTGAGAAACGGATGTTCTTTGTTTATAACGGGCGCCAAGTCACAGGCGGCGGAAGCTGCTCAGGATTGGGGGGGCACACACACATTTTATTCACTGACATGAGGGCCGGACCTTGGAAAAGTCGAGGGGGGGAGGGGAGTGGCGGGGGTTACAGATTCAGCGAAGCGCCGAGCCTTCTAGGGGGGTCCGGGGGCATGCTCCCCCTGAATTTTTTTTTCAAGGATGCAAAATGGTGCAATCTGGTGCAATCTGAACCTTGAAAAAGCCATTTGTGATGGTCTGGGACATTGAGCTTTTTGAACAATTGAACTGACAAACTCTGGGGTACAAAAATTATCCTCTGCCCCTCCCTTAAAAAAACAACAACAACACTCACACACACAAACATTTATTTATCAGCAGAGATGTTTTGTATACTATTATTATTAACTACTTTTTGTTGATCGTTAACGGTATAAAGCTTTACCTTGTAGTTTATGAACATCATCGCCCTGCTTTCACTTAATTCTGTCTTGCTGCAAATAGGTTCATCGGCATTATTACCATTTGTGAATTGTATCTTCTGGCAAAACAGTTCACTGCCTCTTTGAAGTCCCTGTGCAATCCTTGTGCACTTTCAGTAAAGCAAGTCCATTGAGTCTCTGTTGCCCCATTGTAGAGTGCAGGTAGTTTTTCAGGTTGCGCAACTGACTGTTTAAACGCTCACACTCGGCAGTAGTGACAGGCAGGGTGCAAAGGTTCTTTAGCATGGTGAACAGGTTGGGATAAAAATCCCTTTCACAATGTTTCAGTGCTTCTGATGCCGTGGATGGGATGATAGCTGTCGCATTCTCAGCAGTACTTCGCCATTTGCAAACCCACCGTTGGTATTCTGCATCAAGGGTAGCGTTGTCTGGTAGGTCAGACTCCCACAACATTGCCAGTGTCTTCACCCCTTCTGGAACCTGCATGAAACCAACCTGGTTGTCTATTAAAGTGCTTGGCACCAGACATAGACCATCAACTGCTAGCCCAGCATTTTTGAACCTCGAGTCCAATTCGGTTGACAGGTGTTCCAAGAAAAGAATGGCAGTGCTAATCTTGAAATATTCTTCTGGAGTGGCCGCAGGTTGGTTGTCACGGAGAGTCTGTCGGTATGCTTGACGAGGAACAATAACACCAGTTGTCAAAGCATTTGCCATTTTGCGGACTTCACCAAACCAGGCAACGAACGCTGTGTCGACATCTCTTATAATAGAAGACATGCAGTTACTGACCTCTTTGATTTCCCTGTAGGCATCGACATCTTTTGTCCTTTTCTGCAGCTTCACTGTCAAGGGTTTCCATTTCAACGATGTTTTTGGACGATTCAGCGATGGTCGTTTCAATGGGTGTTCTTTACAACGAATTGTCATAATTATTAACTTAGCATCTTAATTAATATTTCTAAAAAGTCGTTTTTGGTGGACTATGGCAGTATCAAGGTGAAGGTGCTGGAAGAGGCTTGCGGCCAGAACAAGAAAATATGGCTGCATTTACTAATTTAGGCTTAGGGGTTGGGTTACTTGGTCGTTTCAACGGGAAAACGCTTTGGACGTTTTAACGGATCCCTTGAAATGGATTTCCATTGAATTGACTATAAATAACACTTTGTACTTTGGACCAAAAGTGACTAAAAACTGTAATGTTTTAAAAACATTTTTTTAAATTGAAACTCTTTGCATTAAAAAAAATTCAATTTTTTTAAAATTTGGAGGGGGAGGGGGGGTCCGGAACCCAGGTACCCCCCCCCTCCCCCACCTGGGTCTGGCCCTGGACATTTACTCCAAATAATTTGAACAATTTTCATAGACACTATGTGAAAGAGAAAAAAAGATATATCATATATTTCTACAACTGTACATATAAGAGAGAGAGAAGGGGAGGGGGAGGGGGAGGTAGAGAGAAAGGGAGAGAAACTGACCTGACAGTGTTGATCCATCACAGTAACAAAAACAGCAGTCATGCATGTCATTTGGCATGGGAAATTACACCATTAATTTTCCAAAGTATGCCTGACGGCGTTCATTTCTATTGATAAATTCGTAAGCAGTTTGCGCTAGGTCTAGTTGATCTACTTTGTCTTTGAACACATGCATTATAAGACAATTATTTAGACGCTCCTGCGTCATCGTTGCCCGAAGGTATGTTTTCACCCGCTTTAGGGCTGAAAAACTGCGTTCAGCCGTTGCAGTTATGGTTGGGATGGTGAAGTACAGTCTGAGAAGTTTATTAGCATCAGTCACACAGTGTCAGAAGCTTTCATTTCATCCGGCATTGCTTGGAAGATGGTGATCCTAGAGTTAGCCGCCTTCCTGTTGTCACCCAGTGCATGTGGGAGGAGTTCTAGCTGAGTTTTGAGTCTGTCCAAGTCGATGTCAGCGGAATATGTATCTTTGATTTCTTGAGGAATTTCTGGTCTCTTCCCTGCTGCTCCATCACTTAGAAGAACTTAAATTTTCCTTGGTAAGTCGAGAGATATTTGATCAAACTGGCTCTTTGAATGTTCTTTGATGTTGTCAATGGCCTCACAATATTGCTGTCTGTAGTAAGCAGATGGACAAGAGTAGCTGTGACCCTGTGAGCCATCGTCCAGTCTTCGTGGAGGCTGCTTCTGTCAAGGAACGCAGGGCTCATGACACAAATTTGCAGCTTTCGTTTGTGTCAGCAAAAAATGTCTCATAACAATCTTCATGCCGCATGCTTTCCAGTGTTCTCAGACAAATGTCAGCAGTGTTTACTGCGTCATCACAAGTCGTTTGTTTTCTTTGAAGATCTGTCGCCAGCCCTTCAGTCACAGCAAGGATCTCATCTTTGAATCTTTTTGCAACTCCTGACACATGACCCTGAAAATTACTCGCCCCGTCGTAGGCCTGGCCCCTACAGTTTTGCACTGGCAAGTCAAGTCTGATCAAGCAGTCCTTCAGTGCTGTGAAAATGGTCTCAGCACAGGTATTGTTAACTTGCATCAGTCCAGACAAAGGGGGAAAATATTGGTTTGAATCTCCAAATAATGTTTTTTGATGGGCTGAATATTGGGGGGGGGGGGGGGCAAATGTATAGGTTTGCCCCCCCAATATTTTTCTAGGGGGGGGGGCCAGTGCCCCCCTTGCCCCCCCCGCTTCCGCCGCCTGTGCAAGTCACGAGCGGAAACACATCATGCGAGATTTGGCTTCCTTTTTTTCTTTTAATAGATGCGGTTTTTCTAAAATATTTAGCCAAGTGAAACGAAACGTGCTTCAGTAGACAAAATAATACAAAAACTTACCCAAAAAATGTTTATTTTAGCGCGGCTAAGATCCAATGCACTTTCGACAGGAACTTTCTTAAGAAATCATATGGACGATTCGGCGGAAAAATAGATTGGACGTTTCGGCGGTGTCGCCGAAAGTGCCCACCGCCGAAACGTCCAGATACCCCTATTTTTACCCAGATGGATCGAGATGGATCGAGATGAACCAGATGTATCGAGATGAACCGAAATGGAGATCGATCGAGATGGACCTCGTTGTAAAACAATAAGACTAAACATCAAAAACATCTCTCTCTCTCTCTCTCTCTCTCTGTTAGGAAATAATGTTAGGGTGTTATGGAATGCGCTAGCTGTTGTTACGAAATGCTTCTTCAATGCTTTGCTCATAGCACTTAATATGATGATGTATGACGGCTTAATAGTGTCAAAAGTCCAGAATTTCAATTCTAGTGTAGAATTTTAATTCCATCTTTCAAAATTAAAATTCTGTCACAAAATTACAATTCTATACAGTCACAATTAAAATTCTGTGAAGTCAAAATTAAAATTCTACAACAAAATTGAAATTATATTTCATAATTAAAATTCTATAATAGAATTACAATTCTGATTTCCAGAATTACAATTCTGATTCACATAATTACAATTCTGATTTTTAGAATTAAAATTATCAAACGTAATTAAAATTACATGCTCTCATAATTTCAATTGTGACTTTTGACACAAGTAAAGCATGTAAAACGATATCAAAAGTTTAGAATTAAAATTATTATCTAGAATTACAATTTTACTTTAGAATTTTAATTCTATTATTTTATAATTAAAATTCTATTCTACAATTTTAATTCTATACTAGAATTTTAATTCTGAGATTCGAGAATTAAAATTCTACTCTAGAATTTTATTCTGAGGTTCGAGAATTAAAATTCTACTCTAGAATTGTAATTTTGAGATTCGAGAATTAAAATTCTATTGTAGAATTTTAATTCTGAGATTCGAGAATTACAATTCTACTTTAGAATTTTAATTCTGAGATTCGAGAATTAAAATTCTACTATAGAATTTTAATTCTGAGATTCGAGAATTAAAATTCTACTCTAGAATTTTAATTCTGAGATTCGAGAATTAAAATTCTACTCTGGAATTTTAATTTTGAGATTCAAGAATTAAAATTCTATTGTAGAATTTTAATTCTAGAGTAGAATTTTAATTCTAGATCAGAATTAAAATTCCAGAGTAAAGTCTTAAATAACGACAACTCTTGCAAAACGTTTGAAATCGATTTAAGTCCCTTGATTCTACAGACAAAGTTCCGGTCTTTCGTAATGCCGTTGTAATCTCAATTTTTACATAGAATGTTCAAAGATGTTCAATGCGAGCACCACTGGTCGCACGACACACATTAAGCCGATAGTCACATTCTTGCCCAACGCGTCCCAGCATTTTCTGGTTGAGTGAACGCCATTAATGGGTCTGAAAAGAAATAAAAAAATCAACAGCTTTACAAAAAACTTAATGTAATTAGCTTTAAAATGGCACAACTTTTATCTTACTACCATTCATAGTAATTGATATGTGGGGTCTTCAAATGTGCCCAAGACTTTTGGAACACCCTGTATATCCATAATGCAACTGCTAGGCAGATGTTCCTTGACACCTTGAAAGAATGCCTCCACCTGCGGCAACGCCTCTGTCATGGGCACTGGCTTGTAGAGATCTTCAGTGGGCTTGAGTGTTTGTGCACATAGCCCCCTGCACACAAAATACATTATTAAATACATGTATGTATAGAAATAATTTTTAAAACTAAATATAAATACAATAAAATTTAAAAAAATAAAAAATTTTGATTCATTTTGTCGCGTATCCACATAACACAATCAGTATGAACATCAATCAAGGCTCTGGCTTCTTATAAATAAATGCTGGAAATGATAAATAAAAAATAATAGACTAAAATAAAATTTAATAGAAAAAAAACATCATAGAATTTATCATAATTTTCTAATTTTTATTGGTGTTTTTTATTTTATTGAACCTATTCATCATAGTCATACTCAGTTTTCCAACAATGCTCTAGCTTGCTTATAATTCATGCTGGAAGTAAACTCTAATACAGAATATATTTTTTCTCTTTTGATTTTGGGCACATACATTGATTATGCTCAGTTTTAAAAAAGCTCTAGCATGTATTATATATGTTGGAAATCATTTCATGATTTATTATTTTTTAAAGTATTAAATAGAAAAAAACATACAATACATTATAATTTTTTGGTATAGAAAAAACTCACAATAGATTATAATAAGTTTAACAGAATAGTTATAGTATTAAAAAAATGCTGTGATTTATTTATTTATTTGTTTTTGCTTTTACATTTTTACTCTAAGACAGAGGCTCTAGCTTCTAGCTTTTTAATCAATAGTATCTGATGGGAGCAAGTTCAGTCCAAGCTCTGGGTTCTCTGGCTATCTCCGCAATACTGGAGTCAGTTTTAGATTTAGTGTGCCACTTGCTTTGACTACAAATTGCAGATGGGAGGCAGCACACATTTCCTATCAAGGTAAATAAAGATGTAATAATATAGACCTGTAATCTATATTATTAATATTATACCTGATCTTGAACATCAAACAACAGTGATGGCAACACAAACAAGAAAATTATGGGCTACAGAGCTTTTAAATATTCTGCTCTGAAATTCACTGCCTCTTCCACTGAAGCAGAGGAATAGTTTGTCCTTGATCAAAAAGGCAATGAAAACGCATCTTTTTAACAATTCATTTTGACCAAGTTTGCCCCAGAACTGTAAAATAAATATGTGTACTCATGGCTACCCCCAACTTTTGGGGGGATCCCCCCCCCCCCCACACACACACACTTCCTACTTCCTCCCCTCCGCATATGCATTGAGTATGTCTACTGAAATGGAAAAGGCGCTATACAAGACATCATCAAATTAGGGTATACCTACATGTAAATATAATAACTATTTGCTCAAGAAATTGTCCTTCTCACCTGTGACCGTATGTATCACCAGTATTCACTTCAGTTAACAGCACTGCTGCGGTATCTGTATTACAGCGTCGAAGCCAGATACAGGCTTCTTCTGTCACACTCTTCCTTCTGTCTTCCATATAGGGCTGCTAGAAGTAGAACATGGCGACAGCAACCATCCATTCTGTTGAACCAATCACAAAAATAAATAAAACATATGAAATAGAAACTCATCTTAGTTATCTTTGTGAATCTTACAGTCACAAAATTAAGATTATTGTTGATTTTAAAAAATCTAAATGGTAATTAATACAAGCTTTCTGAATTTACCAGATGCGTTTTTTATATCCTTAATAGTTTCGGAAATATTTAATGTCAAAATGTGCCCAAGACTTTTGGAACACCCTGTATATATGGGAACAACACACAGAGTTGTCTTTAGCGCCTCCTCATCTCAGAACAGATAGCCATTCTATTCGTCTGGCATCTTTCTGCAACAATCACAAATGTTCTGCATCAGACCGTGTATGTGGTAAGCTGTTTTTGCAGAAATTGCAGTACATTTCACTGGAAAGGGACCTCATTGAAGAAGATACAAGAGGCCAGCACAAGAACACAAACTGGTTTATAATGAGAAGGGGTCTTTTGACAGCTTCTAATATTAAGCGTATTCTGAGTTCGAGGGATGAAGCCAGGACTACTGAGACACTTGCACGTGCAGAAACACATGAACTCAATGTTCCAGCAGTTAAATTTGGAAAGAAAAATGAGTCAACTGCACTTCGGCTTTTTGTCCGCACCCACAGATACAGGCACAGAAAATGTTCTGTTGAGGTTCCTGGTTTAATTGTGTCGCAGGTTGACAGTTTCCTCGCTGGCAGTCCAGATGCAATTGCCACATGCTCACATTGTGGGAAGTTGTAATGAGCTGCAGGTGCCTGGAAGCCAATTTTCTTTTCACAAATTTCCTTCGGACATAGATTTAAAACATGAATGGGCTTTGAAAGTGAACAGGGAGGTGAGATGCCCCAAAACAGGGAAAAAGATGCTGTGGATGCCAGCAAAACACGACGTGTTGTGTTCCCGGCATTTCGCGCCGGAATCTTTTACGCTAAGAACACGTCTGGCACTTACGGACACTAGCATTCAAACCCTAAATTTTTTACCCAAGTTGGTTAATAATGCAGTGCCAAGCATTTTTGAACACAATGTAAGCAAGAGAAAGAGAGAGGAAGAAGCAACAAGGAGATCCGCTGTGTCAAAGAAAAAGCAAAAGACACAAGTAAGTATTGTCACAAATATCTTACTTAAAGAAAAATTGCACTTGTAAGTATGGGAATTTGTAGAAAACGTTTTTTATAGGTAAGGAAATTAGGGAGAAAGGGGAAATGTGCTTGTACATGTCTGAATACATCATTTGCAAACTATTAAGTAAATGGTTTCTGAATGTGAAAAAATATTAATAACCAAAAATAAATTAATTAATTAAATTAAAAAAATATAATACCAAAGGAAGATTTTTTTCCTTTTTTGTTATTAAATTTTCAGTTTTAACGCCCTCTTTTGTTGTTTACACAGGAACTTGAGACACTTTTGCAGACAACACCACTTCCTAGTCTGGAACCAGTGGGTGCTAGTGCTATGCCCCTTTGTTCTAGTTCTACCACTAGTAGCACAGCCAGCATTCCACCGTCTACTTGCATGCAAGACATTGGGATCCAATTTAAACCGGTATATCATTTTGCATCAGATTTGGCTTACTGTTGCGCAAACTCAGATCTTCTTCTTCTTTGTTGTAGGCAGCCAACTTCAATATGTTGAAGAAACTTGCTGCACTGGGTGTGTTCTTGTCACCGGCACTCACCCGTCTAGGACATGAGCGTCAGGATCTTTAAAGTCCGTTATGATGGAATGTATGCGGCACAGACTAGACCTCGGTTTATACTCTCATCCGAAGGAGTAGTTAACGGGAGTAAAGTGTCTTTCCCAAGGACACAACACAATGCCCGGCATGCAGGGCTGAGCTTTAAAGTTCGCCAACTCGCCAATGGCCCCTAAAAATAGTGTGTGGCGAGCTCGATTTGGGGTACCATTCGCCCGACTGGCGACTTGAAAATACCGCCAGTGGTAGAGATTCTGTACCTGTACACGGACTTTTGACTTGCAATGTAAAACAAAACACGCGCCAACCGCTTCTGCAGTCAGCACCGGAGACCCGTTCCGATGCATACTAGGAAGTTAGGTAACGCTAGCAAAGCGAGGGATTTGCGAAGTAAAAATAGCCTTTTCTCGCGAGACTTTCTTCTTTCCCTCGCCGTGAAACGCTACTGCCCTGCGAGATCCTAGCCTTCTTGCTTCCTTGCGTGTATCGGAACGAGTCTCTGACTTCCTTGATGAGTCACGCGAGACTTGCCGTACTTTCGATATTCCCCATTCTCAGTCTTTTCTCAATCTCGAACGATGTGGCGCTTTTTAAGCGGTGTCTCGGAGCCTCCAGCAAAAAAAATAAAGTCCGAAGAAGAAAAAAAAACAGCAGAATAAGAAATACGAAGAAGAGAAGCGAGATCATAGAAATGTCTCAGTCTGGGGGAGATGAGGGAGGGAGACAAGAAGAGGGGAAAAAAAGACAGAGAAGTTGAAAGTAATGATGAATATGATGATGCAGATGAAGAAGAACTGTTGGAGAGTCTGAGTGCTCAGGTAGATGATGATGATGACTTAGCTAAGCTGGCCTGAAGAAGGCACACCCAAGCTCCTTTAAGTTTTGGAACATTGAGGAGGAGGATGTCGATGATGAATAAATTATACAGTGCTTGTTTTAAAAAATGAAACAGTGTTGTTGTTGAAATTTATCTTGTTTATTAGCTGCAATAGTTATACAGTTTTAAAAAAATGACCGTGCTTTCAATCAAGGGGTCTGGCAACCTGAGAAATATTTTGGCAACTTCAACTTCCCAGGTTAGGAGCCCGGCTGGCTCCTTAGCCTCGCTTGCTAAATCTCAGCCCTGGGCATGGGCTCGAACCCGGGACTTTCAGATCCGCAAGCCAAAGCTCTACCATTAGGCCACCGTGCCTCCTTTAATCATCATTGTACATGTAACCTCTTTCAGTCTTCCAAAACTTGTATCAGACTGTAACTGTGAAATTAGTGAATTTGAAGAAAATTGTGAGGTTTTAAAAAAAAAATCAATACACGTTTTATGTGTGTGTGTGTGTTATGTCTAACGACAAGCTTTCTGATTTTCAGATCGGAGTGAATACAAAGCAGCAAACATTGCACAAAGCAATTGCTTGCTGTGAAGTGCAGACTGAAGACACACGAAAGATCCAAGAGTGTACTGAGCCAAATGGCAAGAGAGATTGATCCTCACATTTCTTCCAAGCTCACCCAAACTGATCTGGTCAGGTAAGGGTTGAAAAAATGCATTATTTTGCCACATTCTTTCTTTCACACTTGCTAACTTCCAATTCGAAAAAAATAACAATAATAATGCACAAGTCTCCAACAAACATATGTTGCTTATAATAATAATAATAACAATAATAATAATAATAATAATAATTTGTAAAGATCAAATTGCTGGGTTTGATGGTTTGTGATGATAACTGATTGCTGTGGCAGGCCAGAGCTCAGGCTACAGTCGGCTGTGGAGGAGACACTGGCAACAGCAGGAGGGGCACTGGCAGCAGCAGAAGAGCTCCAGCAGCAGGAGGCAACAGTCGAGACAGGAGCCCATCATCCGATGACCTGCACAAAATATATTTGCAAAAAAGCATTGAATTTCATGAAAAACAACTTATAAAAATTGATCTTGAAATCGCTCTGCTTCAGAAACAAATCTAACAACATGCGAGAAACTCGTCTGTGGTGAAATGTGCACAAGGTACAGTTCTGGTTGAGAAAAAAGTTCTATAAAGTTATTTTATTATTATTATTATTTTTTTTTTTTCAATTTGTTTGCCGTTTTTTTGAAAACTTTTGTCTCGGAAACAATTTATACAAGCTTCGTAATCTTATTTCAGTTGGATCCTTGTTTTTATTTGAATAAAATAATACCAAGATAGAAGTGAAATATTGTGTTGCAAGTGGGATCATTTCCATTTAACACTCTTTCTCCCCCCCCCCCCCCCCCTCTCTCTCTCTCTCTCTTGTGTCTTTGTGTATGTGTGATATTTTTTCTCATACCACTAATCAGCCTTACATGTAGGATCAAGAAAACCAATCGTTTGAATACAGGCATTGTCAGACAAGGGATAAAATGTTAAAATAAAAATGTATTTCCTTTCCGTCTTCTAATAAGAGATTTGCCTTTACACTACATGTTTGGGTGATGAATGTGTGTTTGTTGTGTATGTAGGAGTGTCTTAACATGTCTATATGGTTACAGATCGCCACTCTTTGATTCTGATTTAGCAATAAGGCGTGTATAACATCCAATACAGGGCTTCCTATAGCTTTCTAACATAGAGGGTCTCAGGGACCCCCTCTTGAGAATGTTAGGGGGTCCCCAAGTGATGTCAGAGGGTCCCACTAGAGAAAGAGTGAGGGGTATAAAAGTTTGCAGTCTAACAATCACATTGAGGTTGAAGTTGAAAAATGACGAAAGACAGCCAGCTGTGATGTGTTTCCTGACTATTATTTCTAAAACATCAATAGTAATCAATAATAATAATAATCATCATCATCATCATTTTTATTTGCACGCATAAACTCTCTGATAAACAGAGCACACAGCCAATTTCAAAAACAACAAATTTAACAAAACAACAACTCAACATCAATACAGCAGCTGACACTGGCCTGATTTTGATCGGCGTGGGTTAGTGCGTCCCACGGACTTCCAGTTAGAAGTTTTAGTGCGTCCTGTAAGGCTTTAAAGGGTCAGGGACGCACATATGTGCGTTATCGGAAGCCCTGCTGTATTTTATTCTTTTTTTTTTTCAGGTGGTTACTTATACATTATAAGCGACACGCCAAATATTAACTGTATTTTGGTGAATAAAGATTACTTGTCTTAACGTGACTCGACTATAGAGAATCATGTACACTCTATAACAGTTTTATTGGTTTAAACATAAATGTATTCAACAAACCAGATAATAACAAGGCAAAACATCAGGGCGCACAAAAGCACAATTAAGGCTTAAATGCATGCTTCCAAAATAATACATACTGTATCAAAAACATCACTGGCGGTCGACAGCAAACAACAACAAAATATTGATATAAATATAACATAAAAAAGAATATATAACTAAAAACTACAAATTTTAAAAAAAAATCAAAAACAAGATTAACTGAATAAAACAATACTAACGCAAACGTCTGAGAAGTTACCAGGCATAGTTTAAGTATCACAAGCTAAACAATTTTTCAAAGCGAGAGCAAAAAAACCCGGAGGAGGGGTAGGTGCGAGAGAGCTATACCTTGTGAAAAGAAACTAACTGATGTGTGTTGCGGTTCAAAGGGGAATCGAGCGAAGTATGTGGAAAGTCATTAAAGATAAAATGTGAGGCGGTTACATGAAAGTTAGAATGTGTGGACAGTGAAAACGTGTTGGTATTTTCTTGCAATGACAATTCTGCATTTCCAAAGAGCAGGGTATTAACTCCCCTGAGGATAGTATCAAGAGGATCCAAAGGATAGAATCAAGAAGACCAATTGTTTGAATACAGGCATCGTCAGACAAGGGATTAGAAAGCAAGAAGTGTTCAGACGTTTCATCCCGGTGTCCGTAATGGCAAACCAGGTCGTCTATCAAAGGGCGACGATACATATCATAGTTAAGGTTGCTTATATTCGGCCAAAGTCTGCAGTGGATAAATTGTTGTCGTGGACCATGATAATAAAACAGCAGCACTGCAAACATCTTTGGAGAGATGTACGTCGTTTAAATAGGCTGACTGACGGATTGACTTGAACAGTTTTTAATTATTAATACCATTGAATGCTGTCACTTAATTCAGACTGCAGGCACAGAATTGTTTCTCCTGGCTATCCAAGGAATGCATTGGGGCTAGTTGGTCCAGCTCCACTACATAAATTTTGTTTGAGTGGGCCTGTATTCTAAGGGAGATAACCTATTTACTGCTCAGAGCAGACGGCGTTTGGAATGCTCCGAGCTCATTTATTTGATTTAATTTTTCCAAATATCAGACACAAAAAATGTATTAATAAAATAAGTAATCTCTCAGTGGGCTTTAAACATTTTACAAGATTTTTTTGGTACTTTTTAAATCTAGACCTCCAACACACTTTAAGCCTGACTTTGAGCATCTAGACAATGGGCACGCAAAAAGATGAAACAATAATTAAAAAGCACACACATTTTCAACAATTTTACTACAGTAAATACAAACAAGATAATGAAACCAATTTAGCCTGCTAGCTCAGTGGATAGTTTCCTATGCTGAAGGTCGTGGATTCGAAACCTTGGGGCGAACTTAAGTGACTTAGGTACGAGACTTTACAGGTCACCAAGGGTTTTCTCCGGGTACTCCGGTTTCCTCCCTCCCTTCAATAATGGTCTTGGATGCAGTCAATATAAAATTTCAAAATAAAAATGTCAAATCCGACGCCTGTAATAGCAATCTTTTTAGATCGCCGTGCTTTGAGTTCTATTGAAGAAAAAGCATGCGATAACGTAGATTTTTATTTTTATTTTTGACAATTCATTGTCCTTTTTTATTGGGAAACTCTGGGCCACCTCCCCTGGGGAAAGTATAATGGCAGCCTGTGGCACGCCCAAACTGAACCTACCTAATATAAGTTGTGTTTTTTGAAATTTTGCTGGGGAACAAACATCAGTACTTGCAGAAAACCCATCCGAGACATTGCCCAAGTCGAAAGTAAATAATACTCTGAGAAACATATAACGCCCTTAGCATGCTGTATTGTTAGTAGTAGTAGTACATGTAGCAAAGAAAATTTTTAATACCAGATGTGCCGACCTGTGCAAGAGACTGAAATGACGCATGATAGGAGTCACGGCAAAATCAATTCAAAATCACTAATTAAAGCAGTCACTGTGAAGCCACTGATCCATCCATCAGCATGAATGTGCATTTTCAAATTATTATTTTTTGTGTCACGTGCAATATTGCACTTTATTGTGCTAGACCACCCCACACAGCGCTGGCTTCAGGCAACCATCAAGTGCAGCTTTCTGGATACCAGGCACTAAAAAGAGGTTTAAGCAAACACTAACCAAGATATTTGTCTTGAATTCCAAGCTTGTTAACATTCCGTTTTCATGAGTGGACTAGATGTAATCCTACAAAATACTGGCCTTCACTTCCCCATGATACTCTTCAGCAAAAAAGCTTCATTCAAACTCTGGTTGTGTCTTTCATAATAGGTCATCACAATTAAAACAAAATAATTGACTTCATCACAAAAGACACAATAAACATTGTCTTGATTAAAAGCTTCTATATATGGCATCCTACTAACAATTATTTCAAAGGAAATAAAATTCATCCCAATAAAATTGTTCTGATGTATATGTCATCATAATTTTTTTTAATTAAAATTATGTCATGATAAAAACTGGCCTGCTTGATTGGCATCAATAGAAGTCATCTAAACAACAAGTTTTAATATGTCATCGCAATAAAAAGTATCGCAGTGATGGAGATCACGTACAATCGTACGTGTTTCACGTACTGAGTTTGGAAATCACGTAACGAAAATGTCATGAAAGGGTATAAACACGCACAAAGTCAGTGCCAAAGGGGTATGAAAACGTAAAGCTAAGTTGCTGGGAGGTATCATCAGGTACAACTATTTTGGTCGTGCAGACAGCTTTCGCTCGATTTGGATCGTGTGCCTGTGCGTCCTGCGCGACCGCCTACCACCCTCTCTCCCCCTCCTATTCATTCTGTTGCTTCCAATAAACAGCCAATCATATGCACGATAATATTCACTATTTTTTCTCAAAAAGGGACTTTTTCCAGTTCAAATGCTTCGTCAATGGTCATCGGGATAGGTCCCTAGGAGATGTTTGCATTCTTTTCCAGAAAGGAGACATTCAAGACATCTACCCTGACTTTTCCGTCCTAGGGCATATATGCCAATGCTTGCCCACTACTTCTGTGCCTTGTGAAAGAGGCTTTAGTGAACAGAATCGGGTGAAAAGCAGGTACAGGAACCGAATGTCCGCATGCAGTCTGTCAAGGAAAATGAAGAACAAGTCGGCAGTGAAGGGATTAGGCCAGGACCTCACTTCAAAAGCAACTAAGTCATTCAAAACTGCAAGAGACAGGATCAAATTGACCAATGTCTTACTAGCCTAACACACAAAAACATCAACAACTAACTTGACAGTCTGGACAGACTGCATGTGGACATTCGATTCCTGTAACTCCATCACCGTTGCATACTTAAATTACCGATGTTGACTAGTAAGTAATGAGACAGGGTATTAATACATGTATCATAATATTTGAGTTGTGTGTGTGTGTGTGTGCGCGTGTGTGTGTGCTTGTATGTTTTAAATTTATTTTTAAATTTGCTAAGAATAAAAGTTAAAATTGTTTTTGTTACAAAAATGTTTGCTTAAAACAAGTGTGTGTGTGTAAGGAAGTCAGACACAAATCAATCCTGATACAATTGCAAAGTTGAATTATATTGACATGCTAAACAAATCAATCAACCAGCTATTATTTATCCTAATTGTCCCATAAATACTCCTGCCAGCGTGCCTGCAACCCCCTTATGTTGTGCAATGAGGGTATGAAAACCCCCACATGTTTTCGTTGAGGGTATAAATACCCCTAGCTTAAAAAACTTTCTCCATCACTGGTATCGTGATCAGCACATTTCTACAGGGGTATAATATATATTTAGATGAATAATAATATATTTACTTAAAATGTATGTCATACGTTAACATTTCAAACTAAAATTTAGAATAAGTGTACAGTAATGAAAACCTGACTGCTTGACTGGCTTCTATATAACAAATAGCATCACGATAATTTGAATACAAATGTTAAACACAGACTAGACACAGAAAAAGAACCTGAGCTTGCAGCTCTACAACAAAAACAAGAGTACGCAGACCTTCATGACATCCCTAATGCTACAAAAACAAGAGTAGACTTGCATGATATCTCTAATACTACAAAAACAAGAATAGGCCTGCATGATATCCTTAATATTCAATCAATCAATAAGAAAAAAAATCTTCAATTGAAACCACAACAACAAACTAGAAAGTCTGATATCTTAAAATAATGTTATCATATCTCACAGTTCACATTATTACGGTATGGGTCCCATTTGTGCACTACATAAATGAAATTATTATTTTGTATTACTACAAACATCTGCGTTTATGTACATTTTGTTCATTACAGTCAATGCAATTATTCAATTAAAACAGAAAGGCAACTCATGATACATCAAAGATATTAGATCAACAGCAACAAAATACTTTCAAAATCTATTGACAACTGTGATATGAGAAAAACAGCTTGTCCTTCAAAGAACGTTAGTCATTTTCGCAACAACAACAAACAAAATGTGCCGCTTGAGCCTTCTGAATGAGGTCGTCCACATGTTTGCAGCTTGGAGCATCATCGCAGACAATATAAACGATCTCAGAGAGTTCGTCAAAAACCAATTCCAGACCAGCCTTACCTGCTTGTGCTTCAATCTGTGATTCGTTAAAAGCTGAAAGGCAGAGGTTCGCCTGCTGAAGGTGAATGGTTTTGAGAAGATATTCGTTGAATATCCGTATCGCATCATCTTGCCAAACAACTGCTAAATGGTGTGCGCCATCTACTTCTGTTGTTAATCTGCATTCCAAAATCAACTCCAAAGGGAATGCTGTTGCTGATGCTCTGATGGGAGCACTCCCATCACTAACAGATGAACTACTAACATTTTTATTAGAGAAAAGCTGCGTATCTCTTTCAGAACATGCATTACCACTTGCTGTAGAAGGCAAAGAAGCGCCCGCTGTTTTAATGTAAGATAAAGTTGATTCGTTTCCACCTCTAACCTGTGAATAGAAAGCATGTCCAAGATTTTCATTCAAACTTGCTGAACTGCCTGAACAATCCTTCAAGTTCAAATAGATGTGATGCTTCTTTAACGTAGCAAACAGACGAGACTTTACACCAGGACATTGCAGCAGAACGGTAACAATTTTCAACTGTTCTGGGTCTGTGATCTTGATGCTGTCTGGAAGAAACAGAGGTTGTTCAGACAGACCTCCTGAATACCCCAAGCTAGGGTTGAACAAGCTAATATCAAGCTCTCTGCGTTGGTAAGTGATCTTTTCCTTGCGGCCCGCCACCAGAGACGCCACTGTCAACATAGAGAAATGCATCAGTTTTTAAATAATTGTAGTTTTGTTGCACAGATATCTTTCACAGAAAAATAGTCCAAATTTTTGAGTAAAAGCTTTTTTCCAAAGTCAAGAAAACAACAACACATAAACAATCTCAATTTTTAAGTCACAAACTCATTCAGAACACATGTTTCATTCTTTCACAGTAGGAACACATACACACATGCACGCAAACACACACAAAAAGTTGAATAAGCTAACCTTCAGAATCCTTGAATGTGACCTTGGCATACAGATTGGATCCATCATGGACAAGGTCAACAGAAGTGACATCATGACCTCCAGTTTTGCCAGGGTTGTTGAAAAGGTGGGTCAGGTTCTCTTTCGAAGTGGTGCGAGTCACGTTGCACACCAGGACAGTGTTGGTCACTGGTATAGGCTCTATTTGCATCTTCTCATTGTGAAGTGTGTGCATCACTTCATGTAGGTCCATCTCTTTCATAGAAACAAGAAAGAACAATGAATGACTGTATGCTGATTAAGACATATTACATTTTTTCATCCATGATTCAGCAGCCACATTATCATCATTAATTGTTACTATTGTTGTACTTGTCATCATCAGGGTGGAGAATTTTCCTTGGATTCGCGGAAGGCATTTGCATTTCCGAGAAAAAAATATTGAGTTCCGAGATTTTTATGTTTCGTCGGATAAATTTTTAGCGGAACACCTCCGTGCCGCATCCAAGTTATTTTGTCGGTCATTCAATGCGTTCAGAGAAAGCGCCCGCCCGCCACTGTTATACAGAGCTATGCTATAAGGCCTACTATATAGGCCTATTATGAGCAAGTAAACAAAATCGGGCAACACGACTGGGAACAGTAGCCTATAAAGCTCGCGCGTCCTCCTTGTGAGAAGCTGAGGTTCTGCTTAAGAGACAAAAACTGAAGATTAAGCCTATTGCATTGGAAATGTGGAGTTTGTGTGTAACAGTGGTGGACCTCAAACTTTGTTAGGCCTACAAATCAAGATTCTTAACTTTTTTGAAAGGCGTGTGCATAAAACATTCTTTGTTTGTTGTTGTTTCTCTTCATGTTTACTTTGAGCTTTTTGCTTTGAGGAGAGGCCCTAAATTACTTTCAAATTTGCATAAATTCATTTTCTTCCAGGGGGCATTGCCTCCATGGACCCCCTACCGGGGCTTGGCCCCTGGATTCCACCGGGGCCTAAGGCGGCCCCTGGGCCCCGGCTGGATTTCAGAGATTTCTTGATTCAGTTGTTCTCCACCCTGCATCATGAATTAGGAGGATGAACTTCCGCAATTATAATTCACCGTCACCATTACTAGTCATGGTCATGATGATGATCATGATCATCAATTTCCATCACACAGCTTAATTTAAACCTGAAATCTCTATCTCTCTCTCTCTCTCTCTTTCCTCTCTCTAACACACACACACACGCAAACATACACCCCACACACACAGGAATCTCTCTCTCTCTCTCTCTCTCTCCCTCTCCTTGTCTCACACACACTCCTACACTCCCTCTCTCTTCCCCTTCCCCCCTTCCTTCCCCTGTTCTCTCTCCTCTCTCTTTTTCTTTCTATCTCTCCCACTTTCACACACACAAACATTCTCATTCTCACCAGAATCTTCCTGAAACGTGAGAACAGCAGTCACTCCATCAAGACTGAACTTGATGTTGGAAAGCTGGAGTTTGGTCTTGGAAACAACCAAATTGTTTAGATCCTCGCTGAGGTAGGGTATCGGGAGGTTTGTCACCAGGAGTTGGTTGTTCACAACATCAATGATCTTCAGAGTCTGGCCATCCAACTTGTGCTCTTTGTCTTTAGCTAGCTTGACGTCTGTACACATAGAAATTAGGAAAGGGTTGATGCACAGAAAGGACATTAACGACCCATGGACAAAAAAAATGTACACATGTAGATATGGTAAAACCTTTTTACCTGTAACTTTTATCATCTTTCTTCTACATGCAACTACTGGCCTTAGAGGTCACTGTAAAACCTTTACCTGTTAAGTTTTATTAGCTTTCTTCACCATGCAACTACTGACCTTGAACCTTCTGGAAGGTGAGAAAGGCAACACCACTGTCAGGAACGCAACTGAGCTTCACGTCTTCCACGTCTCCGTATTTGTGGCACAGGGCGTGATACTGGAAGAGCAGTTTCACTGCATCTCTGCTGGTGCTCACTCCCAATCCGGTCACTGCGACCACACACTTTCTGGAACCCCGTCTCATCGCAACATCTTGTGAATGTCTTTCACGGTTCCGTCCTCTAGGAGGTCTCTCAGAGAATCTCTCAGGCGAGCTGTCTGGGCTGCTGGTTTCACCACCAAAGGTAGAGTTGTCTGTGCTGTGGTTCACAGGAAACAAATGGCGAAATGAAGTCATGCTTGAGGAAACTGAACCATGGGGCCTTGATGCTGAGCTGTTTAGTCCTGGCTTGTTCAACATTATTTTACTAGTCTTAGGAATGGTTTGTGAAGCTGAAAGCAAATGGACAGAATATACTGATTAATGCTATCCTGTTTTAGTACAGTTTATTTTAATTTTAACCAAGATGCAAATCTGGCTCACTATTGATTGTAAAAATTGACCAAAAATTCTAGTTTGAACAGTATTAGAAATAAATGAAAAGGGTACGTATCATATCTAAGTCATGAATGTTAAACATCTAACGGTTTGAGCTTTCCAGTCATGGTGTATTTGTGTTGCTGACCTTTTAACTACACCAATAAAAAAAAGGTCCCATTACGAGATAACGTGTCAATGGTATATTTTGTCACACTATTGAGCATTGTATGATGAAATAAGTCATTATAAGCAGTCAAGAAGAATAATGTTTACGATTTTTTTTAATCTGAAACATTAATTAATTAATTAACTAATTTATACCTGCAGTTGGAAGCAGAGATCCACAGTATAGCTCCTCAGCATCCGACAAACCCTCCCTATGGCTAAAGTCTGAAACCACAGAAGAAGCTTCATGCACTCTGGAAACTGCTGGTGCAAGTGCAGAAGGATTGGAATCAGCAGATGCAGATGGTCTGGAAACAGCTGGGGCAGATAGAGAAGGTCTGGAATCAGCAGATGCGGGCGGTCTGGCTGGTGCAGATACAAAATGGAGCAGCTCAGGTGTGGAGCAAGACGCGAGTCTAGCATCTGGAGGCGATGACTGTGTGCTGGGTAAGGTATGTGCTATAGTTGGTGAGCCTGAACATAACTTTAATTCCAGGGTTGACCCCCGGTATATGTGTTTCCTTGTTAACACCTCTCTTGCAACTGAGCAGATTCAGAAACAAAATAAACAATTGTAAATTCCTGTCATAGAAATTGCTATCATTATATATAATTTCAATAAAGTAACAGTGCCTCTTCTTAAAAAACATTCTGATCAATCATAAATGTAAATATAATTTTAGGTTAGAACATTTAATTTAAATTAATTCATTCTATCCCATGCACATATAAATCCATACAGCGCAACCTAATCATAACTGACCAAGCACAGATTTATCCATACCGCAAAGGTAGTGCTATTGAACCTGTCCTTATTCGGTTTTAATCCACATACAGTTGAATTGAAAGTGTTGAACCCATTCTCCAAATTCTGGGGCAGGCAACAAACTCACGTCGTTCACCACTTTTGCAACAATTTAGATGGAATTTTCACAAATTTCTTCAATGATGACGATTCAAAAACGGTTCTACTCTGCCAGAGAACTTGCAGAGCTGGTTATGAACTACCATTAATAATAATTATTATTTTCCTGACGAATCATTCCAGAAAAAAACCTCGACATTTTATTGAAAACTTCTCAGTAGTTTCAAAGGCATATGTGTTGCAGCATGAGAAAACCAGGCTAAAGTGTCAAAATATAAAAAATTACTTATTTATTTATTAACAAAGTACTAAAAATAATCTTCAAAATGCAAAAAACAGAATTGTTTTATCTTTATTGGTTGATGTTTTATGATTTTTTAAAATATTTTATTTTCTCGGGGGCTAATTTCCAGAAATTGCCTTCAAAGTTTTGAATTGTAAAATGATCATTACTTCACAACCAGAATTTTCCCATGCATGTATTTGGTATCAAAACAATCAGGAAGATGGCAGCAATATGGCAGTGAGTTGAGATAAGATGAGAAAATTCACATTATGCACCATTCACACAATACTGAACATAAACAAATTAAAACAGTACGCACAATTTTATTCTGTACCCATCCATAATGCATAGTGTTTTTAAACATATTAGAAATAAAACAAGTGTTTAGCAAGTCTATAATAACTCAAACACATAATAATATATCAAGAACATGGCCTGAATCAATCATTTTTCTAAAATAAACCCTATCATAATGCCCCCTCCCTTCCCCCCCCTCCTCTTAAATCCCTCGTCCGTCAAGTAATCTTTTGTTTAATTGCAAGCAGCTACATCAGCTCAGTTCAAATAGTCAAACAAAGATTACAAACCTAAAACAAAAGTTTCATTAGGTAGTTTTCAGTCCTAATAATCAAGCTTTAATAATTCCCCGATTCTCCACTCCCTTCCGCACGTCGAATAAATCTGTCGCGTCACAGGTGTAAATCAAAATAACATGTCATTTTGCTCTATAAAGTTTAAATAAACACAAATATCAAAGCAAATACTAATTACTAGTAATTTGGTAAATAGTCCTCATGTTCATTTCCTAAAACAGACAAACCAACAAATGAACAATAATAAATACTGAGAACATAGTCAACTTGTCATGCTAGTAATATTGAATGCAGGCCAGACTACTTACCTTTTCAACCACCCCACCCCACCTCCACCCAACAAAATATACTACTGAAATATTTTCCACACTCCTACTGTAATTCTTTCACTGATATCGCCTTTTCAACCTTTACCTAAATCTATGCAAGTAGAATGACGGATTATTAAAGACACGCCAATAGCGAAGAGGCCTACGAAACATGAATCATTGAATGAAAACAAACAGTATCGTTTAATAACGGGATCAAGCTTCAGCTCGTCAGAATCATAATCCTCATCACAGTTCCCACTGGCACCATCATAAAAATAGTCTAAAAGCAGGTCTTGGAGCTCTTCAGAAGCAAAACTGGGTCGATTCAAGGCCCTAGCTACTCTAGCAGACGACACATCTACTGACGCTGGAGACGAAGCCATCACTTCCTGTTTCCAAAAAGAATCGGTCACTTACTTTGACAAATTGTTTCTAACAAATGCAACATAAATATTGCAAGAAAACACTTGAAATAGATGTATGATGAGTTTATCTACATTAAAAAATTCACTTTGAACTAAAAATCGTCGAAAATCTATAGGAAACACTTCAGTTTTTCACGATCTGGCTAGAGACACATTCGAACACAACTTGTGTCACAAGCAAGCTTCGGAACAAGGAATTTCATGAAAATTTCATACGCCACACACTTTTATGTACCAAAACGTAGTACCAATAGGGACTTTTCACTCTCCAGACGTTATATATCAATCCACATTGGGGATTTCCCTTCATAGTCGGACAAGAAAAGTTGGGGTATCGGAGGTCAATTAGTGCCATTGTTTTAGCAAGGTGTGATCAACACCCTTATCAAAATCAACAAAATAAACAATGTTCTAGTAAGTTTTGAACAAAATCCGTTTGGGATATTAAAGAAAAGTCTTAAATAAAGACAAAGAGGCAACAATCTTAAAATTGATGGGGTAGCCTATTTTTAGTGTTTTATGGCTGTAGCAGCGAATCAATCCTGGCGTCTTTAGCCGGGTTTTGTCATGCGGCAACACATATATTGAGGGTTTTTTTGTGGGCAGTACCCTTTGGATTCTAGAAAAAGGCTTCTGCACAGCTGGGCCAGAGATAAAGTGGCTGCAATGGGATAGAATGAATTAAAGCTATGATCAATCGATGTGGCAGTTATAAAAGAAACAACAAAAGTAGGAATAATCACACACTTAAGGTTCTCAGAAATAGTGGTACTACTGCACACAGTGGAGGAAAGCATTCTAGAGACAATCAATGTACATAAGTATATATGTTACACTTTAGTGTGATGCTTTATTATTATTATTAAACTGTACATTTTCAAAGGGACATTTGATCAACAAATCTTTTCTCCAAGAATTGTCAGTTTATTGACAGTATTGTAATTAAACATTTGTATGAATACCATCCTCCACATTTTCAAAGGGACATTTGATCAACAAATCTTTTCTCCAAGAATTGTCAGTATATTGACAGTATTGTAATTAAACATTCTGATGAAAAGTAAATGGGACATCATTCATTTTCAAAAACAAACACACACACACACACACACACAGAGGCACACTGAGGCACATGCATGTGCACACTTCGATAACTTCATAACAACCAAAACCGTTAATTTTAACAACGTTGTAATAAACTCAGCACAATTCATGAATAGACACACTCACACAGACACAGAGAGATAGAAACACACACATATACACACACACATACACCCCCACATATACACACACACACACATGCTCATACTGCTTTCACCTTCTGGATGCTTGAAGGTGACCCAAGCTGACAGAGATGCTGTGTTGACCATGATGTCACCTTGCAGCTCTCCACCACCGTTATCTGGGTTATCAAAATAATGGCCTAATATTTCCTGGTCCAGCACTTCTTGGAAGCCAGTCACCAGTAAGGTACACAAATCAGCTGATACCTGGTCACCTGGGATCACTCGCAGATCATTGTTCCTCAATGTGTGACGCCGCCCATCCAGCACCCGTTGGCAGGCTGAGAGTCACAGAGGGATCAGAGAGTGAGTTAATCAACTTGAATAAAAATAAATTTAATAATAATAATAATAATAATAATAAATGAATAAATGAATAAATAAATAATAATCGTGGAAATTTGTATGCAACGCTTTTTAAATTTAAACTTTTCTTTTTGCATTTATACACACTTTCTGGCTAATTTAGGGGGAGAGATATAATAATAATGATGACGATGATGATGATGACAATGATGGCGATGATAATAATGATGACTATTTTACAGACTATACAATCAACATAGCAATTATAAAATCAGATTTTGACAGCCAACATATACAGGAGAGACATAAATACTGGGTCACCTTCTGGGTCTTGGAAGTCAATGACAACAAATCTTGAGCTGCTTTTCCTGTACTCCTCCATCCTGTCCACTTTGCCTCCCCCTGATTTGGGGTTGCTGAAGTAAATCCTTAAATCATCCAGATGTATGCTTTCGTCCACCTTCACAAATGCACACACTCCGCTCTGCAAAAATAATGAGGATGAGAGTACAAACCAAGGTCTAGGCTGTGCATGCACCCATTCCATTGCAGGGACTTTAAAGATCCTGACACTCATGTCCTAGAGGGTGAGTGCCAGCTACACAAATACACCCAGCACGCACTAGGTCCCTTCCCCCCCATCCCCAGAGTGTGCATAGTGGTCTGGATGTTAGACTATGCGCCCAAACTCTGCAGGTGGGTGCACCGGGCGGCTGGAGTGAGATGCTGTATCAACCAGCTCCTTGAGCAGCTCTTGAGCTGGAAAAGCGCTAAAGAAGATTGATTAAGAAGAAGAAGATACATACAAATGAAAAGCAATCAATCAAATAATTTCTCAACAAAAAGTGAAGAACAACGCAAGAATGTTATTCTTCATTCCACAATATCATTCAATTCCCTCAAACACACACACACACACACATGAACATGTCCATGCAAAATGTTATACAATGCACTTTAAACACCTGGATGCACACACACACACACAAATAAATCTTCACATACTTATATTAATATGTACACACAAGCACTCGGTTTAATGATCAGTGAGGCAAAACATTTGAAACTAAATAAAAGACTCAATTAAGAATTCTTTGTAACAATTAAAATTATATAATTAATTTTATAACAATTATGGAACTTACATACTGTATCATTTATATACTGAACAATGCTGCCCAATTATGTTTTTGGATTTTATTGGTAAGACTGATTTTAGTGATTTGATTGAAGAAAGAGAACGTATTTTTAATACATCAGATTTAAAAAAAGATTTTTTAAGAGGTTGCATGTGAAAGTTTGTTTGAATACTTAGGAGTAACAGACTTGTTTTTTTAAAGATTTGAACCATTTTATAATACAGTAAAACCTCCGTTTTGAGACCCTCTCTTAAACGACTTCCTCCAAGATACGACCGGAAAAAAATTCACCGATGGTTTGTACTTTATAAACGACTTCTCTTAAACGACTACCTCTAAAACGCGACTTGCGACCTTCAAATAATTAAATTTTACGACCTAGCATCTGAAAAATTCTTATTCCAAAGCAATACTATATCTGTGCTCTTGAAGAAAACAGTTTCGTTTACAACTTTTAACAGCAGACGATGCATTAAAACAGCTTCAAATACTCTAAGGAGCTGGCCAGATTTGCCCTGAGCAGGGGCCTGTCAGATCTTGCCGACACCATGTCTGGTGTTCAAAGTGACATACTAAGAGAACATGCACAGGTGGGGGGGGGGAGGTTGATGGGTCATGCAAACAAACAGAAATAACCGCTTTCTTTAAAAAACAAAAAACAACACCAAACAAACAAACTATTCAATGATTTAATAAAAATAATTACAACAATATTAATGGGGTTATCTTATAAATAGACTTAGTAATAACTCCAAACATGCTCTCAGCACTTACATACACTTTTAAACCACTATCATACCAACATAATGAACATTGATTTTTTTTAAATTTTGCAAATACTGAGGAACAGGAAGATATTGACTGTATTGGTTGTGAGACAGAGTTTAATCTATATTTCTGAAACTAAGATGGTAGATGTTCCCTATAGTACTTAATGGTATGTGTATTTTTTGTACATGTATTTATTTTACTTAATTTTCTTAATGTCTTTTTCGAAAATGTCCTACCTCCTTTTTAAGACCCCTCCAATTTACGACCTCATTTTAATGGCAATTTAAAGGTCGTAAAACGGAGGTTTTATTGTATTTTAAGATAACGTTTCTCTGGTCCTGATTTGGCTCGGAAGAGTCCGCTGGACCTAAAGCAATAACCATGTAATGTAATGTAATGATGTTTGCCATTAAAAAGAAATTAATATTTTCAAACTGTATTCACTGGCAAATCAGGTATGAAAATAAATGTTCCTATAAATAAGCTGTACTGTAAATACTGTCAGTGTGATATTATATAAAACACCTACCTCCCATTTCTGATTCCAAAGATGCAGATGTGGTTGATGATGAAGGTTCTGCCACCCATTCTTGTTCATCAGTTGCTGCTATTTGACTTTCAACATCTTCATCAGAAGATGGTCGAGAAGCATTTGCTATAACATTTCCCAAACACTGGTCAGATACATCCTCCTTGTTTCCACGTTCAGTCTGGCCTGCAGGAGACAGTATGTCCACACTGGTGTCCGCTGAATGTTCCGATTGTTTATATTTGTCTGCAGCCATATGATGGTCTTCTGCTTCATGGATATAGTCTGTGGGGATATCGCCCTTTGTACAGATCATGCCTTGCACATTAACCTGATCTTGGACTATCTTTGTTTCTTTTCCGTTTTCTATTTTTCCTTCTCCCTCTTCTTGGATACTGTCTTCTAATTGTTCTTTTCCTTCTCCTATTATTGTAGGCCACAATTTTTTTTCAAAATGAAAATAAGCTCTCATATAATACATCAATGGAAAGAGCTTGAATTCAATAAGAAAATGATACCAAGATCAACTATATACGTTAATAAATAAAAAAGATACGAATTTTTTACCGATTAAAAAAATTAATTGTTTTGTAATAGGGAATCTTAAGCCAGAATTGTGACCGTTTTCGACTCTTTTTACAAATAAACAGTCATAAAACCTGCAAATATGCACCGATTTTGATAAAACTGGTACCAATGGAAAGCTGATCCTCAATACTACATGGATATGTAAAAGAAAGTTCTATAATGTTTGCTTTAAATTGTTTTTTTAATATATTAGTAACATGACTGATGTGCGATAGAATGCTTTCGCTATAGATAACTGCACCAGAATAAGTTCAGAAGACTACAATTATTATTTTAAAAGTATCTTTATTATATATTATTTTTTATTTAGCATTATTGATTGAAAAACCCTGAAAAATTTGTACTTTATAAAGATGGATTTCTTATTTATAACTAAAAGTAATTGAAGGAGTCAGACGGAGGCTGTGTTTGTACCACGAAACATGTTTTAAATAAGTCACTTATTGTAACTGACTTTTAACCTCCTTTATCATCATTTTCCTTTATTTAAATTAACAAAAATAGTACTACAACATAAACACATGTATCACTATTAAAAAAAAAGAAAAAAAGAATGATCCGCATTTATGGTGTCTATTGGTTAAGGATTTACAAGACTCGAATCTAGCGACTAGTGTCTGAAAAAGTAAAAACAAATAGATCTACAAAATGAAAGAAATTTTTAAAAAATAAAATTGGACATTATTGCTATTAATTAAAAAATAAAATAAAAACCATGTTAAAAAGTAAGGCCATGCACCAAGAAACACAACATGTATTTAATATGATTTATTACAGTTCGAGTTTTGCTCTCGTCAAAAAGATAAAAGCACCTATATACAAACTATATATACAAAAACACAGCAACTGAGCAAGTCATATTTTACATACATGAAAAGTCAAATTCTGCTATTCTATTCATTTAAATTAACATCCCCGGACACAATGTGTATAGGAGACAAGGAAAAATTATCTTATGATGATCTAAGAATACTAGATGATTAGGATGATAAAGATAAAGCGAAACTATATGGAAATTAGGCTTGTGGATGAAAATTGAAATAAAATAAAGACCATTAAGGTGATGATAAAGGCACACAGCACAGCTGCGGCCTTTCTGATATAGATGATACAATTCTTATGATTGATTTGAAGAAAAAGAAAAAAAAAACAAAAAAAACTTCACTTTATTTCCTTCTTAATAAAATATATTTTAAATGGGTCTGCCAAAAGGAGCACGGGACATTTGCCAAGGGGAAGAGGAACGAAAGCCAAGAGGATCCTGTCACGTGGGGTTTATGGGCTCTGCACAATGGAATTATGGACCCTCACGTTTATTCGGTGGGAACTGCTAGTAAGTCACCCTATGAATTACTTTAATAAATTTATTTGTTTAGCTCGTTCTGTGTTAAGGTTGGGGTACAGAAATAGATAGAAAAATGGTAAAAGATTACTGTCACACTAGCTTTCACACGGCTATGAATCATATGTAGTCCAGCCACTTGATAACAGTTAAAATCACACATTTATTTCTTCTACTCTATACAAAATTCTCTAAGTACTAATCTAACTTAAAATGTCTCAGTCACTGCTAATAGTTCGATCGCTGATAGTCTAGGCAGCTGTTATTTCTTCCTCGGGCACTTGCTATTATATCTCATGTAGATTTGGACTACTGTGGTCCGTTTTACAGTTTCTGAAGAGTTGGACTACTGTGGTCCTGTTTCGATCAGTTTAAGTGCACCTTTAGTTTTACACTTAACTGCTAGATGGTGCGTGTGAAGTCCTTCTATGAGGTAGCTTCTGGTCCACCTGTGTCGTTGTGTAGTTGGGTTCCCTTGCCACGCTGTGGGGTCAGACAGGGTGTTTTTCCGGGTAGCTCTTTCCGACTTGTGCGGTAGAGGTTCCTCAACCAACTCGTCGTTTCTGTGGAGTGGGGTGCACAGGATAGCTCGCCTGCTCGTCTGTAATATAAGAGACGAAATTCTGCACAACCCTGAATAATCGGTTTGTGCAGAGCGTCTCACTGAAAGCCAAAGTAGCCCTCAGGGATAGCTCCACATCTCTATACATAAGCGACGAACATTCTGCTACTTCCGGGGTCCACTGGAATCTCACTCTAAATTCCTATACATACATAAATATCAAACGTGGCTAACTATACACATACAGAATTAATAATATTATAAACATTCAGTGGTACAGCCACTGGTCTGCAAACATACATATAAGTTAAACAACAGTGGTTCCGTACGGGATACAACATGGCGGCGCAACCGGTCGTGTTTCGCCACGTGTTCGGCTTTTCCACATGGTCACGCAAATTCGGATTAACAATTCACATTTATGCATAGCAAATTCCACAAACATAATTTCAACAATAATATAAATATATCACGATGAAACAGAAGGGTGTTCATTTACCTGTTTGACAAGTTCAGGCCCGTGATGACTTGAGAGAATTCTAAGATTCTAAAGTCCTGCTTCCTGGTCTATGAGTGAAGAGATTTCTCTAGCTATCTATGTACTCTTCCTCGTCTCACACACGACTGGTTCAAACTGCGCTAGGATCTGACACAGTCTACCCGCTTAGCCTGCTTCTGATTGGTTACAACGGTCAGATTCAAAGCTCAAGTGCTGAGTCACTGCGCAGCGTGGGTCGGGCTCGCGGTGTGTACTTTAATTGCTGCTGTGTAATACCTTAACTCTCTAATGTTACAATGACTACACAAGGCTTAATAGTGATAGGCAGAGTTAAAACTAGCCAGTTCATGACAGATCCAAGTAACCACCCCCGACAACCAATGCGAGAGGGCCAGCCAACAATCCAAGTCACGGTATAATGATAAAAATCCCCCAGGACCATTAAAATCAATCTAAAAGGATAAAAATAATAAAAAGCCTGTGAGGGCCCAAGTTGATTACATATCAGGTTAGCCAGGTTAAATTAAAAACTGTATAGCACATGGCAAAAAAGGATAAAATAGGCCAGTGCATGAGATTACATATATATTAAAAGTTTATGGTTAAAAGTAAGTACGGTATCATCAAGCAAATAATCCCGACTATGCTATCAAGATAAAATTATATTAAAATTTATTATTATATTCGAGGCCATCGAAAGGATGTACCTATGGAGGCCATATAACTACTTGTACTCCTATAAAACTACATGCAAAGATTAAAAACATAATTAATCTATGTGATGCATGGCAAAAGAACAAGGCCAGCCAATGCATCAGCGATTAGCTATAAGATTAAAATAATTCGCAGGTCTATATAAGCAACCTGACAGCTAAGTTAAAATAACATTATTACAAAATTTGTTTCAATTTTAGTGAGAACCATAAACCCACTCGATCCCTATAAACGGATCACGACTTTACAATCATAATCTACTTACCCAGAAATAATAATGTTTTACAAGGGTATAAAATACTGATTAAAAATAAGCGGCGAGGCTAGAACTGTAAGTACACCTGGCGGCCCTGATAAGCAGGCCAATATCGGTTGAGAGAGAGTATGCAATTAAATCTGGGAGGGTGACCAGGCCAGCCATCTGACAAGCGGTTCTAAGATCAGAAAAATCCTCAGTAAGTTGGCTACACTGGAACATACAGTGTTCAAAGCCTATGTTATCCCCGCAAATGCAGGGAAAATTTCGATAGGAAAAAATGGTTAAACCAGAACAAATTCTGAGGGCAACACTTTTCAAATGGGGAGGACAAGAAAGAAACAGAGGGAAGGGCTTACGGCCCGCAATAAGGTTCAGCTCCTGTCTATCCCCACACCAAGAGGCATACTGATCATCCCAGTTTATACGAATCTGACGTAACGCAGAGGTATAGAGTTCTGAGGAAGAAGGAAGAACATATAAGGAAGAATTGGCCGAACCAGAAGAAGCGGCAAGAGCCGCACGGTCGGCTTTTTCATTCCCCATCAGTCCCACATGAGACGGAATCCAGTAAAAATTTACTGGCACTCCGAAACTAGATAAAGAAAGAACAGTATCTTGTATAGAGCTAAGAATAGAGGGACGTGTTTGACAGTGAGCGCACGCAATACACTGGAGTGAACTAAGAGAGTCCGTCAATATGGAAATAGGCACACGGCGGATAGGGTCAGAGATGTCAACGAGAACACCCCGTAGGGCCTCGCGGATGGCAATTAATTCACATGTAAGTATGGAGGATCCAGGAGGAAGTCCCTGTGAAAAAGTAGGGCCGTCCTCTACATAAATACCATACCCAGCAGCCCCGTCACCGAGAACCGATCCATCTGTATATATACGTCTAGTATCGGATAAAGATTCAATCAATTCGTTAGCCTTAGCTGTCATCAGGGGCAGATCACTACCGCGGGTAAGCGACCCACCACCAGCTAGGGAAACTACTGGAATGGGTTCCCACGGCGGACGGGGAGGAGGATCAGGATCCACCCGTAACTTACCCGAAGGAGGACGGTGCAAAGCCATGGATACTGACTCAGCTATGCCGATCTTTGGTTTCTTGGTAACAGGCCACATAAACTGTGGAAGTAGCTCGGCGGATGTAGAATTAAGGACCCGTCTAGCACGGATAACGTAAGAAGAACATAACTGTGTAAGCAGCAAGTTCACATTTTTTCATATCATAAGCTACTGCTTCATCAAATGCCTGATCCGGTTTCCAATAATCTACAACGTAAACGGTCTCTTCCTTGACGATCTTCTTTTTCTTAATTTTACCACAGTACAAATCCTTGATGTTACCATCTTTGTCAAACCAAAAGTGGTTGATTGTTCTATTAATTGTTCTGTCATGTTTTTCTTCCAAAATATTGCACAAATCCGATTGGGCGTTTGAATTTAGTTCTGAAAAAGCAATCAAAACCTCTGCCAAGGGCACATTTTCAGCTAACAGTGCTTTAATTTTCTTCTCTACTCTCTTTCTATTTCTAGTGTCCTTTTGCTGTCGTTTGTGAGACAGTCTTTTAGAAATTTCTAATTTCATTTCCGCATACTTTGCCTTTTTATCATCTCCCTGGTTCCTAGCCTTTGTTATTGCCCACTTAACAATCTTCTCCTTCTCCTCTGGCTCCAAACTGTCAAGATGCCCTGCTGTGCTATTCTTGATTGCCCGCACCTTGCTAGAAATAAAAAAAACAGTGGCATTAGGAGATCGATGTTTTTCTGCGCTGATCATCCCCATTACTGATTCAGCGTCCATGTTGTGCAGTCTGGCCGATTCTGTTTGCCTCTCAAGTTCCTCAGTGATGTCCATCTGCTGGTAGGTACTCTTCATACTGCCTCTTTATAGCGGCAAGAACATGTGAAATGCAAGCTGAAATCATATCTGTTAGTTGTTCATCATGGGGGCAGAATGTAAGTAAAGCATCATGCATGCCATCATCAACAATCAGGTTACCAAAAAAGTCTGTTTTTTTCTCTGAGAACAGAGAGGGGGTTTTCCCTAGCTTCTTCTAGGTAATTGAGGACTTTTTTCACCTCATTGAGAGCTTGCATGTGGCTAAGCTTACTCTCAGCTGAGACGTAAAAAGTTTTCATCCATGGGCCTGAAAGCTTCATTCCTAACATGTAACAAACCAAAAACACAAAGCTCTCTCTTCGCAGTTTCATTTTCAAAATCTGATTTGATGCTAGCTGTTAAAGTCCCAATGGTAACATGGCTTGTGCTAAAAAATTTCATGAATAAATCATAATGCTTAACAAGCAGACCACAAGTTTGGAAAAAAACATGCAGCCTGTTGCCTTTGTACCGAGGAATGAGGCCTCTGGGAAGACTGTTTTCATCCAGAAAGTTTTCAAAACCTCGCGGGTCTCCTTTTCCATCCCTAAACCTTAGTTTGTTAACAGCAACTACAATATTGCCAGCTTTACAATCATTTCCAAACAGTTTCCCCCTGTCTTCCTCAAGAGACTTAAGTGCTGTCTTGCAATCCCTTGTCATTGTTTCCAGTGGGTGTACGTGGCAGTGCAGCTTATTTAGACTCTTATCCCACGACTCACACAGTTTATGAACAGTGGCAGAATTAACTGCAGCTCTGTCAGGCATTGTGTTGGAGATGTTATTGATCATTGTGCTGCGAGTCTCCTGATAATCAGTCTCATGAAAATCAGAATACACAGCAGCTAAATGATCAATTGAATGCATGATGTGGGACTCATAGTCTAATGCTGTCCCTCCAGGCAATTCATCAACTGCAATGACAAAACAATTTTTCTGATTAGTAATTACTAATAGCAGTACTTGTAGTACCACTGGAAGTGCTGGCAACATCCTGAGCTGCTTCTTCTGGCTGCTGGTCCCCTGTAATTAGAGAGACATTGGCATCCTTTGTGACAGGTTTAGTGGTAAGATGAACACTATTAAAATGCATACCTTCTTGTGTAATAGCATCAAACCCTAATGTTAAATTAGGTGTGGTAAATGTGATCTCTGCAGCCTGCAAGTCACTGATAACACCCAACTCATGTGCCATTTTCTTTACAAGGCTGGCACTTGGAACCATAACTTTACTTCCTAAGCGACTGAAAATTTTCTGCAGCAATGTTGAAATGTTTCTGGCAGGTGTTTGGTTGACAATACAGTCATATACCATCATGCGTGTATCAGGACTATAAGTCTTTTTGTCTATTTTTCCTACCTCTATCTGCTTACCCTCAGTCTTCTCCTGAAGCTCCTCAACAATAGTTTCCAAGTAGGAAATTTGTTTGTCCTTTTTTCTAATAAGTGCCTCTTTCTTCCTTAATTTACTTTCAAATTCTGTTCGAATTTTCTCTTTTAACTGATTTAGTTTGGTCTTGTTTTTTGTTTTAGCAGGAATTTCTCTTTATTCATCATTTGTAGTTGTGATTGTGTGCCTTTCTCTTTGGATGCCTCTCTTAAATTCTGTTTCAAATTTCTGATTGTTGTCTCTTTGCGCTTGATCGTTTGCTTCAAGTGCTTGATTGTGTTTGGCTTAGTTTTTAGTTTTGCCTTCAGCTCAACTAAGGTACGTCTGTGTTTCTCCTGCATTTCTGATTTTGTCTTTGATACAAAAGAAAGTCTTCTTTTTAACAACTGTTTCCTAGGTGTTGTAACATCTGATCTCAGCCTAACACTGACAGATTGAGGTGAGCAGGATGAAGTGGATGGGCTAGGATCTGTAATGGATGTGCATGGCGCATGTTCAGATCTA
>CM072519.1:7715337-7825337 GCA_036898135.1 Oncomelania hupensis | reverse complement strand
TAAACTCAAATATCTGTATGGAAATTTAAAAAAGACAACACAAATGTTTTATAATCCAAATATCTGTGATATATTTTAAGCATTCATAAAGTTTCATCATAGTAAAAAATATAAATTTTACATTATACATTATTTAGATCAATCTCAAATATTAATTATATATTATATGAACTACTAAAATTAAAAAAAAAATATATATATATATATACATGAAATTGAAACATATATTATTTAAATTTGAACATATTTTGCTTTTAATAAAACGAGTGATTGGTAAAAATATACTATCACCTGACATGCAAATCACAATTAAATAAAAACTTGATTATCTCACTGAGGGTGGTGGGTGGTTGTTACTGTAAACTTTTCGGTCACTAGGGAAAGGCGTTGGAGTCCTCCCTTTTCTCTAGGCCAGCTTAATGAAGGCTGTACAGGTCTCCTCTTCCTCACTGCTTCTCACCCAGTTCTCAACAGATCCAGGTACACTACACTACACTACTGTACACTACACTACTGTACACTACACTACTGTACACTACACTACTGTACACTACACTACTGTACACTACACTACTGTACACTACACTACTGTACACTATACTACACTACACTACTGTACACTACACTACTGTACAATACACTACTCTACACTATACTACACTACACTATTCTACACTACACTACTCTACACTTCACTATACTACACTACATTACACTACTCTACACTTCACTACATATTACACTACTCTACACTACATTACACTACACTACTCTACACTACACTATTCTACACTACACTACACTATTCTACACTACACTACACTATTCTACACTACACTACACTATTCTACACTACACTACACTATTCTACTCTACACTACACTATTCTACACTACACTACACTATTCTACACTACACTACTCTACACTACATTACACTACACTACTGTACACTACACTACTCTACTCTACACTACACTATTCTACACTACACTATTCTACACTACACTACTCTACACTTCACTATACTACACTACATTACACTACTCTACACTTCACTACACTACACTACACTACATTACACTACTCTACACTACATTACACTACATTACACTACACTACTATACACTACACTATTCTACACTACACTACTCTACACTTGTTACATTACACTACATTACACTACACTACATTACACTACACTACACTACTGCTCCACCCTCAGATGGTCCACGAGTGCAATTAACATAGCCAATGGTTAACACAAGAAAAAACAAAAGAGGCAGAAGTCACTGTATGTTTAACAACCAGTGAAATTGTCAGCCACAATATTCTTTGGCAGCTTCTTCTTTGTTAATAATTGTAAGACCTTCGTCCTAAACTAGATCGCCGTAACCTCAAGGTCGCCATGAAGGATGTCCCTTGGTCTTGACTGGCAAACGGGCAGTGGGATTCGGTGTGGGCGTGGTCACCAGTGGCACCACATGTAGGACAGGTATAAGCCCTCAGAACTGGGCACACCACAATTCCACGCCAGTCCTGGTTAAAGCACATTCACACACAAGCACACACACACACACACACACACATGTGCCCACATTTATGCACACACATGCACACACACACACACACACACACACACACACACACACACACACACATGGTAAAGTGTTACATGTATTTGGTGTAAATATATTTCAGCTGCTTACATCACTTAGGCAAATATACAACAATACAACAATGCAATACAACACGTCTTTATTGTTTAAATTTCACATTGCAGACTGTCACGAGTAGATATTATATTAACTAAGAACTGTGACCTGAATATAAAAAGTGAATATTTTCTATACTGGGTAGTGCGACCTGTTTTGCGTATTTGTTCTTTATGCACGGGATTCACGAGATTTTATATAGGCAGTACTCGGGGCTTATGAATTTTTGTAAGAATAAAGAACAAGATCTGAAAGTTGGTGAGTTTTCTATAATCATTATTATTTTGAACGCCAAGCTGAGAAGATTAGATCCTTTTTCTAAGGTTTTTCTTTCTCTTTTGAATTCTAGCTGTGATAATGGAGTGTGACTAAAGCTGTATTAATAGTTTAGCACTATTACAGTGACCATAGATTCTTGTGTCAAAGTTGACTTAGTCTATAATAGAGTATCGTTGTCTAGGCAAGTTGCTCTGGGTCGAGTGTCCACCTTTTCACCTGCACGGACTGGTGAGTGGCTTGTCGCTTTTTCCACTGTTTGTGAGGAGCTAGGTGCGAATGTATGTGTTGTGTGCTTGACTCCAATTTCAGTTGTCCATTTTATGTTCATTGTTTACGTAGTTCTATGATGGGAAAATAAAAGGGGATAGCATTATTGTCCGACCTCATGCTGCGTGAATGCGTACTGAATGTTGTTTTTTATAATATGTAAATAAAAATGCTTTTGACATTTAGTATATTTGGTAAATGCGCATATTGCCTCGTTCATTTTGTTGAAACTGAGATGGTCGTAATTTATCAATGAGGTTGTATAACCAGACATATCGGAAAAGAAGTGAATGGGGGTTTATTGACTATCGTCGTTGACATTATAACTGGGAACGAGAAATTGAAGATATGTCATTGATTTCAGGATGAGTCTTCTCTTCTTTAATCTTCTAACCTGTGTTTTACGTTTGCTACTACATCATCATCCACCACCACATCGTTTTGCTTGTTTGACCCTCTCGTCGCACTTCTTCTGCTGTTCATCTCACTGGGCTGGTTCTACGCACTTGTCCACTCTCGACCTCTGTCGCCTAAGCTTCATTTTGCCAGAGGGTCGAGGGGTGGAAGCGTCAGGACATCTTGGGACCAGCACCAAGTCACCTGTCCACCCCGCTTTTGGTTTCTCCATCAGCCTTCGTCATTCTCTTCTTCCAAGCAACCCTCGATCTCTGTAGCCTCGTCGTTTGGCCGGAGGATCGAGGGGAGAAAACACCGCTACTTGTAACCAGCACTGGATCGCCCAAAAGTGTTCTTCAACACTTGACCGATGAGTATCCTTATGTTGTGTCAAAGTTGCAAGTGAGCTCACTTCTTTAGATAACCAGCATACACACAGACTGTGCACACGTTTTATTCTTCATAACTTATCAGAGGAAAGGGGACTTGAAATCAAGAACTGATTCATAGCAAGGATTATCATAATCATTTAGTTATTCATCTTTGTTATTGATTGACTATAACATTCCATTTTGTTTGATTTCTTTATCCATCCTTCTTGCATCATCGTTTTGCTTTGTATGTAATACTGTATGCTGTGAATCTGTTTATTTTGCGTGAGTTTGCGTGCGGGTTTGATTGAATAAATTATTGTTTTGATTGCATCTTGGGACTTTGTGTTGTTTGTTTACATAGAGGGTTTAGTTAGAGAGCAGGGATGGTGAGGGAGGGAAATGCCAGGCCTTAAGCCGTGACATATTTGGTGACCCTGACGTGATAGCAGATTAGCATAGTGTTGATAGTTTAGGAAGGTGCAATCCGTTATAATTTTGTGTTTGTGAGATTGGGGTGTGCTTGAAACTGTTTTCAGTGGGAGGTTGGCGGGCGCCTGGAGCCGTGGTGCAGTGGGCATCACCTAGCTTCAACGAGGAGCAGCGGTGGGGAGAGTGGGGAGCTTTCTTGCCGGTTCGTGCTCGTGGCCAAGGGACGGACACTCGCTCGTGGCAGCTTGTCATCTTACTTCTGAAGGTAGTTTTTATTAGTTAGGAATTTTGTTTGGTAGGGAACTTAGGCGTTAGCAAGGGGGTAGGCATATGGAGTTAAGGTCTGGGTTAGTATATCAACCAACCATGGCTTCTAAAGCATCGGATGTAGAAGAGCTGAGATTGATACCACCTGCCATGCCAGTAGCAAGTTCAGTTGACACTACTACCACGACAAGCGTCGACAACACGTATGTTAAGTTGTACCAAGAGGAGAACGCACGTACTCAGGATGAGCCGTCTACACCGTCTGAATCTGCAAGATCGAAGACGAAGGGACATACATTTTCACCGTCATGGGGTGTAGGAGCTACAGCTGGTTCAGATAGTAAAGGTGCCAGGCTGAAGGACTACATAACCATGCTGGTCAGTTCAGGCATGACCATGGGACAAGAAGTCGTCAGATTGGCGAGCGAATTAGCGAGAGCTGACGAAGAGAAGCAACGTCAGGACGAGCTCCGTCGGGAAGAGTTAAAAATGCGCCGAGACGAGATTCAACAGCAAGGAGAGCTTAGGCGTGAAGAGATACGGAGGCAAGAGAAAAAGGAAGCACGGATCGAAGAACTCCGTCGAGAGGAGATGCAGAGAATGGAAGATCTTCGTAAACAGGAGCTACAACAACAGGAAAAACTTCGAAAACAGGAAATGCAACAGCAAGAGGATCTCCGGAAACAGGAAATAGAGCTCACGAGGGAAGTATTGACTCAGTCTCAAACGAGTAAAAATTCCGATGGAGGATATAGAGTAAAGCTACCTTCTTTCGACGAGAAAGATGACATTGATCAATACTTACTTCATTTTGAGAGTGTGGCAACTATGCACAAGTGGGCCAAAGATACATGGGCAAGCAGATTGGTCCCATTGCTTCAGGGAGCTGCAAGGGAGACATTTTTGCAGTTGACACCGGACGATGCCAAAGATTTCGAGGCACTGAAGACCGCATTGTTGTTTCGATTCAGGAGAGATGCTGATTATTTCCGTAGGCAGTTCAGGTCCATGAAGAAGGAAACATCTGAGAACTTTCCATCGTTTGTGAAACGGATGAAGCAAACGTTAGCGAGATGGTTCTGTTTAGCAAAAGTAGATTCCACAGATCCTGACCGAGTGCTGGATGTTTTTGTGCTTGAACAGTTCATGTCCACACTGAATCCGGATTTGGCGATTGTTGTCAGAGAACACAAAGTCACTACTTCGGAGGAAGCCGCGACAGTGGCAGATGTCCGAGTTCAAGCACGTCGAGCTGTCCGCGACGACAGAGGAAGTTTGGCACAAGATAGTAAGAAGCAGAAGCAACCAAGTTCTCAAAGTTCAGCTGGTGAAGCGAGCAAGACCAAGTCTCAGACAGATAGCAAAGGGGGTGGCACAAGTAAGGAAGTCACATGTTTCGAATGTGGAGAAAAAGGACACTTCAGAAGGAATTGTCCAAAGAGCAAGAAGGTCAGAGCTATGCGTACAGGAGCTGCAGATGCAACTAGGAAGGAAGTGCCCGTACTCTGCGACCGATGCGATCGTTTGGAGCTTGTTCCGGAAGCAAAAGTCACACTGAATGGTCAGTCAGTTATTGCCTTGAGAGATACTGGAGCTGAACTATGCGTTGTTTCGTCCAAGTTTGTCTCTGAAGAAGATCTACTCGCAGGAATCAAACATCGAGTGTCATTGGCTGATCCATCCGTCACTAGGGAATACCCTGTTGCCTCAGTACTGATAGAATCTCCATGGGTTAGAGGAAGGGTTCAGGTACTAGTAGCGGATCAGTTATGTCATGATGTTGTGATTGGCAACACAGTCGTGTTCGCAGATGGAGAGAGTGTGAAGATTCCAGTTTATGCTGATCGCAAACTGTTATCTGCGGTGCAAACAAGAGCACAGATTGCACGAGAGAAAGAAACTGTTCCTTTGCCAGTCAAAAGAGTTTCAGGATTAGACATCACACCGGATGAACTAGGTAGACTACAGAGAGAAGATCCTGCGTTGGCTAGGGCACAGAAGTCAGCAGATTCTCAGGAGATAGTCAAAGGTCGTGGGAGGAAGAAGAGTGAAGCATCTTTCATCAGGAAGAAAGGTATTCTGATGCGCAAAGTCAAAGAAGGGAATAGGACGTTCGAGCAAGTTTGTGTTCCTCAGTCACTCAAGAAAGATGTCATGAAACTTGCGCATGATACCCCGATGAGTGGACATTTGGGAGCAAGGAGAACTCAGCATCGTGTGTGGGTTGATTTCTACTGGCCAGGTATGTCAGGAGACATTCGACGCTACTGTCAGACCTGTGACGCATGTCAGAGGGCGGTGCCGAAGGGGAGGATCCCAAAAGCAAATTTGGTCAGCATGCCTTTGGTCGACCAGCCATTTGAAAAGGTTGCGGTTGATCTGATTGGACCAATCATTCCTTGTTCAGAGCGCAACCACCGCTACGTTCTTGTGATGGTGGACTATGCAACTCGTTATCCAGAAGCCATTCCTCTGAAAGACATCAAGGCCGGAACCATCGCCGAAACTTTGTGGGAGATATGGACCAGATTAGGTATTCCTGGAGAAGTGTTATCTGATCGAGGATCACAGTTTACTTCCGAAGTGATGCAGGAGGTGTATCGATTGCTTGCAGTGAAAGGAAATTTGACTACACCATACCACGCCATGTGCAATGGGCTAGTTGAACGTTTCAACCAGACACTCAAATCGATGATCAAGAAGCTGTGCAGCGAGAAACCCAAGTCATGGGATCGCTATATCCCGGCGTTGTTGTTCGCGTACCGTGAGGTTCCTCAGGAAAGCACCAAGTTTTCGCCTTTCCAGTTGTTGTACGGTCATACTGTGCGAGGACCAATGCAAGTTTTGAGAGAACTGTGGACACGTGAAACCCAGAAGGGAGAAGTCAAGTCGGCTCTGAAGCACGTTATCGACTTGAGAGAAAAGGTCGAAGAAACTTGCAAGATAGCTAAAGAATCCTTGAGCAAGGAAGCTTTCCGACATAAGCAACATTTCGACAAGAAAGCGAAACTCAGGACTTTTGCTGTGGGAAGTAAGGTTCTGATTCTGTCTCTTTGCAAGGAGAACAAGTTGAAGATGGCATGGAGAGGACCTTATCGTGTAGTGGGGAAAGTAGGCAGTTGTGATTACAAGATTCAGGTTGGAGACAAAGTCAAAACGTACCATGTGAATCTTCTGCAACAGTACAAAGAACGAGAGAGTGGTATCGCTGCTGTGGCAGTTCTGGATGAACCAGAGGATGAGGAGGAAGCGCAAATCATTTCGGAGCCACTTCCAGTTTTTCCTATGGAAGCAGAGGAAACGGTGAAGGACATCCAACTTGATCCAGAGAATCCAGCGATCCATGAGGAGATTCGAGAGCTAGTCACCCAGTTTCCTGATATTTTGACCGACTTACCTCTCAAGACCAACTTGGCAGAGTGCGAGATCAGGATGGAAGACGATACCCCAGTTCGGACTCGTCAGTTCCCTATTCCATTTGCTCACAAGGAGATCATTCGGAAAGAAGTCGAGACTATGTTGAAACTTGGAGTGATTGAACCAGCACAATCCCCTTACAGTTCACCAGTAGTTCTTGTCAGGAAGAGAGATGACAAGATCAGGTTCTGCGTCGATTTCCGCTGTATGAACAAGAAAGTCATTTTTGATGCTGAACCGTTGCCCGACGTGGAGTATCTGTTCTCCAAGTTAGGAAAAGCAAGGTACTTGTCCAAGATCGACTTATCCCGAGGGTACTGGCAGATTCCAGTGCGTCAGGAGGACCGTCCAAAAACAGCCTTTACGACAGATTTGGGTCAGTTCCAGTTTGTGGTGATGCCATTCGGACTCAAGACCGCAGGAGCTTGTTTTTCCCGGATGATGCGAGCATTGCTGTTACCACTCAAGCTTGAAGACGTTGACAATTTCATGGATGACATCCTGATAGCTACAGAAACTAAGGAACGTCACCTGGATGTACTACAGAAAGTATTGCAAAGGTTGCGAGAAGCTCATTTGTCTGCTAGGCCGACCAAGTGTTATCTCGGATTCGCTCAAGTGGAGTACCTGGGTCATATGGTAGGGAAGAACAAGATGGTCCCACTGGGACGTGTGATGGAGAAGATTCGACAAGTGGAACCTCCTACAACCAAGAAACAAGTGAAGTCATTCTTAGGATTGGTAGGGTTTTACCGACGATTCATTCCTCACTTCGCTGAAATCGCACTTCCACTGACAGATCTGACAAAGGGAGGCAAAGCAGGTGTAGTGCAGTGGACAGACCGTTGTCAGCAAGCTTTTGAACAACTGAAAGAGCGTCTGAGCAGTCAACCAGTTTGTTGTTTACCAGATTGGTCAAAAGAGTTCGTGCTTCGAACTGATGCATCTGATGTTGGATTGGGCGCGGTGTTACTGCAGGATCAAGGTTTCGGACTACAGCCGTTGGCTTGTGCCAGCAAGAAACTGAATGCTGCTGAAAGGAACTATTCTCCCATCGAGAAAGAATGTTTTGCAGTGGTTTTTGGGATACAGAAGTATAGTCAGTTCCTGATGGGCCGTCACTTCAAAGTGCAAACTGACCACAGCCCACTTCAATGGTTACACCGAGTCAAACCTCAGAGTCCGAGACTCATGCGGTGGTCATTGCAGTTGCAACCCTACAGTTTCACAATTGAAGCAATTGCTGGACGCGACAATGTCGATGCAGATTTTCTCTCTAGGAATGTGTAAAGATGTACAAAGATAAGGTGATAAGTTCGCGACTTAGTTGTGAATTAAACTGTTGTTTAATCTTCAGGGGGGGGATATGTCACGAGTAGATATTATATTAACTAAGAACTGTGACCTGAATATAAAAAGTGAATATTTTCTATACTGGGTAGTGCGACCTGTTTTGCGTATTTGTTCTTTATGCACGGGATTCACGAGATTTTATATAGGCAGTACTCGGGGCTTATGAATTTTTGTAAGAATAAAGAACAAGATCTGAAAGTTGGTGAGTTTTCTATAATCATTATTATTTTGAACGCCAAGCTGAGAAGATTAGATCCTTTTTCTAAGGTTTTTCTTTCTCTTTTGAATTCTAGCTGTGATAATGGAGTGTGACTAAAGCTGTATTAATAGTTTAGCACTATTACAGTGACCATAGATTCTTGTGTCAAAGTTGACTTAGTCTATAATAGAGTATCGTTGTCTAGGCAAGTTGCTCTGGGTCGAGTGTCCACCTTTTCACCTGCACGGACTGGTGAGTGGCTTGTCGCTTTTTCCACTGTTTGTGAGGAGCTAGGTGCGAATGTATGTGTTGTGTGCTTGACTCCAATTTCAGTTGTCCATTTTATGTTCATTGTTTACGTAGTTCTATGATGGGAAAATAAAAGGGGATAGCATTATTGTCCGACCTCATGCTGCGTGAATGCGTACTGAATGTTGTTTTTTATAATATGTAAATAAAAATGCTTTTGACATTTAGTATATTTGGTAAATGCGCATATTGCATCGTTCATTTTGTTGAAACTGAGATGGTCGTAATTTATCAATGAGGTTGTATAACCAGACATATCGGAAAAGAAGTGAATGGGGGTTTATTGACTATCGTCGTTGACATTATAACTGGGAACGAGAAATTGAAGATATGTCATTGATTTCAGGATGAGTCTTCTCTTCTTTAATCTTCTAACCTGTGTTTTACGTTTGCTACTACATCATCATCCACCACCACATCGTTTTGCTTGTTTGACCCTCTCGTCGCACTTCTTCTGCTGTTCATCTCACTGGGCTGGTTCTACGCACTTGTCCACTCTCGACCTCTGTCGCCTAAGCTTCATTTTGCCAGAGGGTCGAGGGGTGGAAGCGTCAGGACATCTTGGGACCAGCACCAAGTCACCTGTCCACCCCGCTTTTGGTTTCTCCATCAGCCTTCGTCATTCTCTTCTTCCAAGCAACCCTCGATCTCTGTAGCCTCGTCGTTTGGCCGGAGGATCGAGGGGAGAAAACACCGCTACTTGTAACCAGCACTGGATCGCCCAAAAGTGTTCTTCAACACTTGACCGATGAGTATCCTTATGTTGTGTCAAAGTTGCAAGTGAGCTCACTTCTTTAGATAACCAGCATACACACAGACTGTGCACACGTTTTATTCTTCATAACTTATCAGAGGAAAGGGGACTTGAAATCAAGAACTGATTCATAGCAAGGATTATCATAATCATTTAGTTATTCATCTTTGTTATTGATTGACTATAACATTCCATTTTGTTTGATTTCTTTATCCATCCTTCTTGCATCATCGTTTTGCTTTGTATGTAATACTGTATGCTGTGAATCTGTTTATTTTGCGTGAGTTTGCGTGCGGGTTTGATTGAATAAATTATTGTTTTGATTGCATCTTGGGACTTTGTGTTGTTTGTTTACATAGAGGGTTTAGTTAGAGAGCAGGGATGGTGAGGGAGGGAAATGCCAGGCCTTAAGCCGTGACATATTTAGTACAAAATTGCCTTTGATGTAGGTGCAAAAACTTTACATACAATTTTAAAAATTGATTATCAATATCGACATAAATCAGTTTGCCTTGTTTGGAAATGGGAGATAACTTGTTTTGTTTTTAGTTACCTAGAGTTATGTTGAGTTACATCTTGTCTCAAAACATTACGAAAGCTACCCCGAGCTGCAAGCTTTTCTTCGAGAAAGGGGGCTATGTGATGGTAAAATAATGATATTAGATATGATATTATTCCAGGTGTATATGTTTACATAGTTTCAGAGAATTAGGAGATGTTTTTTAAAAAACCTCCTTGCACGGTGCAAGGATGCAGAAGAAGAGGGAAACAGAAAAAGGAGGTGGGAGGACAACATTCTAGAATGGACTGGCTTGACACTGAGCGACGCCATGAGGATTGCCGAGGACAGAAGAAGATGGAGTACGCTAGTTAAACGATCATCTGTGGTGCCCAATTAGCGACTTTAAAATTACGGGATAGGATAGGATAGAAAGGAAAAAAAGCACTCTATACAAATAAACAGATTCTCAAACATGCAAACAGGAAAATATCATTGAGTTGATTGGTCACTTTATTGATCGATTTCTTAATTTATTTATCAACAATTGAGTATCCTTCTTAGAGAGTGTGCAACTTTATATTTTTTCTTTAATAGTGTGTTTACCTCCATCAAGAGTGTGCAACATAATTATAACATTTATTTACTAACCTATTTACTACTAACTTTTATATTATAAATCAATAAACATCCTACCTTGAGAGTGTGAGTGGTGTAGTATTCCTTCATCTCTCCGTTCCGCTTGCAAAAAGCACATTGCACTTGCCTGCGTCCTCCCTCCAAGTCGTGAAGCTTGTGGTGCCAGCTTCTGGCATATCCACTGCTAGCTTTGCTAGCTTTCCATGAAGGATGCAGCAGTTCACTTGTTTGACCCCCAACCCTAGCAACTTCGCTGCTGCTGCTGTGTGCTAATATTGCTCGCCATCTCTCTCTTCTCTCCCATTCCAGCATCTGTGTGAGAATAAAACAATTAACATAAACCCATGAAAATGCCTGTATGCTGAAGGTTGCTGCAGTGAGTGAAATGAATGAAAATTAAATTAGCAACACACGCTGGAATTTAAATTAGCCACACGTGCTGGCAAGTTTAAAGCAAATCATTAAAAACTTAATTACATAACAGCATTGTACCTATAGTCAAAATGACACCTAAAGACAAACTATTGAGCCAACATAAAGTCACAAACAGTGGTTACTTCCCTTACATCATAACTGAGACCTTGTATACCTAGTAAAATACTGTAAATACTTAAGTGGTTATATATAAAGGAAAAAAAAATAAAGCAATGAAAACACTCACTAAAGCTGAGGAATCATTAGCAAATACATCATTCTCCAAGGTAAAGCAACCAACTGTAGTGGCAACTGGGTCAAGCTGGCTTGCCAATGCTGTAGCAACACCTGTGGGCCCAGCAAAATACCCCACAGCGCTAGGTGGAAAGAAAGGAAAAGGCTCCCGAAGTCTGGAATTCACTGCTGTTTCATTTCTTGGCTCACTCTTGGTGATTGGCCTTGCTGTGTTGTGCTGTTGTGTGGTCATGAGGACTGGAGACAGTGCTGTTGGTGATGATGGTAGTGGTGGAACTGGTGGTGGTGGTGGTGGTTGAATTTGGGTGAGTGGTAATGCTAAGGAAAATGGCTGGTGATCACTGGTTGGGCCGCTCTGAAATTTAAAAATAAAACAATGGTGAAGGGCCAATTTTACTTCTCCACATAAAATGTATTAAATAAATACATTAAAATAAATAAATACATAAATTAATTAATTAATTAATTAATAAATAATAATAATAATAATAATAATAGTTACAATTAATAATAATAATAATAATAATAATAATAATAATAATAATAATAATAATAATAAATGTATAGTCTAATTATGTACGAAGTTAAAAAAAATGGTGTTCAAAATTTATTAAAATTTTCTTGTAAAAAAACTAATTAAAAAAACATTACAATGATTATGTGAACTGATTTGCATAACTTTGGTTTTACCTTGGTAAAGTCTACTGGTAAAGTCTTAGTAAGCCTACACACCAAACTTGAACCAAATCCCTAAGTAGTCTGGGAGAAAACAGGACTTAAAAAATTGACATAACCTTGATGACGTCACACGAATTTGTAATCTAGTAGGATTCTCTATTTCCTAACTAAATATTAAGTTTCAAAGAAATCCGTCCAATAGTTTCAGAGAAAAGTGCGCAAATAACACATATGGACGGACGGACAAAGCCTAAAACAATAGTTCCCAGAGCTTTACGGCTCGGGTAAGGTAAGGACTAAGGTAAAGGTAGTCCCATAGCCTTGTGGCCGTAGGGGAGCGTGATGTTGGAGATCACACTTATCTTGGGCCAGCGTAATGAGGGTGATGCCCATCTCTCTCCCTCGCTGCTTTACCTTCCCCACCCTTAAGAGAGTAGGTACTCAGTCACAGTTGAGTCAACTGGGGGCATTGTTATTTGTCGCTTCACGTTTTGCGGTCACCCATCCAAGTTCTAACCGCACTGGACGGTGTTTAACTTGCGACACAGTAGCGAGTGCTCCAACCACTGCGCTATGCGACACCCCTACGGTTCGGGATCTTTTTTAAAATAATAATAATAATAATAAATAAATAAATAAATAAATAAAGGCAACAACTGCTTACTTCTGTAGAAGTTGGAAAGAGCATTTTAGCAAAATTTGGAGTGTCGTTTTCAAACAGTCTGTAGTTGTCACTTTCAATCAATCCGTCGCTCATTTTTTCATCCGATTTCTTCCATGTCTTCGACTAAAATTAAACTGTTCTGATTGTAATTTTGAGTAAGCGTCTTCCCCATCCCCATCCCCCCCCCCCGCCTCCCCACTCCGCCCTCTCTCCCATGACCGTTTGGTTAGTCATTTTCATTGGAACAGTGTGAACGTGCGGCGCGAGTGATGTATAAACCTGGTACAATTTGGTCTTGTGGCGCTAGCCATTTTTATATTTAAATTGTGTGCAATCGATTATAGACTATTATGTGTACATGTATGCAAAATGTTCGGCAAAATGAAACATTTGATAATGTTCTGTGTAGGCATGTTATCATTTATTTATTTATTTATTTATTATTTCAACCAAATTTTTGACCCAGCGCCGCTCTCTTCCACCGACAACATATATGAGACAATATTCCTTGCTTACAAGGTCCAGCGGACTGCAAAGTGCCGCATCAGGACCACAACATCAAGATCACAATCTGGCTGAAAGAGGACCCACCCCTAATCCGCATAAAAGATCCGCTCAAACAATCCCAGTGGCAACACCGAAGGCACTCCACCAGCCGCTCACTCCACAACAAAGGCATCCCACGCAGGGGACGCCGAGGCTATACTCCAACTTACCAAACCCCCGTTTACAAAAACAAAACAGATTACAAACATCACTACAAAATATGAACAAACCACACACATATAAAATGCCTACACCGCTAAATAACACATCATAGGAAGCCCCAGTGACCATTTGGCAGAAAGCGTCCAACTCTCCCAAGCTGATACAACAGACCTCACACACAAATGAGGAGTTTTGTCCCGGAAGAGTTTTCACACACACAAAAAAAGGTAGGTGACTGGTCTAGCGAAGAGGAAGATAGTACAGTAGATTGACAGAACAGAGTAGGAATGAGAAAGAACACATGAGAAAGACAGCGACAGTGGGAATTTAATGCACTCAATTTCCAGAAATTGAGGACACTATTTATTTACTGAAACCCCCGTCATCCTCACGGGGGTGATATGAGACAATGACTGAGAAAGATTCTAAGCAAGAAGTAAATAAAATTATGAAGGAAATTAATAAATTAGAGTAGTAAAATCTGTAAGAGACAGACTCGCCAGAAACTTCGTATGACACACACATACACGCAGGGAGTAGGCTTCATGTTGTCCAATCAGGCCAGCACAATGTAATTTCTTGAAAGAGACAATAAAGTTGTCTTAAATTATTTTATCATACAAGAAATTACATTGTGGTGGCCTGATTGGACAACATGAAGCCTACTCCCTGCGTGTGGGATGCATCGTTTTCTTTGTGCCCGGAGTACAGCAATAGCTCTCCTGTCATCAGTCGCCTCTGCCCAGCTTGGGTCCACCGTGTCTCGCTGATGCCTAACACAGTCAGGTCTTCCTCATCTCAGCTGCAATCTGTGCCGTCTTTCCCGACTCGTACATGGTCCGGACATTCCATGTGCCGATGGTGGTTCTCCTGGTTGACAGAAGGATAGTCTCTGGCTTCCTCTGGGCTTTTACTACAACGCGTCATAGGTTTTCGTGATGAAGTACCTTCCTCTCCCAGGATAAAGTTTCCTCTTTCTTCTGTTGTTGACGTTTCTGTAGCGTAGTCTTTTTTATGGGGTGGGGGTGCTAAACCCACGCCCAACCCTCCTCCTTTTGCAGCCGGGCTTGGGACCGTCCTTGGCGGAGTTGGTATGTATAATACTGTGACGGAATTGGAGGCGACTGGTACACGCTTGGGAGAGAGACTGTCTACCTTCCATTAGTTGGTTAGTCTAGCCTTGGATGGCTCCTGCGGTGCAGAATGCTTTGGCAAGGCCATTGGGTTATGCAGGACAAGGCGAGACGACATATTTCATGTTCTCACCACCTGACCATTCATCTTCTGCTTTTGTTGGTGAGCAGGACTACATTGTCGGCAGGCTTTTTATGCAGGTTAGTGGCAGTGGCCTGCAGAGAGTGTAGTGGCACTAGTAGCCGGCAACCCGGTTTACTATCAACACGCTTCCCCGCCTTGCAAGGCAAACAAATTTTTTTAAGTCCCTCTTACGAGGGATAAATGAAAATAACAGTTCGGGTTGGGCCGTGTTTTGAAGGCTGTGGCCATGAGGCCAGAGTCAAATACGTTGCTCTGCTACAAGTGGTGTACAACGACCTGGGACATGATGATGCTGGAACGTGGTAACTGTTGAAGGCAGTTTTTCACTTTTAAACAGTGAATGGAAACTGACTGGGAGTAGTCAGTGACGGTTCCAGACATACTTGTTTTGAACTAGGAAACCATGAGGACAAGGTTCGATTTGAGCTGTGGGATATTTGGCAGAATGGGAGGCGACTGGTTCACGCTTGGAAGAGAGATTATCTACCTTCCATTTGTTGTACACATATTGTACAACTGGTTGAATTTATTATCTGTTGATCAGACGTACAGCATGTAGTATAAAACTGTTTTTAGTTCTCAATGTACGAATCTATGGCATTCGGAAGCCCCGGCCAGAAGGTAGGAGTTGGAAGTGGTGAGCAAGCACTTGACTTTCATCATGGATGATGGAAAGGACTTTTTGCACAACACGCTTTCATACAGCACATGTAGACTCTTGTTTCACACCCACAACCTTCCCACAAACATTCACCACAATCAAGCAAACGTCTGTTTTTCACGCACAAACTTCTGTATTAGCAAATAAAAGACAAAGTAAGAATTGACTCCATAAAGCAGTGTAAAAGGTCTGAAGGGTGCGGCTATTGAAGAAAGAGCGCGTGATGGTATCCTATATCATCATCATCATCATCATCATCATCATCATCATCATCATTATCATCATCGTGGTCGTTGTCAACAACAACAACAACAACATCATCATCATCATCATCATCATCATCATCATCATCATCATCACCATCACCATCATCATCATCCAAAACAGGATCAGATTCTGAGGCTCAAGTCCTAGACGGGAAAAGCGTTTTATAAATTGATTAAATTAAAAAAAAAAAATAGCAAGCCAACGCTGATGGCTACATATACCGAATTGCATATGTAAACGGGGAAGTTGGGGTCACAGAGAGGTCACGTCCTCGTAAACGACAGCACTGTCTCTTTCACAGGTGCTCGTGCCGACCATCCTGATAGTCGGCTAGTTAAGACACTTGCTATATAGTGCATATGGTGTCGCAGTGAGTCAACGCGCTTCCGAGATTATCTGAATAGTTACCATCACACACAAAAACAATTCAATATATATCCCAGACTTTTTGTTGCTATTAAGTGTTACAGTAGTTCAATGGACCAGCACGATTCCCCGCGTACATTCGCTGGCTTGCCTCTTATTACATTTTATATATTTATTTAATTATTAATGTATTTATTTTATTTTATTTTATTGATTAATAGTCTCCTTGATTGATTGCCCCAGTAGACTAATACTTATTTTTTTAATAAATTACATTGACTATTAATTGATGTATGCAATGTAATTATAATTAAATTTAATCATCGGCTGATGTTTTATTTGCCTTTAAAAAAAAACAACAACAACGAATGAATGAATGAATTAATGGTTTTATTGATGTACCGTTAGTCTTTGAATCTATTATGCCGCTGTGAAAAGTAACAGAACTAAGATGCGTGCGCTCTCTCTCTCTCTCTCTCTCTCTCTCTCGCTCTTTCTGCTTTACTTGAAAGTACGTTTTCATGTTGGCTACTCGGATAGTCCTTGTCTGGGCAGCCTGACTTTTAAATAAACCAGTGAATTGAGTGGCCGTGTGGCGCAGTGGATTAGTACTAGTCGCCGGTTTAAGATCCTATCCTATCCTATGTTATCCCGTAACTCAAAGATCGTTGGGGCACCACAGATGATCGTTTAACCAGCGTACTCCATCTTTCTCTGTTCTCAGCAACCCTCATGGCTTCGTTTAGTGTCGAACCAGTCCATTATCGAATGTTGTCCTCCCACCTCTTTTTCTGTCTCCCTCTTCTTCTGCCTCCTTGCACGGTGCCTTTTGCAAAGCCTTATACTCTGGACGTGGACGTACCATCGGAGTTTCCGTTTCTTCATCACTGTGAGCATGTCATCGTGTTGTCCAATGGCTTTTGTGATGGTCTGTCGGACTTCGTTGTTGGTGATGTGCTGGGTATAGGAAATGCCCAGAAGTTTTCTGTAGCACCTCATCGCCATGCTTTTTCTCTCCAGCCAATCCATCAATGTAATCCGCAAAACGGAGGTTGGAGATTACTCTACCCCATATTATGCTCAGCTGACTGTGCCTTCGTGATCTGCAAGGGTATTTGATATGATGCGCCCTAGGAAGGTCATTGACGCACACCGATTGGTTTTCTGAACCAGTTTCCGATGGCGCTGTTGTGGAGGATTGCACTGGTAGCTTTGTCGTACATGCTATTGATGACTTCAATAATTTTAGAGCTGATGTTGTACACTCTCATGGTTGCCCACAGATCGAGCTGCAATGCCAGACTCGGTCAAACGCTTTCTTGAATTCTACAAACACATGATATAGATGTTGTTGGTGCTATAGGTATTTCTCGCAAATTATTTTGAGGCTAAAATCTGTTCAGTGGTATTAAGGTCGCGGGTTCGATTCCCGCAAGGGGCAAACGTATGGGACTTAGGTTCGAGACTTTTGAAGTCACCGAGGGTTTTCTCCGGGTACTCCGGTTTCCTCCCTCCCTTCAATAATGGTACTGGACGCAGTCAATATAACATTTCAAAAATACAAATTCGAATTTATTTCCGTTTTCCAATAGCGATCTCCCTGCCTTTACACCACACGTTTGAGTGATAGATGTGTGTTTGTTCTGTTTGTGAGAGTAGGTGAAACATGTGAGCGTGTATGTTGGTACAGATCGCCGCGCTTTGAGCCTGATTGATGATTTGGGGAAAAGCGCGTAAACACCATCTATTATTATTATTATTATTATTATTATTATTATTATTATTATTATTATTATAATTATAATTATTATTATTATTATTATTATTATTATTATTATTATTATTATTATTATCTCTGTCTCCAGAGAATTTAGATACAGACTGTCTCTGTCTCTCCCATACATCTCTTCAAGTTACGTCAACCAATCTTTATATTACCCTACCACAGGCGCTTGTATCTGGACACGCGAGCGCCTATGCCTGTGACGCGTCTCCCCTTGGTTATGAGGAGACGCGTCACAGGCATAGGCGCTCGCGTGTCCAGATACAAGCGCCTGTGTACCCTACATATGGAGGCGCGGTGGCCGAGCGGTTAGAGCGTTGGCTTGCGGATCTGAAGGTCCCGAGTTCGAACCCAGGCATTGTGTTGTGTCCTTGGGAAAGACACTTTACTCCCGTTTCCCACTCCTTCGGATGAGAGTATAAACCGAGGTCTAGTCTGTGTCGCATTCATTCCATCATAACGGACTTTAAAGATCCTGACGCTCATATCCTAGACGGGTGAGTGCCGGTGACAAGAACACACCCAGCATGTAACTTGGGTAAAGCGCTTCACTTGGGGCTGCTGTACTTTCGAAAATGAAAGTGCCCGAACCTCGGTGATAATAAAGTTGTTAAAATAAATTCTAAAAAACTAAATAAATAAAATAAAATATCCTCAATGTAGAATTCATACAGCATTGCGTCTCAGCGAATAAGAAAAGAAGCACAGAAAATGGAATAATACAATAAATCATTATCACACACACAATATCTTCCAGTTCTTTCTTACTAACGAACAATATACAAATAACAAATGTTCAGTTAATTTCATTTGGTTCACATAACAATTCATATAATGCAAGCCACACTGTACTTGTGGATTTGGGCTGTGGCCAACAGACTGGAGAGCACTGGGCCCTGTGGTCTTTCTTGCCCAAGACACACCATATGATGAAAAGAACCGGATACCGGACTCCATACCGGATCGATCGTAGCCCAGCAATGGCCACCAGGACGGAGGTGATAAGTGTGCTACTGATGAACAACTTAGCAGGATCCGCACGAGAGACAACATCGTCATAGGAACCTGGAATGTCAGGACCCTAACTGCAGAGGGAAAATTAGAAGAACTGGCCCACGAGCTGGACCACTATCGATGGAACATTTTATGTATCAGCAAACTGCGCTGGAAAGGCTTAGGTAAAACAACGACCGACAAAGGCCACATGCTTTATTTCAGCGGGAGAGATGACAGGCACGAACACGGCGTTGGTTTCTTGGTCCACAAAGACATTCTAGCCACTGTCATGGGCTGCCGACCAGTCTCAAGTACTCATTAACATCCGTCTGAGAGCAGCCCCTTTCAACATCACCATCATCCAGGCCTATGCCCTAACATCAGACTATGACGACAGCGAAGTGGAGGATTTCTATGAACATCTACAGGCTGTCCTTGGCCAAGTGCCGAAGAAGGACATAGTCATAGTGCAAGGCGAATGGAATGCCAAGGTTGGCCAAGATGCGCACCACAACTGGGGAGACACATGTTGACCCCACTGCAACAATGAGACAAATGACAGGGGTCTGAGACCCTTGGAGTTTGCCAGATACAACAATCTGATACTGGCAAACACGCTTGGTCTCCACAAAAAAATCCAAACGATGGACATGGCACAGTACCAGCGGGAAGCATCACAACCAGATTGACTATCATGGTCAAGACACGCTTCAGATCAAGCATCAACATTGGCAGGACACGCACTTTTGCAGAAGCAGAAATCGGAAGTGACCACGATCTCGTGGTGATGTCCTTCCGGTTCCTCTTGAAGAGAGTAAATACAGCAAAATGCACCCGAATGAAGTTCGACCTGGACAAATTGCAAGACCCATAGGTGACAGAAATATTCTAAGACACAATTGGAGGGAAATTTGCACCACTGCTCATTTTGGGAACTGGTGAAGTAGATGTCAACACCATGACCACCACCTTCAACTCAGCTGTGACAGATGCCGCCACTGAGATCCTTGGCAAGCACCGCCCAAAGAAAAAATCGTGGATCACACCTGAACTTTTTGACTTGTATGATAAACGAATAGAGATGAAAAAGAAAAAAGAACACCTCACAGGGAGCTGATGCCTACCAAAAAATCAACAATGACATCCGAAAAGGCATGCGCACAGCAAAGGAGAACTGGGTAGAAGAGCAATGCCATAAAATAAAGAACAGTCTGAACAAGAATAACAGCAAGAAGGCCTACCAGACTGTGAAGCAGCTGGCCAGTGTTAAGCAGCCTAAGGTCTCCACGATCCAAAGCAAGTCTGGCATATGCCTTACGAAAGAACAAGAAGTCTTGGATAGATGGACAGAGTACTGCTCTGACCTTTACAACCACATACTAAATGGAGACCCATCAGTTCTAGTATGTCCCCAGAACAGAGAAGAGGAAGAAATCCTCCCAATTCTCCGAGAAGAAGCTGAGGCAGCAATCACTGAAGAAGGGGAAGTCATCGGGAGTAGACAATTATATACCCGCGAAACTGCTTCAAGCAGGATGAGAATCGATGATTGACGCCATCACCATTAACTGTAACAAGATCTTATTTATTGGGTGGGATGGAGAAGGGGGTCGAATCACTCGACGTTGTTGCGAAGAGGTGTGGCCGTAGAGTCGTTGAGCCTACAAAAAGTGTAGGCAGAGCGCGGGGAAACCTTGTCGTCCCCTATATGCTCATGTGTCCGGGGACATTAATTTATTTAAGGAAAAAGAAAGAAAGCGGGGAAACCCTGGCGGATGCCACCTTCCACAGGATTCCCACGACGCCCAATAATAGAGAAAGCAATAGGGCAGCCAGGGAGTGGAGCAGCGGCAGCAGAGCGTCGAGGCGCCTATCGCCGATCTTCAACCGCCGCCCAGTCGATGGAGCTCTACTTGATAGAAAATAAAGGTGGAAGGTTGAGGTGGAGTTTCGTTTCGGCATAAAGGTCACTGTCGCAGCTTCCACTTCTGGACCGCCTATAGATCTCGACATCAGGATTTGCAAGAAAGCGGCAGCCCTCCGTCTCTGCAGCTCACCAACCTGTTATCACCTCCTATTTTGCTGCGAAGACACCACTTGTGCAGTTTATATCTATAGTAGGCCTGCTAACACATACCAAAAGCAAACATATAATATCCATTGGACATGCAGTTACTATAGCATCCTATCCTACAAGGTATACCGTAACTCGAAGGGGCACCACAGATGATCGTTTAACCAGCATAATTTTTGTAAAAACCAGTCATATGTATAGCTCAACCATTGTCGTTTTATTAATGTTTATTAATTGACTGGCCATTGCTTAATTTACTTCATTATCACCAACAACGAATTTGGCCACGTCATCAGAGCATCAGCCCTTGCAAAGACCATCCTGCAAGACACGGTGCAAAGAGGCAGAAGAAGAGGGAGACCGAAAAAGAGGTGGGATGACAACATTCGAGAATGGACTGGCTTGACACTGAGCGAAGCCATGAGGGTTGCTGAGGACAGAGAAAGATGGAGTACGCTGGTTAAACGATCATCTGTGGTGCCCCAACGACCTTTGAGTTGCGGGATAGGATAGGATAGGATAGGATACTTAATTACATACCTGCCTACTTATTTTGACAATCGCATTCTGCATTGTGACGTTTCTGTTTATTCTACTTTCGCTTTCAAAATTTCACAAATAAAGGTACATGAACACAAATGTTTTATATTTATTACTGACTTTCAAAGTTATTGTTAAATTTGGTATGTGGTTTATGGATCATTGAAGCAAAGTTATGGCGTTAGTTGGTACACACGTCGTACGATCTAAATGTTTGTAATATGTTCACAAACTCAGAAAATGTAAATATTAAGTACGTCACGTCAGGTTAAAATTCATCGTTATCGGGCGCCTATATCTCGGCAGCCTATAGGTGGCCGAAGGAAGTTTTCACCAGTTATGCTTGACGTAAAGGGAAATCTGATTGGCCAATAAACATGTTGACCTCGGAGGGTATGGCTGAGGATGGCTAGAGTAGAAGTAGTGTGTACGTTCGAAGCATCAAACAGTTTGTTCGACTGCAAGGTAGGTTTAACCATTGCAGTACACGTTGTTTTTATTTTAGGTATTATTACGCATAATATTTTTCAGTCGTCTGAGACTGAGAGGGTTCATACTTCATTACATTACATTCATATGTTGATTGTTTTTCCTAGAACCCACACACACACTAAGAAGAGTAAGACAGTCCTAACACACTTCTCAATGAAGCCGATCGATCAGCTGTAGTGCAGCAAGACTAGTAGCCTACATCTCTCACTGGCGGTGTGGTCAGTGTTTCTTGTTCTCCCAACATAATTGTGCCATTGATCTGTGGTATCTTAGGAAAGTGGCTTCTTTGCATTTGTGAGGGCGAAAACAAACCCACAACAGTTACCCAAGGGTGCTTATTTCACGCCTTGTATTTGACCTACTTAATACTGAGGTCATAATTAAGGCTAGACCTATATTATTAATTTATATCACATCTAGTTGTTAAAACGCTATATTGTATAAAAACGATTACAATAAAATACTGTGCAGTTTGAATTGTGGTAATTGTGATTCACTTTATTTAATTGGCATTGATGAGTCAACAGATAATTAATTATAATTTTGTAAATTGTTTTCTGGGTCAGGCCGGATCTAGATATTCTCGTCTGCGATGATAGATTGGCTGGAAAGTCGTTTTGTTTGTTTAAGCTTGGTTTTCTTTATTGCCAAATCCCATATAGCATTCGTTCGTCCTTTTCGTTGTGTAGATTAACGTCCCCGGACACTTTCGCCTTTAGGGGACGGTCATATGATATAGCAGCAGCTCACATGTTATATTTGAAGTAGTTATAACCCCCCCCCCCCCCCCCCCCCCCAAAAAAAAAAAAAAAATAAAATAAAAAAAATAAATAAATAAACAATAAAAACGTTTGTTTACGGTATCCTGCTTGACAATAATTGTATTGCTCTCCCCTAAGGTTTCTTTTGGGATCATCTGGAAAAAGAAAAAAAAAAGAAAAAAAAATTGCACCCAAAGAAAAAAACGATTTAGAAAAAAAAAACTTGAAAAAAAAGAAGAAAAGCCTATCTATTATTATAGTTTTAACACTATTTTTTCCCCCTAAGTTACCTTAAACAGATCATTTTTGGGGGGTTTGCCTAATTGTGTGTGGTTAAGGCCGGTTGTGGTGTATTGATCGTTGGTACATTCATATAAGTTGAAATTATGCGTGTGCTGTGTGATTTGTGGTTATATATATTCATGAGCATCTGCTTGTCTTTCATTGGGATTAATTATTTCAAAGCTGAGTGTCATTTATGACCTATATAATTAGGTGTGTGCCAGCAGTTTTACTAACAAGCGTCCCAATTGTTCTACAAGTACAAGAGCTAGCTACATTGAAATTTGGTGTAATAATATTATGACAGTAAATATTTTCTTTTTCTGAAGACATTATTAGATTATATATTGTAAGGAATCTAAATAATCATCTGCTTATACTGTTATAGTTATTTTAAATGCTTTTTAAAAATAATTCTTGGAATCCGATACAACAATTATATTTAATTTTTCGCAAATAGACACAATAACTGTATGGCTTTATATAAGCTTTTTAGCGTGCATTAGACATTTTAAAAATGATTTCACAGTTTGATCTACAGATAATAGGCTTCATTTCGCCAAGTGACATATTTTCAAATGCACCTGGAACATACTGTGATGTTGGTAAAAAAAAAAAAAATTCTTCGTCTTCTCTCCCCATATCCTGCACTTACCCGCACTCTCTTTCGCCTTTCCCTCCCTCCCACGCTTTCTCTTACACAACACAACCTGCGTCCACCTTCCCACACATCGACACACACGCACACACATAAATGAAACATACATAGACATACTCCACACACACTCGACACCGGCGAATAAAAGTTGTACATTATATTAAAGAAATAGTTCAGCCACGTTAGACCACATTAGATGAAATGTAAGGAACAATTTAGGATAATAATAAGACAATACCATTAAAAATGTCTTTTAAGTAATAGGAATTTACGTATGTTTTTTAATATGGAAGTTTGATAACATTTGAAATATTATCTAGACTATAGAGTATAGTATTGGTATCTTCTCTATGCTCGCAGTTGTTCCCACCCACCCGATGGTGGGTAGGAGCTGCGGTTCTGACACTGTATAATGTATTACAAAAACCAAACTGTCTTGAGTGATCAGAGCCATGAAGCGTTGTTGCAGGCAGTTGCCTACTTTATGCGGTGTAAGTGTAAATTGTTGCTTGTATTTACTAATGGGTGTGTATTTAATGCCAACGTTGAAATAATCGACTGGAAAATCTGTATAGTGCTGTTCAGCAGGAATAGTATTATTATTAGCTAGCGCAGTGGTGATATTCCTATATTTATTGAACAGTATCCCATAAGCTATGCTGTTCATGACATATTGACTGTATCTTCACTAGCATGGTTTCCCATTAACTTCTCCTAAAGGTTATTGAGGTGAGCTCAATGAAGAGTAATTGTGATTTACTCCTAATCTCAAGTTTGACGGGATAGCAGAATAGCCCAGTAGGTTGTGCATTGGAACATCTGCCTTTAATTATAGGGACTCACTTTGACCGTGCCCCCTCAACGGATCCGTTTAAGATTCACAGTGAATGTTACCCCACTGGAAAAAAAGTAGTTATTTTTTTAATAATTAAATTTCTTAGATTTTGTACCTATTAATTGCAACCGCTAGCTATTGCTTTAAAAAAAAATTCCTCTAGTGGATTGTAGGGCAGGTTGATGTACCGTTAAACAGGGGAAATCACTCCCTGTCAGAACACAAATGGAAATTTCAAACGTTATCAGTTGGTTGGAGAAAGGAAAGCCCGCATTATCATTGTTTGATGTCATAACAAAGCCCACTTTATCATTGTTTGATGTCATAACAAAGCCCATTTTATCATTGTTTGATGTCGTAACAAAGCCCACTTTATCATTGTTTGATGTCATAAGTCATAACAAAGCCCATTTTATCATTGTTTGATGTCATAACAAAGCCCACTTTATCATTGTTTGATGTCATAACAAAGCCCACTTTATTATTGTTTGATGTCATAACAAAGCCCACTTTATCATTGTTTGATGTCATAACAAAGCCCATTTTATCATTGTTTGATGTCATAACAAAGCCCACTTTATCATTGTTTGATGTCATAACAAAGCCCACTTTATCATTGTTTGATGTCATAACAAAGCCCACTTTATCATTGTTTGATGTCATAACAAAGCCCACTTTATCATTGTTTGATGTCATAACAAAGCCCACTTTATCATTGTTTGATGTCATAACAAAGCCCACTTTATCATTGTTTGATTTCATAGCAAAGCCCATTTTATCATTGTTTGATGTCGTAACAAAGCCCACTTTATCATTGTTCGATGTCATAGCAAAACCCACTTTATTATTGTTTGATGTCATAACAAATAGGATTTTAGGGTGAACCTGTTTTTGTCCAAAATAAACACATTGTTTTATTTGGGGCCATTTAACTTTACGTTGCAGGTTTAACCATGATGACATTGCACAGTTGTTTATGTGGCTGTCAACTGGCCTTTATCTACTCTGCAGTTTAATCATGATGACGTTGCAGAATAGTAGTTGCTATCAATTGGCCTTTAATAAATATACTCTGCCTGCTTCAATGAATCTTTGCAAAAAGAGAAGAAAAATGCGCACGCACTAACACATACACACACACACACATGCATGCATGCATGCTAAACCACCATTAAAGTGGGGCAAAGGTGAAAGAGTTTGTAAAATTGTATCAGGAGTTCCCCTTTTCTCAAGGCCAGCTTTATTTTGGGTGTGCCTCGTCTTTACTCCTGCTGCTCTACCTTTCTGTTTTCACCCGTCATAATATAATTCCATTGACCACTGGGTGGACTGTGAATGTGATGGTAGTTGTTGCATGTTGTTTGGTTTTAGCTACACGTTCAACAGTCCCATTTACTCCAAGTATTTAACTGTGCTGACATTTACTGTAGCACCCCACCTACCATCAGCCTCACATAATGATTATGCAAATATATAATATTAAATTAGGTTTTCCAGTTCTTAGTACAATGGAGTGGTGACTGCTCCTTTACAATCGAACATTTAGAACACTCCCACTTTACGTTAAGTCCCTGTTCAATAATTAGTGGGCTCTCAACAGTATATATGCATCACCTCGGCAGCTGTCAATTATTCATCTCATTGCCATTTGTAGTGTTTCATAATTAAATTTTATGGAGAGGATAGGACCATATCAAAAAGCTGGTGAACTATAGTATCGACTTGACTCTACCTCATCTGTTCTCTATTATATTGGTCATAGGTTTGTGGCACACGTTTTTTTTTCTTGAAGAATGAAGAACCGTCTTGTTGTTTTGCTTGTGATGATCTGTTTTCATTTTGTCATTTTATGTCTTGAGTGTACCGATCTGTTTGATCAGAGGGAAAGGTTATTTGCTTCAACTCACTCACTTCTTACTGACAGTTTTAGAGCTTTCAATGGTGCAAGCCTGTTTGATTAAAAAAAATTGTTTTATTTGTTTTTTTATTCCATGGATCATTTCTTGACATTTGCCTTGGTAGTGGTAGTCATTTTGGTTTATCTCCGCATTTTAGAGTTTCATTTTAATGTTTTTATTGTAATATTAGGTCATTATTTGACAGTTTCAATGGGTTTAAAAGCCCAATGCAAAGGCTGTGTTTACTTTGGGTAAAAACGGGTTTACCCTAAAATTCGCATTGTAATTTATTATTACAATGAACAATGATCAAGTGGGCTTCCTATCCTATCCTATCCTGTCCCATAACCCGAAGGTCGTAGGGGCACCACAGATGATCGCTTAACCAGCATACTCCATCTTTCTCTGTCCTCAGCAGCCCAAGTGGGCTTGCATTGCTCAAACCAACGACTAAAGTTTGACTTTAGTGGTTCTTTTCTGGCGGAGTGATTTTCCCCTGTTTTAAGATACACCATTACCATAGCTGTGTGACCTTTGACCTTAGTTGTGAATGAACGCCGCAGCTTCAAGACTGCATCTTTGTCTTCTGGGGTAGGGCAGGGTGTTTTGTGTCGACCTAAAATGGAAAACCTTACAGAGTCACTTTAAAATAAAAAAATTGGTGCTGCCTCTTATTGGCTGTGATAAGTGCTATTTTTAGCCCAGAAGGGGTGGATAGCGGTTGCTATTAATATGCACAAAACAGACGGATTTTATTAATTAACAAAAATCTATACTTTAAAAGAGTTAATTGTTGTTGTCAGCTTATTTTGTTCAGTGGAGCAAGTTCCATACCTGTCAAGTCTTATGCTTTTGACATAATTCTTATGGAATTTTGGTGATTTTCAAATCGTATGGCATAAGGTTAACATCTTATGTTTTTTACAATTGTGATGAAAAAATAATTATATAGGCTATTTATCACTAAGGTTCGTGAACATGACAATCCATGAATTTTCACACATTTCTTATGGTATTTTGTTCAAACTTATGGTATGGGAAGCAAAATCTTATGGTAAGAGTCCATAAGAGCTTGACAGGTATGAGCAACATTCACTGTGAATGTTAAATGAATCTGTGGAGAGAGGTACGTGTTCAAAGCCGGTCCCTTGTAACCTCTTTTTAACAAGGGTTCTTTTGTGGTCCTCATTTAGCTCTGCTTATGTGCAACAAGCTCAAACTCGTTTAACAAGTTAGTGAATGCAGGTTAACATTTCTAAATGATGATGTGATGATGATAATGATGATGATGATGATGATGATGATGACGATGATGTCCACTTCTAAAGTGCAGGAATTCATCCTGAAGCATGCTTGTTTGCGATATTAGGAAAACAAAAATGACAGGATAGAGAAAGTCTAGTGGAATAGGGATAAGAGAAACTAGTGGAATAGGGCTAAGAGAAATGGAATGGTATGTGCTTTTGTAGACGTGTGTGTGTGTGTCCCCCTCTGTGTGTGAATATGTGTGTGCATCAGTTTGTGTTCTGTTAGTGGGTCTTTATTTGAACGTAAGTGCATTCTTTTCATGCAACCGGTGCACCGTATTTGTTTATAATGTTTTGGTCCCTTACCAGGACATGTTCATTACATGCTTGTCTTTTTGAGGGATAAGAACTGCCCCAATTGCCACCGTAACTGGCTTGATCTGGTTGGTTTTGCATACTGTTTCAGTGCTTTATAGTTTATGGTCCCATTTTAATAATAATAATAATAATAATAATAATAATAATAATAATAATAATAATAATAATAATAATAATAATAATAATAATAATAATAATAATAATAATAATAATAATAAATATTTTCTAAAGTGCATACACCTTATTTTTGGAAGGTGAAGTTGTTTTTTTTTGGCAAGGTTACTCTCTCTCTCCCTTTCTCTCTCTCCATTTCTCTCTCTCTCTCCATTTCTCTCTCTCCATTTCTCTCTCTCTCTCCATTTCTCTCTCTTTTTCTTTCTCTCCCTTTCTCTATCCAAAGAACGTACAGCTTGTGAGAACGTACAGCTTCACAAGCTGTACGTTCTTTGCTCTCTCTTTCTCTCTGCATGCACATATCTTGATTATATTGTTACAGTATGCTATTATGATGGTCTTGTTATGGAAGTTAATTTGTTACACTAATTGTTATTTTTACAAGTCCCAAGGGCAGGATGTTAAAAAGCACCTCCAGTGCTTAATCTGTTACCTTTGTTAAATAAAATTGTTATCTTATGACTTATCTCCTTCTCTCGTTCTCTCTCTTCATTGCATTTGTATTAATTTTTTTTATTTCATCACTTTTAATATGTAGCACTTTTCCAGATCAAGAGCTGCTCAAGGTGCTGGCCAATACAGGATCTAACTCATCTGGCCAATACAGGATCTAACTCCTCTGGCCAATACAGGATCTAACTCATCTGGCCAAGGCGCCAACTAGCAGCCTTTTGGCACAAAGTGACATAGTCACTCAGATTACAGCACAATACTGGGTGACCAGGGATGGGAGATGGGACCTAGTGCATGACGAGTGTATTTGTGTAGCCAGCACTCACCCAGCTAGCACGTGAGCGTCAGGATCTTTAAAATCCATGTGATGGAATGCGTGTGCAGACTGAACCTCGGTTTATACTCTCATCCGAAGGAGTAGCAATAGACAGGCTTCCACTAAACAGGCGACCTTCACTTTTGCTGAATGTCAGAGATCTAGCAAGTGTAGGCTGTGTATAGGGTAGAACGGGGTCAGGGTCATTTTCAGGGCGACTGCCCATGTAATCTTACTACAATCGGCCCAATAGCGCAGAACTAGCGGCAGAAGGTCTATTGATGTTTATAATAATAATAATAATAATAATAATAATAATAATAATAATAATGTTCGTCATTTGTAAGGCACCTTAGCTTAAGGATCATGTTTGTGAAAGGCCAGTGTATATGTACTTATATTGCATGGGTATGTGTGTAGGAGAGGTTTTTGCCTGGATGCACTGTGTGTTGGAGCATGAAAGGAGAGAGTGAAGTGAGGTTGTGTGTGTGTGTGTGTGTGAGCACTTGAATAAAGGCACAAATGGGTAGCAGACCTTGTCTTTCTTAGTAACAAATGGGTTTATTTGCTTGACCCACTTTTTTCCAGGACCCCACTTTTTTCCAGGACCCCACTTTTTTCTAAGTGCGCGGGAGTGCTCTTTTAATGCATGGGAGTTCAGTTGTAGTGCATGAGAGTGTTTTAAGTACAAGGGAGTGCTCTATCCGGGACGGGAAAATACAGTCAATTTTCGGATTAATTTTGAAGAAAGTTCGACCTATTTCGTCGCCTATAGGAGACGAACTAGGTCAACTTTTTAGACGGAAACAGCCAATTTTGCATCAGATTCTTACATTTTTAGAAGTTTGCGTTCTATCCGTTAAAACAAAACAACCACTTTCCGATTCCTACATTCTTAAATAAACCCAGTTGTGATGTATTGCAAATAGGTGTGTGTGAGAGCTTATAATATCATGTATTATAATCCTGTCACACCTGCTCTGTGATATCCTGTGGTATCCTGTGATATCCTGTGATAATAAGGCATGCAACTGCTTGGTTGGCTCAGCTGTGATGTGTGTTGGAGAGAGAGAGAGAGAGAGAGAGAGAGAAGTTGAGAGTTGGAATAAATTATATACATGTATATGGGATTCTGCACCTGCTGTAAGTCATGCTGTAATTCCTTTTGGAGTACATATAATAAAGTTGTGTTGTATTGCATTGTAGAAAGAGAGAGAGAGAAAGAGAAAGAGAGTGTCAGCTAGCTGGGCCTATGATATATGCACACAGTACGAAATTTTTTTTTTTTTTCATTTCGGCATTTTATGTAAGGTATTGCATGAATGCCGTAAGCAATTTACCACTTTGACTTTCCCATGGGAAAGTTGAGCAGTAAAGTATTAAAGAATTAGATGTATTGTGTACATTATTTTGTTCAGTGTTTTGTACATTGTATTCTCTCTCTCTCTCTCTCTCTCTCTCTCTCTCTCTCTCTCTCTCTCTCTCTCTCTCTCTCTCTCTCTCTCTCTCTGTTTTGTTTTGTTTTAAAACTAAATTATCTCTCTGTCTCTGTATTTTGATTCTGATACTTCCATTATCAGCATGTCAGTCATTGTGATGTGTTTTGATTGAGTCGTGTCAGGCGAGTGCTACTTTAGTTTGCCAGTACAGTTTTATGTTAAGCATTATTGTCAACATTTATTCAGTATCGTCTTAAAACTGGCCTCTTTGCTTGGGCAAAGCGACCTCATCTGCCAACAACTTTGCATGCTCTTGTGTGTTTGTCTGGGTGTGTGTGCACATTGTGACTTTGAATTATTGTTTAATAAGTGTGCACAGTTTGAATTGTTCTTTAATCAGATCAGTCACCTTATAAGTTGCATTATTATTATTATTATTATTATTATTATTATTATTATTATTATTATTATTATTATTATTATTATTATTATTATTGTTTTTGTTGTTGTTGGTATTATTATTATTATTATTATTATTATTATTATTATTATTATTATTATTATTATTATTATTATATCACATCACCGTACTGAACTTATTTTAGTAGACTGTCAAAACATTTTGAAAGTAAGTTTTTGCTAAAGGCAAGTTCTAGATTTTTAACTTTGATCATTCATTCCTCAATCTTTGTTGCGTTATTTTCAGTTTGGTGCCAACAGCCATTTTCAAAACCTTCTAATGCAGAAATTGTTAAATTTCAAGATTTCTAAATGTGATAATTAATTCTTCAATCTTTCCTTTGTTGCATGTTTCAGATTGGTGCCACCCCCACAGTTTTCGACAGCTTCTTGCGTTAACTGGTTAGGTTAGATGGCTGCAAAAAAGTGTTGACTTACGCAGATCATAGCATTTCTCATCCAGCGGGAGGGTTCAAAGGGACAAAGACACTCCACTTTTTAACAACACATTGCTAGGATGCACAGCTTGAGAGGGGCGCTGTGTTTAGCCTCTTCCGCTTTGCAACGACCTATCTCAGCCCTCGCCAGAACTGAAGGTACGCTAAATAGACCTTTTGCTGCTGTTGGGCTGTTAGTAAGATTATGGGCAGTGGGTCCCAGTATGACCTTGACCCCTGTCTGAGCGTTGGAGGCCGTTGAATGTCTATGCCTGTACAGAGACTATGCTTGATACATCTCTGACATTCAGTCAGCATCCAGGTTGTCAGTTTAGTGGAAACCGGCGTGTTGTATTTAAATGATGACGATGTCAACGAAGATGATGATGACGATGACCACACCAGCTCAATTCCTATGTGAGCAGCACTGTTTAGTGCCTCCACATTTTGCTTCTGCGGGCTATTTTTAGCTTGCCTGCACCCTCCTTTCCAGTGAAGGGAAGCATCGGCGAAGCTATTTATAGCTAGCCTGGCTGACCTAACCTCAAAATCTAAAAAGCTTTGGTTGAGTCGCTGTGTGACATTGACATCGAAAAAGAAGAAGAAGAAAAAAAAAGAAAATGAAAAAAAGATAATAATAATAATAATAATAATAATAATAATAATAATAATAATAATAATTTTAAATAATACTAATACTAATGATAATAATAATATGATGGTGATGATAGTGGTGTAAAGTTTTATGTGCTTTGGAAAATATAGAGTGCTACCATCAGAAAATTAAACATGCTTTTACTAAGTTACTGGAATATAATATATGTGTGGAAGCTGTTGCCAAAATGAGTGTGTTAGTGTAAAGGCCCCACCACACATACCGGTTTGAAGGCCGATTCTAGATCGGGTTTCGGATCCGTTTGCGATCGGGCCGGACTCCAAAACCGATAGCACTGCCACACGTTTCCGATCAGGTCGACCCGAAACTTCCACACAATGTGCATTGTTTATATTCACTTTCACTAGTGTCAGTGTACACGATCCCCAACCCCATCCAACAGTTTACCATCCCCATCCAACAGCTCATCTAGTCTGAAACCACAGCAGAAATAATGTCTCTACATGCTACAAAAACTATTTAAAAATAAAAACGTAATGGAAAACCAAATCAAAACCATACAAAACATCGCGGGTTGCATCACAGGCTCTGAAGTCTTTTATTTCGTTTTTGTAAACTCGTGGGCCTCCTACATAGGTACGTAGTATATTATATAGTATGTAATTGAGGCCTACGAAAGAGGAGACTTCCCAGCCTGTCACCTGTCATCAGCTTCGTTTGTAACGCCAAGTTGACAATGAACACGGGACGCATTCTGATTGGTTGGAAGTTTACAATCGGGGCCGATTTTGCACAGCAGAATAGAACATGCTCTAATCGCACGATACCGAGCCGATTGCAAATCGGACCGCAGGCAAGCAGTAGTTCTGACGTCATCACGTAGCAATCATGATCGGATCGCAAACAAAATCGTTGCACAATCGGCATGTGTGGCGGGGCCTTTACAGATCAAAGTTCAGAAAGTGAAAAATAGATCTGATTTTTCAGTATTGGTGCATCTTTTTCAATATTACATATGATATAGTCTGACATTTCGTGTTAAGTGCATCATTTATGGTAACTGAGGGAAAATTGACTCAGCCTAAAAGGCCTTGTTCACATTGCATTGCTGAGACTGGCCGAGGTTTATAAGTTATATTGGCCTGCCCGCCATCCCTGTCCCTGGTTACAAACAAAGTGCAGGTTTTCTTAAAGTATTAATTGCTTTCCCTGCCCTCAACTGAAAAAAAAGTGGAGATTAGATCCAACTATGTTACGTCACCCAGCGTAATAGGTACGACCAGCGGCAGAGATGGTGGAGAGACAATGTTAGCCTCGGTCAGTCTACTATGCAGTTTAAAATATGTTTTGATATTTTGGCTTCATTTCTTTTGGGGGAATGAAACATTTCTACATGTGTACCTAAGCATTGAAGTAACCTCAGCATTTATAACGGTCACAACATTACAAACTCTATGGAAAATGACAGAATACTGAGCAAACACAAGTGTAAATGTGTGTGTTATTTGATCCATGGCTTTGCATTTTAATTTATACTCCATGAAACACTGTAAACTAGCTATTTGTTTTTGACTGTTACTGATTAGTGTCTTCATGCAGAAAGTTCCCTATAAGTGGAGCATGTGTTAACAATGTCTGTTCATATTTTTTATACAATAGGAACTGGTGTCAGTACTATGACAGGTCCTTATGTAAACTGAATAGTTTGATTTATCTTAATGCTCAGTGATTTATGTGACTCAAAAATCAACCGCATGTATTACAATGAAAACTACTATATTTAGAAGAATTTAATGAATGGCTAATGCCTTGTTCATGCTCCTGACGGTGCATATTTTTAAACATAAATTTCTAATCATACACATGTATATGAAGGCAGCTCTTTTTAGCACTTCCAGCCATGATTGTTATTTATGTGACTGATAAATACTGTAATAGTTGAATTACTCAAATGATTGGGAATTTGGATTCAGCATATAACTATTATGTAAATCGGCATGCAAGTAAGCAGTAGAACTTTTCAGGCAGCTGACAGGCCACGATTTGCTCCACAGCAAAAGAAATATATACGAAGAAAGTTCAAGGACCAAGAGGGGATGTTTGGTTAATTGGTTACTTTTTTTCCTGCTAGCCTTTCAGTTTTTGAAGAAGAAAGGCTCTATTTTCTCTGGACCTGCTTTCTAGAGGGCAGTGCCTATTTCCTCTCTGTCGCTGTTTAACCTGTGCTTTTACAGAGAGCCAGGTGTCCACCATGCACAAAAGGGTGGACTAGGGTGATTTTTGTGATCTGATTCGTGTTGTTATTTTTTTTTTTTCTGCCCTTTTGACTGACGTTCCATCCATTTGCTTTCTATTCAGCTGGTTGTTGCTAAACTTCTCAAAACAAGAGTGTGTGCCCGTAACCTTAACCACAATGCCGTTGTGTCGCGAAGGAACGAACATTGAGATTTAACGTCTACACCCACCATTGGCGATATGGCAGACGGGTAGGGACCTAACTTAACACTGAACCACCAGAGCAATCATACTGCGAAAATGGACTGTGAAAAAATGGCCACTTTTATCTTGCCCATCGCGGGATTCGAACCTGGGTCATCGGTGTGCCAGGCGAACGCTCTAACGCTTGAGCTATGGAGATGGGACCCGTTGTGCCACCTATTGACTAATCTATTAGTTACTCAGATAACCTGGAAACTGATTCTTGAGCTAGCATGCAGTAACACTTTTCAGATAGCTTGGAGACATGCTTAGAATGGAATATGATGTCTTAGAAGAGGTTTAAGGTCAATGTGCTCGCCATAAAAAACCTTCATGTTGGTGTGTTGCAAGAAAACAAGAAAGAGGTGTTTTATAATGGTGCAGATAAACAGTGAGCTTTTGAGGTAGGTCAAGATTACAGGTCACTTGCACAATGCAGCCATGATTTAGCCACGTGGTGTAAATCTGTAGATGCTGTGTAGACCCATATTTGCTGTGTCATCTTTATTTACTCAACCAGCTGAATTTGGGAACATCGGGAAACCTTTATCACTCAATATCGCTAAGTCATTCAGCTTGGATGGTGGCGTTACAGTCTCATATAAGACATTTGTGCTGCGAAGGGGAATTTTTCAAAATGCAAATTAAAATTCTATTCACACATCCATAAAAAGGCAAATCAGACACGGTTGACCTTGGAAAAAAGCTAGAATATTCATGAATTGCAATGGAGTTTGAATTAATGAATAACTTATAAGGCACTTATAAATATCTCCACGTCGAAGGGCATGATCGTAGCGTTGGTGGAAAGGGAGGTGGAAACACACACACACATACACAGATGCACAAACAGAATTTGGAAGCTATGATTTTCCGTGTTGCGTGCATGAACTTCTTATCTGTGGCCAGACTGGTGGCAGATGTTGGGACAGGTTTACTGTTATGTCCCGTTGTTTTGGGGTGGTGCAATCTGCAGTGGTTTGCTGTTTGGGCACACAGTTAGCAAAGTTTCATGTTAAGCAACATCGGGAAGTGTTAGTACTTGGATGGGTGACCACGGTTGGAAGAAGGCAACCACCAAAACAAAACGCACACACACAAAAGATGGAAACACGTGCACAACACCCCGCAGTCCACCCAGCTGGGAATAAGAACCTGGCTCGGTTTAGAATCGGGAGAAGACAAAGCCAGGAAATGGGTACCTTGAAAAAGGCTGTGACGTAGTAAACGGTTTGATGAAAGTAGATCAATCCTCGCCTTGGGAGAAAACTCAAAGCTTGATTTCAAAGGTTACAGACGAAGAAGGTAAAACGGCAAGGGAGAGGAGGTAGGCACCACCCTCACTAAGCTGGCCGCGTCCCAATTGCTTCCCTCCCCAACGACCTAAAGGTTGCGGTACACCTTTACCTACCCATTGTTTTACACTGCATTGCTGAGACTTTCCAAGGCTGGCTTTTGCCTGTCTACTAGTACAGGGGAACCTAAGCCTGGGCAAGTCTCAGCCACGCGGTGTGCTGTTGTTTCTGTGACCTTTTGTATTGGCCTTGTCTTCTTGAACAAAAATGATATGGACAAAATTTCCCGTTCGTCCATCTATCTGCGTGCTGTCTGTGCAAAAGCTTTAAAGTGGCTAAGAACTCAGAACCTATTTCAACTATCAAAACCATATTTGGTAAGATGAAGAATACCCATGAGACCTCATAAATGATCAGTGAATGAATGACTTCACTTCAAGATCAAGGTCACAGATCAAATGTATGTTTAAAAAAAAAAAGACAAATTTTCACAAAATTTAACTTTTTTTCAAGGTTATTAATATTGAACATGATTCTTTGGTGCATGATACATATCAATGAGGATACACATACTTTGCAAATTTGGTCACCCTCACTCCAATATCAAGGTCACTGGAGCTGTCCAAAGGTGGTTAGGATAGGTACTTAGAAGTGACCTTGATTCTAAACTATGAGAGATATAAAAGTCAAAACTAATAATAATTAACTTGTTATATTTAGAGGTGATAGATTGATCTTTCTTTTGGCGCTGATCTTGAAGGTCAAGGTCATTTTAGGCCTTGCAAAAACATACAAAAAATAGGTCATCGTCCAGTGGAATGGCTGTTTATTTAACCCATAGTGTTCAACAACATTGTGTTTTTTGATCACACATGCATGAGAGATTAAGTGAGGGTCAAAGTCATCCCAAAGTCAAGGTCATCCCAAGGTAACTTTTTTGGGCCTAATAAATTTTTGCTGTACTTTATTTGATAGTACATGAGTGTATTTGACGCCTCTCAAGAGCATAGAAAGATCAAAGTCGGTATTACTTTGCATTTTAATGCCAACATTTCATTTAGTTTTTTCTGGGCACTCATTTTCATGTTAAATATTGCGAGTTCTGCAAGGAGCATGTAAGTCATATGGGCTTTGCCCTTCTAATAATTTTTTTTTCCTTTTAAAAAGGCTGATCTCAATTTTTGTCCTATTCATGGTTTGATTGCTTTGTTTCAACCCATAGATAGTGAGTGTGTGTGTGTGTGTGTGCGTTTGTGTTGACTCCGTTAGGCTGCCAATCGTATGGTTACACACTCACGTTATGCTGCCTCGCTCTTTATGCTGCCGACCGCATAATGCACAATTGCGATTTTTGAACTCCCTAACCTCTAAAATATGCATAAATTATAATCCGAGCTGTGATTGGTTTAGGCAGCATAACGCGGGAAATTCATTGATTGTCACACACGACCCTTAACACACGTGTGTGTATCACGGCAGCATTTGTGCTGTAAAAAGTAGACGTGAAATCACACACTAAGGAGAGAGAGGGAACTAGTTTTTGAAAACAAGTGTGCACAAGTCGCCATCTTGAATTGAAAAGAGCCACTGGTAAGTTGCTGTGCTTTAGTTGATTTTTCGTTTGTTAGTTATTTACTTTGAATGCTTATGTATTTGTGCCATTATTATGAGAAAACCATGGATGCTAGTGTCAGTGAAAATTCAACATTTTTTCTTCCCTTTTTCTGTGGAGAGTCCATTGAAGCTAGTGCCACTTTCATGGCATGCTGCGTCTCCATCCCTCTTCTACTGACAGCACTGTTCTAGATCTAATTCTACTTTGTTTCCTTCCATTGTTGATTCAGAATCACGTTGGTTAATTCAAATTAATTATCAGTTCTGATGTTTGTTTTTTCTTTACATGAATGTTGGAAGGAAAAGTATTTATTCAGCATTCCAATACTAAAATATGAAGTTTTTGTTTTCTAGCAGAGTTGTTACTAACTGGACTAATCTAGCTATTTCACTTAATAATGCACCAAGCATAAATAACTTTAAACACCAGTTAGATATACTTCCACAGTTTAAAAATATATTTTATTGCTATGAGTATGATAATGAAATGTGTAGGAAAATCACATGCTCATTTTGCTCCTATACTACTAGTAGTGGTACAGTGAAAGTAAACAACTGAACAAAAACAGAATACACAACCATTCACATAGTGTTGGTGAAATTCAGGGTCCATTCACCAACCGACGACTAAAGGGAGAGGCATGCCATTTTGTATGAACAACATTGTCAGATGTAAATATGTAAATAAATAAATAAACAATAGTAGTTTATGGTTACTGACCACAATGTCCATATAGTGTTTGTAAGAAACTGTGTTAAGCTAACACTGCCACATTTGTCAGTCATTAATTTGACAGTCATTGAGTACTTATGGATTTTTTTCTTTTTTAGAATGTTCTGGAAATTCTGAGGTTTACAATTCGCCTGGAAAGCAATCAGAAAGTAAGTATATTTAAAATTTGAATCCAGAAAGTTCTTTATTAGTTAATATTTCTGACTTTTACATTTATTTATATTATTATGATAGTGTTACTTTGTACATAAGTGTCCATACTTGCATGAACTTGAAACTGATTAAGGTCACTGACCACAATCTCAGCATAGTGTTGGCAACTGCATTAAGCTAACACTGCCACATAGTGACAGTTAACTACTGTACAAAAACAGCATACATATGCCGAGATCTAAATGTTGGTGAATGTACCGGATGTGATCTTTAGCTGACTTAACGATGGAAAATTATGCATTTAACAGATATCTAAAAATAAAATACGAAATTGAAAAATATAATTCAGCTTGAAGGTTAGAAATTAACAAATTACGGAAGCCTGGGTACAAAGGATAGTGTTTGTGGTTGACACTATGTTATATTTATTTTTATTTTCTCCAAAATTATCTACTAACTTCGCCATAATGTATCGGACATTTAATAAAGTTGATTTTCGGTGTTTTTTTGCCTTTCCCTTCCCCCCCCCCTCTCTTTCTCTCTCTCTCTCTCTCTCTCTCTCTCTCTCTCTCTCTCTCTCTCTCTCTTTATTAACAAAGAGACCGTGCAGTTTATTAAGGTGGCTGTAATGAACTCGTACTGTCAGTTAAAAACAGGGGTTGTTAGACCGTATCAAGCATGTATTGATTGCACAGTACAGGACGGGAATACACCACCGACCACAATTTTTTTTGTTTAGAATTCTGCTTGCTTATGACAGTAAAGCATTTAATTTTATATCCGTAACATTGTCACATTGTTGCAGTAAATAAAAAGTTTCACCTGACTGCTAAATACTTGGAAAATGTTATATTGATATTCACATCTAAACTAGTAAATATAATTAATTATCCGACAGTTTCATTGGCTGCACCTAGAAAGTAGAAAACCTGTTGATTGTGCTTCGAAATATCTCCACATTATATCTTAAAAACTCTTGAAGCTATGGATTTATCCCTAGTGGACACCCTCTTTCACCCCCACACATCCTCCCTATTTTCTTCCTCCCACCCCACACAATTTACTAATTACGGTTGGTTGTAAAATATTACCACAGTTGGGCTTTGTATAGTAAACAAGTACAGGGGCGTCGCACGGTCCAAAATATTGGGGGGGGGGGGGGGCAACCCTGTCGACGGGGAGGTGGGGGAGGAGGGGCTGACAAGCGGGACGCACCCTGTAATATATCCTCGTACCTTCATCCAACTGAAAGACTGAGAGTAAAAACATTTAATTATTTATGTTCTTCTTTACTGAAAATATAAGATTCATTTCCAGAAACTACAAATACATGATTAGCGATATGTGATAATGATTAAAACCAGGAAACACGAACATTAATTACCTGCCGCAAGATCATCTAGGTTGAAATTGTGTCTTCTCTATAAATCACAACTCGTTTTGCATATTGCATACATATAATGACCAAACACTTCCACTACCAGTTTCAGAAAATCAGTCAATTGATCAATTTGTTTTACTAGGGCGTATATTACTCGCAGTTTCTCTAAAGCAAAATACTGTCTGTCTGAGTGCCTTTTGTCTTTGTGATCACAGATGATCTTACTAGTAGTCCATGAACAAAATCTCAGCTAGTTCAGTCCACAAAAATCGGAGATCTATTCGCGGACACATAAACAAACAAAACAAACAAACAAACCAAGTGAAACCTATAATGGGGGGTGGGGTGTGGGGGTGGTGGTGTAATAATCAAAGCAGTCAAGCCCACGTTATCTGTCCCCAGAAAAGCGAACGGGTCCTTTTTTTCCCCTTTTGCGATCAAAGCACGTGCACGTGTAGGCCTATCAACAAACTAAATCTAAATTAAAAAATATCGCGCACCTCAACTATTTATTGACACTTGCACATTCACCCTTGCCTTACTCATTTTACAGACTAAAGTAAATAATTGATATCAACAAACCTGGAAAACAGACGATTCCATTGTTTTGTTAATTTTGCTCTTTGCGTGATGAAATGACACTTCTTTCAAACAGCGAAAGCCAGCTCTGCTGCGTTAGCGCCACGAAATATTTTGTTGTGAAACACAGGCACATGCTAATAGATTATTGTAATATTATTTCGTACGTTAGCCCTTTACACTACGGTTTAAAAATATGGTGATTTTTTTAATTATTGATTCTTCCTGCCTTCCTCTATCGATTGAAATCTTCTTCTTCTTCTTTTCTTCTTTCTCTCTCTCTTTCTTTTTTTTTTTTTTGGCCAAATTATTGGGGGGGCAGGTGCCCCCCCCTTCCCCCCCCTCCCCTCCGTGTGCGACGCCCCTGAAGTAACATTTGGGTTTTTCTGCAGAGCATCCAGCCAGGCGTCCATGGAGTAAAGAGGAAGTAGCAGCTTGTTATCGACAGTTGGGTCGCTACATTCACCTCCACACCTTACCTGGTAAAGCTGTTATAGAAGACTGCCTTCAAAAAGAACCTGTTCTCAGGCACATAACTTGGAAAAACATCAAAGATTTTGTAAGAAATCGGGCCACAGCAACAGCTAACGCAGCTAGATAAAAACACTGTGTACAAACTCTGTGTATGAGGGACTCGATTCTTTTCAGTCACACCTGCACTGCTTCAGAAACTTCTAGATGCCAAACTCTGGACTTTTGAGACTGATGGTCCACTACTGCACCATTGCAGCTCTCCAAAAATAGTGTGATGTTGTGATTCCTCATGTTTTAAGTACACTAAACCTTTTCACTGGTAAAGACTTCATGCACTAAATGGCTGCGTGTATGCACTGTGTAGACAACCTTTGATGACAGCGTGGTTTTGTGGAACAATTTGTAATGTAATGTAGAACGTCGTTTGAAACCAATTACTGAACATTCTGTGATCAAGGCAATTGCCTGTATATGAATGGCACCAAAAATGACCCATGTAGCATCAAGTGGTATGTGTGAAAGATCCCTACTATTTTTTTAGGTTTGTGAAACTGAGAACTATATTTTGAACTGCAGAACTGTGCCGGTAGAAACGGTCAAGCAGCCTAAATTGTGTTTGCAAGTTGAAATGTTCGAGCAAACACTTTCACTTTCCTTCGACTTGTTTGTCGACCTTGGCAAGAAAGGAAAATTCAGAAACTTTATTGGCTTTGGAGTGAAGAGAGGTGAGAGAGAATACCATGGACATGTACATTCCTCATTTATGTGGTGTTCAATCACACTGTGTAGCAGAGTTAGTAGGCCTGCGTCTCCACCACCTCTACCTGCCAACTGTAGATATTTCTACAGTCCTGATTCAGACTCATTATTTTTACCTTAGCTATTGAGAAGTATAAAGAATGTTAGAATATAACTAGTGGCAAGGAAAAAACAGTTTGTACATGGAAAAGTATTCGTTTTTATTTACTTTTATCATGACCAGCCGGGGAGGTTGTGGAGACATAAGCCCACTAGCTCTGCTATGCATATAACTGGGTGATTGCTGGAGACATAGGCCCACTAGCTCTGATGCATGTAACTGGGTGATTGGTGGAGACATAGGCCCACAAGCTCTGATGCATGTAACTGGGTGATTGGTGGAGACATAGGCCTACTAGCTCTCATATGCATGTAACTGGGTGATTGGTGTGCTTGCACGTAAGTGATGTGTGTGCTTGTGCGCATGCATTTTTTTCTTGTTATTTTTTTAATAAATATTATAATGTGAATATTTTTTATAATTGATTCAAATAGGATTTTTGGATAGTAAGCAATACCAATACCATGTAACGTGGACAAAAATGTTGGTCATTAGACAGAGACACTTGGATCCCAGCAAAGGTACAGAAAAATCAGTTGCACAACATTATTGATAATGATAGTTTTTCTGTACCTTTGCTGGGATTCAAGTGTCTCTGTCTAATGACCAACATTTTTGTCCACATTACATGGTATTGGTAGGGGTTGTCCGGTCCTGATTTGGCTCGGAAGAGTCCGCTGGACCTAAAACAATAATCATGTAATGTAATGTAATGTAATGTAATGTAATGTAATGTAATGCTCTGTTCTATCAATCTGCTATACTATCGTCTTCTTCGCTAGATCAGTCTCCTACCTTTTTTCTTGAAAACTCTTCCGGGACAAGACTCCTTGTTTGGGGTGCCGGGGGTTTCAGTATAAATAGTATCCCCACTTTCTGGAAATTTAGTGCTTTAAATTCCCACTGTCGCTGTCTTCCTCATTTACTCTTTCCCTTTCCTGCTCTGTCCTATCACTCTGCTATACTATCTTCTTCTTCGCTAGATCAATGACCTACCTTTTTTCTTGAAAACTCTTCCTGGACAAGACTCCTTGTTTGTGTATGAGGTCTGTTGGATCAGCTTGGGAGTGTTGGACGCTTTCTGCCGGGTGGTCACTAGAGCTTCCTATGATGTTAGTATTTAGCAATATAGGCATTTTATATGTATATGTTTTGTTGATAATTTATAATGATGTTTGTATTCTATTTTGTTTTTGTAACCGGGGGTTCGAGTAGTTGGGGTAAAGCCTCAGCCGTCCCCTCCGTGGGATGTCTTTATTGTAAAGTGACTGGCCGGTGGAGGGCATTCAATTTTCCCATTAGGGTTGTTTCAGCAGATCTTTTATGCGGATCGGGGGTTGTCCGGTCCTGATTTGGCTCGGAGGAGTCCGCTGGACCTAAAGCAACAATCAATCAATCAATCAATTGTGTATGAGGTCTGTTGGATCAGCTTGGTAATATTGGACGCTTTCTGCCAGGTGGTCACTAGGGCTTCCTATGATGTTATTATTTAGCAATGTAGGCATGTTATATGTATGTTTTTTGTTGATAATTTATAATGATGTTTGTATTCTATTTTGTTTTTGTAAACGGGGGTTCGATAAGTTGGGGTGAAGCCTCAGCCGTCCCCTGCGTGGGATGTCTTTATTGTAAAGTGACTGGCTGGTGGGGGGGCATTCAGTTTTCCCACTAAGGTTGTTTCAACAGATCTTTTTTTATGCGGATTGGGGGTTGTCCGGTCCTGATTTGGCTCAGAAGAGTCCGCTGGACCTAAAGCAACAATTATGTAATGTAATGTAAACGTTCAGTGTTCTTTCCTTCTGTAATTCTACAGTATTTCCGTCTCGTTGTACAGGACAGTATGTGACTGAAAGCATGAATCGTTGAGGACACAAATTGTGCTGGTACTGCTTTCTCTAGTCCGTGAATAAATTGTTGCTAAAAAATTCTGACAATCTAACTTGTTGAAATTGAATAGTGTGCTGAGTCATGTTTAGAGGGAGCAGTAACCAAACAAATGGAAATGGCGAAATGGACTATGCATGATCTTTATTGATGAGGTGTAATCAATATTTTGATGCGTCCACTGTCAGTTTTCATGAGATGTAAGAATCGTTAAAGATCAAAATTAAATGTATGCTTGTCTTAGGGTGAGTGCCAAATATGATTGGTAATAGAGATTTCGTGTGAGCTGGATGGGTCAAGGGCACATGTACAATGCCATGAACATAATTAAGACAGTTGGGTGCGCGTGAAAAAAATCGATTATATTTTGAAGTGTTTAGTTTAGGTAAGCATGCAGTGGGCAATTGGAAAGGATAACATTTCTTTTAGTATTTCAGATGAGAGTATAAACTGAGATCAAGTTTGCATGCATGCATTCCATTGCACGGACTTTAAAGATCTTGACGCTCATGTTCTAGCTGGGCGAGTGCCAGCTACCTAAATACACTTTGCACTCAACTAGGTCCAATACCTCATCGCCCAGGATTGTGCTCAGTCGTTTGAGAGTCAGACTATATGTCCAGAGGTTGCAGGTTGAGCATCAGACTATGCGCCCAGAGGTTGCAGGTTGGCGCCTTGGGCCGCTTTGGCTAGATCCTGTATCGGCCAGCACTTTGAGCAGCTCTGTCCTATTGTCTGCAAATATGCATCCCGAACAGTGCCCTAAATACTTATAGTGAAATGGTTCAGTGTTTGAATGATCTTTCTATTTTATTTTAGAGCATCCTTTAGCAATCATAGTAGATACCGTGCACAGCTCTGTGTGACTGCAGCACTTTGAAATAATGGTTTGTATGTTGCCCTGTTTACTAAGTAGTCTGCTACAGGTTTTCAGGAAATTGATAAGACATTGATGTACTTGTAATCATTCATTCAATTAAACCACCATTCGTTATTGACACAGCCCAAGCACCCATATTAATTTTATGTTACACGAAGTTATGCAAATTAATAGCCGAATCTCTTATGTCGATGTTCGTGCTTGGGCAGTGTAAATAAAAATATCGAAGCTCGAATATCAAATATCAAGGGATGAACTTGTGCGACTTTTAGGTACGAGGCTTTTCAGGTCACTGTTGGTTTTCTCTGGGTACTCTGGTTTCCTCGCTCCCTTCAATAAAAATATTGGATGCAGTCAATCTAAACATTTCAAAATTAAAATTAGATTCCCTTTCCATCTTCTAATAGTGACTTTGCATGTCTGAGTGATGAATGTGCGTTCAGTGCGTATGTAAAGATGTCTGCAAAATGTGCAATTTATTGATTTTTATGTTTTTTAATTAGTGTTGTTGTAGGTTTTTTCCCCACTTTTTTGTTTTTGTTTTTTGTTGTTAAATATGTGCTTTTTTAAATATAAAAAAACACATTTTTTTGTTACATTTTCTTGTTAGTTGACTGATTATTTTTTATTTTTGTGTGTGTTGGAAGTAACACCACCGTGGAGTGGCCGGGGGTTTCTGTATGAATAGCATCCTCACTTTCTGAAAATTTAGTGCTGTAGTTTAAATTCCCACTGTAGCAGTCTTTCTTCTTTGTTGTTTTCGTATTCATACTCTGTTCTATAGCTCTACTATCTTCTTCGCTAGACCAGTCATCTACCTTTTTTCTTGAAAACTCTCCCAAAACTCCTCGTTTGTGTATTGGGTCAGCTTGGGGATATTGGACGCTCTCTGCCAAATGGACACTAGGGCTTTCTATGATATTATTTAGCAATGTAGGCATTTTATATGTATGTGTTTTGTTTTAATATTTTATCATATTTTTATTCCAATTTTGTAAACGGGGGGTTCGATAAATTAAGAGTATAGCCTCAGCGTTCAGTTCAGTTCAGTGGGTAGATTACCGTCCCCGGACACAGTAGCGTATAGGGGACTGTCTTTATTGTAATGTGACTGGCCGGTGGAGGGCATTCAATTTTCCCACTAGGGTTGTTTCAGCAGATCTTTTATGCGGATCGGGGGTTGTCCGGTCCTGATTTGGCTCGGAAGAGTCTGCTGGACCTAAAGCAACTATCAATCAATCATTCTGTCCTATCACTCTGCTATACTATCTTCTTCTGCGCTAGATCAATGACCTACCTTTTTTCTTGAAAACTCTTCCTGGACAAGACTCCTTGTTTGTGTATGAGGTCTGTTGGATCAGCTTGGGAGTATTGGACGCTTTCTGTCGGGTGGTCACTGGGGCTTCCTATGATGTTATTATTTAGCACTGTAGGCATTTTATATGTATGTGTTTTGTTGATAATTTATAATGATGTTTGTATTCTATTTTGTTTTTGTAACCGGGGGTTCGAGTAGTTGGGGTAAAGCCTCAGCCGTCCCCTGCGTGGGATGTCTTTATTGTAAAGTGACTGGCCGGTGGAGGGCATTCAGTTTTCTCACTAGGGTTGTTTCAGCAGATCTTTTATGCGGATCGGGGGTTGTCCGGTCCTGATTTGGCTCGGAAGAGTCCGCTGGACCTAAAGCAACAATTAATCAATCAATCAAGCAAGCAAAACCAGTGTGATTTTTTATCTTTGAGATGCCAGCTCACCCATTGCCACTGTCTGCAAACCACACATGTTTATGTCTTGTCCATAGTACTGCACGCTACCAGTTGTTTGAACATTAAAATATGTATTACAGTTTGAATACATTTATACTGAAGCCATTTGACCGATTTGTGTTTTCTTTTTCTCTATCTTTTTCTCATTCTGTTGCTCAGCTCAGTTACGATTACATAAGTTTTTTTAAAGCACATTCTGCATCAAACTTCAAAGCAGTTTTCATAGTGAGTCAAGAAAAGTTTATTCATATTCTCAGCATCATAATACAAATGTCTTTAACATGTTCTACTGCTAGTTAACTAAAATCCACTAAAGATTTACAATAAAGTCTTTTTGAAGATTTCAATTCAATGTATTTGAAATCAGTTTACAAATTATGTGATTTTAGAATGTAACATCTTTATAAGTATGATGGTACACCTGCAGACCGCCTGGTAATAATGCATAAGAGTTTACACAAATTAACTACACAATAATGGTACAGATGAGCTTACCAACAATGACTACATAATGATGGTACATAAGAGTTTACACACCATGACTACTTAATGATGGTACACAATGACCGCATAAAGTTAGTACAAATGAGCATACACAAAATGATCATATAATGATGGTACACATGAGTTTACACACAATGACCACATAATGTTGATACGGATGAGCTTACACACAATGACCACATAATGTTGATACAGATGAGCTTACACACAATGACCACATAATGTTAGTGCCAAAGAGGTCACACACAATGGCTGCACAATGATGGTAAGAAATCACACTTCCATGTTTGTTGCTTTAGAGAAATAATTTATATACCACAGCTCTTAGAATGCAAAAACGAAGCAAATTCCATAATTTGGAATAATTTGGAGTTCATAGAGCTGTTCGGTAGCCAGATATATACCGGCAGCGTAATGATGGAAAATTGTTAAAGACCGCTTAACGGGGTCAACTCCTGTATGTGTGTGTGTGTGTGTGTGTGTGTGTGTAGGGGTGTGTGTTTGTGTTTTCAAATGTAATTTTTAGTAAGATAAGGTTTGGGTGTATTTTCAGGATGGCTGGGATATATCAGGGTTTCATATAGCACTTCCCCATCGTTCAGCGAAAATCGCACCAAGGAGACGCTGCGGAGCACAGGGCGGAAAGCAGCAAACAGGAAAGCCAAGCTGGTCATCTTTGACAAGGATGGAACCCTCATCTGTTTCCACACCATGTGGTCTCCATGGGCCCAGAAGTTCATCTCAAAGTAGGTTTGAAATCTGCAGAATAACTAATAGTAGTAGCAGCAGCACTCCACTCACTATAAAATAGGGATTCTTCCTTTTCACTTTCTTATCCTGAACAAGAACATGTCTAGCCCAGGAAGTTTGTGTGACATTTGCTACTGGCTACTGGTTTTGTCCACAGCGATTGAATGGAGAGCTTTCATCTATGCCATGTTTCCTTTAGAAAATTCAGTTCTTCGGACAGTTGTTTATTTCAAATGCCCAGTTGTTGAAATGAAACATATAGCGTTGCCCACAAGTATGAAGTATTTTACAACATAACTGCTGATGTTAAAGATATGCCAGAGCCGCATAGGATCAGATCTGAAGCAGACATAGCCTAACTACTAAAGAGTTTGAAAGAAAGATTGAAGAGAGAGAGAGAGAGGGAGAAAGAGAGAGAGAGAGAGAGAGAGAGAGAGAGAGAGAGAGAGAGAGAGAGAGAAATAAATGAAGAGGGGGTGGGGGGAGAACAAAGATTTCTTTTAAAAAGGTGTATGTTCCTTTTAAACATTCCAAATTCGTCTTATTAATTTTGAGTGCTTTGAAGTTAAGGATTTTCTATAGCAGAACATTAATAGGCAAAACCATACATTCAATGTAACACTCTCCTACTAATGTGCAAAATAGAATTGCGTCCCAATGCATTATAATTTTTATGTATATCATATGTGATATGAAAAGAAAGTAACGTTTCATGTGTTTTCCAGTATCGTGTCGGCAACGGGCTTGGACATTGGGCAGAAGCTGTCAGACACACTGGGCTACTGTGCCAAGTCCAAACGCGTTTTCCCCGGTCTTCTGGCGGAAGCTACCAACCCTGTCATCCAGGAAGCGCTCGTGAAAGTACTCATGGCGGAGGGCATTGAGAAAGAGAGGGCGACCACAATTATCAGAGAGAGCTGGTTTGAGGGCGACACAGGTGAATGAATGCAATGTTTTGTGTGTGGGTGTTTTTTTCTTTAGTTATAATTTAGCTTAGTATCACTTTGTGTTTAGAGTCGAAAAGAATTGTTGATTTTGGGTATTTTGCATATAATAAGACTGTGGAGTCTTTATCAATGAGTTTAATGAGTTAAAAAAAATAGTGTTTTTTTTTTTTTAAGCTGTGGAATCCTGTTTGCTAAATCACCAAATGTTGTTTTAACAAGCCAAATAGGATGTGTGCTGCATAATTATGTCTTGGACACTTCACAATTGTCTGGCGCATAATCGGAAGTAATAATTTCTTCTTATTATTATTATATTATTATAATTATTATTACAATTGTTATCTGATATCGTTGGATGATGGTAATGGAAATCAAAATGTATTGTTTAATTGGAGAAGGGGGTGCGGGGGGGGGGGGGGGGGGGGTGAGAGGGAAGGGGGATGTGCCTTAAGACTGAGACAGCAATAATAATCTGTTACACTCATTCGATGTTGGTATTTTTCTATCAGTATTTGATTCAGCCCCAATGCTGAAGTACTGATGAGTGTAGCTCAGATTCGTTTATCCACGCAGCCTGCTCACTCAGCAACAAGTCAAAGTCTTCGTATGAAGTTTTCCACTTTTATTCAGCACACATCAACAACTGCATACAATCACCTTTTCACTCTCAACTTTTTACTTTCCAACTCACTATCAACAATCACCCCCAAAACAGTGCGGCACATAATTATATAGCCTCTCTCTTTTCCCGAACAATTTAGAACACGGTAGAAATGACGCACTACCACCAATAAAACTAAAGATCGTCATCACTGACTTACGTCATACATCTCTATACACATTCCCGGAATGTTCTCAAACTTCCACAACTACCGGGAAATTTCTATCGACAGTAAACACGCAGATCTAGAGAATTCTCCAATAATATCGACTAACGAAAATTATCAACGTTATACGAAGCTTCTTCTAACAACAATGCAAACTCAAATCAAAGGTAAATACACTCTATTATTGAATACTTTGCAAAACGAAACGATTAGCTCTATCGTGCACGCTTCAGACCATACTATCCTTCGCGTTTCAACGTAACATAATCATATAGTCAAAATAGCTTTGTGCAGTCACTGTGTGATGCAGCAGTTATGTACAGTAACGGTGTGATGCAGCAGTTATGTACAGTCTTGGTGTGATGCAGCAGTTAGGGTTGTTGTGTGTGCCAGGTAACCCAGAGGCAGTGAAATCAGTGGCCAACCTGAAGACGCTGTTTGAGATTTTGAAGCGCAATGACATCAAGATTGCAGTGTGTACGTCCGACAACCGTCGAGGCACTCTCAACACTTTGCGCAACCTCAAGCTTGACAAGTAAGCAGTAGTTCTATGTGCACGTGATAATTTCTTGTGAATGTGTAGGGATTTTTCAGACAATTAGGTACAGGTATACAAAATTATTTTACAAAGTCTGGAAGGGGCTTGTTGTATTACGGAGAGGGGTCACAGCATAAGACAAGTGCTGACCTATAGAAGTTTTTTTTTTCCGCACCCGACTTGTCAGATGCACTTGTCAGATGCACAAGTTATTGAAAATTATCTGAAAGGCGCTTAATGAAAAGGAGATTACAGTAGTGTAGTAGTGTATAGTGGTGATGGCATCGTAGGCTATCAGCCTTTTGCCCTCTAGATAGCTGTACATCTACGAGCACACTGGCAGGTTTTCAGGCATCAGTTGTGTGATGAATTTTGCCTACAAGAGGGAGGTGGGGTGAGAGAATCTCCACTCCAGTCAGTGGAGAACATTATTGGAGTAATAGTATGCATTCTCAGTGGCAGAACCATGTCCAAATGGCTCGCATTATAGAGTACCTTCTAAAACATCAAACACTAGGAAAAGTATTTAGCGTCACAATGTTTCTGACATGGTCACAGGAGAAAATACGGTGAATCATATACAAATAGTTGAGGGAAATAAACAAACAAAATTAATTATCAGTGTCCTCCATTGTGTTATTTTTCATTCTTTTATTATTATTATTATTATTATCTGTTCATTCACTTTTTACGTCCCTTTACCTTCTGTGTCACTGCCCGTCCATTTTTGTGTGTCTGTAACTGTTACTGTAATCTGTTAACTGTAACTGTAATCTGCTAACTGTAATCTGTTAACTGTTGCTGTATTCTGTTAACTGTTACTGTAATCTGTTAACTGTTACTGTAATCTGTTAACTGTAATCTGTTAGTGTGAAGAAACAGGATTACGTAGCAAGCTGTCGGTGACACACGCATGTTTCAAGCTGTTGCTTCATGTTTTTTTGTTGCACGTCGGGCTTCGCCTTTCGCCAGATTGCAGCATCGGTCACGATAGGTTCAGCTGCTCTCTGAAAAGTATTTTAATATGGTACAGAATCTACGTAGCTAATTTCTCTTAGTGCAGTTGCTCTTTGACTGCAGGTATGTGGACATGGTAGTGTGCGGAGACGATCCCAACACGCAGCCAAAGCCCTCACCTCACAACGCGTGGAAGATCTGTGGCCACCTTGGCGTGGACCCAGAGAGCGCCGTCATGGTCGGGGACACCAAAGTTGACATGGGAATGGGGCATGCAGCCAAGCTGGGCTGGACGGTGGGCGTTCTCAGCGGTGTGGGTGACACAGAAGCCTTACTGCCAGATGCTGAATACATCATCTCTAGTGTGGAGGTAGGAAGACAGACAAAAGGGGTAGTAACGTCAATGAGTGAATTGTTTGTAAATGAGGAAAAGGTTTGTAGATGTTAGGCTGTCTTAGGAGTGAGAGGAAAGAGAAATTAGATCAGTTCAAATTAGATAATGTTGATATAGTAGACGATTTGGAAGTATTGTAAGTCACTCTTCTGAGTCATGAGTGAATACTGTTGCATAGAGATTGATTTCGTTGACCGAATTTATTGAAGGAAATTTCACTCCTCGGCAACTGTAATGTTGAGATATAAATAAGGAAGTCAGTAAAGGTATTACAAATAAAACAAGAAATAGGTGATGAAATGCTTTGGTTCATGTTTATACATACACTAATTTGCTTTGGTTGGTGACACGATCTCATTCCACTAACCTCTTGAACCCGAAAGACCGATATATCGGTCTAGCCCTTAAACAGCTGTGCCCCGAAAGACCGATAAATCGGTCTCGTAACCTTACCGTTAATCTTGCGGTCCGTACACAGCTTACTGTTCTTTCTAGTACTTGCTGTTTGGAATAGGGTTATTGAGGGTTATTGGGAATAAGGTAAAGCAAAATGTCTGCGCTCTAGTGCAGCACAGTGCGTGTTTTTGTGACGGTTTTTTCTCAATTTTGCGTCATGAAACGAAGGTCTACAAATCAAGGAAGCGTCGCTAAGCGACTGTACACAACTCAGGAAGTAATCGATCAATTGTGGGATGATAATGAAGATGAAGAGATGACATTTGAAGTACTTTGGGTTGTCTAACACTTTGGTTATGTTTTCGTTGTTTTACTAAAAGCATGCTAAAAATGCCATTTTTCTCCGGGGAGCCCAGGGGATGGGCATGGGCAGGGGGTGGGGCATCCAGGGTTCAAAGGGCTAATGTCTTTCTTCAAACTAAAACTCATGTAATGTTTACCTTAGTTTGTGGTGCCAATTTTGTGACAGGATCTTCTTCCATTGATTCTGCCGTACAAGGATTGGAAAGAGTGCTATGCCTACACCACTGATGAGCGGATCTTGCTGACGAGGGAGGAAGAAGAGGAGCCGTTGGAGGCGGTCAAACTGCCCAATGTGGAGCTGGTCATCTTTGACCTTCACGGCACCCTCATGTGTCTGCACACCAAGTATGCTGACTGGCTGGCACGGCTCACTGATAGGTAAGGCCGCTAAATTAAAATGGAAGGTTCTGGACTGTATGTATATAAGGCAGACCAATGCGGATTCATTTATTGGCCAAACAACTATTCAGCTCGTTTATACAGCTACCCCAAAACCTGATTTCCATCGAGATCAAGTAATATTTTTGTGTGTGCTGATTTTTTTGTGCTGGCGTTTTCATCTAGAGAAACTGACAGAGAAACAGCATTATTTAGGTTTCGTTTTCACCAAAATTCACTCCTGTAGTAGTTTCCACTGATGAAGTTCTAACAGCACATTTCTACTGCTCTGCCCCAGGCTGGAGAAGCTGACAGGACTGCAGCTCGCCGACCAGATCTACACTGCCTTTGGAGCTGACAAGAGTACTAAGCAGGTGAAGGCAGGTCTGTTGGCCTCCTCAAGTCACATGCGCCTTCGTTCCGAGCTGGTCAAAATCCTCCGGGAAGCTGGGACGTTCTACGAAGAAGCCATCATGACCGTCAACAAGGCCTGGCAGGAAAGCGCGGAAACTCTGAATGAAGCGGTCCCACGGCTGATTGATGACAAGATTGGCAAGGTAAGAGAAGACCGATGGTTTAGTGAAGATCAGTTAAGTTGAAGCATCATGGAATTTAGTATTGGTTTGACTTCTTCTTCGGGATACAATGGATACTCCGCATATGCGAAGAAAAAACTCAACAATGACTTCAAACGACTGTATCCAATCAAAGTGATGTTTTTACAATAAAATAGTAAAGCACATCCGATACCATGGCATGGTTTAAAATAAGCAATTTTCTTAAATAATCAAAAACAGGGTTTGTCTTCATTATACGAAGCACAAATTCTAATGAGAAAAGGGACATCTTGTATGTTTTTTTAAACTCAAGCCCTTTACACATCTCTCTGTTGTCAGGTGATCCGTCGTTTGCGGAAGTCGGGCATCAAGGTGGCGATCAACACGACAGCTTCCCGCACAATGGCCATCAAGGATCTGAAGCGCCTGGGGCTGCTGGAGTATGCCAATATGGTCGTCTGTGGCGACGATGACCCCATGTTTGCACAGGGCAAGACGGCGGAAATCGCTAAGCTGATCTGCGATGAGCTCAGCTGCCCACCAGAGAAGACGGTGGTGGTGGGCGACACCATGGCAGACATCACCATGGGTTTGTCCGCTGGGGTAGGACACACGGTGGGCGTCCTGACGGGTGTGGGGTCTTATGAAGAACTGGTGCAGGCCGACCAGATCCTGCCTGCCGCCAGCGACATCCTAAACATCGTCGATAGGGGCACCACCTGCAGTGACTCCGAAAACGAAGGTAGCAACCGCAACAACAACGGCCCGCTTCGGCAAGCGTAGAGGGACTGTGGTGCAGGGGGCGAGAACTTACTCCACCTTCCCTGCACCCCATTTTGATGCGGGGGTTCCACAACGAAGGTTCTACTCCTCGGAGGGTGCAAGGCCTTGCAGCCGCTCATCATCCTTGCCAAACATCAAGGTGGCGTCTGATGTGCCCAAATATGATTACATCATTGTGGGGGCGGGGTCTGCCGGTTGCGTGCTGGCTCATCGTCTGTCGCAGAATCCAGAAAACAAGGTGTGTAATCAGCGAAATCTGTCTAGACGCTAGATTTGTACAGTTGCAGGTATAGTGCCAGAGTGCTCCGTAGTTATTCCCACTAAAAATTGTCCTAAAAAAAACTGATCTATGAAGCATAGTGTTAAGGTTAGCTCAATGCCTTTAAAATCCAAACATGAACTTAAAGAGTATTTGTGTTTGTATATTTGTTTGTGTGTGTGTCTCTGAATCACAAAAGTGTGTGTGTCTCTGAATCACAAAAAAAGTACTTTTGAGGCGTCGGTGTGAACTATTCAACTTCAAGCAGTGTTCCTCTGCTTTTTTTTCTCTTTCAGACAGTATACATGTATGTATCCAACTGGTGATCTGAAATTTGTTTAACCGAAAACTTTTGATGTACATTTATCGTCCTTTCACCAACAGTGCTGCATGGATGTCATTGCGCTGTTTAGGCTTGCTTACAAAACTCTCATTTTATCATTGCTTTCATGCTTCATAGAACTGTGGGGCACTCCAGTGTAAACTTGTACTGTATACAGAATAAGGTTATGTACTGCGGCGGAGTTAGAGCTAGATTTTAGTGATAAAATAATGTTATGTTTTACTTCAGTACTTGACATGTAATTCCGCATCAGCTTATAATTACAAGCCCCAAAATATAAGTGGAGACCTTTTTTGTTTTTTGTGGGTTTTTTTTCTTTTGAGTGGGCCTTGGTGGCTCTGATGGTGATGGCATGTGCTTGGCTTACCAGCAACTTGGGTTAGAATCCGCACACAGAAAGTTTTTTTAAAACACAGATTTTGATGTTATGTAATGGCTGTTGAGGCAGAGTTTGACTTCCTCCCCATGTTTCCACAGCAGCGTGCTAAAGAACCCAGTCATTCTGTTCAAAGAAGAGATGAGATTGGCTGGCAACAATACATTTTTTTGACAATTTATTGTCCCTTTTTATTAAGAAATTCTGCGCCACCTCCCCTAGGGAAGGCGTTGTCGCAGCCTGTGGCACGCCCAAACCCAACCTACCTAATTTGGTGTGTTTTTGACATTTCGCTGGGGGGAGCAAACCGGAGTACCCAAAGAAAACCCCCGAGACGTTGCCCGAGTCAAAATAAAAAAATAATAATGGGAGAAACATAATGCCCATATGCTGGATCGATGCCACAACTGTCAGGCACCATTGGTTTCTAGCCTGTGGACAAGGCAAGTTAGTCTTGCCTTAGATCCGTCGGCCACAACATACTACATGGGCATACCTAGGTTGATTGGATAAGTCTATGGCATTTGAGCTCAAAAGTCTTATGGCATTTGTGCACATCTTGCAGTAACTTAAGCTGGCATCTTCCAATGGCATTGTTTGATTTTGTCTTAGTCTAGTACCTAGAGGAACCCTTTGGCCTGGCAAGTGCGCAGTGTGATAACAGAACTACTTAAGGTTGTACTGATACAGATTGCAAATAAGATGATACACTTTTTTCAGTAAAACTAAACTTTTCGAACTGTATTCAGACTGCAGTGACTGCATCATTTGTATGTTTGAAATTCCCAATCCCAAACTTAACCATGTAAAGCATTTAAAAGAAATAATTTTATTTCTAGTTACATATTTTGCATGTGATTTTTATATTTGCAAACAGCTTTTGCTGATGTTCCTAATGCATTTATATTTGAAACTTTCGTTCATGTTTGTAGTTCAAAAGGATAATTTTGAGGTTTATTGTTTTAGTACTGTGAAGGGGCGAAGGTAGAGGGAACATGCAAGACATGTGTACTGATGTAGCCTGTGAAAAACTCAGTCCCTTTCTTTCTGGATATGCTTACTGCCATAGGAAAGCAATGTAATATTCAGACAAGACAAAGGTATAGTAGATTAGGTCTGAATAATCTAACCATTATCATCAAGTAAACATGTATACCATATAACAGGAGGAAATACGATTTAACTCTTTCCCTGCCAATCGACGATATATCGTCGATCTGAGCCGCCATGTTTGTGCCAATCGACGATATATCGTCGATTTCAGTATTCCGTTTCGTTCCGGTTTTTTGCGCAGTCCAATCCAAGTTTTATTTTAACCAAAGAGAGATAACTCTTTCTACTTTCGTTCCCGATCGACACGCGCGTGGTTTCTTCAAATTGATTCGTTTTTAGAGTGTTTTTTGTGCATTTTACTAAGCATATGTGATGGGCACAATCGACAGTGTGTCAAACTCTGCTAATAATCAATATAATTTCAAACTGTAAAGTGTATTTTGATCCTAAATAAATTTTCTTTCTGGTGTGTGAAGCTGATTCAGTGATTGGAATTATTCCTCCAGATTTTTTTTTAGCACTGTGGTATGTAGAAATATTATTATTTTATTTTATAATTTCAAAAAGATCAACATGCTTTCAAAACACATATTTCAATAACATAATCAAATTAACATTTGTGTTTTTTTTTTCTTATTCTTTACTCTTTTACCTTTAATTTGATATGAAACATGTCTATTTAACAACTATTATTGAAAGAACAGTAGCTTAAATGCCTAAGGTACTGAACTTTCTTTCCGGTGCCAGAGAAATGTCTGGCACAAACGTGGAAACATGCCTGGCAGGGAAAGAGTTAAAAGCGATCCACTTTGAAGAATTTGTCTATTTTGGGGGAAAATTAGTTTTCCCTGACATTATCCACATTGTTGTAACATGAAAACATGATATAGTGGGCACTTATTGTTCAAACTCATCGCTCAGGTGTGAATTTTTCTGGTGCTAGGACTGCTGATAGAAATGATTGTAATTTTTCCATAGAAAATATGTATAAGCCTTAAAGAGACGGCACAATAAACTATACAGTCTTAACTAACTGATGCAAGAACTGGTGTTAAAAACAGTCTTAATTTGCATTCTTATGTACCCAAATAAATAGATTAATTTATTAAAGCAGGTGTATTACATTGGTGGGAGGAGGTGAATCTGTGGCTCACCCATATATATTTGGGCGACAGGGAATTGAATCTTCACTTCAGCAAACTATTTTGTGCAGGCCGAGGGCACAGTGCCTTGAGCTTTCTGAATTTGTAAGTGCACTATAATAGTATAAGAACAATTTTTTGCTTATTGTTGATGAGGTTGTGCAGAAAGACAGTTCTACTGGCTGTTGCAGGGTCTTGATAATTATCACAATGTCAGGGTGTTTTGCTGGAGACAGGCCTTCAACTATTAAAATTGAATATGGGTTAACTGGTATTTGTTCCAATCTTTTCATTGGGCTATACCATCTAATGATGATTTTACATTTATGGCTTCATTATAAAGTTCAATGAAAATGTTTATTTTTATTTTATAATATTCTAACAGACAAATTAATCAGGAATATTTTCAGTGATATAAAGGAATGTTAATGATATGTCTCGCATTATAGATCTGTTCGCAAATTATATACCTCATCTCTGAAGTTGATTCTTACGAAATACTAGAGACGGAGCTTATAGCTGTGATATTTGTGTTGCAGTGTTTCTTTATTACGGAATGTTAAGTTACTTGTTACTGATGGCGTAGTCAGATTTAATTTTCCTTTGTTGTATAGTCACGAATAGTCACAGAAGGTACCGTTCATTTTTTTCATAAATAAGTACTATGTGACATTTAAAAGTTGATATTAGTTCTTTGTTTTTCAACATTCATTATTTTATATATACACACTTTTCTTTGCTACATTTTTTTAAAACTCTGCAATATTTGTTGTGCCATAGTTGTTTTCATTTTGCCATTTTTTAAAAATGATTGTTTAAAATTACACGCGTGCAGCAATGTCAATTTATGTATTTGTTGCCTACAGACAGTCATTGTGAGAAAAACCATTTTTTGGGTTCAGTGATGGCAATAAATTTAATAATTTTTGGAGTGTTCCGTGTTGAATTTTATACTGCACTGAATGGGATACCATTTCTCTCTGACTTTGTTCTAATGCAGGCATCAATCATCATAACTAATAAAGTAATTGGTTTAGTGGAAATTTGTATTATTATAAAAAGAAATGTGATTATTATTGGTTTTTTTTATATTTTCTTTTTCATGTACTTATCCAATTTAATTTATTTTTAGTAATAGTAGTAGTAGTAGCAGTAATAATAGTAGTAGTAGTAATAATAGTAGTAGTAGTAATAATAGCAGTAGTAGTAGTAATAGCAGTAGTAGTAATAGTCGTAGTAGTGCGAGTACAAACTAGCCCGTGATGGCTTTTTGAATTTCCTTTATTTGTCAGTATTACCTTTTAGGTCTGTTTAGCATGCAATATCGGCCATCATACATCTTTTTGTTCCGTTCTTTTTTTTTTCCATTTATTGAAGCTGTACTTTCATACATCTATTTATTACAATTCTTATCATTTGTTTTGAAGTTGGATACCTTTCTTTTTTTATGCTTCTGATTTATATTTCTGACGTATAAAGTCTTGTTTTATTTTTTAACGCACAGTTTTATTCATTCTGTATTTTAAAGTGTTTTATTTCTAACTGTATTGTGCGTCTGCTTGGTACTAACTGAGAAAAATGGGCTTGCAGGTGCTATTACTGGAGGCTGGGCCGGAAGACAACACCTGGAAGATTCACATGCCAGCAGCCCTTATGTACAACCTGTGTGATGACAAGTACAACTGGTACTACCACACAGAACCAGAGCCCGGCATGAACAATCGCGTCATGTACTGGCCTAGGGGCAGGGTGTGGGGTGGGAGTTCCTCTCTCAATGCCATGGTGTATATCAGAGGCCATGCGTACGACTACGACCGATGGGAGAAAGAAGGAGCCCAAGGCTGGTCCTATGCCGACTGCCTCCCTTACTTTAGAAAGGCCCAGACCCACGAGTTAGGGCCTAACGATTATCGTGGGGGCGAAGGCCCTCTTTACGTGTCGCGCGGCAAATCCAACCACCCGCTGCACAAAGCCTTTATTGAGGCCAGCGTTCAGGCGGGGTATCCCTTCACGGACGACATGAATGGTTATCAGCAGGAAGGCTTTGGTTGGATGGACATGACCATCCATGAAGGCAAGCGCTGGAGTGCCTCAGCAGGCTACCTCCGGCCTGTGCTCTACCGCCAAAACTTGAGCGTCGTCAGCAAAGCCTTGACCACCCAGATTCGCTTTGATGGCAAGAGAGCTGTGGGGTTGGAGTACGTGCGGGGCAAGCAGAAGCAAGAGGTGCGAGCAGAGAAGGAGATCATCTTGAGTGGCGGTTCCATCAACTCCCCGCAGCTCCTGATGTTGAGTGGGGTGGGGAACGCTCGCGACCTGAAACAGCTGGGCATCCCTGTGGTGGCTGACCTGCCTGGAGTAGGGGAGAACCTTCAGGACCACCTGGAGGTGTATGTCCAACAGGCCTGCCTCAAGCCCATCACCCTGTACTCAGCGCAGTGGAGGTTCCCCCACAACATGGTCCGCATTGGCCTGGAGTGGTTCACCAGTCACACGGGAGATGGAGCCACGGCACACTTGGAGAGCGGTGGTTTCATTCGCAGCAGGCCCGGAGTGGAGCACCCCGACATCCAGTACCACTTCCTGCCATCCACCGTCAACGATCACGGGCGCAAGATGGGTCCGTGCCACGCCTACCAGGTTCACGTGGGCACCTTACGTGCCACAAGTCGTGGCCACATCAAGCTGCGCTCACCAGATCCCAACCAGCATCCCAAGATTGTAGCGAACTACCTGTCCACAGAGCAGGACATCCTGGACATGAGAAACTCCATTAAGTTGTCACGGGAGATCTTTGCTCAGAAGGCGTTCGACGAGTTCCGCGGCAAAGAACTGGCCCCAGGGGCCAATATAACGTCGGATAAGGACATTGACGAGTTCAACCGCAAAATGTGTGACAGCGCCTACCACCCCTCCTGCACTTGCAAGATGGGCTCCACCACAGACGACATGGCGGTGGTAGATCCGCAGACCAGAGTGATAGGTTTGGAGGGACTGAGAGTAGTTGACGCTTCCATCATGCCCAGTGTTGTCAGCGGCAACCTGAATGGACCAACCATCATGGTAGCTGAGAAAGCGGCAGACATTATCCTAGGCAACCCTCCCCTCCCCAGATCTAATGCCCCTGTCTGGAAACCCCAAACCCTCACAACCCAGAGGTGACCCCACTGACTGTGTGGCTAGTCAACACTTAATCATATATCTGATCAGAATATAGTCAAAGCAAGGGAGTTCTGGCTACTCCAAGCATAATTTAATTATTAATATTCATCAGCCCGTACACTTGAATGAAAACTTCCAAGACAATATGTTTAGGAGCCTATTACTGAGTTCTATCAGTGGCCAATATGCAATGAAATCCATATAGTTTGACAAATCTTGAAATTTAAATTTCTCCATTTACAGTTGAAGAGAGTGTACTTTGCTTCTATTGACTGCTAAACAGCTGAAATAATATATAATTGTTGAAGTACTTTAAATACATGCCTACAAATCTGAAAAAATGATTTTTGCTTGCAGCAAACTATGGAATGAATGTAACATTAAAAAAAAAAGTTGTTGTTCTCTTTTGGAACATACATGTATTTATTTTACCGTTTCTATATCATTTAGAAAGCTTTACATATAATTAAACACGTTTATATCAAGCGATTCTCCGGTGAATGAGCTCAAAGCGTCTGTCTCTCACTACATTCGAAAGAAAGGCAAAACAACCAGTTATTATGCTTTCTTGTTGTTAAATATTTGTGTATGTGCGTAAGTGCACATGTATTTGCTTTTTATAATGCGTAACTTTATTATAACCAGAATTAAAGCATTCACATACGGTGTTTTTTTTAAGCCAACATTTGGTTTTTGCACTACTGTCATTTTAATTTATTTTTTGCATTTTACTTCCGTCTGGACCAAATCTGAATTTGAGATTCATGTAATTTGTGACGAATGTATATAGAGTGTAATTGCTTGTTATTCATACTTTGATCTCTTGGGTGAGGGCAAACTGAGTAAAAGATGGGGAATGTTTTGTTCACCCATCCCAGTCTTTTTAATTTTTTATTTTTTGTTGTTTTTATCTTTGCCTGTGATCGCAGTGGTCCCCTGCCCATTGCTTTCCCACGGAACCACTGCGATCGCAGTTTTCAGCGGTGACATTTTTTTTTGCTTCAATGACGTCCATTTTTGTACGAAACTAAAGTTCTAGCTTTCACATTTGTTCTATCACCTGTTTCATAGTGTTCTTCAGCTGTAAAATGACTCAGTAGGGTTTAATTTCGTAATCACTGGCTTTGTGTGATTTTTGCCAACCAAAATGGCATCCTCTACTTCGACAAAAAATAGTATCATTTATACCCCCCATAGAAATCAGATATTTTCCACTTGAAACATTTCAAACTTTGCACTATAGTGTACCGATATATCAACAATAACTGCTAAAATTGTCATGTTCTTTTGTGGAGTATTTTATTTTTAATGAATTTTGTACTACATTACATGATTATTGCTTTAGGTCCAGCGGACTCTTCCGAGCCAAATCAGGACCGGACAACCCCTGATCTGCATAAAAGATCTGCTAAAACAACCCTAGTGGTAAAACTGAAGGCTCTCCACCAGCCAGTCACTTTACAAGCAAAAAGCCGAATCAGGACCACAAAATCAAGACCACAACTTGGCTGAAAGAGAACTCACCCCTGATCCGCATAAAAGGTCTGCCGAAACAACCCTAGTGGTAACACTGAAGGCACTCCACCAGCCGGCCACTTTACAATAAAGGCATCCCACGCAGGGGACGCTGAGGCTATACTCTAATTTATCGAACCCCCGTTTACAAAAACAAAATTGAATACAAACATCATTATAAATTATCAACAAAACACATACAGTAACATATAAAATGCCTACATTGCTAAATACGAACATCATAGGAAGCCCTAGTGACCACCTGGTAGAAAGCGTCCAATATTCCCAAGCTGATCCAACAGACCTCACACACAAATAAGGAGTCTTGTCCCGGAAGAGTTTTCAAGAAAAAAGGTAGGTGACTGGTCTAGTGAAGAAGAAGATAGTATTGCAGATTGATAGAACAGAGCAGGAATGAGAAAGAACAACTGAGAAAGACAGCGACAGTGGGAATTTAAAGCACTAAATTTCCAGAAAGTGGGGATACTATTTATACTAAAAACCCCGGCACCCCAACGGGGGAATTGAATTTTGTACTAAATAGTACAAATGGCCTGTATACATAGAAAATCGCCCCAGAATGGAGTTAAGGAAGATGAACTAAAGGGATCTTACGTAGGTAATTTGTAATTTTTTGCAATATTCCTTGGAGACGCCTAAAGCTGAATTATGTATTCAAGTTTTCAAACCATTGTGTTTCATTAAAACCTTAATTATTGCTGATCTGATACTGGTACTTTGGCAAATAGTTTTTTTCTGTTTGTGGCTAGGGGCATGAAATAAGTAATATATGAAGTTGATTTTAAGTTTTGTTTGGCATTATATTGATAGGTTGACTGTCGTGTTCATAGGCGCTTGTATCTGGACACGTGATCTCTTATGCCTGTGACACGTCTCCCTTTGGTTATCTACAATACTAACCTAAGGGAGACGCATAACAGGCATAGGCGCTCGCGTGTCCAGATACAAGTGCATGTGGTCGTGTTGTTTGCCCAGGCTTAAAACGGTACGAGCATATCCTCAAAGGACATGGGGATTATATTGGCGCGATATCAGTGGACATTCATCATTATCATAATTATAGTATTTATTACGGCTACAGGGACGATTAGGTGAAGGGTCCTGTTTTCCATGCTCAGTGTGCTCAGAGAGAAAGACAAAAAAAAAAAAGATCCAATGTAGTATCTTCATGTAAATATGACTTTACTTCTATTAGTTATTTTTTTTTTTAAATGGAGGGGGTGGGTGGGTTGGGGAAAGAGACAGTGTCCCTGGTGATTGAAAATTTTCACCAACCATTTGCATTTTGTTGAAAAATTATAGAATTTTGAGATGACGTTGTTTCAGCAGATTTTTTATACGAGTCCTCTTTCAGCCAAGTTGTGGTCCTGATTCGGCTCTTTGCAGTCCGGTTGACCTTATAAACAATGAATAACTAACTAACCTAAGGTGGATTTAAATAAAATGGAATAGCTTGGTACTGCATTATGAAATTTGGGAACAGTACAACTGGTGTATGTGTGCGTTTGTGTAGTGATACAAACTATCAAGAGGGCAACGTTTCCTATTTTTAATGAAATGAGAAAGGTACCACTGTCAGTGTGTGGGGAGAGAGAAAGAGAGAGAGAGGAAAGCAAGCGTAGCTCTTTATCATGAATTTTGCCAAACATGGCCCAGTTTTAACTTTGTTTTCCAGAATCATTTTCCCTCTCTTTAGGAGGTGAATAACGTCATGTTTGTGTGTGTGCTCGCGCATGGATGACATTTAATTTTTTAAGAGCCTGTGTACCATGTATGCTTTTAATTCACTTCAATCTTAACTGTATTAGCATATCATTAGTTCTAGTTGTCGTGTTGTCTCCCATAGCCCAGTTTTAATATACTATAGTAATTACAATATGATGATGTTGACGTTTAGTCTCCCATAGCCCAGTTTTAATATACTATAGTAATTACAATATGGTGATGTTGTCGTTTAGTCTCCCATAGCCCAGTTTTAATATACTATAGTAATTACAATATGATGATGTTGACGTTTAGTCTCCCATAGCCCAGTTTTAATATACTATAGTAATTACAATATGATGATGTTGACGTTTAGTCTCCCATAGCCCAGTTTTAATATACTATAGTAATTACAATATGATGATGTTGACGTTTAGTCTCCCATAGCCCAGTTTTAATATACTATAGTAATTACAATATGATGATGTTGACGTTTTGTCTCCCATAGCCCAGTTTTAATATACTATAGTAATTACAATATGATGATGTTGACGTTTTGTCTCCCATAGCCCAGTTTTAATATACTATAGTAATTACAATATGATGATGTTGACGTTTTGTCTCCATAGCCCAGTTTTAATATACTATAGTAATTACAATATGATGATGTTGACGTTTTGTCTCCCATAGCCCAGTTTTAATATACTATAGTAATTACAATATGATGATGTTGACGTTTTGTCTCCCATAGCCCAGTTTTAATATACTATAGTAATTACAATATGATGATGTTGACGTTTTGTCTCCCATAGCCCAGTTTTAATATACTATAGTAATTACAATATGATGATGTTGACGTTTTGCTCACACAACTCCATGCTGAGGGCACAAGAATATTTCAGTTAAAAATTGATTAGAATTGCATCGTTTTTCACTCATGTTTTTACTTTTGAATCAAATTGAAGGAGACACTGACACCATTTTAAAAACATATTTAAGTACTTTATTGAAAAAAACAGTAATTTTAAATAATAAACAATTAACGACAGTGAAACTGTTTATGAAGAAGTGTTTATGTGTGTGTTGTATTTGTGTGGGTCTGTGTGTGGTATGTTGGTTATCATGCATGTTTGTACAGATCTGTTCGGTCCATAAGTGTAGTGTATTGAGAACACGCAAAAACGTTTAAACAACTATGAGAATAAATCTAACTCTAAGGTCAGCTAACATTAAAAAAAGCTAACAAAAGTTTACCAATATGTTCAACAGTGAGAAACAATGAAAACTAACAGTTTGAAACGTAAAAAATGTTGAAAAAAAACTTCTGAAAATCTCTTTTGAACTTGTATCATTCAAATTATTTACATTACGTTACATGATAATCAGAACAAAAATATATGACAAAACAGAACTCTGACATCAATTAGAGTTCCAGCATCAACCAAACCACCGATTGATTCAGCATAGGCAAGTTGAGGTTCGGTTCATTGCAAATTAACAGGATTTCAAGAAAAGTAAAGGTGGTTACTGGAATTGACAATGATGTCCCCTTTTTCTCCCTCAAATAAGCCACCTTTTTTGTATTATGCATTGCTAATGGATGGTTTAGATAGAAGCATCTAAAAATCTATTCTTAGGCGTTGATCTGAAGATCTATGCATGCTTTCTTTCAAATAAATTTGGCTACCGTTTCAAGCAAACCCACGAACATTTATCTAGTTGCCGATGCCATGACGAAAGATAGGGTCATGTTGTCAATGGCATGATGCAGTGTGTCCACCTTCATGCCAAGGTCCGAGGATACCAGATCGTGAATGCTGGCACAGGGCAAGTGGCTCATATTACCACTCTCCTCCCTTTCCACCACTACCTTCACGTTAGCGCTTTCGCTATATTTCGCTGAACCTTTCTTGCTCTTAGCCATGCCGTTCATCCTTGTCTCTTGTTTTACCAGATTCTCTTCTGAGCAACCTCCACTTCCATCTTCTTGCTCCGGCGAGCCTTTTGCTGACATAGCTATTTCTGTTACCAAGGAGGCTTTGACGGTTCCCACCATTTTCCCGTTCGTCTGATCTGCTAGGTTGCGGCTGTTTCTGAGTCCGACTGACAAAACTCTCCTCTGTTTGTTCTGAAGGAACTTCTCTGGGCCAAACATTATCTTGCTGCTCTTCAGCGTTTGTTTCTTCATTATTTTCTTTCCTGACATTGTCGGACTGCTTTGAACACTGCGAGCTGGTCATCTCGGCTGGTTCTTCTAGCAACCTAGAAGCCATCAAAGAGTTGGGCACTTGGGGTTTACCCTTTCGCTCAGATATCTCAGCAGCTGGTTTAGTATACCATGAACCTGACACCAGAGTTTTGGTATCAGAACTTGAACCAATAAACTTGCAGCCTGGTGTTAGGGTTATTGTCATAGAAATGTCGGCATGGCAATTTGTATGGCCGTCTGTGTACTCTCCTTCAGCTCTGTCAGCTTCTGAACTTGCAAGGGAAGGAGAGAAGGTGATGTCTGACCTGGCACCGTCTTCTGTAACAACGGGGTTGCTTGTCACAACAGTTTCCTCCGCAACAACATCCAGAGGCAGCTGGTCTACTGCTCCACCACAAGACTGGTCTGCTAACTTGACCTCTGTCATGGATTCTGGACTCCTGCCTGAAGGGCTCATCCACTGGTTATCTTGCCTGTAGAGGAAATAGTCATAGCCATTGTTGATAGGATGCTCGAACCCAGAGCCTATGGTGTACATTTCTCTCTCTTTCCACTGCTGACCACGCAAAGGCGGATCTTCAAAGTTGCCTGAGGGTTTCGGCTCTCTCACTGCCCCAGAAAAACCCCGGTAAATGCGATAGTCTGCCTCTGGTTGGAAATGTCGATCTCTTTCCACCATGTACGGCATGGGATGGTGACCGTAGAAAGGATTTCTCATCTGAAATTCCTCCCTTGACGGCATGCAGCCAGGCTTGAGGGGGCGATAAAGTTGTTGGTAAGGCACACCAAGAAAACCATCATCAGGTCTTCGATAGCACACCATTGGATCCACACCAGATATCATACGGCCATCATCCACCTCTCGCGCACCATACATGTCCACCATGGCCTCTCGCTGGCTTGTCGGGTTCAGGGCAGGGTCCCATGAGCCAGGATGCAGCTGGAGGTCATGTGGGACCATGTGCTGTTCCGGTGATCGCGTCATGTACACGGGTCGCATCTCGGGCTCAAAAGGCATGCCTGGGTATGCCGTGGCGGCACTTCTGCCTGGTGGCTTGACATGAGCCGTAATGTAGTCCTCGTATAACTGGGTATTCAGTTTGGGCATCTGGCTCCACGGGGCCTGTTCTGATATGGCTTCACTATAGCTGTTTGGGTCGTAGATGGGCTGTCGGTAGTAAGGCCGGTAGGGCATCAAGTAGCTTCTGCGGCTTTGGTAGCCACCATAAGAATCCGCCGCCTGAAAATACACATTTCCACCATCAATATTTTCCTCCCCCATGCGGTTATATGCAAAGTATAAATGACTTTGTATTTTCCTTTTTAACCAACATATTTTTCATAATTAGTATGCACCCTCACTGAAAAAAGTATGATGCAACTATTTTGATTGAATAATCTAGAGTAGCAAGTCATGTGACTTCCAGAGTCGTAGTTTTCATGGAAATGCTCAGTGTGAAGTGAGTATGTCTAAAGCATGACCACTCGCTGTGCTGTATAGCGTTGTATAATGTTGTTACCTGTGGCAGATAGAGCGGCCTATCTGGATGGGCCAAGTGTCTGGCCATCATGTTGTACTTGACTGTTGAAGACAGTAACTTGTCCCTCTCCGACTCCAGTTTAGCCTTTACCGCACTGGAAGGCCTGTGGAACCATCAAGAAATACTAAATTAGCAAATACTGTATATTGAAAAGCCTGACCAAAGCACTAAAAGCTGCCAAAAACACTGATCGAAAGCTGGACCCAGTGTCATGCACACTGTGGAATTAATATTTCCAACAGGTCGTAGGTTTTGATGCAACATAAGCTATTCATTGTCAAGACTTATAAACAGGGACCGTTTTAAAACGATTTAGGTCGCCTTCATTTTCTAATATTTTCTTCTTTTTAATAAATAAACTAAAAATTTCTTACATCCAAAAAAGCATGCGCACAGCAAAGAAAACTGGATAGAAGAGCAATGCCAGGAAATAGAGAACAGTCTGAACAAGACAACAGCAAGAAGGCCTACCAGACTGTGAAGCGGCTGACAATTGTTAAACAACCCAAGGTCTCCACGATCCAAAACAAGTCTGGCATATGCCTTACAGAAGAACAAGAAGTCTTGGATAGATGGACAGAGTACTGCTCTGACCTTTACAACCACAAACTAAATGGAGACCCATCAGTTCTAGCATGTCCCCAGAACAGAGAAGAGGAAGAAACCCTCCCAATTCTCCAAGAAGAAGTTGAGGCAGCAGTGCAATAACTGAAGAAGGGGAAGTCAGCAGGAGTGAACAAAATTCCCGCTACATTGCTGCAAGCCAGAAGGGAAGCGATGATTGACGCCCTCACCATTATCTGTAAGAAGATCTGGCAGAGTGGGGAGTGGCCTATACCATGGACCCAGTCGCTTGTCATCACTCTTCCCAAAAAGGGTAACCTTCAGGAGTATGAAAATTTCTGCACCATCAGCCTCATCAGCCATCCCAGCAAGGTCCTCCTGAAAATAATACTCAATAGGTTGAAACCCCAAGCTGAACAAATCATAGCTGAAGAACAAGCAGGATTCAAGGCAGGGCGAAGTTCCACTGAACAGATTTTTAACCTCAGAGTAATCTGCTAGAAGTACCTACTGCCCCAACAACATCTATATCATGTGTTTGTAGACTTCAAAAAAGTGTTTGACCGAGTCTGGCATGCAGCTCTGTGGGCAACCATGAGAGTGTACATCAGCCCTAAAATTATTAAGTCATCAAAAGCCTGTATAACAAGGCTACCAGTGCAGTCATCCACAACAGCGCCATCTGGAACTGGTTCAGAACAACAATCTGTGTGCGTCAAGGATGCCTACCCTCTCCAATACTCTTTAACATCTTCCTAGAGTATATCATGTCAAATGCCCTTGCAGATCACGAAAGCACAGTCAGCATAAGAGGTAGAGCAATCTCAAACCTCCGTTTTGCGGATGACATTGATGGATTGGCTGGAGAGGAACAAGAATTTGAACAGCTTGTACAGAGGCTTGACACCACCTCCAGAGCCTATGGAATGGGAATAAGTGCAGAGAAGACCAAAATGATGACCAACAACATTAAAGGCATCAACATGGACATCAAAGTCCAAGGCAGGCCAATCCTTCAACAGAGTGCATAGCTTCAAATATTTTGGACCCATTGTATTAGACAATGGGTCCTGACAGGAAGTAATGATCATCTGTGGTGTCCCAACGACCTTTGAGTTACAGGATAGGATATAATAGTGTAGGATAGGATTTCTTACTTGATGTTCTCAGACTGTTGTCCATACGTATCGCTGGAACTGGAGGTCTCTTGGTTGTCTGAAAAAGAAAAAGAGTAAAATAGTCAGTATCAACCAGCAGCCCCTTGATCTAGTGCTTTTGCTCTGAAAGTAAAGAGACTTAGGTTTAATTCAGTTTTTTTTTTCTTTTCTTTTTAATGCACATTTTGAAGATTTTCAATAGTTGTAATATGTCACAAAGAACGCCAAAATTCATGTGGTAACGTCCTCTGCAAGGCCATTATCGGGGAAGAGCAACCAGTCAGCAACTGTCTGAGGGTAACGTTTTTCTTAATCGTAGAAAGAACATGCCGTCCCATTTTGATGACCTTCTTCGAAATTGATTCACGGATATGGCCTGATCATGTGATGGCTTAGCCCGGTCATGTGGCGGCTTAGCCGCAGAAATAAGGAATTACAAAGCTTAACGTCCTATTGCGTTAGCGTTAAGGACGAATCATTACATCGCCACCTTGACAACAATGATCATCATCATCATATCAAAAGTAAGAAAACATGCGCACCCCTTATATGGTGGAATTCTTACCTTCCATGCCAGAATGTAGAACAGAACCTCCAGCTGCTGGTTCTTTCTTGGTCTTTTTCTGAGTACTATCGAACCCTTCCTGCAATAGAGAACCCTTACAGGTGAAGAGGTGTAGGAATATGAAACTGCACTGCATACAGTGGCAATCTGTTAATTCCAAGTTTCCATTATCCAAACTGATGGAATAATTCAATGGATCGTTGGTCCCGAATCATCTTATTCTCACGGTAACTACAATGTTATTCTTCTTCCGTATATGCCCACAATCAATTTTGATTATTATGGCACTTTTTACCAAGGTGCATGCTGGGTGTTTTCTTGTTACCGGCACTCACCCGTCTAGGACATGAGCGTCAGGATCTTTAAAGTCCGTTATGATGGAATGTATGCGACACAGACTAGACCTCGGTTTATACTCTCATCCGAAGGAGTAGGAAAACAGGAGTAAAGTGTCTTTCCCAGGGACACAACACAATGGCCCGGCCAGGGCTCGAACCCGGGACCTTCAGATCCACAAGCCGAAGCACTACCATTAGACCACCATGCCTCCCATATTAACCATGCATGTTCGCACTTACTGAATAGGCCTACTTCGTTTCTTGTGCTGTCTGCTAAACAGTTTTCAGTTTCTATGCATTAGGGTTGCTGTTGTTTTTGTTGGAGAGTATGGAGGGAAGGAGAGAGAGAGAGGGGGGGGGGGGGGTGGTAAAAAGTTGTTGCCTTTCTTATCTTCTCCTTTGCTTCCTAACGCCACTAACTTCGACATTAGCACGGGCACTGCGTTTCTTCCGCTTCTTGCGGGTACCGTCTCCGTGCATCTGACTGCGTCTCTCCAGGAAAGCCACGCGCTCCGGGTTGCCTTTGGTGAAGTTGGGGTTGTGGTACTCGCTCAACATGGCCGCATCCTCCTTCGTCTCCTCATGCATGATCGGCGTGGGGATCTAAACAGAGGAGACACCCACACTAAACAGGTTATCAGAGACTGTGGAGCCGGCCTACGCTTCATTCGATAAAATCTCTCAAACTGAGTGGGTATATGGGGAGACATCCATCACACCTGAAGTCTAGGTTTCGGAGTATAATTATTAGTTTGGGCATTGCCCGATCGTGCGTTAAGTCGGCTACATCTCCTGCTACTTCTTCTAATAGTCCCCTATACGCATCTGTGTCCGGGGACGTTAAGCATCACTCTACAGACTATCCTGTCCTATCCTGTCCCGTAACCCGGAGGTCGTAGGGGCACCACAGATGATCGTTTAACCAGCATACTCCATCTTTCTCTGTCCTCAGCAGCCCTGATGGCTTCGCTCAGTGTCAAACCAGTCCATTCTCGAATGTTGTCCTCCCACCTCTTTTTCAGTCTCCCTCTTCTTCTACCTTCTTGCACTGTTCCTTGCAGAATAGTCTTTGCAAGGCCTGATGATCTGGTGACGTGGCCATACCATCAGAGTTTCCGTTTCTTCACCATTGTGAGCAGGTCATCGTGTTGTCCAATGGCTTGTGTGATGGTCTGTCGGACTTCATCGTTGGTGATGTGTTTGGTATTGGAAATGCCCAGAAGTCTTCTGTAGCACCTCATCTCCATGCTTTGTATTCTTCGTTGGAGATCTGCTGTGAGGGTCCATGCTTTGCAAGCATATAGGAAGATGGAGATGACAAGGGAGAGCAGCAGTCTTACTTTGGAATGTAGACTGATGGTCCTGTCTTTCCAAATAATGGGCTTCAACCATGTCAGGGCAGCAGTTGTTTTTGCGATCCTGGAGAGGACTTCCTGTCGGGACCCATTGTCTGATACAATAGCTCCTATATATTTGAAGCTATGCACTGTGTTGAGGGATTGGCCTTGGACTTTGAGGTCCCTGTTGATGCCATTGGTGTTGTTGGTCATCATTTTGGTCTTCTCTGCACTTATTTCCATTCCATAAGCTTTAGAGGTGGTGTCAAGCTCTGTACCAGCTGTTCAAGTTCTTGTTCCTCTCCAGCAAATCCATCAATGTCATCTGCAAAACTAAGATTGGAGATGGCTCTACCCCCTATGCTGACTGTGCCTTCATGATCTGCAAGAGCATCTGACATGATGCGCTCTAGGAAGATGTTGAAGAGTGTTGGAGAGAGTAGGCATCCTTGACGCACACTGATTGTTGTTCTGAACCAATTCCTGATGGCGCTGTTGTGGAGGACTGCACTGGTAGCCTTGTCATACAGGCTTTTGGTGACTTCAATAATTTTAGGGCTGATGTTGTACACTTTCATTGTTGCCCATAGAGCTGCATGCCAGACTCGGTCAAACGCCTTCTTGAAGTCTATGAACACATGATATAGATGTTGTTGGTGCTGTAGATATTTCTCACAGATTATTCTGATGTTGAAAATCTGTTCAGTGGTACTTCCCCCTGCTCTGAATCCTGCTTGTTCTTCAGCTATGATTTGTTCAGCTTGGGGTTTCAACCTGTTGAGTATTATTTTCAGGAGGACCTTGCTGGGATGGCTGATGAGGCTGATGGTGCAGAAATTTTCACACTCCTGAAGGTTACCTTTTTTGGGAAGAGTGATGACAAGCGACTGGGTCCATGGTATAGGCCACTCCCCACTCTGCCAGATCTTGTTACAGATAATGGTGAGGGAATCAATCATCGCTTCTCCTCCTGCTTGAAGCAGTTCCGCGGGTATGTTGTCCACTCCCGCTGACTTCCCTTTCTTTAGCGATTGCACTGCTGCCTCAACTTCTTCCCGGAGAATTGGGAGGATTTCTTCTTCTTCTCTGTTCTTGGGACATGATAGAACTGATGGGTCTCCATTTGGTGTATGGTTGTAAAGGTCAGAGCAGTACTCTGTCCATCTGTTCAAGACTTCTTGTTCTTCTATAAGGCATATATGCCAGACTTGCTTTGGATCGTGGAGACTTTGGGCTGTTTAACACTTGTCAGCCGCTTTACAGTCTGGTAGGCCTTCTTGCTTTTGTTCTTGTTCAGACTGTTCTCTATTTCCTGGCATTGATCTTCTATTCAGTTCTCCTTTGCTGTGCGCTTGCCTTTTCGGATGTCATTGTTGATTTTTCGATAGACATCAGCTTCCTGTGAGGTGTTCTTTTTCTTTTTTATCTCTCTTCGTTTATCACACAGATCCAAAACTTCAGGTGTGATCCACGGCTTCTTCTTTGGTCGGTGCTTGCCAAGGATCTCAGTAGCGGCATCTGTCACAGCTGAGTTGAAGGTGGTGGTCATGGTGTTGACATCTACTTCACCAGCCCCCAAAATGAGCAGTGGTGCAAATTTCCCTCCATTTGTGGCCTGAAATAGTTCTGCCACCTCCGGGTCTTGCAGTTTGTCCAGGTCGAACTTCAGTCTAGTGCACTTTGCTGTATTTACTCTCTTCAAGTGGAGCCGGAAAGACATCATCACGAGATCGTGGTCACTTCCGATGTCTGCTCCAGGAAAGGTGCGTGTCCTGCCAATGTTGATGTTTGATCTGAAGCCTTTCTTGACCATGATGTAGTCTATTTGGTTGTGATGCTCCCCGCCGGGACTGTGCCATGTCCTACGTTTGGAGTTTTTGTGGAGACCAAGCGTGTTTGCCAGTACCAGATTGTTGTATCTGGCAAACTCCAAGAGTCTTAAACCCCTGTCATTTGTCTCGTTGTTGCAGTGGGGTCCACATGTGTCTCCCCAGTTGTGGTGCGCATCTTGGCCAACCTTGGCATTCCAGTCGCCTTGCACTATGTCCTTCTTCGGCACTTGGTCAAGGACCGCCTGTAGATTTTCATTAAAATCCTCCACTTCGCTGTCTACAGCAAATTAGTCCAATCCAACAGGCTTTTTGAAAGTAAGTAAATCCTATAAAAATGATTTATATTCTAATTTACTCTTTAAAGTTGTGTTTACAACTGAAGAAAAGTCCCACGGAATCGAAGGGGTATGAATATGTTTATTTTAACTTTTTAAAGCGAACTATTTTTTGATGCGAATGCACTGGGGAACCCCCATTTTTACCGCTCAGATTGTTCCGCATGGTGTTAGGAATGTGCGTACTTGACAATTCAATGGCAGTGTTGATAAACAGGCTGGGAAGTCTCGTCTCTCGTAGGCCTCAGTTACATACTATACATACTATACTGTACTACGTACGTATGTAGGAGGGGAAAGAAAAGACTTCAGAGCCTGTGGTTGATAGATGCATATAGTATTGGTCATCTTATGGCTGGGTTCAGGCTTGCAGGAGGCAATAGAGACAGTTTATGCAGCAAATTCTGCAGTTCACATCATTGCTGTAAAGGCTTATTCTAGGGCAATTAGAGCACATTTAGGAAGCAGCATTGAGTGCAATATTTGTAAGCACTGCCTTCAACATTATTATTATTATTATTATTATTATTATTATTATTATTATTATTATTATTATTATTATTATTATTATTATTTAATCGTTCTTATATAGCACTTTTCCAGCTCAAGAGCTGCTCAAGGCGCTGGTCGATATAGGATGTAACTCAAGCAGCCCGAGGCGCCAACTTGCAGCCTTTTGGCGCATCGTAATAACGCTCCAGACAACTGAGCACAATCCTGGGCAGCCAGGGATGGGGGAGAACGACCTAGGTGCATGCTGGGTGTGTTCTTGTCACCGGCACTCACCCGTCTAGGACATGAGCGTCAGGATCTTTAAAGTCCGTTTTGATGGAATGTATGCGACACAGACTAGACCTCGGTTTATACTCTCATCCGAAGGAGTAGGAAACGTGAGTAAAGTGTCTCTCCAAGGACACAACACAATGCCCCGGCCTGGGATCGAACCCGGGACCTTCAGATGCGCAAGCCAAAACTCTACCATAAGGCCACCGTGCCCCCCTGTAATTGCTGTTGCTCCATCCTGACTCTTTGTCCAATGATTACAATCCTAGGAACGAAAACAATGATTGTCAAGAAGAAGAGTCACTTCTACATAATCCTGCATATATTGACATAACAGAGTCTGTTGGCAATGATGACTTGGATGAGGCTGCTGCTCTTTTTGAATCACTGATGCAGGGCAAAACAACAGCAAGAGATGCTACAATACACCAGGACGCATCAAAGCAAAGTTGGAAGATTTCAAACGACAATGTTCAAGTAGAACGAGCAAGCTATGGATTCAATATCAAGAAATGGTACACCTCCTTCGCACAGCAATATAGGCTGAAAGAACTGGAGACTTCAAGCTCCATCTATCTGCTGTTGCCAAAACGTTGCCCTATTTTGCTGCTTCAGGGCACAACCTCTACACCAAGTCGGCCAGGCTGTACATACAGCAAATGATGGAGTTGAACAAAATCCAACCAGAAGTCTATCACGATTTCATGGTAGGCCATCACGTGATGAGGAGAAGCGATCGCTATTGGGCTGGTCTGTCGTGTGTTTGGTGATTGAGCAAACTTTGATGAGGACGCTGAAGTCAAATGGTGGCCTAATTAGAGGACGCGGAATGGGCTAACGACAAAGGTTTGTTTGGCTATGTTGATGGCCCAAGTACCAAAAATGTTACCCATCTATGAAGAAGCAAAGGCATGGTTGGGATACATGTAGCCTTTGATCCTGACATGATCCTCTGTGAGACGAAGGAAATGTTCTTGGCCAACTGCGGAAACAAACAGCAGTTTATTCATCTTTTGGCTGAAGCATTCGAGGCAAACAAATTTGTTACATTCCATGCAAAGGGAGATGCAGACTGTATAATTGTCGCCAAAGCTCTAGTATCTGCAAAAGAATCGGCCACTGTTGTTGTCGGAGAAGACACTGACTTGCTAGTTCTACTTCTGCACCATGGGGAACCAGCAATGCATGATGTGTTCTTTACATCAGGTTCCTACAAGAAGACCAAGTTGTGGGACATAAAGGCAAATCAAAAGCGCCTTGGAGCAACAGTCTGTAATAACACATTTTGCCTATGCATTCTGTGGATGCGACACAACATCTCATCCCTTCAACATCTCAAAATCACTCACAGTCAAGAAGCTTGATTCAGGAGAGCTCATTGATGAGGCTAGAGTATTCAATGATAAGATGTCAAGTCATGATGCTGTTGCAGCGGCTGGTGAGAGGGTATTTGTTCACATGTACAGTGGAAAACGTTCTGATACCTTGACCAAACTGCGGGTTGTCAAATATCAGCAAAAAGTGTCAGCAAGCCATACACAAATCCAAGCTAAAGTGCTCCCCCCAACAGCAGCAGCAGCTGTATTCCATGCCTACAGATCATTCTACCAAGTCTAGGAGTGGGTCTAGACAAAGACCATGGTCTATCACCAGTGGATTGGGGTTGGAAGTTACAGGAGGGCCGGATACTTCCAATAACAACTAATAAGCCAGCTGCTCCCGATGATATTTTGAATGTTATCCGCTGCTGCTGCAAGAAAGACTGCTCCATTGGCAGATGCAGCTGCAGAAAGCACGGACTTACGTGCACCACAGCTTGTTGAGAATGCCGTGGAGTCAGCTGCACAAATTGTGTGGTTCAGCTGGATGATGAGTCTGATTCTGAGAGCGACTAAGGCAGACCACTTTTATATTCTACTGGAAAACTAATCAATGGCATGGTTATTTTTGTTTTTCTTTATTTCGTGTTAACTAATCCTTTTTCTCTTGTGAATTAGATAGAAGTCGAGTTTTGCAATCGAGATCAAGATTTTCTCGATCATCAGAATTTCGCATTTATACCGCTATGTTAATCAAATTTTAATCTCCAGTCAGAACTAAAACTGACACAGAAAAGGTTGAAACAGATTTTCGGACTGTATATGTCAAGAGCTTTCATTTGACATGCAGCATGATATGGTTTTGAATTAAATGTTTATTTCAAGTAATCTCCCTTTGACGTTTTGAAGTGTGAAAAAACATAAGCACCAAAAATCATGTCTCAGACCCCTTTTTTTAACTGGGACTTTTTATAGGTATTTCCTCATTGCTTAAAGAATATTTTTTACTACATAGCATTTTTATAGGAATTAGTTGCTTATTTGGCTATTTATTTCATTACCGGGACTGGACTAAATGTCTACATCACTCTACAGCAAAAGTTGTATTTTAGCAAAAAAAAACCCACAACAAACGGTGACCTTGGGATGACCTTGACCCTTACGTGACCTATCAGGCATGTCTGATCAAATAACCCAATGTTGTTGCATACGAATACTATGGATTAAATAAACAGCCATTCCACTGTGCGACGACATATTTTTTGTATTTTTTGGCAAGCCTAAAATGGCCTTGACCTTCAAGATCAATGCAAAAACGGAACCTGTATGAAAGATCATTCTATCATCTCTAAATACAAGAAGTTTGGACTTTATATCTCTCATAGTTCAGGCTAAAGGTCACTTCAAAGAACCTATACTAATCCATTTTGGACAGCTCGTGACCTTGACTTTGAAGTAAGGTTGACAAAATTTGTATAGTTCCAACAAAATAATATGTGTGTTTACATAGGAAAAAAAAATAGAGTGGATAGGTCGGCTTCTTTTTTTTAATTATTATTTTTTAAACCTTTTCCACATTGGGTACGATTTTTTTTTTTCAAATTTTTTTCCCCAGACGATCCCAAAAAAAGTTTAGGGTTGGGCCAAAAAATTTGAGTCGGTTGGGCTAGTGTAAACAAATTTTTTTATTTATTTATTTTTTTTTTTTTTTTGGGGGGGGGGGGGGGGGGTAGGGGCGCTATAGTATGTGTGTCTCATTGATATCTATCATGCATCATGAGTTCAATATTAATAACCTATAAAAAAAAAATTGCCATTTTGTAAAAAATTTGCCATTTTTTGACTACCATTTTTGGACCCTAGCTTTGACCTTGAAGTGAAATCATTCATTCACTGATCATTTATGAGGTCTCATAAGTACCAAGTCTAGTTGTGATAGCTGAAATAGGTTCTGAGATATAAATCCACTTGCAAGTTTTGCACGTCCAGACGGCGGACTCGGACTGACGGACATTTTTTTAAAAACTAACATTAACTAAAATTTTTGGACTATTTAGGATTCATCTCGCACAGTTAATTTGCAAAACTATTATTTTTTTTTTTTTTGGGGGGGGGGGGGGTGGACGACGGGGAGGGGTGGGGAAGGGGGAGGAGTAAATAGACTCACATTGCGATGCATGCGAGTAAAAACTTAACTGGTACGACTCTATCAAATTGTCATAATAATCCTTTCTGCATGATTACTAAATACTGATTAATTGATCTTTTTATCTGTTTTATGTTATTGGTTTTATTTCTTCTCCAAACTTTGAGATTGCATGTGCATTAATTAACCTTTGGGGCTGGCCTATTTCAACGTTCTAGACTACCATTCTTCCGCGATCTGTGATAAAAACTAAAATAAAATAAAATAAAATATTAATTGTTTTTTGTAGGTAGGCTATCATTCGTTCTTCCGCGATTATCTGTTGTGATTTAGGCCATCGTCTTAAACTTTGATCTTACGTATCTTCTAGCTGGATCTGTGTCGGATAGAGCTGGATCTGTGTCGGATAGCGGTTAGCACTTGGATGGGTGACCGCAAAACGTGAAGCGACAAAATAATAACAACGCCCCTAGTTGACTCAACTGTGACTGAGTAGGCTACCTACTCTCTTAAGAGTGGGGAAGGTAAAGCAGCGAGGGAGAGAGATGGGCATCACCCTCATTACGCTGGCCCAAAATAAGTGTGATCTCCAACATCACGCTCCCCTACGGCCACAAGACTATGGGACTACCTTTACCTTAGGTGGATCTGGATCTGAAAACATGTACGTCTCCGGAATATTTATTGAAATTTTGTAGAACTTTTATTTTTTTTAATCTTATAATTTTTATACTACTTGGTTCAGAAATCTTTGGGCGTGTTCCCTGCACTGACAGTGTTACCTTTTTGATGACGCTGCATGTCTTTACCTTCTTGAAACCATAATGATTTAGTTGTCGGACGAAGCTTTCATACTTTGTTGTCTTGAAAGGTTTCGAGTCACCTGTCAGATACTCCTCTTCGAATTTCTTGCGCAAAATCCGGATGGTTTTGCCGTTCGGACCCCAAGAAATGGACCCTGTCGTACAAGAGTTGATGATGCGCCATAATCGGGCGGGAAAACGAAACATAAAAGAATCGTGACTCATTTTCGGTGGAGATTCCATTTTGTCAAATGGAACAAAGCAGACGGCCGTTGGAACTTCTGGCAATGCAAGAGCGACAGAAATGACGCCAAACGCAGTCGAAACATTACGTCATTTTGTCTGCGCAGCACGTCACTAATTTTTTTTTTCCTCCCCTACGTCAAAGGCGTCGGATAGCGCAGTGATTGGAGCACTCGCTACTGTGTCGCAAGTTAAGCATCGTCCAGTGCGGTAAGCACTTGGATGGGTGACCGCAAAACGTGAAGCGACAAATAACAACGCCCCCAGTTGACTCAACTGTGATTGAGTATTTACTCTCTTGAGGGTGGGGAAGGTAAAGCAGCGAGGGAGTGAGATGGGCATCACCCTCATTACGCTGGCCCAAGATAAGTGTGATCTCCAACATCACGCTCCCCTACGGCCACAAGGCTATGGGACTACCTTTACCTTTACCTGTTACGTCAAAGGCTGGCGCGTCTGCATGCAAAGTTGACTAATGATAATCTATATTAAATTATGTTCCAGCCCCGCCCTGCATCATCACTTATTGCAATATCAACATCATAATCAGCAACAACAACAACACGAAGTGAAGCAGCCAGTAGTTTGTAAAATCAACTTCCAATAATACTCGATTTACAATAACAATTGTAATTTCCCACTTCTTCTTCGATCCAAATCCACGTACCTAATCCAACTCGATCCCTCCCCCCACTCCCCCCACTCCGCCCAACCCCCACCAACTCTCTCTCTCTCTCTCTCTCTCTCTCTCTCTCTCTCTCTCTCTCTCTCTCTCTCTCTCTCTCTCTCTCTCTCTCTCTCTCTCCGGAATTCGTATTTGTTTTATCACAATCTCTCCGGAATTTAAAATACCGGAAAATTTGCTCTATGGGCAACAATGGAACTTTGGAACTTCGTCCTTTTATTAGCAAAATCACATATAATTAAAGCATGAAACAAGGCTCATAGCCCACGGGGCATTTTAGCCAAAAAAAGGGAAAAATGGATGGGGAATTACAGACATTAAAAAAACAATGAACGGCACAAAAAAAGCTGCTCCAAAGGCATCACAAAATATACCTCTGAAATGTCAAACACCCGTTTTAAGTTTTATGTTGGGTCAACATGGAAAGAAAAATGTACAGCATCGCATGGTTCACACAATAAGACAAAAGGGAATGCACAATATATAAATAGTGACATAACTCAAACTCCAATAAAGCGGCTTAAATTTAGCAACCTGCTCTTTGATTCAATATTCATCCAACCAAGAAAATAGAATCCTATCCTATCCTATCCTGTCCCATAACCCGAAGGTTGTAGGGGCACCACAGATGATCGTTTAACCAGCATACTCCATCTTTCTCTGTCCTCAGCAGCCCTCATGGCTTCGCTCAGTGTCAAACCAGTCCATTCTCGAATGTTGTCCTCCCACCTCTTTTTCGGTCTCCCCCTTCTTCTACCTCCTTGCACTGTGCCTTGCAGAATGGTCTTTGCAAGGCCTGATGATCTGGTGACGGGGCCATACCATCGGAGTTTCCGTTTCTTCACCACTGTGAGCAGGTCATCGTGTTGTCCAATGGCTTGTGTGATGGTCTGTCGGACTTCGTCGTTGGTGATGTGTTGGGTATAGGAAATGCACAGAAGTCTTCTGTAGCACCTCATCTCCATGCTTTGTATTCTTCGTTGGAGATCTGCTGTGAGGGTCCATGCTTCGCAAGCAAATAGGAAGATGGAGATGACCAGAGAGCGCAGCAGTCTTACTTTGGAATGTAGACTGATGGTTCTGTCTTTCCAAATGGGCTTCAACCTTGTCAGGGCAGCAGTTGTTTGTGCGATCCTGGAGAGGACTTCCTGTCGAGACCCATTGTCTGACACAATGGCTCCTAAATATTTGAAGCTGTGCACTGTGTTGAGGGATTGGCCTTGTACTTTGATGTCCGTGTTGATGCCATTGGTGTTGTTGGTCATCATTTTGGTCTTCTCTGCACTTATTTCCATTCCATAAGCTCTGGAGGTGGTGTCAAGCCTCTGTACACGCTGTTCAAGTTCTTGTTCCTCTCCAGCCAATCCATCAATATCATCCGCAAAACGAAGATTGGAGATTGCTCTGCCTCCTATGCTGACTGTGCCTTCGTGATCTGCAAGAGCATCTGACATGATGCGCTCTAGGAAGATGTTGAAGAGTGTTGGAGAGAGTAGGCATCCTTGACGCACACCGATTGTTGTTCTGAACCAGTTCCCGATTACGCTGTTATGGAGGACTGCACTGGTAGCCTTGTCATACAGGCTTTTGATGACTTCTATAATTTTAGGGCTGATGTTGTACACTTTCATGGTTGCCCATAGAGCTGCATGCCAGACTCGGTCAAATGCCTTCTTGAAGTCTATGAACACATGATATAGATGTTGTTGGTGCTGTAGGTATTTCTCACAGATTATTCTGAGGTTGAAAATCTGTTCAGTGGTACTTCGCCCTGCCATGAATCCTGCTTGTTCTTCAGCTATGATTTGTTCAGCTTGGGGTTTCAACCTGTTGAGTATTATTTTTAGGAGGACCTTGCTGGGATGGCTGATGAGGCTGATGGTGCGGTAATTTTTACACTCCTGAAGGTTACCTTTTTTGGGAAGAGTGATGACAAGCGACTGGGTCCATGGTGTAGGCCATTCCCCATTCTGCCAGATCTTGTTACAGATAATGGTGAGAGCATCAGTCATCGCTTCTCCTCCTGCTTGTAGCAGTTCCGCTGGTATGTTGTCCACTCCCGCTGACTTCCCTTTCTTCAGCGATTGCACTGCTGCCTCAACTTCTTCCCGGAGAATTGGGAGGATTTCTTCTTCTTCTCTGCTCTCGGGACATGCTAGAACTGATGGGTCTCCATTTGGTGTATGGTTGTAAAGGTCAGAGCAGTACTCTGTCCATCTGTCCAAGACTTCTTGTTCTTCTGTAAGGCATATGCCAGACTTGCTTTGGATAGTGGAGACTTTGGGCTGTTTAACACTTGTCAGCCGCTTCACAGTCTGGTAGGCCTTCTTGCTGTTGTTCTTGTTCAGATTGTTCTCTATTTCCTGGCATTGATCTTCTATCCAGTTCTCCTTTGCTGTGCGCATGCCTTTTCGGATGTCATTGTTGATTTTTCGGTAGACATCAGCTCCCTGTGAGGTGTTCTTTTTCTTTTTTAACTCTCTTCGTTTATCACACAGATCCAAAAGTTCAAATAGAAGAAAATAGAAGTTTGACATAACATTAAAAGAGAACTGTGCGTCACTATTGGAAAAGTGAAAAAATAATCCCTATAAAACGGCTCAAATCAGACAACCTGCGTTTAGATTTAGAGTTCAATGACTGATTTAACTAGGCATTCGGGTGAGTCCTGAAGTATTGAGGTATTAAAGAAAGTCTGTTAACAACCAACACAGAATTTGTACATCTAAACAGATAATGAAATTCATCACCTAGTTCATCCAGATCACACAGAGTACACAATCTATCTTCTCTCTATGGGTATGGGACTACCTTTACCTTTTACCTTTTTGGCCATTTGGCTGAATACATTCTGTATTCTTCTCATTATTATTATTATTATTATTATTATTATTATTATTATTATTATTATTATTATAAATTGTTACTACGTTTCTTAGGTCGTTGTTAACACTAGCATCACAGATTATGCTAGCATCAACAAACAGCGTAGCTGTAACTAGACGAAGCCTTCTTCCAGACACTGTATAAATCGATCATAAAACTTTCCAGTAAGGGACGCTACTCATAATACGAGACCTAGCAGACAATGATACGAGACGTAGCAGACGATCATTCAATATGGCGACACAGAGTGATAAGAAGCTGTGTGAAGGTTTGGAACATCTACGTCTAGCAGATAAATGGTAAGGAGTATGGCATTTTCTACTTAATATGTAACAGAAAATTTATTCTGCTTTTGTATACACTACTAGGAATATAGTGTATTGACAGAAAGCGTCTGAATTAATATTTTATTTGTTGCAAGGCAGTGTAAACAAACTAGTGTAGTAGTGATGACATCGCCTCCACGTAAAATTGTAATGTACTGTAGGCCTACTATTAGTAGTATTACACAGTTTAAAACAAAAATACACAGGAAGTTCATACTGTTTGACTGTCCTATATCGCAAGAAAATTTCTTAGCTGTGCATGGGATTTGTTTTCAAACAAGAATTTATTGGTTTAACTAAATGTAAACTCAATTTTAAAAGATTATTGAACCCCGTCTCTGCCAAATGGAAATTGCACTGCAGTTACAACCTTTTACCAGGCAAATCTGGCTTGCGTTTGTAAAAAATTACAAATATTGTAGTTCGAACAGTATTACTATTAGAAATAGTACATTTATAAAAGTGTGGTAATGTAATATTAGTATTCTACACAAAATTAAGCTACTCAGTATTTGGAAAAATAATATATGATATATATATATATATATATATATAATTTTTTTTTTACTATATTTATTTTTTACATATTTATTTTTTAGTCCAAATGAGATACAGTGAGAAAAAGAGAGGGAGGCAGTCACATTGTCTTTGTTGTATTTTTTATGTGAGCGTTATTGCGTCCCTTTTGTCTACGTCCCTGTTTTGCACATAGATCAGCTTTACAGGCTTGTGGGTGAGGGCAGAGTAAGGGTGGGGAAGCACTGGCGGCCACCCAGCAATGAAAAGGGATGTCATACTTAAAAGCTAATGTTTTGAGCTTTCTAACTGGTGTGTATTTGTGCATTGACCATTTGTCAGTTATTTATGGTCTATGGTTTGTGTTACTGACCTATAGCTTTAAATATACTAAGGAAAAAAACAACAACAACATCACAATGATGATGATGAAATAACAAGTCATTGGCATATTTCATCACACTATTGCATGAGCCACTTGTCTGATCATAAGCAGCCAGTCAAGGGTTTAAAGGTTAAATTCAGGAAACAAAATTAATTCATTTTGCTTCTGCATTATTTCTTTTTGTTCTAATCTTAATTTTATTCTTTTTGCCTCTATCGCTTTCATAAAATGTTTCCATTATTGTCCCCAGTTTGAAGACATCTTTATTCAAATGGAAACCTGACTTGGATGGAGCAGTTGCGGAATATGCCAAAGCAGGTAAGCCGATACAGTCATTATGTATATTTGTAAGTTATTACTTTAGAAGTTATGGCAATGCTTACATCCAGAAGTTTATATCACCCACAACTCACCATGCCACCTCTGTGTCTCTCACCATACAAATCCTCTGGATTCTCTTGATTTATTGTATTTATTTATTACATTTTCTTGAAAGTTAATATATTAATATTGCATTTCATCTTAGCTCTACTTTGTTCCTTATCCCAATGTGTTATCTTTCCCTGCAGGCTGCATCAGATTGGTGACTGATATCCAATCCTGAATCCTATTCCTAATGATTGCTTACAGCAATTGTTATATGTCAATTTGTATTTGTTTTCCAGCAACAGCATTCAAGAATGCCAAGGCATTTGAGCAAGCCAAGGAATGTTACATCAAAACTGCAGAGACTCAAAAAGCAATGAATTCGTATCTTTTTTGTATTTAATGTATGATTAGTTAATTGTTTATAGGGACCAGCGGACTGCTAAGAGCCGAATCAGAACCACTTAATATATGGTGAACTGAATGACTTCCTTTAATAAATAAAATACCATAGAACTGATGTAGGTCTAAAGTTGCAGTTGTGTGCAGTGTTGTTTTGCTGGAAATATTCTGCACATTTTCCCCTGGATTTTATGAAGTATTCAGTAAAATATTATTATTAACATGTGTTATCCTTGACATATTGGCAGTCCATTCCATGCAGCAAAGTAAGTGTAATTTTCATTTTCCTGTTGATTTTCCAATAATAATAATAATAATAATAATAATAATAATAATAATATTATTATTATTATTATTATTATTATTATTATTATTATTATTATTATTATTATTATTATTATAACAATCATAATAACAATAATAATAATAATAATAACAACAATAACAGTAGTAGTAGTAATAATAATAATAATAATAACAACAATAGTAATAATAATAATAATAATAATAATAACAAATTTAATAATAATAATTACATTTGTTTAGCACACTGTTACACTCATTCGATGTTGTTGTTTTTCTATCAGTAGTTGATTCAGTCCCAATGCTGAAGTCCTGATAAAGTGTAACTCAGGTTCGTTTATCCACGCAGCCTGCTCACTCAGCAACAAGGCAAAGTCTTCGTATGTAGTTTTCAAACTTTATTCAGCGTTCATCAACAACTGCATACAATTGCCTTTTCACTCTCCTCTCTTCTCTCACACAGAGCATTGAATATATAGTTTTTCTCTACTCCAGAACACGGTGGAACGATCGAGTATGACGCAATTATAACCAATCATAGATAAATTCATCATCACCGTCTTACGTCATACAATTTCCCTTTCTGTCCAAGAATGTTCTCCAATATCGCGAAACTTCGATCGATAGTAAACAAGCAGATCTAGAGAATTCTCCAATAATATCGACTAACAAAAATTATCAACGTTATACAAAGCTTCTTCTAACAAAAACGCAAACTCAAATCAAAGGTAAATACACTCTATTATTGAATACTTTGCAAAGCGAAATGATTAGATCTATCGTGCGCGTTTCAGATATACTTTTCTTCGCGTTTCAACGTAACACACACAAACCAGACTTCCAGTGTAAAAATGAAAAGTAGGATCTTGGGATGTCTGCTTGTGGAATACCCCTTCTGTTATTTAAATTAAAAAAAAATAAAATAAACCAAAGTAAAAACAAAAGGTAAGATCTTAGGATGCCGACTTCTGGAATATCTGTTTTCTGTATTTAAAAAAAACCATAAATAAAATAAATGCCCAGCGTACTTTTGGTGTCACACTTTTTAATAAGTATTGGAAATCCACGAACATTTAGTTTTTTAAAATTATTTCCTGGTTCTTGGAATTGCTACTTGGGGAACACTGTATTAGCAGTCACGACACTGGTTAGCAAAGGTTCATTCCACAAATTAATTAATTGTTTGACTGACTGCTTCTTTTCTTTCTTTCTTTCTTTCTTTCTTTCTTTCTTTCTTTCTTTCTTTCTTTCTTTCTTTCTTTCTTTCTTTCTTTCTTTCTCAGTTTCTATCTGTGTGTCTTTATTTCCTTTGTTTGCTGTTTTTTTCCATTCATTGATTTTGTTTATTTATTTATCGTATAAGTTCTTTGCACAGGTCGTATGAACAGGCCGGCTTGCTGTGTAAGGAGAACAAAGAGTTTGAAGAGGCAGTGAGACTGATGGAGTTGGCAGCATATATGTTTCAGGAACACGGGACACCTGACACAGCTGCCTTGTGCTTAGAGAAGGCAGCCAAGTAAGTGCATCCTTTAAAATCTGACCTCCTAGCTAACAGCAATCAGTCCTTGTTGTACAAGATGAAAGGGAAAAAACCAGCAGTGTATAAGTACAACTGCGGCAGGGGTTCAGATCAGTATATGATCCACTGAAAACGTGGGGAAGGAATCTGTTTGGTTAGGGTTGTTTGCTGACTGTAGCAATAATCCTAACCAGTCCTAGCAATTACTGAACCCTGAATAGCTGAACCCTAACTCTAACACTTGGCTTGGATGACAGCTTATTTTTTAATGGGATAGTGGCTGGTTTTAACCATCTCCCAATGTTATAATTAGCTCTAAACATGCTAATGGTTTGAGTTAAATGAAAGGTAAATATAAATTGACAGTTGAAAGTCTGTTATTTTCCTACAGAAAAAGAAAGTAGGACACCTGACAAGACGATATGCCCACCACCTTTTTATGGCCCATGCACATAGGGGCGGATTTTGGGGGTGTGCACGTGCACACCTCCCTAGCGCTAGCGGTCCCCCCCCCCCCCCCCAAAAAAAAAAAAAAAAAATGATGGAGGAAAGGAGAAGAAAGAAGAGAAAAAACTATACTCTCACTCACCACACAGTTTCATGTACCTCCAAATTAGTTCTTTTTTATTATTATTATTTTTATTATTCGTCAGATCTAGATCTACAAATAGTTCTTGTACATGCATCAAGTCAGTTTTGAATAAAACTGATGTGAGTGGCTATTTCTTGTTTTATTTGCAGTAACCTTACCTGTCTTTTTATAAACATTTATGCACGATGTTCTAGCTGTCATTGTAAATTTTATCATCAGAGTTTGCAGAGGGGGGTGTGTGTGGTGGGGCTAAAAGAAAACTTTTAGCACGAAACAATACTGTTTTCAGTCCTCAAAATAATGCCCAGAATGCACCAGCTTGCACAGATTTTAACCATTATTTTCAAATTGTTCCCCGCCCCCTCCTAGTTCACTTGCCTGCTTTGCAGGCTTGCGCCTGTGGCTTCGCCCTTCGCATTAATGGTTTCAGGGAAAAGTGCACCCCCCCTCAACAATGGCAAAATCCGCCCCTACCCAGTCCCCAGGCAAAGCAAGATTTTCTCTTTCCTCTGTATCAATTGATCGATTGGGCCTCACTTGTGTTTTAAGTTCCAAGACTTGTGTAAGCCCTGTGCAGGATGGAGCCATCAATTTAGCCATTAGTTATTCCTATCCTGTCCTATCTTATCCAATAACTCGAGGGTTGTTGGGGCACCACAGATGATCGTTTAACCAGCGTACTCCATCTTTCTCTGTCCTCAGCAACCCTCATGGCTTCACTCGGTGTCAAGCCAGTCCATTCTCGAATGTGGTCCTCTCACCTCTTTTTCTGTCTCCCTCTTCTTCTGCCTCCTTGCAACCGTGCCTTGCAGGGCAGTCTTTGCAAGACCTGGTTATTAAGTAAAATGTTCAAAACTATGTACAAGGGCACCCTACAATTAACGACATGACTACTAGATGGCTGATGTTCATGTCTAGATCAGGGAGAGAGAGAGAGAGGGAGGGGGTGGGTGGGTGAGGAGAGTTTGTCACTCAGGTGGATGATAATGTAAAATGATTAAATGATAAAATAATGTTGAAACATTGCTTTACTGATTTATATAGGAAAGTGGGCACAAAGGCTGGTCCAGTTTATTACACTCATTAGCTATGAACACCACAGATTTATTCTTGATTTATTGATGATCACAATTGTCCCAAAGAATTGTGGGTCTTGTAAAAACTAAAGCTCCGTACGTAACAACAACAATAATAATACAGGACGCTATCACACACATTTTCTTCAAAGGGACTCAAAGCTCGGTGATCTAAAAGGTTGCTAATACAGAAGGTGGAAGAGAAACCGATTTTCATTTTTGAAATTTAAATTGACTGCATTCAGTACCATTGTTGAACGAGGGAGGAAACAGAAGGACTCGGGAGAAATCCCTCAGTGTCCTGACAAAGTCCGAAAGACCATCACAAAAGCTATTGGACAACATGATGACATGCTCACAGTGGTGAAGAAACTGAAACGCCAATGGCGTAGCCACGTCGCCAGAGCATCAGGCTTGCAAAGACTATCCTGCAAAGCACGGTGCAAGGAGGGTGAAGAAGAGGGAGACATAAAAAGAGGTGGGAGGACAACATTCGAGAATGGACTGGCTTGAGAGAAAGATGGAGTACGCTGGTTAAACAATCATCTGTGGTGCCCCAACGACCTTTGAGTTACGGGATAGGATAGGATAGGATAGGATAGTCCTGAAAAGACTAGAAACTAAGTCTCATAAGTTCATCCCATGCAGGATTTGAACCTGCGACCTTTGGCATAGGAAAGCAGCTCCAGTTTCTTACTGACTGCCGTTGATTTGCAGGATGGTAGAGCAGACACACCCAGACAAAGCCATAAAGCTTTACAAAAGAGCCTGTGATGTGGGAGAGGTGAGTCCAGTCATCGCAATTTAGTTTTTTCGTGCTTCTTTCTTTCATTCTTCATACACAGACGTAAAACCAAAAGATGTAAAACCAAACAAAATAGTGATTTTTTTTCTTTCCTTGGCAAGGTGGCTCCCATACCTTTAGTAAGAAGTTTGACACAGTTACGCGGGTCAAGAAGTTAACGAATATTTTTCTTGCAGCAGAACATCAGCATTCAGAGCTACCATGTTCCGAGTGCATTCCGAATAGTGTGCAAAGCGTTTATTTTATGAATATTGATTGTTGCTGCTCTCGGTGAATCTTGAGTAGTTGTGGGATGAAAAAATAATGTGAAAATAAATGTATGGACACATTTTTTAGGGAGCAGGTGAGAGGATTTTTTTAATTTATTGAATCGACACTTGTAACTTTTGTTTTAGTATACTGTAAAGGTTTGAGAACAAACCAGAGTGCTGTAGTGTTTTATATCTACTTGGGGTAAGACTGTTTATATTCTTCTCACAGTGAGCTATTATGTCTTTGTTACGATTGAGACGCTCACGATAGAACCAATCATTTTGTTTTGCAAAGCATGCAATAACAGAGTGTATTTACCTTTGATTGGATTTTGCGTTCTTGCTAGAAGCTTTGTATAATGTTTATAATTTTGTCGGTCGATATTGATGATAATTTCCTGGAATTACTTGTTTATTATCGATCAAAGCTTCCCGATCTTACGAGTAAAAATGTGTCAGATCATCTAGATTCGTAAACGCATATGTGATGTAGGATTGTGAGAGGTTCCGGTGACGAGTTTTATTTTGATTGGGTGTTATTGCGTCATGCTGGAATATTCAAACTTTTTCTCGGTTGCAGAGAGACTATATAAGTAATGCACTGTGCTTGTGATTTATGATGATTTTTTATGATGATTATTGAAGTGATTTTCGCAAAGCGATCTTGTATGCAGCTGTTGATGTTTGCTAAATAAAGCTAGAAAACTTTCTACGACGGCTCTTGCCTTGTTGCGAAGTGAACAGGCTGCATGGATAAAAAACGAATTTGAGTTACACTTATCAAGATTCAAGCATCGGGGCTGAAACGATCATTGATAAATACCGTGTAACAGTCTTATTTATTTGCTGATGTCTGTCTCTCTTTGGTTGGTCAGTGTGAGAGCAGGCCCAGACAATCAGGGGAGACAATAGGAAAAGCGGCCAGACTACTAATAAAAGAAGACAGGTATGGACATTTTTGCCTTGATTTTTGTTTTTTTCATGAATTGTGAAAGAGGGAATGGAAGGACAAAAAAAAAAAGTTAGATTATTTATTTTATTCTTTTATTTTACATTTTAAGTGCAATTTATAATGTAACAAAATTGGAAGATTTTATTTCCTTTTTGTAACTATATGGTTTGCGATGTGCAGGTTAGAAGAAGCGTTGGAATGTTTGAAGATGGAGATAAAGTATTACGCCGAGGTGGAGGCCTATGCACAGATTCGCAAAGTGGTTGTCGGCATCATCCTGATCCACCTCCATCAAGAAGACTTTGTGGCAGCAGACAACTTCTTTAGAGATGCTCTAGGGTGAGGTTTTCTTCATTCGTAACACAACAAAAACCAAATCCACCATCTCAGTTAAGTTAACAAACAAATACTTGGAACAGTGTGGGCCAGCTGAGCAAGAAATGTTAGAAAATGAAGACAAGAATGTTCTGTAAAAGATGTTGGTATAAAATACTTTACTTGCAACAGTGTGGGTTAGCCGAGCGAAAAATGTCAGAAAATTTTTAAAAGGCAAAAATGTTCTTTAAAAATTCAAATGTGTGGGTATACATGTGACTTTGTTTGGCAGTTACGTGGAGTTCGGATCCAGCGAGGAGGCTGGAGCTTTGCAAGACTTGCTGAAAGCGTACGATGATGGTGATGACGAAGCCCTCCGCAATGCTCTCCACCATCCTATCTTCAAGTACTCGGACAATGCAGTAAGTTAGAGATGGTTTTGGTTTGTTTTTTGTGTTGTGTTTCCATCATTCTTATATTCTTAAATAGGCTATTTATACCCAAAGGCTGCAGGAGGCATGCCTTGAGCAGCTCTTGAGCTGAAAATGCGCTATTAGCGCATTTTCAGCTCAAGAGCTGCTCAAGGCATGCCTCCTGCAGCCTTTGGGTGATGGAACATACTGGAAATACTTTGAAATTGTCGGGGGGAGTCGGAACAAGTCAAATGTCGGTCTGTCTGTCGGTGTGTTGGATGCCATATCTCAAGATCCACTGAAAGGATTTTGACCAAGCTTTATAGGAACATTTTCTTGACCAAGCTTTATAGGAACATTTTCTTGACCAAGCTTTATAGCAACATTTTCTTGACCAAGCTTTATAGGAACATTTTCTTGGTTAGTGGCCTGCCTTCTGTGCAACCATTTTGCACTAACACAAAGGTCAAGGTCGCTGTTGCCAATTCTTTGCGAAACAAGTTGCTCCGATAGCCAAGTCGACTCTCAGGTAATAATACAGTTAAATTTGCCCGTATTGTTTAGAGAAGTCTTTGTGGCCTAACGGATAAGACATCTGACATGGTTAATGAGTTGCTTCTCGTTTTTGTGGTGGTTTTATTTTTCAAATTGCCTTCTATTATTATTATTATTATTATTATTATTATTATTATTATTATTATTATTATTATTATTATTATTATTTATTATTATTATTATTATTATTATTATTACTTATTTTTTTATATTAAAATATATATATTTATATATATTTACAAAATATTTTTAAAAAATATATATTCAATTGTGTGTTTTGTTTAATTTATTTATTTCGAATTTTACAGTTTTTTTTTTTTTTTTTTTTTTTGTAAGTGGATTGGGGAGGTAGTTGCTGTTGATTTTGTGTGTGTGTTTGTAGGTGTGTGTGTGTGTGTGTGTGTATGGGTGTGTGTGTGTATATGTGTGCATGTATGCGTTATGCATGTAAGCGCCCGTTATTCTGACATACACTTGAACCTCTACGTACTTTCTTTTGACGGACCCCATTATTTTAAAGTCAAAACAGTGTTATGGTTATGATTAGGGTTTGGGTATGGCCACGTCACCAGATCATCAGGTCTTGCAAAGACCATCCTGCAAGGCACAGTGCAAGGAGGTATAAGAAGAGGGAGACCGAAAAAGAGGTGGGAGGACAACATTCGAGAATGGACTGGTTTCACACTGAGCGAAACAATCAGGGTTGCTGAGGACAGGGAAAGATGGAGTACGCTGGTTAAACGATCATCTGTGGTGCCCCTACAACCCCCGAGTTATGGGATAGGATAGGATAGGATTGGGTTAGGGTTAGAGTTAGGGTTAGGGATAGCTTTAAAAAAATGGACAAATGTGTAAAAATGTCAAAGTAATGTATGTAGAGTTTTATTAAAGTCATCACAACGGTGTTTGTACATGGTTGTGTGTGTTTGTGTGACCTCAATATGATTTATAAATGGGTGTGGTTGTGTGGATAGACATTTGATATGGCTTGCCATCTTATTTTTGTAGAGTTGTGTGTAGTGGTAGTAGCAGCATTAGCACCAGCTGTCATTACATAATACATCATTGGTATGAGTCATTTACTCACTTCACCCCAAAATAACAAACTCTTTGCCAAGCATCATTGTAGTTCCCTATCTGCTTTCCCTGCAAGTTTTTGTTCTCTGTCCTGTTGCTTTTCTCCTTTTCTATACTCTCCATATGTGCAACAAGTTTATGCGAATGGATACCTGCACTGTAGAAGTATACACAATCATCATTATCAGTATCAGCAGCAGCAATGTTAATGAGATTTATTTGTGTGTCTTTAACAATATTCATCTCCTATCCTAGCCTATCCCGTAACTTGGAGGTCGTAGGGACACAACAAATGATCGTTTAACCAGCGTACTCCATCTTTCCCTGTCCTCATCAACTCTGATTGTTTTGCTCAGTGTCAAATCAGTCCATTCTTGAATGTTGTCCTCCCATTTCTTTTTCGGTCTCCATCTTCTTCTACCTCCTTGCACAATGCCTTGCAGGATGGTCTTTGCAAGAACTGATGATCTGGTGAAGTGGCCATACCATCTCTACTTTCCTAAATAAACTTAGGGGAATGGTCAAGTCTGTCACAAAGTAAATATGATGGCTGTAACTTATTTACATTTGTAATATTCTCTAGTATAATCAAGTTATAATTGTCTTATTGTTATTTCAGTTTGCCAAGCTAGCCAGAGATATGAAGATGCCAGTGGGTATCGGGGGAGGCGGGAACCGAGGAGGGGGAGACAAGTCACCACTAGGGGGCACTGGCACCACCAGCAGTTCCGGGCCAGCAGAAGACGACGAAGAAGAATTCCCTGATGGACTGTGTTAAAATGGACTCTCCTTGCTCATTTCTCTGTCTTTCGTTGGACTGAGAAAATTTGTCAGCATCCTTACCTTGTTGAGCTCTTTAAAGGAATTGCTCTTTGCCTCCTGTACATAGGCACAAGAAATATTGCGTCCACCATCACTCAAATGTGCTCAAATCAAGACATCTTTGTTCTTCCCTGAACTGTAGGGAAATTGAGGCTACAATTTTTACATTGTTTCACATCTTTTAAATAAACGGTGCCAAATTGTTTCAAAATTAAATGGCACACTTTAGTCATTGAACTATTGAAAGTATAAGACACATTATTAATTCAGTTATTAGGCATCACAGACTCTGGTTGCATTTTTCAATTGAAACAAATTTGTGACATTATTGAATTGATTTTCTGCTGAAAGTTATATCACAGGAAGAGTTAGATTTGGGGGATTCCTGATGATTTGTAACAGGGAGAGTTAGATTTTGGGGTTTCCTGATGACGCTCATTTGTTTGCATTAAACAGAGGCTAATTGTTTTGATACAATTGATGCTGACAAATTTTCCAAATTATTTCTAATCTGTGTTACTACAATGTCAGAATAATGGGACAGAGTGAAGGGAAGCTGGCTGGAGGCAACTTAATAGTGAGTTATCCTGTGTTGACTGAAATCCACATTATCGTTGGTTAGCAGTATATCTATGCAGTGTGTGTAGGGTTTACAGCAATTTATCATGGAATGTTGGTTGACCTTCTTACCCTCTGGTCATTGGTAAAGCTGCACTAAAACCAGTTTATTTGCCTGGAATGGCAACCATGATTTAAGTCCTTGACACTAGTTTTTGTTCTCCAAGGATCCAGGATCAAAATCCTAAATCCAATTTTCGGCCATCAAAATGTGGGCGTTATTGTGGACCAGCATTGTTTTTCTTTACCTAGGATGATGCTGTGACTTGATAGAGGAGGTGATAGACTAGGATATGATAGATTATGCTGTGACTTGATAGAGGATGTGCTAGACTGGTTTGCTTTGCCTCGTCATTCCTGCTCATTGTTAGATAGTGAGCTTGGGTATTGCTTACTATGATGAAGCAGTGCACCAAAGAAGACTTTTGAGTTTGGCTGTTGCTTGGTTGTGGGTGGAAGCGGATGAGACACAGAGGCTTAGTGGGGTGGTGAAGTAACAATGACCGCAACCTTTGGAGATTATCTAATGGACATGAAGAACTTGATGTATGTGGCAGGAAATGAACTCGCATCCATTGTCCCCAATGAAGGCCGTGTTGCAATTCTTTGTCTGCATAATTGTACCGTGTTTGATAACGAAACCTTTTCCTACTTGATGCGTGTGATTTGTTTGTAGGCTAGTAGTTAGGTGGAGTGGGCAGTGGCACGTTTGCAAAGTGCGCTGGTGGAATTGAATGTGGATGAAAAAACAAAGGGTTGTATAAATTAAAAGGATTATAATTACAATGGCACAAGAGGAAACAACACAGTGCATAATTAATCCTCCGTTAGTTTATAACTCCCTCTGTTTTTCATCAGTCTTTCTTGTCAATGCAAGCTGTTTTCTGCTTGAACAGATATTGTGCACACTGTAATGTATGCTTTGATGTTATTTGTGTGTTTCTTGAAACTTTATCCTTGATTAAATGCACTAAGGATATGCCTTGTTGACAGATTTGCTGCGTCTGAATGAAAGGAGAGAGGATGTTGGAGAAAAATACGGATAACAGAAAGTTTTTGAAAATAGGTTAGACATGATTTTAATCTTTTTCTTCGTTCCTTCCATGAAAATAGAGTAGAACAGATTTAAATAATTATTTGAACTTATATTTTTAATTTCTACTAATATTTTCGTGTTATTCCTTGTGCGATATTTTGTATTCTGCTAAAGTCACTGACAGAATGGGCCTTGCAAGCAAGAACTAAGAGACTCGCATATTATTGTAAATAGATATATATTTTTTAGTAGTGTTGTGATATAATTAGCTTTTTTTCTTCATATTGAGCAAATACATAAATTACTTCAGCTATTTAGTAAAAAAAAAAATTCTGTGCGTTCTTTGGCTTTTCTATAGTAGTGTCTCAACACAAGTGTGTGGCATTCTATTGGATGCTTTATAAATGTTTTAGTATAGAAATTGTGTGTGTAACTTTTATACTTGCAATATTGCATTGCAGTAGCAATAATAGGACTAACACAAGTGGTAAAAATTGTGGCAGTCATAACTAGCCAAAATGAAGTGTTTGCACTGGATTTTAAGCAAATCCTTTGTCTTTAAAAAGTAGCCCTGTAAAATTGTACTACAATTTTCAAATTTGATTCGTGTACATATATCTCTTTGGCAAATGTATATCCATGTTGTAAAATTAATATTTTATACCAATTTTGCCAATTTAATAATATGTTGATTCCAGAATGTGTAGAGTCTAATTTACTTTTGTGGTGAGCACACCAGTACTAGTATTTATGTTTTTAAATGTTATTTTCAGTTTTTTTGTGGTTGTTAATAGTGTGTGTTTTATTTTAGTTATATTTATATGTATGTCGGAATTTCATGTTAGCGAAAGCATTTTATTTACGTAGTACATTTTTTTATTTGTTACTTGTTTTTTGTTGTTGTCCAGATCCTGGTTTCAAAATAAATGTTTCCATTACTGTAGCATGCTTCGAGATTTAATTAATTAATTTATTTTTTTATTTATTCATTTTTGTTTGATGCAGTGTTCTTGTGTTGTGAGAAGGAATTAGATGTTTTCTGCCATCTATGCATTAAAGGATTGAGGTGTTATTTTCAGAGCTCATTTGCATTAGACATATCCATTTTGCATCACATTATTTTAATCATTTTTAATGTAAATCATCATAATTAACATGATTTAACTAATTACCAGGTTTAATTTTATGAAATACTAAGTGCCATAATGGCCTTTGCCTTTGACCTTTCAACTATTATTATTATTATCATTATTATTATTATTTTTACCATTATTATTATTATTCTGGTTTTATTATTATTATTATTATTATTATTATTATTATTATTATTATTATTATTATCATTATTATTATTATTATTATTATTATTTTTATTATCGTTATTATTATTATTATTATTATTATTATTATTATTATTATTATTATTATTATTATTATTATTATTCTATCTGTTACTGTTATTACTATTATTATTATTATTATTGAAATTATAATAATAATTATTATTACCATTATTACGATTATTATTATTGAAATTATTATAATAATTATTATTACCATTATTACGATTATTATTACTGTTATTATTACTGTTGTTATTATTTATTATTATTAATTAAAATTTTATTCTTCTAATATTTATGTTTTGTTAACTTTGAAATTAAAACATGATGTTATATTTGCTTTGTTTTTCTGTTTGAAGCAGTAACAGCAGTAGATAAATACAACAGCTATAACATTGTTGGTTGTCTCACTTGTTATAATAATGGCAACGTTCACAAAGTATGTTTGTTTTCAATCAGGACTACAGCATTGACGAACACAAACACTTGAGCTACAACGTTATTGAACGGGGAATTATTTTATTTATGATTTGTGCAACACTGAGGTGCTATCATAGAAGATCTATTAAGGGTGGTGAGCAGATGGGGCATGGAGGGGAGGACGGGTTGTAATACCATTACCCTAATCGATCAAACATCAATCAATAAACCAGTCAAGTGAACACTCGCAAGACTGGATTTTAAAACAAAAGATATACAAGTCAGTTATAGATAGTGTACTAAACAATAACAGCAATATAAAGGAAAATAACATTCTACACACACACGCGCCCAACATGCACACACACACACACACACACAGTCATCAGTTGTACAAGTCAAATACGAAAGTCGCTTGCAACATTATCTGGAACAATTTAAACGCCTTCAGAGAGTGAGGATGTTCCCTTTACAAAACAAAATAAATATTGTGGAAATGTTATGCATAATGTTACGTTCTTTAATAGTCCAATTTATTTACACAATTTGATTCAAGCATTAAAAAGAAAAAGAATACATCAAATAAAAAACACAAGGAAATGTTACTTTTTATGCGTTTCTGGGGTGAGTTCTCTTTCAGCCAAGTTGTGGTCTTGATTTTGTGGTCCTGATTCGGCTCTTTGCAGTCCGCTGGACCCTGCAACCAATGGATACCCCCGGTGGGGTGCCGGGGGTTTCAGTATAAATAGTATCCCCACTTTCTGGAAATTTAGTGCTTTAAATTCCCACTGTCGCTGTCTTTCTCATTTGTTCTTTCTCATTCCTGCTCTGTTCTATCAATCTGCTATACTTCTTCTTCGCTAGACCAGTTACCTACCCTTTTTCTAGAAAACTCTTCCGGGACAAGACTCTTATTTGTGTGCGAGGTCTGTTGGATCAGCTTGGGAATATTGGACGCTTTCTGCCAGGTGGTCACTAGGGCTTCCTATGATATTATTTAGCAATGTAGGCATTTTATATGTATGTGTTTTGTTGATAATTTATAATGATGTTTGTATTCTATTTTGTTTTTGTAAACGGGGGTTCGATAAATTAGAGTATAGCCTCAGCGTCCCCTGCGTGGGATGCCTTTATTGTAAAGTGCCCGGCTAGTGGAGTGCCTTCAGTGTTACCACTAGGGTTGTTTCGGCAGATCTTTTATGCTGTTCAGGGGCGAGTTCTCTTTCAGCCAAGTTGTGGTCTTGATTTTGTGGTTCTGATTCGGCTCTTTGCAGTCCGCTGGACCCTGCAACCAATGGATAGCTAACTAACTTTCCAGCGTGCAAAAAGGGGATGGGATGGATCGGTGCTGGTGCAGGAGCTGGTGGTGGAGTAGCACTATTTGCAACAACAATGGCTGGTAGCTTAGGTCTCCTATGCCCAACGTCGCACGGGACGAACTTAACGTGATTTAGGTACGAGACTTTTAAGGACACCAAGGGTTTTTCTCCGGGTACTCCGGTTTCCTCCCTGCCTTCCATAATGGTACTGGAGGCGGTCTAACATTTCACCAAAAAAATTCTATTGGAATTCCGTCTTTCAAATGGCGACTTGCCTTTTACACCACATTTTTCAGTGGATGTATATGTAGGAGTGTCTGTAACATGTGAGTCTGTATGTTGGTTACAGATCGCCGCTCTTTGAGTCTGATTTAGGAATAAGGCACGTATAGCATCCACCATTATTATTATTATTATTATTATTATTATTATTATTATTATTATTATTATCATTAAGAACTGGAACAGGTCAACAGTTTTCGAAAAGCATGGCGAAAGTCTTTGTTTTTATAGGCATAGATGACGACGTTCATGCCAGAGTTGCTCATGGCAATGAACATCACCGGGCCTAAGCTTTTCTCCAGATCCAGGTACCCGGCCATGGTGTTATGGATGAGAAACGGCAGCCAGCAGAGCGTGAACACGCAGTTCAGCGTCAGGAATAGCCCGGTTGACGTCTGCGGCTTCTGTGGGTTGGGTTTGAAACTGGATTTACTATGGTCGTGGCACTGTTTTTGTCCTTGATGCTGACGTGTCTCGACAGTTCTTGAAGACATACATGATTCAACACTGAACACGTTGGGCCGACGCCTTTCCGCAAATTCGCTGTCGACTTCATTCGACGTTAGGCTGTCCTGAGTCTTGGGCTGCACGATGATGCTACCAACTGCCACCGCTTCGTTTTGGATCTTTCTCCGTTGGCGCTTAGCAATGAGCGCGATCTTGATATAGCAGGCGTTGGTGGCGATCATGCAGAAGAAACCTGGCAGATTGAGCACGTAACGCACAGCGTCATAGGAAAGGACCAGCAGCGACACACAGCCTACTTGGGAATCGAACACGTTGTAGTAAAAAGGGAACGTCCCAAACGCGAGGCAGACCATCCATGAGGTGCCCGCGATCCACGCGTACAGGTAGTCGGTGGCCCAGCGGGAATAGAGAAACGGGTTTTGAACGTACACCAGGCGGTCTATCGCCATCAGCGTGAGAGTGACGAGGGATTGAAAGCCTGAAGCTACGGACAGCACGTAGGCAGTCAGGCAAGCCCACTTGTTGGAATAAAAGACTTCTTTGGTGAACGCGATGTACCTGAAAAAAGAACACAATTAATGTTATTGTCACAATTAAACGCTAACAGGCTGAGAGTCAGGAAATATTATCTAAGCACAGCGCTACTAAGCTGGTTAACTTTCCGATACGGCAACATAGAACAATAGACCTGTTTGTCGTAAACCACCGTCGTCGTCGTCGTCATCATCATCATCATCATCATCATCATCATCATCATCATCATCATCATCATCATCATCATCGTCACCGCCATCATCATCATCATCATCATCATACCGATGTAGATATTTTCTGAAGCAGCGACGGCTCACTTAGTTTTATACAATTTGAGGATCCAAGAAGGTGGATCGGTTTTTGAGACGCAAAGAGCACCATCTCGTAGAGAAACATAAAATAAAAGAATTATGTCGGATTCGTATTCTTCGTTCAATTTGTTAGTACGAATCCCCATTCATTTCTTCTCTAAATCCTTTTCATCCAGTAGAAATCGACGCTCTTTTAGTCATTTCCTTCTCTATCGATGACAACAGGCCGTCACCATTGTTAGAAGGCATCTGCCAGTCAGCCGTCACGACTGAGCAAGATATCGTCCGGAAGCCGTCGCTGCTTCAGAAAACACCTACAACTGGTGCATCATCATCATCATCATCATCATCATCATCATCATCATCATCATCATCATCATCATCATCATCATCATCATCATCATCGTCGTCGTCGTCATCATAATTATCATCGCCATCATCATCATCTTGTAGTCCGCTGGACCCTTTATACAATTAATGATTAACTATCATCATCATCGTCGTATTCGCCTTCGCCTTTAGGCTCATTATTACCAGAGTTTAACGGAAGACGATTCGATCATCGTCATCATCATCATCATCATTATCTTCGTCGGCATCGTCATGGTCGTTCCGGCCAGCGCTACCATTATGATCATTATCATAATCATTGTCGTCCTCCTCCACTTCATCATCATCACCAACAACAACATCGTCGTTCCTTTTATCCTTTTCTTTATCATCACTGCCATTGTTGTCGCCGTTAACCTACCTTAGAGCCATGAGAATAACGGAGAGTCCCATGACCCCGTCCGCGAAAGCCAAGCTGATGATGAATCGGTGATTGGGCTGGTCCCGGATTCTAGGTGTTCGGAGCACCGCCATGACAATCATGACGTTCCCGAACAGTATGAAAGCGGACATCAAGAGAAGGCAAAGCAATAGTATGATGTTGCTGGCTACCGTCATGCCCAACTCATGCACAGTGTCGTGTTCACCATTCTTAGCAGTGGCTGTTAGTGATGCTGCGGTCGTCGCTGTCGAATCCATTATTATTAATTGATACGGGTAAACTTTTCGTTTATAGTCCTGAGGTCTGAGGCATTGAACGATCCTAAACAATTATCTTAGACCATACAAGTTTTTGTTCAGTTCATACAGGATTGTAATCAATGAACAAAATGAAGGTGGATCGATTGTTGGGGCCTTGGGGTGAAATGGTAAAAATGGTTGAAGTGGTTAAAACCGTTCAATAGAGTAACACTTGGCAGAGCGTCCAAGTCGTAGACTCTTCAAAGGCCATCTGATAGATGATTGACTTTGAAGATTGTGGCTGCTCAACCCAAAAAGCGAAGAAGAAGACCGCTGTAGGCTATAGTTGGATTTCGATTAGTGCTCAGGTAACTTGCAGAAATTGTAATACCAGTGATGAGAACGTTCGCAAGTACTTGTAATGAAGGTGTGAGCTAAAAATAAAATTTCGAAGTAGGCTAGTGGAATGGTGTTGCATGCTTGTTTGTAGGTTGAGGCACAAATCTTTGCACAGTACCTCTGACCCTCTGCCGTCCTTCTTTCAGCGTTTTAGCATTGATTGAACTATTGAATTTCATCAATGATAATATGTCAAAACCTTCCATCCAGCTCTTCATTTTACGTACGAGATATCCCAGTCTTGCATTCCATTTTTCGACATCAGCGTTAGCATCCATGAGAACTGTGACCGCTCTTGGCAACAACAGTGCACTACAAGGAAACGGACTCCAATTCGTATCTGCGTTTCTTTTCCAGTCACCCTGCAGCTGCCAAAGAAAGTATCTACTCTCAACTCCTACGTCTGCGCAGGTTCTGCAGCAAAGACGGAGACTTCTCAAGGCAGGCATACAAAAATACTAGGCTTCTTCACCTCCAAAGGTTTACCTTGACCACATTCTCCATCAAGCTCTGACCAAAGCATCTAGTGTCTCCCGATTGGAAGCCCTCACTTCTAAATCACAACTACCAACGAAGTGACCGCACCATCTTTATCCTGAGGTTTCATTCACACAACCTCCCAATCAGAGACATATTTTTGAATAGTTTCCATATCCTACAAGCAAGATACACCGAGTGACACCTTCAAGAAGCTTCCAATGACTGCCTTTAAGCTAACTAACCTGGGTGACCTCTTGGTGCGTGCTGCTTTCCGTCCAGTGCCACGCCCTGTGACCCCATCAGGAATCTATAGGAGTAATCTACCCTATTGTAGAACTTGTCCCTTTATCAATAGCAAGTGCACCTCGATCCCGTCTGGACGAAAGTTAGAAGTTCGTCGTGCCAAAACTGCTGATGTGGTTTACATCATCTGCTGCAAGCTGTGCTGTATACTGTACACGGGTGAGATTTACCGGACTTTTAATGAGAAATGTAAGAAACACAGAGATAACATCCTTGTACATATATTAAGCCAACTCCAGTTGTTGACCACTTCAACGCGCCACCACACAACCTATCAGACGTCACCGTAGCAGTTGTATGGTGCAACAGTGGTGGTGATGGTTGTTACAGAGAATTCATGGAATCTCAAATCATTTGTTAATGTACCTAGAATGACTTCCGATCCTATCCTTAGCTATCATATCCCGTAACTCGAAGGTCGTTGGGGCACCACAGGGGATCGTTTAACCAGCGTACGCCATCTTTCTCTGTCTTTAGCAACCCTCATGGCTTCGCTCTGAGTCAAACCAGTCCAATGTTGTCCTCCCATCTCTTTTTGTGTCTCCCTCTTCTTCTGCCTCCTTGAACCGTGCCTGGAAGGATGGTGCTCTGGTGACGTGGCCATACCATCGGAGTTTCCGTTTCTTCACCACTGATGCCTTCACCCACATGGATTTTTTTTTAAAAAGTAGCTCACTGTCAATCTTCTGTCCGCATATCCCCCTCTTCTTCTTCACAACCCTAATTTGTCCTTCCTTCATTCCTATACCCCACCCTAACCATCACTCTCTGTCCATCCTTGTCCATTTATCTCACACTATTATTTGTGAAGGTTCTCATCAATGTTATTACAATTTCTGCAAGTTATCTGAACACTAATCAAAATCCACCAATCTACAATAGTCTTCCAAATATACTATCTATCTGTTGGCCTTTGAAGGGTCTAAGACTGGACGCGTTGCCAAGGTTTTACCATAGATATCTATGGTTTTACTCTGTTGGACCTTTTCCCTCACTTCAACCATTTTACCATTGCAAACAATGGGTTTGCTGCGTGTTTAGTGTAGTGCCAGAGTTTTTGTGTATCTGTCAGTCTACGTATCGACTTCTTGTTTTCTCACAGTAGTCATCCCAGTAGGCTACAAAAATCTGAATTTAAAGTGATGCAACGCCAATTCTCCTGGATCTTCTTGCGTGCACAGTTTCAGAATACAAAAATTAAGAAGTATAATGAAGACGAGGCAGCGGAGTGAATGCCAAAGGAAATCAAACACAGCAGATTAAACGTTTTTCTATACACGCATGTCGCTTCCAACGTCTTCGGGAGTTACAAGCCTAACAAATGAAATGTGTCATGTTTATTACAGTCATAGGCTTATCACTGACGCACCTGCATCTTTGATTTGTTGGTTTAAGTTTGCGTTTTAGTCATTCCGTTAAATATGTCGTTGGTATTTGATATTTGTGGGTGTCTCGAACAACTGATTATTTCAGAAACCAGGAGGCATGTTTCTGTTCTAAACACTCTGTTTTACACAGTTTTACACACAAACGCACAAAGCTTATTTTTCTATTAAAACCCGATAACTACAAATACAATAAATGTTAAACCATTCCATAGTCACATAACAAAATCTTGCTAGCTGCGTATGGTTATTTTTTAAAAAAAAAATTCTAAACTGATAGCAAACAAACAAAAACAAAAACAAAAAAACATCTTCCAAGCAAAACTTGGTTAACAGCGATGCACGCAGCCTGATATGCTAAATGTTAAGATGCTGGCTGAACGACTGTTTTATCAGAAACAAACACTGTGAGCCTAAACGGACTATGACCTAACTACACCGGTCGTTGTGCATTCAGAAGCAATGGACTCTGGCCATAGTTACCATTTATACCCAATATAAAGACTGTATTTAGCCAAGTAAGAACACTATATCACGCAGGTAAATTGCCGCAATGTTGGTAGAAGCTTACACAATCACAGACGCAACCCCACTATCCTATCCTATCGTATCCCGTAACTCGAAGGTCGTAGGGGCACCACAGATGATCGTTTATCCAGCGTACTCCACCTTTCTCGGAGTTTCCGTTTCTTCACCACTGTGAGCATGTCATCGTGTTGCCCCATGGCTTAATGCGCATTCACACCATATAAATATATTATTATTATTATTATTATTATTATTATTATTATTATTATTATTATTATTATTATTATTACCCCTTGGGGTCATGAGCAATCTTGCCACTGTAGATTGTTCTAACCTATAAAGGGAACAGTGAAAGCCCCAGTTGAAAACCTGTCTTGCCTTTGTAGGCATGACAGATTCACTGCGGCAACAGTACCCCCGTTGGAGTGCCGGGGGTTTCAGTATAAATAGTATCCCCACTTTATGGAAATTTAGTGCTTTAAATTCCCACTGTTGCTATCTTCCTCATATACTCTTTCCCATTCCTGCTCTGTCCTATCACTCTGCTATACTATCTTCTTCTTCGCTAGATCAATGACCTACCTTTTTTCTTGAAAATTTTTCCTGGACAAGACTCCTTGTTTGTGTATGAGGTCTGTTGGATCAGCTTGGGAGTGTTGGACGCTTTCTGCTGGGTGGTCACTAGGGCTTCCTATGATGTTAGTATTTAGCAATATAGGCATTTTATATGTATATGTTTCGTTGATGATTTGTAATGATGGTTGTATTCTATTTTGTTTTTGTAACCGGGGGTTCGCGTAGTTGAGGTAAACCCTCAGCCGTCCCCCGCGTGGGATGTCTTTATTGTAAAGTGACTGGCCAGTGGAGGGCGTTCAATTTTCCCGCTAGGGTTGTTTCAGCAGATCTTTTATGCGGATCGGGGGTTGTCCGGTCCTGATTTGGCTCGGAGGAGTCCGCTGGACCTAAAGCAACAATAAATCAAATATTATTATTATTATTATTATTATTATTATTATTATTATTATTATTATTATTATTATTATTATTATTATTACAACACGATGACCTGCTCACAGTGGTGAAGAAACGGAAACTCCGATGGTATGGCCACGCCACCTGATCTTCAGGCTTTTCAAAGACCATTCTGCAAGGCACAGTGCAAGAAGGTAGAAGAAGAGTGAGACCGAAAAAGAGGTGGGAGGACAACATTCGAGAATGGACTGGTTTGACACTGAGCGAAGTCATCAGGGCTGCTGAGGACAGAGAAAGATGGAGTGTGCTGGTTAAACGATCATCTGTGGTGCCCCTACGACCTCCGGGTTACGGGACAGTGTTACGTTGAAACGAACGAAAGTATGTCGGAAGCGCGCACGATAGATCTAATCGTTTCGTTTTGCAAAGTAAGCTATTCAATAATGGAGTTTATTTACCTTTGATTTGAGTTTGCATTGTTGTTAGGAGAGGCTTTGTATAACGTTGATAATTTTCGTTGGTCGATATTGTTGGCGAATTTTCGGGATCTGCATGTTTATTACTGTCGATAGAAATTTCCCGATGGATATCGAAGGTCGTGAATGTTCCCGGAAGTAGAGGAAATGTGTATGACGTAAGCCAGTGATGACGATCTTTAGTTGATTGGTGGCAGTGCGTCATTTCTACCGTGTACCAAATTGTTCGAGAAGAGAGAGAGATTGTTGTTGATAGTGATGCTGGAAAGTAAATTTGAAAGTTGTTGAGTTGAGTTGAGAATTGTATGCAGTTGTTGATGTGTGCTGAATAAAAAGTGGAAAACTTCATACGTCGACTTAGTGACTTGTATGCTGTTTGAGCGGGTTGCGTGAATAAACGAATCTGAGTTACACAACTATCAGGAATTCAAGCATCGGGGCTGAATCAGATACTGATAGAAAAACACCAACATCAAACGGAGTGTAACATTTTGGGGGTCAAGCCGCGATTCACGCCATAGCCAAGGGTTCAACTGCTACAACAAGCGAGTCAACGTTACGAGAGGCAGTCATCGAGGGTAGCCGCCAACGAGTTGCGTCGAGAGGGGCCAACATACTGGGACTACATCACCGATAGGTTCGGGTTGACTGCAAGGGCGTGTAGTCGCTGAAGAGTTGCTTCGTGAGCGAACAACAGATCGGGACTACGTAGCTGCCGCAAGACTACGTCGAGGAACAGTCTCGGAGCTACATCGCCAGTATTAGAGAGAGCGACGAGCGGACGTCGCGTCTACTTCAGCACAGGAGCGTGTACATCAACACCAGCGTGGTGCAGCGTCGCATACGACGAGGACAGCGGGGCCTGCGTCAGCGAAGGCGACTAGTGACAAGCATCAGCGCTACTGCAGAAAGCGTGCTGTTCTAGAACAGTCTAGAAAGGTACAGCACAGTCAAGAACTTTCCAGAAAAAGAACTTTCAAGAAAAGCATCAAGATGGCTGACTTCTGGCAGAAAGGGATTGCACTAAATCTAAAAGGCAAACAGCTGACGGAGTACGTCAAATGCCAGGAGAGAATATTGCGTGAAGAAAGAGAAGAACAGCGACGGCGCGAAGAAAGCGAATTAGAAGAGCAGCGTCGCCGAGAAGAAAGAGAACTCGAAGCGCAGCGTCGCCAAGAAGAAAGAGAAGAAAAGCGTCGACGTGACGAGATGGAAGAGAGACGATTAGAGGCTGAGCGTCAATTCCAGTTAGAAATGGCGCGCATCCAACAACAGCAGCGCGCGCCACATCTTATCAGCGACTTCAAAGCTCCAAAATTGCCAGCATTCGTCGACGATAAGGACCAGATCGACAGCTATCTGGCGAGGTTCGAAAGGTTCGCCGAAAGCGCTAAATGGCAACGTCAAGACTGGGCGATCATACTCAGCGCACTATTGACGGGAAAGGCGCTCGATGTCTACAGTAGACTGTCGAATAATGACGCCAAAGACTACGACGTTTTGAAAGAGGCCCTGTTGCAGTGCTACAACTTTACAGAAAAGGGCTACCGTCAACGCTTTCGTGAATGCCGGCCTTTGTCAGACGAGACACCAAAGCAATTTGTGGAGCGACTGTCGTCATATCTACACAAGTGGGTGGAATTATCAGGCAAAGGGAAGACTTACAAGAGTCTTCATGAGCTGATCGTGAGGGAACAATTACTCAACGCCTGCCCTAAGGACCTCGCGATCCATTTGGAAATACAAAAGTTGCAGACGCTAAAAGACGTTGCTGAAGCTGCTGAAAGATATCTCATCGCTCATGAGAAGACGCTGGGGCCACCCAAGGCGACGAAACATTTTCAGAAAACTGCAAGCCATGGGAACCAGATCCAGGGGAGCCAGACGAGCCAGAGACAGACGGACTCCACGCCTCCTCCTAGGGAAGGGCATTCAAGAGGCTGTTTCATCTGCAACGCTACAGACCACAGAGCTGCCAGCTGCCCTCAAAGCAGAAATAGCGTACAGCGGAGCAGTACGGACAATGCAGCGGTGGGCAACCGACAGAGACGTTTCTCCAATCAACGGCAAACCAGTAGATCTGACCATCAAGTGTGCGGCGGGAGCGTCATTCTTCCGAGTGAGACCAAGCGCACAGCTACTCCTGCGGACGTGCAAGAGTGCATGACCGATGGCCAACTTCTCCTTGCCAACGGAAAATCCATCCCCGTCGTCGCCAGCGCAGCTGTGACCGTCCAGAACATGCCTGTTTCAAAGGGACGCGTCGGAAATCATGAAGTGACTGTCTTAAGAGACTCTGGCTGCAGTGGGGTCATCGTCAGAGAAGACTTAATCGCTAAAGAACAGTTCACTGGCGATTCAAAATGGACACTTATGGCCGACAGCAAATGTTTGAAAGCGCCAGTTGCAAAAATTCATGTCAACACCCCTTTCTACATAGGCGAAGTCGAAGCGGTTTGCCTGAAGAAGCCGCTGTATGATTTGATGATCGGGAATATCGACGGCGCGAGACGACCCGACAACCCCGATCCAGAGTGGAGTCCTGCCTCAACCCAACGCGTCGAAGTTGTGGAGGAGGATCCATTGCCATTTCCCGATGGAGACCTTACAGAGCTGCTACGGGACAATGTGGTTACTCCGGCTCAGCCCTGCCGACCAGAGATCGTCGGTGCTGTTACTACCAGGGCCCAGGCCAAGAGAGACAAGACGTCTACGCCACTGAAGGTCGCCGACAACTCTAAAGCTGCCATCGTGGACAGAGATAAGCTGATTCAGCTCCAGGAAGCTGATAGCACTTTAAACAAGTACAGGAACCGCCAAGACCACGTGACAAAGGGCAGTGGCACGGTCTATTTTGAGGTGAAGGCCAAGATCCTGTATCGAATCTTCCAGCACCCGAGGGTCAACGGAGGGAAACCACTACGTCAAGTATTGGTACCGTTACCTCTAAGGCGCCAGGTGATGGAAGTAGCACATGACTCAATCATGGGAGGTCACCTGGGTATCAAGAAGACGTCGGATAGAATCCAGGCGGTATTCTACTGGCCAGGACTTCATGCGGACGTCAGCCGTTTCTGCCGATCGTGTGACATTTGCCAGAAGACCATACCTCGAGGAAGGGTCCCGAAAGTGCCTATGCAGAGGATGCCTCTGATCGACCGACCTTTCAAGAGGGTGGCCTTAGACTTAATCGGCGAAATAAGACCTCCGAGTGAAGAAGGTCATCGATGGGTACTGACTTTAGTGGACTATGCGACTCGGTACCCAGAAGCAGTGCCACTGAAGAAGATTGACACTGAAACTGTAGCAGAGGCACTGGTGGATATGTTCAGTAGACTTGGAGTGCCTGAAGAAATTCTGACAGACCTCGGGACGCAGTTCGTCTCTGACTGCATGAAGGAGGTCAACAGACTGCTGAGCATCCGGCATTTAACTACGACACCCTACCATCCAATGTGCAACGGGCTTGTCGAAAAGTTCAATGCTACGCTGAAGTCCACCCTGAAGAAACTGTGCAGCGAGCAGCCCAGACAATGGCATCGCTATATCAACGCCTTACTTTTCGCCTACAGAGAAGTACCGCAGGAGTCCACCGGCTTTTCTCCGTTCGAGCTGCTGTACGGAAGAACCATCCGAGGGCCGATGCACATCCTAAAAGAACTGTGGACGAAAGAAGTAGACACCCCAGAGGTGAAGAACAGCTACCAGTACGTGTTTGAGCTACGGGAGAAGCTGGAGCAGACTCTCGAGATAGCCAGAGAAAACCTGAAGAAGTCCCAGGACTGTGGAAAGCACTACTATGATCGTAGGGCTGTGAACAGGAAGTTTAAACCTGGCAACAAAGTGCTGGTGCTGCTACCTACTGATCACAATAAGTTGCTGATGCAGTGGAAAGGCCCGTACGAAGTGGAGACCGTGGTGGGAATCAACGACTACAAGGTGAAGGTCGGCCAGCATTCCAAGATATACCACGCCAACCTCCTTAAGCTGTACGTGGCAAGGCCATCAGAGACTGTGCACGCAGCCACAGCAGCTGTGACCGACGACAGCTTTGACAGCGAAGAACTGTTGGAACTGGGAGACTTCCACAGCAAAGAAGGCATCGATGATGTTAAGCTAGGACCGAGCTTGACGGAAGGTCAAACGTTGGAGCTCGAGGACCTTATGGGCGAGTTTCCCCCTAACTTCAATGATGTCCCAGGCTCTTCGACTTTGGTCGAACATGAAGTCCACACCCAGACCTGGAAGGAGCATCTGCAGACCTTGAGGGAGCTGTTCCACCGTCCCGCAGAAGCCAACCTGACCGTGAGACCCAGCGAATGCATTCTGGGAGCTGACAACGTCGACTGCGTCGGACATCCGATGGAAGAAGGAGACAACGGAGGACGCACTGATTCCGGGGAAGCCCACGTGATCATCGTCTTTGACCCTGGGCCGATGACGACGCAACTGACGAGGGCGTCGATTCCTTGCGAACGAAAGAACATTGACTGTGTGGACGAACTAAGAATATTGGTAATGACAGACTTGAAAATGAAAAACGTTGACTGGGTAAATGATCTGTGAACATTGACAGTATCCAGAAAGACTTGCAGATGAGAAACTTTGACTCTGTGTGAATGAACTGTGAACATTGACATTATCCAGGCAGATTTGAAGATGAAAACCATTGACTCTGTGTAGATAAGCTGAGCGCAATTACAGTATTCAGAAAGTCCAGAATTAAGACTTTGTTTGTGCATTACGTTTCAACGTTGTTGAAAGAAATTAAGTAAATTTCTTCTTGAGTGGGGGGTTATGTTACGTTGAAACGAACGAAAGTATGTCGGAAGCGCGCACGATAGATCTAATCGTTTCGTTTTGCAAAGTATTCAATAATGGAGTTTATTTACCTTTGATTTGAGTTTGCATTGTTGTTAGGAGAGGCTTTGTATAACGTTGATAATTTTCGTTGGTCGATATTGTTGGAGAATTTTCGGGATCTGCATGTTTATTACTGTCGATAGAAATTTCCCGATGGATATCGAAGGTCGTGAATGTTCCCGGAAGTAGAGGAAATGTGTATGACGTAAGCCAGTGATGACGATCTTTAGTTCGATTGGTGGCAGTGCGTCATTTCTACCGTGTACCAAATTGTTCGAGAAGAGAGAGAGATTGTTGTTGATAGTGATGCTGGAAAGTAAATTTGAAAGTTGTTGAGTTGAGTTGAGAATTGTATGCAGTTGTTGATGTGTGCTGAATAAAAAGTGGAAAACTTCATACGTTGACTTAGTGACTTGTATGCTGTTTGAGCGGGTTGCGTGAATAAACGAATCTGAGTTACACAACTATCAGGAATTCAAGCATCGGGGCCGAATCAGATACTGATAGAAAAACACCAACATCAAACGGAGTGTAACAGACAGGATAGGATAGAATAGGATTATTATTATTATTATTATTATTATTATTATTATTATTATTATTATTATTATTATTATTATTATTAGTGTTGTTGTTATTGTTAATTATTTTATTGACGTTTAAATCAACTTGCCTCCCTTGGTTTGTTTTATTCTTTGCTCCCTAATGGTTGCTGTACGGTGCTAGCCATTTTGACAGTTTATTTCC
>CM072519.1:7490337-7710337 GCA_036898135.1 Oncomelania hupensis | reverse complement strand
TAGGCCACCCTTTCAACAATCTGAAAGCTCAAATTTATGAAAATGTAGACATACAGTGCAACCTGTATTTAAGAAAATGATGGACCTCGGCGACCTTGACTTTGGAGAAAGTACTAAAATGAATATAAATAATATAAAAAGCTGCGCAGTACTTGCTTGGTAAAAATTATAGAAATTGGTCAAGTGATTTTTGACAGAATGCAACACTTGGATCGTGAACAGGACGTTGAAATAACGACCGACGTTGCGCCCAACTAAACAACCAACTGTTGCCACTGAATGATTGGCCATGGGTTTAAGAACCATCAAAATCGGTTCAACCATTTTTGAAAGGTGTAGCAAAACATGGTTTAGCAAAGAATGGACCCCGACACCCTTGACCTTGACCTTAAAAGTAGAGCAACATACAGCATGAAATGTTACCAAGTTCCTTCGAAGTGGGTCAAAAAGCTGTGACCGACATTTGGCTCATTCTGATTCCTGACTATATCAAAGTATTTGCACGTAAGTCTGGTGAAAACAAAACACACCACCCAGCACAACCGCAGCAACCACAACCACTAACAAGAAGAGTAAAGAGAACACACCCATCACAGACCATATACTTTATTTCACTATTAGAACATTATCGTTATAAACTGACAGCGATACTGTGCTAACTTGAATAAAAGCAGGTCACTTCTGCTCTCGTTGGTAATGAGGAAAAAAAAATTACGATGCAATGATATTATATAATATATGGCAAGATACTTTCTCTAAAACAGAAAATTTATCATTACACATCATGATCGAAATGATTAACAACACAACAATTAGCTTTGAGACTTTCATGCATAAATGGCTACCTATATTTTACAAGCTAACAATGCAATACATAACTTCATCATAAAACACAGGCAGGCAACCCTGGAGATGAATACAGTGTATTCTGATCAAAATGGCAAATGCAGTCTCAATGATTTTGATCACTTCATTTATGATCCCACAAACGGAAAACACAGTATGCGGTTTAGAAATGGATTCAAAGTTAAGTTATGTTGTGATGAACACATTCAAGTACAATATGAAGTCAAAGCCCACAATAAAGTTGTTTAGCATGAAATTCAACAACTGTTAGTCATTGTTTATAGGCTCTGATCCAGCGGACTGCAAAGAGCCGAATCAGGACCACAACTTGGTTGAAAAAGGGTTTAACACTGATCCGTATAAAAGATCTGCTGAAACAACCTCTAATGGTAACACTGAAGGCACTCCACAGCTGGTTACTTTACAATAAAGGCATCCCATGCAGGAGACGCTCTATTCTAATTTACTGAACCCCCATGTACAAAAACAAAATAGAATATAAACATCATTATCATTATAAACATCATTATAAAATGCCCTACATTGCTAAATAATAACATCATAGGAAGCCCTAGTGACCACCTGGCAGAAAGCGTCCAATATTCCCAAGCTGATCCAACAGACCTCATACACAAACAAGGAGTCTTGTCCCGGAAGAGTTTCCAAGAAAAAAGGTAGGAGACTGGTCTAGCGAAGAAGATATAGCAGATTAATAGAACAGAGTAGGAATGAGAAAGAGCAAAGGAGAAAGACATCAACAGTGGGAATTTAAAGCCCTAAATTTCAAGAAAGTGGGGTACAATTTATACAGAAACCCCCGGCACCCCCACAGGGTGTTCAACAACTCCACCAGCTGGTTACTTTACAATAAAGGCATCCCATGCAAAAAACAAAATAGAATATAAACATCATTATCATTATAAACATCATTATAAAATATTAACAAAACACATACATATAAAATGCCACCTGACCCAACAGACCCCATACACAAATGTTTTTTTGGGGGAGAGTTTTGTAGAAAAAAGGTAGGTGATGGGTCTAGCGAAGAAGATAAAGATTGATAGAACAGAGTAGGAATGAGAAAGAACAAAGGAGAAAAGACATCGACAGTGGGAATTTAAAGCCCTAAATTTCCAGAAAGTGGGGGTACAATTTATACAGAAACCCCCGGCACCCCCACAGGGGGTTCAACAATCGTAAAATATGTTGCATGATTTAATGAACATTTGCTTTACCAAAGATGAAAATTACCGTTGGGATATGGGGTTTGAAAGCAGAAATGGGATGACAAACAACTGCATAGATGCCAGTATACCATGATCGTGCACGGATGGTTTTCCATATGTAAATTACTTAGATATTTAGATGATATTCTGACAGACAATATCACAGCATACTGCTTTGGGTGAAGAAAACCAGCTTTCCCAAAATAATGTTTTATAATTAAACATCGATGTACAAAGTATAATCTTTTTTGTTAAAATTTATTTGATGTTTAAACCTCTTCTGATAAAAAAAATAGCAATTTTCATTATTGATACTTCTTTTGGTAATTTACAAGTCATTTAAAGATTAAAACAATACATTTTAACAAAGAATCACCCTGTTTACCTTTGAATCACCCTTGAAAATTATAGTTGGTAATAACTTTACCGTTCTCCTGGCATAATTCATTATTTAGTGTCTAGTTTTGTCCGATTTCATTTGGATGTTAACGTTTAGTATGAATGCATGAGAACTGTGCTTTGAGCTGACCCATCATTAGGAAAAAGCGCTATATATATATATATTACATAAAATATCTATTTTCAAATTTTAGTATTCTTATATTGTGCATCCCACATTAGCAGTATAGTATACATCTATTTATATAGAAGACAGTGCACAACAAAACATATATTTGAAAGAGTCATTAATCACTAAAAACACAATTTAAAACATAATTTTCAAAAATAAATAAGTGGGAAAAAAAGCAGTAAACAAAAGTATCATTAAAAAAAACAACAACATTAAACAAAACAACAACAACAAAACCAAACCAGGAAACCAAAAATTACCATTAAAATAAATCTCATGTTAGATTTTTGCATTTTGATCACCAGTGTATATCTTGCAATAAGGCAGGGGGGGAAAAAAAAAGAAAACTAAAGACAGAAGAAATAAATTCAACCTTCAGCCTCAATTCAGGTCATTGTAACACTCAGTGTCAACAAATCTCTCCAAACATAGTAACATAAACGAAAATTATGTTTGCCACTCTTTGCCATGATCAACATTGGAAACAAGGCATGCACAATTTATAAATACATAGTTTTTTCACTCTATAATGCACATGGATTGATCCTCACAAATTTTACACTGACAACACGTTATCACCAAATTAGTTTTTTGTTGTTTTTTTCCCGTAGAGCAAATCTTTTGCTGCTACACAATAAATTATAAAAAAAACAATTAAAAATTTTCAGCAGTCAGAATCACAGAACCAGTTTTCTGGAATGTAACAAGAACCACATGCTGCAAAAGCATATAGGCCACAATGAGCAGAAATAAAGTAAACTGTAAAATAAAAATCTAAAACACTGAGGCACAACCTGACAAATCTGCCATTTGTTACAGCAGTACAATTAGAAGTTAGTTATTCATTGCTTACAGGGTCCAGTGGACTGCAAAGAGCTGAATCAGGACCACAACTTGGTTGAAAGAGGACTCACCCCTGATGTTTAAAAGGTCTGCTGAAACAACCCTAGTGGTAACACCAAAGGCACTCCACCAGCAGGTCACTTTACAATAAAGGTATCCCACGAAGTGGACGCTGAGGCTGTACTTTAATTTATCGAAGCCCCGTTTACAAAAACAAAATAGAATACAAACATCATTATAAAATAACAAAACACATACAAATAAAATGCCTACATTGCTCAATAATAATATCATAGGAAGCCCTAGAGACCATTTGGCAAAAAGCGTCCAATATTCCCAAGTTGACCCAACAGACCTCATACACAAATGAGGAGTTTGGGAAGAGCTTTTAAGAAAAAAGGTAGGCGACTGGTCTAGCGAAGAAGATAGTATAGTATTTTGATAGAACAGAGTAGGAATGAGAAATAACAAATGAGAACAGAAAGACAGCGACAGTGGGAATTTAAAGCACTAAATTTCCAGAAAGTGGGGATATTATTTATACAGAAACCCCCGGCACTCCCATGGGGGTACAATTAGAAGGAAACTTGACGGTGTCTACTTAAAAACCAAAGCACTGATAGTTTTGACAGATCTTGAGAGCACTCATCACTGATAGTTTTGACCAATGAAAGCACTCGTATAACACTATATAGTGTTCTTTTGATTAGCTTTAAAAAAAATCGTAGAACTGTTATGTTGATAATTCACATGGATGATGGAAGCAACAATCAGTCAATAGTCAACGCCTCTGACAGCTCCCCTAGTAACAACCTACATCAGCAGACGAATCGACGTACTTACAGTGCCAGCTCAACTCACAGAAGTAGATAATGTTGCTGACCATTACATTAGAACTTAAAACTTACCATTACTAGCTGTAAACCTTAGACACTCTTCCTTTGGTTGATATTTTGTTTAGCCTTACAATACACTACGATACAAAACATACAGCACAACTCTATTACCCCAAAAGGAATGACATCCGGTGCAGACTAACAATTTTAATTGATAAATATCTTTGTCCAAGATCAGACTCGAAGCCTACTGCTTTTAATTTTTACATCTACCAATCCATGAAATCAATCAGTACATTAACTTTTAAAATAAATTGTTAATAAATCATCTCAACATTGTCTAAGACGGTACATGTGCACAGTGCCCATTACCAACATCAACAACTAGTTCACAAATTCTACTTCCAGTGGCCCAATTTAACAGTTACAGTGTGACAGATTCACAGTGAATGTTGCCCCAATGACACACACAGTTACAACAAACTATACTTCTTTCAAAAGGACCGTTTTCATATATATATAAATCAATAAATTCCATTTGTTCATGTACAGATCTAGTCATTAATACCTTGCGAGATGTGGCCTCGCCGCGAATTGTGCCTACCACAACGTGGTGCAGTTTTGATGTCTAGTGTTATAAAACATTCTCAGAAGAACCCGTCTGATTGGGGTGCTTTGCAGTGTTACCAAACATACATGATACATAACAGTGAAACTGTTTCAAACAAACTCTTCGTTCGAATGTAAGCAATGAAATTGGTTGCTGTGCCCCCAGCCAAAAAAGCCTTGTAACAGCTAAAGCTCGCTGGCTGGCCTTGCCTTGGGGTTTTGTACACAGAGATGGGTTTACCTATCACGGAACAGAATCTGGAAAAATCACACAAACGTGGAGGGTTTGAGCAAAAACAGCCCACAGCAAACATTTGTTCATGTAATAACAATGTACATTGTAAGGTAAGCTTATTTTATGGAAAATAAACAAATCCTTCGAACTGGGCCACTTTCAGTCCAACCATACACCTCACACTTTAAACCTGACCTTATAACAAAACCCTTAATACACTGTAAAGTAAAACTAAATGAACAATAATTTAATCCTAGCTATAAGATAGACACGGCCGGTTCTTCCTACGTCATCCATACTAAGGTGTCCCAAGGGGAAAAAATATTAAAATAACATTATATTGCATTGTAGCATAATGTGTGTGACTTACGTTACTGGCACACATGGTTTGACACTGTGTAATGTGTTTACTGGCACACATGGTTACATACTGTGTAATATAAGTGCGTTAATACTTATAATCACACACACACACACATTGTATATATGTGTATGATATATTTAATACACATTATTGTGACAATATAAAATTACCCTCCGTTGTATAGTAATTGATTGATTGATTTATTGTTGCTTTAGGTCCAGCGGACTCCTCCGAGCCAAATCAGGACCGGACAACCCCCGATCCGCATAAAAGATCTGCTGAAACAACCCTAGTGGGAAAATTGAACGCCCTCCACCGGCCAGTCACTTTACAATAAAGACATCCCACGCGGGGGACGGCTGAGGGTTTACCTCAACTACGCGAACCCCCGGTTACAAAAACAAAATAGAATACAACCATCATTACAAATCATCAACGAAACATATACATATAAAATGCCTATATTGCTAAATACTAACATCATAGGAAGCCCTAGTGACCACCCAGCAGAAAGCGTCCAACACTCCCAAGCTGATCCAACAGACCTCGTACACAAACAAGGAGTCTTGTCCAGGAAGAGTTTTCAAGAAAAAAGGTAGGTCATTGATCTAGCGAAGAAGAAGATAGTATAGCAGAGTGATAGGACAGAGCAGGAATGGGAAAGAGTATATGAGGAAGATAGCAACAGTGGGAATTTAAAGCACTAAATTTCCATAAAATGGGGATACTATTTATACTGAAACCCCCGGCACTCCAACGGGGGTACTGTTGCCGCAGTGAATCTGTCATGCCTACAAAGGCAAGACAGGTTTTCAACTGGGGCTTTCACTGTTCCCTTTATAGGTTAGAACAATCTACAGTGGCAAGATTGCTCATGACCCCAAGGGGTCGTTGTATAGTAAAGCACTAGTAATAGCATAATGGCAATGTTGTATATTTCTCGCTCTCATACTGCATAGTGTTTAACTTTTAAGTGTCTCTGAAGTCGAGATCAAATATTGGGCCAAAAACGGATAAAGTGTACAATTCATGTCAAAAGTTGACTATTTGCATATAATATATCTATCTATATATATTCACCATTTTTGGGGTGTGTCTTAATATTTACCAAAACTGAATCTAAAGTTGGTGTTGAAAAGGTTGTCTACTGTGGCAGTCAATGGCCTACCTACATTAGACACAGGTGTCCAACATAACACTAGACACAGGTGTCCAACATAACACTAGACACAGGTGTCCAACATAAAGCGATGAAGGCAGTGGTGCATGGCAAACGTTCTCCAAGGCCTTTGGTGAAGTAATAAACTGGGGGTGGGGAGATAGGCAGGTGGAAGGAGGGAAGGGAGAAGGTGTAAGAAGGGGACTAAGTGGTGTGGGTGTATTGAGTAACGCATAATGACAGTATCCAGTAACGCATAATGACAGTATCCAGTAACGCATAATGACAGTATCCAGGAGCCCTTTGATGAAACTTGCAGGTGTTATAAAGGACCCGATACCATTATAAGCTGCCTACATCATACATGCCCATACTGGGTGGAGAACTTTACCTCAATAATTAACGTGGATTAACAAACTCTTCAATTTTATGATCATACTCGTACCATCTAATTTAAAAGTTTGACAAAAAATGACCTGTGACTAATTTTCACTTAACATGCTTCTCCAATACAGACAATTCATTATGAATGTAAAAACTATATCATTATAACAAAACAGATTTCTGTTTGATATATATATGCATTGAATTGTTAATTACAATTTCACAGTGACATTCCAAACCAAATAAAAATTTTGATGCAATTAAAAAAAAACGACCCTGTTATTCCAGAATAAAAATAAATCAAATAGCATAACACATCACAAAAAAATTGTGATGTCTCTTTTTAAAAGTACAAAAGTTGCACATAGTGAATGATGGTATGGAATTCTGCCACAAACAATCAAAATCAGATTAATATATTTGGATATATATGTAAATTCATTCTATTTTTAATTTCAAATGTATTATTTAATTATTAAATTAACTGATTCCTTGATATGGAATTCTGGATAAACAAACGCCTAAATTCTTTTTGCTTGATGTGTAAACTGTGCATTCAGAACATTTACACGGTAGGTTTCATTTTGAAAACAATAAGATGAATCAAAAACAAAGCAATCCACTTTTTCAGCATACCAAAATGAAAATAAAAGAATGTAATCATACTGCCAATATAATATTATAGAGCTACGTCATAACCATAGCATGCTCCGCTCAAGACTTCTTTAATACATGTACATAGGTGTTCAGGGCTCCTGGTAATGCCAAAAAATGGTTAATATATTTTAGATTAGAACACTAATTTGTTCAAGTTTATTCTCCATAGCTTTGCAAATAATAGACGATTTAAATTACAGTTTTAACACTACCCTGTTTAGTGGCATCCTACTTTCTCCAAGTAAGTAATATCAAACTAGTTTAAGATGTTATGTGACTTATAAATACATTCACTTTAAAACAACAATTCAAGCACAAACTTCTGCATCACTAAAAAAAAACAACAAAAACAAACAAACAAACAAAAAGTCCCTTATCACACTCTTTGCAAAAATGTCTGAGAAACAAAACTGTACTGCTCAAACATGATGCACAAAATGCCAACTACGTCATTCTGGATTGCTTTCCACCATTGTTGAAGTCTGGATGCTCACAATGTCCACAACCAAAAACAATCACAACAATGCATAGATAAATTACAATATATACTGTATTCATTGTAAATACACAATATATATTGATCAACAACAATCAACATGAAATCTGAGGGAACACATTCTAAAAAATGGATAAGAATTTGTTCAATAACTAAACCTTCTAAAGGCACAACCATGAGATTTCACATACAAAGTTCAGCCTTTTCACACCATATGGATTCTCAAGTGTTGCTTTTCTCATGGCTCATGCAATGAAAAAACCCACTGCAGCAAGTCTTGAGAGGTTAGGGAAGTGGCACAGTAAAAGATCTGGTGCCGAGTTGTCAATGCCCATGGCACAACCACTTCCGCAGAATCTGAAGTGTAGCAAAATGTTCACCTGCAGCATGCAGAACCTTATCCTTGAATTTACGTGTACACAAAAGTATGAGGTGATGTGTATCTTGTTGGAATCATGTCACAACAATTCCTTCACAGTAGTATCCATTGCTTGTGTAAAACACAAGCCATCCATTAAAAAAAAAAAAAGTACTCTTCTGGAATATTTAGTTCTTGGCAAATCACGATGAAAAGTGTATGAAAGGTATACACATTTCTTGCTGTGTTGGATGTTCAACTTTCACAAATATCTGAGATAAACCGAAACACTGCCAGTACCAATGAGGCATGCGGAATGCCTTAGTAAAATACCACAATGCCATGGGACGAGTCGGAGGTACCCCCCAAGTACCCACTGCTCATACTTGCATCTGAATCCAGATCCAAACATCATTGGCGATCCATCTCATCCAGCTAACCACCTGTTTGAGCTCCTCCAATATGGAAAACACTTCAAAGCATTACAAGTTAGAAGCAGTCGGTTTAGACACAGCTTCTCCCCCGAGTTGGCCCTCTCAGTACCAGTGACCTAAAAGCATAACTTTAGTTTAGCACAATTTCTTGATGATTTAATGCACATTATATAATTAAGCCTCAATTTATATACCAATGTAGAACTGTGTGTGTGTGAGTGTGTGTGGTTTACTTTTTAAAACAACTCATTCTCTTAGATTATTCAATGTCTTAATGTCCAGCATGTTTGTTGTTGTAGAGTGACTGAATGTTGTACCACATCACCAAAACAAAATCCTATATATTTTGAATTTATTGGGTAATAAAGCGTCTTGACCTGACAGGACTCTGTATACTTCACTTCACTTCACTTCACTTCACACAGTGGTTATGGTCTGACACACTTCCTTAGAATTGTCACTGAAGTAGTCACTGTCCCCTCTCTCTCCGCTGTTATCTTTCTCGCTGGCTTCCGGGGAAGATAAGTGCTTGAGACAAGAGGTGCTGCGAGTCACCTCGCTCCCTTCCCCGACCTCCGTCTCTTGCAGCAGCAAAGACTCGTGCACAGACTGCATGGCGCCCACACTGCTGCTTCGCACTCTGTCCAAAGAAGGAGCAGCCAAGAATGTCCGGCTGTGGTGTTTGGACGCATGATGACCTTTGCTGCCGAAGCCGGGCACGGAGAAAGTCTTCCTCGCGGCGGATGCTAGCTTGTCCTGCCAGCTGCCTGACCGTCTCTTCACCTCCGGGGAGGGTGGGGAGAGGGGTGTGGAGAGGGCCATTTGCAACGAGTCCGTGTCTTCCATGACCACAGAGGACATTGGCGCATCCAAGCAAGGCACAAGAAACAAGCGGTTGAACTGCAAGTAGTCCAGGATATCCTCTAGCCCTGGTCGGAACCCTTGGTCGTAGAACATGCACCAATGGATGAAGGAACACCTGTAACAATACAAATTTGAAGTATTGGTCATTTGGCAACTGTTCCACCATCATCATCACCACCACCATTACTGAGCTCATGATTATATGAGTCCTTTCTGTGTACACTACAGGCAGAAGGAGAAGAAGAGGCAGAGTAACCTACAAGTACAAGGATTGAATAGACTGGCCTCAACATCCACAATAAAACTAAACTACCATTCAATGTTTCTCTAAAGACAACAACAAAATTACAAGTAAAGGCATGCATCTTCATAGTTAGAACATTTTTTGGTGCAGCCTGTTTTCAGCAAAACTTGAATTAATTCTAACTATGAACTTATTTGTTACGTGATGCAGCTGCAGATGTAGATCTATGCTCATACAATCCATGAAATAGTTGAAATAGTAACAGTACTATTTATTAATGAAAATGAATGCATGCGTAATAATTACAGGCACACAAGACAAAAATATTGTTACTGCACAGTAAGAATGCAAAGAATTGCACAGACGCTAAGTTAAATATTGGTTGAAGGACGCAAAAAGAATCACTCACAAATCAGCAGGGCACTTGTCAGGCAGGGTGAGTTTGTTGCCCGCTTTGACGTAATCCAGCACCTGGTTGTTGGACAGCCCCTGGTAGGGAAAACTGCCGAAGGTGACAATTTCATACACCACCACTCCAAACGACCAAATGTCAGACTTGAAAGTGAAGATCCCATCCACCAAGCTTTCTGGCGACATCCAGCGCACTGGGAGCATACCTGACAGATAACAATGAATTTATAAAACAACAGAAACACCCATCACTTCCACAATGCTGTCAAGGCCAGTCTTCACAGAATTAGGAGGAAGAAAGATAAAAAGCGATAATAAAATGCTCTTATATACATAGCGTAATTCCCCAATAAAATGGAATCAAAGCTCAATAAAGTAGAAAGAACAGCTCTTTCAAATCAAAATGAATATTCAACAATACTTTCTTAATAAACAGAAATGACAACATGTTTTGATGACTACTATAATAAAGCCAAAAAACATTTTACCCCCCCCCCCCCCCCCCCCCAAAAAAAAAAGGTCACTCATTCCTGACACTTTATTTTATTATCAGAAATTGTGATATTAATAGCTCCGCTGTTTTACGCCTGACCTATTTTGCTTCCCTTCCAAATTCTCACCAACAGATATGTTTCAATGGTCATGTTAATTACAAGACATCAACAATGATGAGATCCCCTTGTAATGCAGCTTAAAAATAAAAAAAGTCTTAAAGAAAATGCTCACGGTGCTTGAAAGAAAATACAGGGCCAATAAAGGTTAACAAAAATGATAGGAATGTCCACTAAGAATGAATTGGCGCGTTTCACAGGTTTTATAACTGCTGAGGAGATGAATTTGTTGTCATCCGTCTGCAAAATGCAAGGATGCCTTTGAAATACATTATGAGTTTCAGTCATCCATGATGCGTTTCACAACACATACCATTGTCGCAATGAAGAAATTTGTGTGCTCACCTTTGCGAGTAAATCGGTAGTAATCTGAGCCTGATATATGGCGTGTCATTCCAAAATCTGAGATTTTGACAGTCTTGTTGGCATGGACCAGGCAATTTCTGCAAGCCAAGTCCCTGAAGAACACACACACACACAAATAAAAGAAATACATAGCATGCAAAGTTAAAGGATGGGTTTAAATGGCCCTAAGGGAACCAGAGTGGCTCAGCTGGAGGACATGAACATGCTAGGGGGATTCTTTCCGTTTTATTCAGTTTTCATTGCAGTTTTGTGTTCAGCTATCTTTGTGTTCAGCTATCCCTTGTGCATAAAAGACACTGTCAAAGTATCAGTTATGGTAGCACAATGAAAAATTCAGATTCAGAACTCACAGCACGGGCCATCTGATAAATATATTGTCCAGTCCCTCCAAAGCTGCTTCCTCTTTTCTGACTCAAATGTAAGACAAATGGAACTGAACCGACCTGTGAACAAACTTGAGCTGATGCAAATACTGAAGACCACTGGCTATGTCTATGGCCATCTGAGTCAAATTTTGTGCGTTCACATCTTCCGCCTCCTTGATGTTCTGCCCCAACAAGTTACGTCGGGACAGCAAGTACGTTTTCAAATCACCTAAAGAAGGAAAACCCCAAATTATTATTACATAATCAATATATTAACACCAACAAACACTGATAAAGAAGTACAATTCAATTCAAGCATCAGTTTGTTATATGATAAATGCATGGATCTGTCACAATGGAAATAATGTGAATGGTAGAGCTGATGGTATAATACAGTTTCAAGGTTGAGCATAGTCCAGCGTGGCTACTAACTTTAATGGGGCATATGAACGATAGACAGAATGAAACAGTGTGTGACAACAAAATTAGCACTAAGATGAAAACAAACACACATCAATGACAATGTATTCATATTTCCAATGACCAGGACATACAAAACTTGAACGACTTCATATACTGTGGCATTTTTCGAAACATTATCCATTATTGCTCACACATACCCAGTCAATGAAATATAAACTTGTAGATCAGACTACACAGACACACTTTCTTACTGATCTTATTGTGAGCAGCCCCGAGATCACAGATGAGTAAAATGATCTTGCAGTAATGATGAGACAGAAATACTGATATGATATTCTTTCCACGATGATAACAGGACCTATGATCCAAAATAACAATATTATTTTTGTCTGTCTTCCATTCTTTGGTTCCCTCTGCAAATACTTCTCTCATTGGCCTGGGATCACCTTTTATTAATCAATCAATCATAACCGGTTTAGCTGGCGCACACAAACACTTACCATGCAGCTGGAACTCCATGATGACGTAAATGGGCTCACTGCGCGTGCACACTCCTAACAAGGGAACGATGTTGGTGTGTTTGAAGCGCTTCATCATACCCACTTCGCTGAAGAAATCCAGCTTCTCCTCCATAGAGTGTCGCTTCTTCAAAGTCTTGACCGCCACTGCCACCCAGCCGTCCGTTTGGCTGAACATCTCTCCACCACACACTGTGCCAAAGGCCCCTTCGCCCAGTTTGCGATTGAGCACCACGCTGCTTTTCTCAATCTCCCATTCGTCCAGAGTTAGGCAGTGGGAGTAGTCCGGGGAAAGAAGGCCCAGCTCCTTCATCCGTTCATGTGTAGCTCGCACTTTGGCATCATATCTGAAGAAAAGGGGGTCGATGAAACACTTACTATTCAAGCAGAAAGGACGGGTTTTACAGTTTTACAATCTACGTAACTATTTTGGCGGAAAGTCTAGGCAACCCTATGCCTGCGGAGAGTGCTCTGTATCGCTTTGCAGCGGTCTAGAAAGGTTGTTTGCGAAGAGAAAAAGATGGTGTCCAGAGTGTTGGGCTTTAGATTTGCTAATGACGATGTGTTCAATGGTGAAATACCAATGGAGGAATTTTGTCATTTACAATCTGGTCAAATTTGTGTACTTGTTATTTGACGGAATAATTATGTTTAGGTGCCATTGGTATGACTTAGTATTTATATTTGATAGTTTTGTAGTGTTGTCAGTGCGATTGACAATAACTTTTATTTTCAGCCAACTTCATTTTGATTGTTGTGCAGTCAACACATGCTGCGCCATTTTAAAAGCGCTCGCTTATGGCAAAAGGTTGCCCAGAAGCAAAAATAGTTCGTGCTGAGCAATCGACACATTTTGTGGTGCTTTTCTAGGCCACTCGGGGCTGGACTGATAAAATCTTGGATAATACAACGCTGTCCTCTGAGGTATAAGGGAATGAGAGGACAGATCTAGCTATTACCCATCTCTGGTATTGGTTAATAGTAAAAGCAGGGGTGGCCCTAGTACTTTCCACTTTGAATTAAGGAATATGGGAAATTTGAGTCCATATGAACCTTTTCACTGCTAGTTTGTTTTGCATGCTGTATGCTAGAAAAAAAATGTGCATTTCCGTCCCTACTGTACTAGTTTTATCTATAGCTCTAACACTATTCAATATAAACCAATAAAACTATGTATCCGGGGAAAGGAAATTGAAAACAGATTTCACTTCTGCTACAGATAGAGGAGTAAATAAGAAAATGAAGATTTGTGTCTTTAACTTGTAAGAAAGTGTGACATACAGATTTTGCAAAACCATTTTTTCAATATTGCTGCTGACTGGCAAAATACAATGCATAATCACAATCATGCATGTTTAGCTGATTCGCAAACTCAAACAATGTTACAATGGTTTAACACTCTCTGGATAACTTTATGGACTTCAAACAAAACAAAACTAAAGAAAAGAAAGACACCGACCTTACTACTAATTGCCTCTGTCACTAGATCTAGCTGTAGAGTCAGAATGTACAAGTTCTAAATCAGAATCATAGTTTCCATCTTCATCAAAATCTTCTTCACCACAAACAGCTTTATCTCACAGTGAACAACTACAGACAGGATTATACTTTACATTACATGATTATTGCTTTAGGTCCAGAGGATTATACTTGCAAAGACCTTTGTCTCACAGGGATGAGTTAAGGAAAGCAAAAGAAATGTTACCTGCGTTTGATGAAGATGAGACAGATGATGGAAATAATGATGAAGGAAACAAAGCCCACAAGGTTGGCCACGATAATGGCAGTTTGACAGTTCACGCCCAGGAACGCTCGGAAATCCTCTACCGTGCATGAATGTCCAGCTGAAACAAAGGAACAGATAAAGAATCCCCCACATCTTGTCTTAATTACAAAATTGTGCCCACAAAATAAGTTTTCAATGACAGTTTGATTATGGCTTCCTAGATTATTATATTCCTAGATCTGATCTACAGGTAATTATTGTTCTTCTTCTCCTCCCACCTAATCAGGTCAGATAATTATTTCCAGCCATTCATGGCTATAAGAAAGTGTACTAACCAGAGTTAATGTCGTCCACATCGGCTCCCACAGGAGACAACCAGCGAATCTTATCTCGCTCAATTTTCAACCCGCCTTTTTGACCCAAGTGAGCAGGCACATAGCTGCCAACATTCCTGGTCTCGTTCAAGAAGAACTGTTGTATGGTCACGGCTCCCAAGCGATTGCTGCCATCAAATCGAATGTAGCCGGACACGCCCTGGAAGTGGGTCTCATTGATGGCCGACACAAATGCTCTGTGGATCACAATGATAAACAGACCCCATGAAGAAAGAGTACATTTGATCATCAATACAACACAATACCTCTTTATTACTTCACAAACAATTATACAGTAGGTGCACAATCACAGTTTAAAATTATTGATATTAACAACACACAAATATCCACTTCACAATCACCTTGTAAATGTCATTCAACACACCTCACTCGCAATTAGTAGATTTGATAATGAAAGAGTAGAATTGAAGATGAAAAGAGCACAGGGAAATAACGATGAAAATGAAGTCAAAGTCAAAACCTTTAATAGGATAATAGCATTAGGTCTTATGAATACAGCTACTCCTTAATAAACAATTCAGAACCAAATATAATTAACCTAAAATTAATTTGTAAGTAATATATATTCCTCAACTATGATAGTTTGATTGATTGTTGCTTTAGGTCCAGCGGACTCTTCCGAGCCAAATCAGGACTGGACAACCCCCAATCCGCATAAAAGATCTGCCAAAACAACCTAGTGGAAAATTGAATGCCCTCCACCGGCCAGTCACTTTACAATAAAGACATCCCACGCAGGGACGGCTGAGGCTTTACCCCAACTACTCGAACCCCCGGTTACAAAAACAAAATAGAATACAAACATCATTATAAATCATCAACAAAACACATACATAAAAATGCCTATATTGCTAAATAATACAATCATAGGAGCCCTAGTGACCAGGCAGAAAGCGTCCAACACTCCCAAGCTGATCCAACAGACCTCATACACAAACAAGGAGTCTTGTCCAGGAAGAGTTTTCAAGAAAAAAGGTAGGTCATTGATCTAGCGAAGAAGAAGATAGTATAGCAGAGTGATAGGACAGATCAGGAATGGGAAAGAGCAAATGAGAAAGACAGCGACAGTGGGAATTTAAAGCACTAAATTTCCAGAAAGTGGGGATACTATTTATACTGAAACCCCCGGCACTCCAACGAGGGGGGGGGGGGGGGGGGGGGGGAACTGTTGCCGCAGTGAGTCAGTCATGCCTACAAAGGCAAGACAGGTTTTCAACTGGGGCTTTCACTTTTCCCTTTATAGGTTAGAACAATCTACAGTGTCCTCAACTATGATAAGAGATAACTAGAATTATTAATGCACTTAAATATGCATGCCTTCTCCACTCCCCATACCCCTTTCTTCCCACCTCTTCCACACACACAAGCACACACACGCAAATTCACATATTCTCAAAAACTTAAAATTGTGGCAGGGTAGGCAAGAACAAAAGTATATAATCTTAAATATTAGGAGCAAAGGGAGAGTAGAAATTTGTGGAGTCTAGTTTTAAACAATGTTAATAATTTACTATCCTTGACCTCTTGTGGTAGAGAATTCCACATTCTTGGACTGGAATATGACAGAGATGTTTTAAATAGGTCTAAGCGTGGTTGTGGAAATGTTACATTATGTCTAAAAGACGAATAACGAGATGATGATTTGCTAATAAGTACTTTTAAATAAGCAGGAGTCATTGTTTTGTACATCAAAATGGCTTTATTGTAATTAAGTGTTAATTAAGAGGGAGCATGCCAGCAGTTCTAAATTTTGAATTTTGGAAGTATTGGGAATAACTAATTTTCCAGCTCTGCAATGAATAGAGTTAATCTTTTTAAACAAGGCATCACTGCAACTGTCCCATATTGTTGAAGCATAATCAATGTGAGGCTTAATATGAGCCGCGTCTATGATAGATTGAAGCCTAAACAGCATAAATAATTTTGTTGAGAGAGTTTTACAGAGAGTTTCAAAATGTGAATGCCAACAGAGTTTGCTGTCTACAATGACTAACTAACTAATCTACGATTAAGCCCAACAGTTTATGACTTTCAACCTGTTTGATATTTTTTCCATTTACAACTAAACCAAGAGCCCGCTGATGCTTTTGTCTAGTGATTTACATAGCTTTTGATTTAGCCGGATTCAGTGATATATGGTTTAAACTGCAACAGTCCGCAACACTGTCAAGGGCACCTTGTAGAGATTGCTGAATTTCACCTATGCTTCTCCTCTGATTTTGCCATGTCATGTCATCAGAATTATCTGAGAGATGTAATGGTAAATCATTAATATAAATACAAAAGAAAATAGGACAAAGAGATATCCATCAAAACGATTCCTGTAGCACTTTACTTACAAAGGATTCTAAAACAATTCAATTGTTCTTCATTTTCAATCCAAAGAACTTCTCAGGTCTTCGGTCATTGTCACTGGAAGGCCTAAACAGACGTCAGGAACCCAGAATCAAATACAACAAGTCTGCTCTAACTCACGATCACATTTTGGACTGCTACATCTGACTTTCCTTCAAGATAATCCGTTCAAACCAAGACCTTTCAGGTAATCCTTGTTTCTTGAACCCTTCTAGTTCTCTCTAAAAAAACAACAACAAAAATGTTCCCTACACTTTCAATCCAGCGTCATAAGACTCTCTCTCTCTCCCCCCCCCCCTCCCCCTCACCGAGCAGTCTTTTCTTCATGGAGTGTGTCGAGAGCGGCAGGATTCTTGGTCAGCAGGTTCTGCAGTCCCTTGGCAAACACCCACACCGCGTCGTATACAAAGCTGGCAAACTTGCTCTCATCCACATACTGAAATGGAAGAGAAACACATCAAACATTAACCACTTTATTTAGATTGTATAATGCTCTATACTTATACCTATATAATTTACCTGCACTGAAAACTGTCCCACTGTAGAACACTCTACAAATTGACATCTGCTTCTTGCTTAACATAATTATCCATCCAGCATCCATCCAATATCTCTCTTTTTTAATCCAGTTGTGTCCCCAAATTAGCAGTACACAATGCTAAGGTTCTTTAGTATCCCTATCAAAATGATGGGCACTCACCGCTTTGCCAACTCGCACGGCATACAACTCCTTGTACTGCTTGATAGTGATGTCGCCCACTGCAATCAGCTTGTCATCGTCGATAAAATTCTGAGCGATGATGAAGTGACCCTCGACAGCATATTCCATCTCCTGTGCAAAATGAAATTTTAAGCTGTAGAAGATATGTAGCACTTGTATCCGAATTTCATAAAAAAATACATTTTATCTTTAATATTTTAGCAGAGAATCCCGACTTCTTCAAGTCATGAAGTGCAAACACACACAGTTTTTCAGACTGAAGAGGCATGAGGAACTTGTCTTTCAAAGCCTTCAATGCAAAGATTACAGAAACACATTAGCAATCAAAATTGGAAATGTTCATAGAGTTACACAGAATAAAAAAATTATATCTTAGTTATGAATTCACAGTAAAACTACAAACATCATCATCATCATCATCACCATCATAATCATCGCTTTATCATCGTAATTACAACTCTTCTCTTGATCAAGCTGTTTTGCTCACAACTTAGTAATTACAACTCTTCTCTTGATCAATAACCTATTTTCAAGGAATAGAAAATGTTTTCATAAGATTACAAGCAGAACTTGGGCTTAATTTAATCCTCACTGCTACCATCAACAGAACAACAAGCACAAAAGATGATAAAGACAGAAATAAAGGAGATAAAACTCCGCACACTAAAAATGTTCTCAATAGAGGTAGTCTGTTGTATGCCTTCACCAGAAGTTAAGAGCCAACAATACAGTGTTTATAAGTTATTCATGTATCACATGGCCCTGTACAACAGTGCAAATATCAAACTGACCTCGGTAGTACATGGAACCGATTCCTGAATGCGAGGCTCCGAGTGAGATGGCTGGCTGTTGAAATAATCCACGTCCCACCACTCAGAAGTGTACCAAGAGGGCAGAAACCACACGTAGCCATCATGTGCTGTCATTTTCTGCAAAATAAGTTCACCAGTCCATACAAATTCCATGACGTCAAATTCATTGCAAACGTTGCGTATAATTTATAGCTAATGCTATCCATTATTAATAATAATACAGGAATGCTATACAGGCACTTTCTCTTGTCACTAAAGGAAATCTTGACTCACTTCAACAAAGTGCAAACTTTTACTCCATTGCTAGTCTGGTTTCTTGAAGGGCATGCACAGGTCACTGTCAGTCAGTCGCCAGTGCTGCGAAGCAGCAAAACGAGCCAACAGAGCAGTGGGGCAGATCATGCAAACAGTCACAGCCAGAACTAGTGAAGTTATTGTCCCACTCTACAAATCAATTGTACGACCACATCTGGAGAATTGCATCCAAGTATGGCTACCATACCTCAAAAAAGACATTGCAGAGTTGGAAAAGGTGCAGAGGAGAGCTATGAGATTGATCACAGGGATTGGTCACCTGCCGTTCGATGAGAGACTGGCTTTTTGCAATTTGCATAAATCAGAAGAAAGGAGAGACAGGGGAGGTCTCGTCGAGACATTCAAGATCATAAAGGGACTCGAAAAAGTTTCTGCTGACAAATTTTTTAATATAGCCAGTCATAATTCTACCATAGAGGTCACAGCAGCAAACTGTTCAAAGAGAAATCTAGACTGGATCTCAAAAGGAACTTTTTTTCACAAAGAGTTGTGAATCCATGGAATGCACTGAAACAATCAATTGTTGAAGCTGAAACTGTCAACCAGTTCAAGAACCGCCATGATAAAGAGACAGTTAAGGGGGTTAAAATAAGTTCTCAAACTTCATACCCAGTCGGCCGCGCTCAGTGGTCACTGAGGTAAAAGGGAAGCCCCCAAACACATTTTATGTCTGTACAACTCCGCCATGTACCAAGCACTCAAGACACGTACCTGTTTATAAGCTTCGCACATGACAGCTCTGGCTAAACTGCCGTAGAAGTCTGCTATGATGATTCTCACTTTCTGCTCCCTCAGCTCTCTAAAAACCTGCATAGAACAACGTAACCATTAGGACAATTGTAACAACACTCGCTGTCCAGCACACATCAGCAAACACATAATAATAATAATAATAATAATAATAATAATGATGATGAGGAAGCATGGATTTATAAAGCAACAAGTACCTCACAAAGGAAACGCGATTTACAACACATAAAAATAAGATCGACAGTCCGCTCATCAACACATCACAACAATCCTAAAAACCGAAAATCAGTTCCCCTGCCTCCTACCTGCGACAGATCGACCTCTTCAGCGTTGTGCAACAGTTTGCGTTTGACCAGCACAAAGATGCCTTGGGCGTTCAGATGGTCTTGAAGCTCCAGGTGATATTCCGGCAACTCCTGACCGTCATCTGCAAGGGTTCCCACTTTGCTCCAGCCCATCTCTTTGAAGAACTCGGCAAATACAAATCTGGCGGGGGGAAGAAACAGTTACAAAACTCGCTGAAATTATGGGAAGACGGACACAGCACATTCAAGAAAGAAAAAAAAAGAAGAAAAATTCAAGCTCAAATATCTGCCACAAACATGGGCAGATATTTATTTAGGGTTGTTTCCAAACACCTGTTTGTTATGGGCTAGATAGTGTCCAACAAGCAAGCTACTGTGATCTTAACCATGGTTAGTAATGTATAAGTGTGGTGCAGAGGTGTAGTAGTGGCTTGTGCACACACTAGCCATGTTTGATGTTCAGCCATGTCGGGAGGGGTTAGCACTTCAATGGGTGACGATGCATGGAAGGCAACGGCCCAGGGACAGCCAAAGATTAAAACAAGCGCGCCACACATCCCCAGTCCACCCAGTCGAGGATTGGTACCTGCATCTGTTTACAACCGGGGAAGATAAAAGGGCAAGGAGATAGGCACCACCCTTATTAAGCTGGCCTAGAGAAAGAGGAGGTTGTAACTGCTGCCCTCTCCAACCACTGTAAGGTTATGGGAACACCTTTAGTAGTAAATGATATGATTATGTCACATAGTCTACAGGTTGAAATGTTATGGGGACACCTTTAGTAGTAAATGATATGATTATGTCACATAGTCTACAGGTTGAAATGTTATGGGGACACCTTTAGTAGTAAATGATATGATTATGTCACATAGTCTACAGGTTGAAATGTTATGGGGACACCTTTAGTAGTAAATGATATGATTATGTCACATAGTCTACAGGTTGAAATGTTATGGGGACACCTTTAGTAGTAAATGATATGATTATGTCACATAGTCTACAGGTTGAAATGTTATGGGGACACCTTTAGTAGTAAATGATATGATTATGTCACATAGTCTACAGGTTGAAATGTTATGGGGACACCTTTAGTAGTAAATGATATGATTATGTCACATAGTCTACAGGTTGAAATGTTATGGGGACACCTTTAGTAGTAAATGATATGATTATGTCACATAGTCTACAGGTTGAAATGTTATGGGGACACCTTTAGTAGTAAATGATATGATTATGTCACATAGTCTACAGGTTGAAATGTTATGGGGACACCTTTAGTAGTAAATGATATGATTATGTCACATAGTCTACAGGTTGAAATGTTATGGGGACACCTTTAGTAGTAAATGATATGATTATGTCACATAGTCTACAGGTTGAAATGTTATGGGGACACCTTTAGTAGTAAATGATATGATTATGTCACATAGTCTACAGGTTGAAATGTTATGGGGACACCTTTAGTAGTAAATGATATGATTATGTCACATAGTCTACAGGTTGAAATGTTATGGGGACACCTTTAGTAGTAAATGATATGATTATGTCACATAGTCTACAGGTTGAAATGTTATGGGGACACCTTTAGTAGTAAATGATATGATTATGTCACATAGTCTACAGGTTGAAATGTTATGGGGACACCTTTAGTAGTAAATGATATGATTATGTCACATAGTCTACAGGTTGAAATGTTATGGGGACACCTTTAGTAGTAAATGATATGATTATGTCACATAGTCTACAGGTTGAAATGTTATGGGGACACCTTTAGTAGTAAATGATATGATTATGTCACATAGTCTACAGGTTGAAATGTTATGGGGACACCTTTAGTAGTAAATGATATGATTATGTCACATAGTCTACAGGTTGAAATGTTATGGGGACACCTTTAGTAGTAAATGATATGATTATGTCACATAGTCTACAGGTTGAAATGTTATGGGGACACACCTTTAGTAGTAAATGATATGATTATGTCACATAGTCTACAGGTTGAAATGTTATGGGGACACCTTTAGTAGTAAATGATATGATTATGTCACATAGTCTACAGGTTGAAATGTTATGGGGACACCTTTAGTAGTAAATGATATGATTATGTCACATAGTCTACAGGTTGAAATGTTATGGGGACACCTTTAGTAGTAAATGATATGATTATGTCACATAGTCTACAGGTTGAAATGTTATGGGGACACCTTTAGTAGTAAATGATATGATTATGTCACATAGTCTACAGGTTGAAATGTTATGGGGACACCTTTAGTAGTAAATGATATGATTATGTCACATAGTCTACAGGTTGAAATGTTATGGGGACACCTTTAGTAGTAAATGATTATGATTATGTCACATAGTCTACAGGTTGAAATGTTATGGGGACACCTTTAGTAGTAAATGATATGATTATGTCACATAGTCTACAGGTTGAAATGTTATGGGGACACCTTTAGTAGTAAATGATATGATTATGTCACATAGTCTACAGGTTGAAATGTTATGGGGACACCTTTAGTAGTAAATGATATGATTATGTCACATAGTCTACAGGTTGAAATGTTATGGGGACACCTTTAGTAGTAAATGATATGATTATGTCACATAGTCTATCCTATCCTATCCTGTCCCATAACCCGAAGGTCGTAGGGGCACCACAGATGATCGCTTAACCAGCATACTCCATCTTTCTCTGTCCTCAGCAGCCCTCATGGCTTCGCTCAGTGTCAAACCAGTCCATTCTCGAATGTTGTCCTCCCACCTCTTTTTCGGTCTCCCCCTTCTTCTACCTCCTTGCACTGTGCCTTGCAGAATGGTCTTTGCAAGGCCTGATGATCTGGTGACGTGGCCATACCATCGGAGTTTCCGTTTCTTCACCACTGTGAGCAGGTCATCGTGTTGTCCAATGGCTTGTGTGATGGTCTGTCGGACTTCAACGTTGGTGATGTGTTGGGTATAGGAAATGCACAGAAGTCTTCTGTAGCACCTCATCTCCATGCTTTGTATTCTTCGTTGGAGATCTGCTGTGAGGGTCCATGCTTCGCAAGCATATAGGAAGATGGAGATGACCAGAGATCGCAGCAGTCTTACTTTGGAATGTAGACTGATGGTTCTGTCTTTCCAAATGGGCTTCAACCTTGTCAGGGCAGCAGTTGTTTGTGCGATCCTGGAGAGGACTTCCTGTCGAGACCCATTGTCTGACACAATGGCTCCTAAATATTTGAAGCTGTGCACTGTGTTGAGGGATTGGCCTTGTACTTTGATGTCCGTGTTGATGCCATTGGTGTTGTTGGTCATCATTTTGGTCTTCTCTGCACTTATTTCCATTCCATAAGCTCTGGAGGTGGTGTCAAGCCTCTGTACAAGCTGTTCAAGTTCTTGTTCCTCTCCAGCCAATCCATCAATATCATCCGCAAAACGAAGATTGGAGATTGCTCTGCCCCCTATGCTGACTGTGCCTTCGTGATCTGCAAGAGCATCTGACATGATGCGCTCTAGGAAGATGTTGAAGAGTGTTGGAGAGAGTAGGCATCCTTGACGCACACCGATTGTTGTTCTGAACCAGTTCCCGATGACGCTGTTATGGAGGACTGCACTGGTAGCCTTGTCATACAGGCTTTTGATGACTTCTATGATTTTAGGGCTGATGTTGTACACTTTCATGGTTGCCCATAGAGCTGCATGCCAGACTCGGTCAAATGCCTTCTTGAAGTCTATGAACACATGATATAGATGTTGTTGGTGCTGTAGGTATTTCTCACAGATTATTCTGAGGTTGAAAATCTGTTCAGTGGTACTTCGCCCTGCCATGAATCCTGCTTGTTCTTCAGCTATGATTTGTTCAGCTTGTGGTTTCAACCTGTTGAGTATTATTTTCAGGAGGACCTTGCTGGGATGGCTGATGAGGCTGATGGTGCGGTAATTTTCACACTCCTGAAGGTTACCTTTTTTAGGAAGAGTGATGACAAGCGACTGGGTCCATGGTGTAGGCCATTCCCCACTCTGCCAGATCTTGTTACAGATAGTGGTGAGAGCATCAGTCATCGCTTCTCCTCCTGCTTGTAGCAGTTCCGCTGGTATGTTGTCCACTCCCGCTGACTTCCCTTTCTTCAGCGATTGCACTGCTGCCTCAACTTCTTCCCGGAGAATTGGGAGGATTTCTTCTTCTTCTCTGCTCTCGGGACATGCTAGAACTGATGGGTCTCCATTTGGTGTATGGTTGTAAAGGTCAGAGCAGTACTCTGTCCATCTGTCCAAGACTTCTTGTTCTTCTGTAAGGCAAATGCCAGACTTGCTTTGGATAGTGGAGACTTTGGGCTGTTTAACACTTGTCAGCCGCTTCACAGTCTGGTAGGCCTTCTTGCTGTTGTTCTTGTTCAGATTGTTCTCTATTTCCTGGCATTGATCTTCTATCCAGTTCTCCTTTGCTGTGCGCATGCCTTTTCGGATGTCATTGTTGATTTTTCGGTAGACATCAGCTCCCTGTGAGGTGTTCTTTTTCTTTTTTAACTCTCTTCGTTTATCACACAGATCCAAAAGTTCAGGTGTGATCCACGGCTTCTTCTTTGGTCGGTGCTTGCCAAGGATCTCAGTGGCGGCATCTGTTACAGCTGAGTTGAAGGTATTGGTCATGGTGTTGACATCTACTTCGCCTGCCCCCAAAATAAGCAGTGGTGCAAATTTCCCTCCAATTGTGGCCTGAAATATTTTTGCCACCTCCGGGTCTTGCAGTTTGTCCAGGTCGAACTTCAGCCTAGTGCACTTTGCTGTATTTACTCTCTTCAAATGGAGCCGGAAAGACATCATCACGAGATCGTGGTCACTTCCAATGTCTGCTCCTGGAAAAGTGCGTGTCCTGCCAATGTTGATGCTTGATCTGAAGCGTTTCTTGACCATGATGTAGTCGATCTGGTTGTGATGTTCCCCGCCGGGACTGTGCCATGTCCATCGTCTGGATTTTTTGTGGAGACCAAGCGTGTTTGCCAGTACCAGATTGTTGTATCTGGCAAACTCCAATAGCCTCAGACCCCTGTCATTTGTCTCGTTGTTGCAGTGGGGTCCGCATGTGTCTCCCCAGTTGCGGTGCGCATCTTGGCCAACCTTGGCATTCCAGTCGCCTTGCACTATGACTATGTCCTTCTTCGGCACTTGGTCAAGGACCGCCTGTATATTTTCATAAAAATCCTCCACTTCGCTGTCTTCATAGTCTGATGTTGGGGCATAGGCCTGGATGATGGTAATGTTGAAAGGGGTTGCTCTCAGACGGATGGTAATGAGTCTACTGGAGACTGGGCGGCAACCCATGACAGTGGCTAGAATGTTCTTGTGGACCAAGAATCCAACGCCGTGTTCGTGCCTGTCATCTCTACCGCTGAAATAGAGCTTGTGGCCTTTGTCAGTCGTTGTTTCACCTAGGCCTTTCCAGCGCAGTTCGCTGATACCTAGAACGTTCCATCGATAGTGGTCCAGCTCGTGGGCCAGTTCTTCTAATTTTCCTTCCGCAGTTAGGGTCCTGACGTTCCAGGTTCCTATGACGATGTTGTTTCTCGTGCGGATCTTGCTATATTGTCCATCAGTAGCATACTTAACACCTCCGTCCTGGTGGCCAACGGAAGGCGCGGTCCTTGTGCCGGGTGACGGCCCGGGCGACGACCGATCCGGTATGGAATTAGTGGATTGTGTCATCATGTAGTGTGTCTTGGGCAAAAAAGACCTGGCAGGGCCCAATCCTCTCCAGGCTGTTGGCCACAGCCGAAATCCACGAATACAGTGTGGCTCGCCTTGGCCCTGAGCACGTGGTCGTTGAACCTGTAGTAACGTGAGGTTCCTCCGCCCTGGCCGGTGACTTCTGTGTAGAAGACTTTCGCCCAGTGATGCCGTGCTAACATCACCCCTGTTAGTCGCCTCTTACGACACGCCGGGAAACGTTGGGTCTATTCTATTTGCCCGAACCCACAGAGCAACACATAGTCTACAGGTTGAAATGTTATGGGGACACCTTTAGTAGTAAATGATATGATTATGTCACATAGTCTACAGGTTGAAATGTTATGGGGACACCTTTAGTAGTAAATGATATGATTATGTCACATAGTCTACAGGTTGAAATGTTATGGGGACACCTTTAGTAGTAAATGATATGATTTAAGTCACATAGTCTACAGGTTGAAATGTTATGGGGACACCTTTAGTAGTAAATGATATGATTATGTCACATAGTCTACAGGTTGAAATGTTATGGGGACACCTTTAGTAGTAAATGATATGATTATGTCACATAGTCTACAGGTTGAAATGTTATGGGGACACCTTTAGTAGTAAATGATATGATTATGTCACATAGTCTACAGGTTGAAATGTTATGGGGACACCTTTAGTAGTAAATGATATGATTATGTCACATAGTCTACAGGTTGAAATGTTATGGGGACACCTTTAGTAGTAAATGATATGATTATGTCACATAGTCTACAGGTTGAAATGTTATGGGGACACCTTTAGTAGTAAATGATATGATTATGTCACATAGTCTACAGGTTGAAATGTTATGGGGACACCTTTAGTAGTAAATGATATGATTATGTCACATAGTCTACAGGTTGAAATGTTATGGGGACACCTTTAGTAGTAAATGATATGATTATGTCACATAGTCTACAGGTTGAAATGTTATGGGGACACCTTTAGTAGTAAATGATATGATTATGTCACATAGTCTACAGGTTGAAATGTTATGGGGACACCTTTAGTAGTAAATGATATGATTATGTCACATAGTCTACAGGTTGAAATGTTATGGGGACACCTTTAGTAGTAAATGATATGATTATGTCACATAGTCTACAGGTTGAAATGTTATGGGGACACCTTTAGTAGTAAATGATATGATTATGTCACATAGTCTACAGGTTGAAATGTTATGGGGACACCTTTAGTAGTAAATGATATGATTATGTCACATAGTCTACAGGTTGAAATGTTATGGGGCACCTTTAGTAGTAAATGATATGATTATGTCACATAGTCTACAGGTTGAAATGTTATGGGGACACCTTTAGTAGTAAATGATATGATTATGTCACATAGTCTACAGGTTGAAATGTTATGGGGACACCTTTAGTAGTAAATGATATGATTATGTCACATAGTCTACAGGTTGAAATGTTATGGGGACACCTTTAGTAGTAAATGATATGATTATGTCACATAGTCTACAGGTTGAAATGTTATGGGGACACCTTTAGTAGTAAATGATATGATTATGTCACATAGTCTACAGGTTGAAATGTTATGGGGACACCTTTAGTAGTAAATGATATGATTATGTCACATAGTCTACAGGTTGAAATGTTATGGGGACACCTTTAGTAGTAAATGATATGATTATGTCACATAGTCTACAGGTTGAAATGTTATGGGGACACCTTTAGTAGTAAATGATATGATTATGTCACATAGTCTACAGGTTGAAATGTTATGGGGACACCTTTAGTAGTAAATGATATGATTATGTCACATAGTCTACAGGTTGAAATGTTATGGGGACACCTTTAGTAGTAAATGATATGATTATGTCACATAGTCTACAGGTTGAAATGTTATGGGGACACCTTTAGTAGTAAATGATATGATTATGTCACATAGTCTACAGGTTGAAATGTTATGGGGACACCTTTAGTAGTAAATGATATGATTATGTCACATAGTCTACAGGTTGAAATGTTATGGGGACACCTTTAGTAGTAAATGATATGATTATGTCACATAGTCTACAGGTTGAAATGTTATGGGGACACCTTTAGTAGTAAATGATATGATTATGTCACATAGTCTACAGGTTGAAATGTTATGGGGACACCTTTAGTAGTAAATGATATGATTATGTCACATAGTCTACAGGTTGAAATGTTATGGGGACACCTTTAGTAGTAAATGATATGATTATGTCACATAGTCTACAGGTTGAAATGTTATGGGGACACCTTTAGTAGTAAATGATATGATTATGTCACATAGCCTACAGGTTGAAATGTTATGGGGACACCTTTAGTAGTAAATGATATGATTATGTCACATAGTCCTACAGGTTGAAATGTTATGGGGACACCTTTAGTAGTAAATGATATGATTATGTCACATAGTCTACAGGTTGAAATGTTATGGGGACACCTTTAGTAGTAAATGATATGATTATGTCACATAGTCTACAGGTTGAAATGTTATGGGGACACCTTTAGTAGTAAATGATATGATTATGTCACATAGTCTACAGGTTGAAATGTTATGGGGACACCTTTAGTAGTAAATGATATGATTATGTCACATAGTCTACAGGTTGAAATGTTATGGGGACACCTTAGTAGTAGTAAATGATATGATTATGTCACATAGCTACAGGTTGAAATGTTATGGGGACACCTTTAGTAGTAAATGATATGATTATGTCACATAGTCTACAGGTTGAAATGTTATGGGGACACCTTTAGTAGTAAATGATATGATTATGTCACATAGTCTACAGGTTGAAATGTTATGGGGACACCTTTAGTAGTAAATGATATGATTATGTCACATAGTCTACAGGTTGAAATGTTATGGGGACACCTTTAGTAGTAAATGATATGATTATGTCACATAGTCTACAGGTTGAAATGTTATGGGGACACCTTTAGTAGTAAATGATATGATTATGTCACATAGTCTACAGGTTGAAATGTTATGGGGACACCTTTAGTAGTAAATGATATGATTATGTCACATAGTCTACAGGTTGAAATGTTATGGGGACACCTTTAGTAGTAAATGATATGATTATGTCACATAGTCTACAGGTTGAAATGTTATGGGGACACCTTTAGTAGTAAATGATATGATTATGTCACATAGTCTACAGGTTGAAATGTTATGGGGACACCTTTAGTAGTAAATGATATGATTATGTCACATAGTCTACAGGTTGAAATGTTATGGGGACACCTTTAGTAGTAAATGATATGATTATGTCACATAGTCTACAGGTTGAAATGTTATGGGGACACCTTTAGTAGTAAATGATATGATTATGTCACATAGTCTACAGGTTGAAATGTTATGGGGACACCTTTAGTAGTAAATGATATGATTATGTCACATAGTCTACAGGTTGAAATGTTATGGGGACACCTTTAGTAGTAAATGATATGATTATGTCACATAGTCTACAGGTTGAAATGTTATGGGGACACCTTTAGTAGTAAATGATATGATTATGTCACATAGTCTACAGGTTGAAATGTTATGGGGACACCTTTAGTAGTAAATGATATGATTATGTCACATAGTCTACAGGTTGAAATGTTATGGGGACACCTTTAGTAGTAAATGATATGATTATGTCACATAGTCTACAGGTTGAAATGTTATGGGGACACCTTTAGTAGTAAATGATATGATTATGTCACATAGTCTACAGGTTGAAATGTTATGGGGACACCTTTAGTAGTAAATGATATGATTATGTCACATAGTCTACAGGTTGAAATGTTATGGGGACACCTTTAGTAGTAAATGATATGATTATGTCACATAGTCTACAGGTTGAAATGTTATGGGGACACCTTTAGTAGTAAATGATATGATTATGTCACATAGTCTACAGGTTGAAATGTTATGGGGACACCTTTAGTAGTAAATGATATGATTATGTCACATAGTCTACAGGTTGAAATGTTATGGGGACACCTTTAGTAGTAAATGATATGATTATGTCACATAGTCTACAGGTTGAAATGTTATGGGGACACCTTTAGTAGTAAATGATATGATTATGTCACATAGTCTACAGGTTGAAATGTTATGGGGACACCTTTAGTAGTAAATGATATGATTATGTCACATAGTCTACAGGTTGAAATGTTATGGGGACACCTTTAGTAGTAAATGATATGATTATGTCACATAGTCTACAGGTTGAAATGTTATGGGGACACCTTTAGTAGTAAATGATATGATTATGTCACATAGTCTACAGGTTGAAATGTTATGGGGACACCTTTAGTAGTAAATGATATGATTATGTCACATAGTCTACAGGTTGAAATGTTATGGGGACACCTTTAGTAGTAAATGATATGATTATGTCACATAGTCTACAGGTTGAAATGTTATGGGGACACCTTTAGTAGTAAATGATATGATTATGTCACATAGTCTACAGGTTGAAATGTTATGGGGACACCTTTAGTAGTAAATGATATGATTATGTCACATAGTCTACAGGTTGAAATGTTATGGGGACACCTTTAGTAGTAAATGATATGATTATGTCACATAGTCTACAGGTTGAAATGTTATGGGGACACCTTTAGTAGTAAATGATATGATTATGTCACATAGTCTACAGGTTGAAATGTTATGGGGACACCTTTAGTAGTAAATGATATGATTATGTCACATAGTCTACAGGTTGAAATGTTATGGGGACACCTTTAGTAGTAAATGATATGATTATGTCACATAGTCTACAGGTTGAAATGTTATGGGGACACCTTTAGTAGTAAATGATATGATTATGTCACATAGTCTACAGGTTGAAATGTTATGGGGACACCTTTAGTAGTAAATGATATGATTATGTCACATAGTCTACAGGTTGAAATGTTATGGGGACACCTTTAGTAGTAAATGATATGATTATGTCACATAGTCTACAGGTTGAAATGTTATGGGGACACCTTTAGTAGTAAATGATATGATTATGTCACATAGTCTACAGGTTGAAATGTTATGGGGACACCTTTAGTAGTAAATGATATGATTATGTCACATAGTCTACAGGTTGAAATGTTATGGGGACACCTTTAGTAGTAAATGATATGATTATGTCACATAGTCTACAGGTTGAAATGTTATGGGGACACCTTTAGTAGTAAATGATATGATTATGTCACATAGTCTACAGGTTGAAATGTTATGGGGACACCTTTAGTAGTAAATGATATGATTATGTCACATAGTCTACAGGTTGAAATGTTATGGGGACACCTTTAGTAGTAAATGATATGATTATGTCACATAGTCTACAGGTTGAAATGTTATGGGGACACCTTTAGTAGTAAATGATATGATTATGTCACATAGTCTACAGGTTGAAATGTTATGGGGACACCTTTAGTAGTAAATGATATGATTATGTCACATAGTCTACAGGTTGAAATGTTATGGGGACACCTTTAGTAGTAAATGATATGATTATGTCACATAGTCTACAGGTTGAAATGTTATGGGGACACCTTTAGTAGTAAATGATATGATTATGTCACATAGTCTACAGGTTGAAATGTTATGGGGACACCTTTAGTAGTAAATGATATGATTATGTCACATAGTCTACAGGTTGAAATGTTATGGGGACACCTTTAGTAGTAAATGATATGATTATGTCACATAGTCTACAGGTTGAAATGTTATGGGGACACCTTTAGTAGTAAATGATATGATTATGTCACATAGTCTACAGGTTGAAATGTTATGGGGACACCTTTAGTAGTAAATGATATGATTATGTCACATAGTCTACAGGTTGAAATGTTATGGGGACACCTTTAGTAGTAAATGATATGATTATGTCACATAGTCTACAGGTTGAAATGTTATGGGGACACCTTTAGTAGTAAATGATATGATTATGTCACATAGTCTACAGGTTGAAATGTTATGGGGACACCTTTAGTAGTAAATGATATGATTATGTCACATAGTCTACAGGTTGAAATGTTATGGGGACACCTTTAGTAGTAAATGATATGATTATGTCACATAGTCTACAGGTTGAAATGTTATGGGGACACCTTTAGTAGTAAATGATATGATTATGTCACATAGTCTACAGGTTGAAATGTTATGGGGGACACCTTTAGTAGTAAATGATATGATTATGTCACATAGTCTACAGGTTAAATTATGGGGACACCTTTAGTAGTAAATGATATGATTATGTCACATAGTCTACAGGTTGAAATGTTATGGGGACACCTTTAGTAGTAAATGATATGATTATGTCACATAGTCTACAGGTTGAAATGTTATGGGGACACCTTTAGTAGTAAATGATATGATTCATGTCACATAGTCTACAGGTTGAAATGTTATGGGGACACCTTTAGTAGTAAATGATATGATTATGTCACATAGTCTACAGGTTGAAATGTTATGGGGACACCTTTAGTAGTAAAATGATATGATTATGTCACATAGTCTACAGGTTGAAATGTTATGGGGACACCTTTAGTAGTAAATGATATGATTATGTCACATAGTCTACAGGTTGAAATGTTATGGGGACACCTTTAGTAGTAAATGATATGATTATGTCACATAGTCTACAGGTTGAAATGTTATGGGGACACCTTTAGTAGTAAATGATATGATTATGTCACATAGTCTACAGGTTGAAATGTTATGGGGACACCTTTAGTAGTAAATGATATGATTATGTCACATAGTCTACAGGTTGAAATGTTATGGGGACACCTTTAGTAGTAAATGATATGATTATGTCACATAGTCTACAGGTTGAAATGTTATGGGGACACCTTTAGTAGTAAATGATATGATTATGTCACATAGTCTACAGGTTGAAATGTTATGGGGACACCTTTAGTAGTAAATGATATGATTATGTCACATAGTCTACAGGTTGAAATGTTATGGGGACACCTTTAGTAGTAAATGATATGATTATGTCACATAGTCTACAGGTTGAAATGTTATGGGGACACCTTTAGTAGTAAATGATATGATTATGTCACATAGTCTACAGGTTGAAATGTTATGGGGACACCTTTAGTAGTAAATGATATGATTATGTCACATAGTCTACAGGTTGAAATGTTATGGGGACACCTTTAGTAGTAAATGATATGATTATGTCACATAGTCTACAGGTTGAAATGTTTATGGGGACACCTTTAGTAGTAAATGATATGATTATGTCACATAGTCTACAGGTTGAAATGTTATGGGGACACCTTTAGTAGTAAATGATATGATTATGTCACATAGTCTACAGGTTGAAATGTTATGGGGACACCTTTAGTAGTAAATGATATGATTATGTCACATAGTCTACAGGTTGAAATGTTATGGGGACACCTTTAGTAGTAAATGATATGATTATGTCACATAGTCTACAGGTTGAAATGTTATGGGGACACCTTTAGTAGTAAATGATATGATTATGTCACATAGTCTACAGGTTGAAATGTTATGGGACACCTTTAGTAGTAAATGATATGATTATGTCACATAGTCTACAGGTTGAAATGTTATGGGGACACCTTTAGTAGTAAATGATATGATTATGTCACATAGTCTACAGGTTGAAATGTTATGGGGACACCTTTAGTAGTAAATGATATGATTATGTCACATAGTCTACAGGTTGAAATGTTATGGGGACACCTTTAGTAGTAAATGATATGATTATGTCACATAGTCTACAGGTTGAAATGTTATGGGGACACCTTTAGTAGTAAATGATATGATTATGTCACATAGTCTACAGGTTGAAATGTTATGGGGACACCTTTAGTAGTAAATGATATGATTATGTCACATAGTCTACAGGTTGAAATGTTATGGGGACACCTTTAGTAGTAAATGATATGATTATGTCACATAGTCTACAGGTTGAAATGTTATGGGGACACCTTTAGTAGTAAATGATATGATTATGTCACATAGTCTACAGGTTGAAATGTTATGGGGACACCTTTAGTAGTAAATGATATGATTATGTCACATAGTCTACAGGTTGAAATGTTATGGGGACACCTTTAGTAGTAAATGATATGATTATGTCACATAGTCTACAGGTTGAAATGTTATGGGGACACCTTTAGTAGTAAATGATATGATTATGTCACATAGTCTACAGGTTGAAATGTTATGGGGACACCTTTAGTAGTAAATGATATGATTATGTCACATAGTCTACAGGTTGAAATGTTATGGGACACCTTTAGTAGTAAATGATATGATTATGTCACATAGTCTACAGGTTGAAATGTTATGGGGACACCTTTAGTAGTAAATGATATGATTATGTCACATAGTCTACAGGTTGAAATGTTATGGGGACACCTTTAGTAGTAAATGATATGATTATGTCACATAGTCTACAGGTTGAAATGTTATGGGGACACCTTTAGTAGTAAATGATATGATTATGTCACATAGTCTACAGGTTGAAATGTTATGGGGACACCTTTAGTAGTAAATGATATGATTATGTCACATAGTCTACAGGTTGAAATGTTATGGGGACACCTTTAGTAGTAAATGATATGATTATGTCACATAGTCTACAGGTTGAAATGTTATGGGACACCTTTAGTAGTAAATGATATGATTATGTCACATAGTCTACAGGTTGAAATGTTATGGGGACACCTTTAGTAGTAAATGATATGATTATGTCACATAGTCTACAGGTTGAAATGTTATGGGGACACCTTTAGTAGTAAATGATATGATTATGTCACATAGTCTACAGGTTTGAAATGTTATGGGGACACCTTTAGTAGTAAATGATATGATTATGTCACATAGTCTACAGGTTGAAATGTTATGGGGACACCTTTAGTAGTAAATGATATGATTATGTCACATAGTCTACAGGTTGAAATGTTATGGGGACACCTTTAGTAGTAAATGATATGATTATGTCACATAGTCTACAGGTTGAAATGTTATGGGGACACCTTTAGTAGTAAATGATATGATTATGTCACATAGTCTACAGGTTGAAATGTTATGGGGACACCTTTAGTAGTAAATGATATGATTATGTCACATAGTCTACAGGTTGAAATGTTATGGGGACACCTTTAGTAGTAAATGATATGATTATGTCACATAGTCTACAGGTTGAAATGTTATGGGGACACCTTTAGTAGTAAATGATATGATTATGTCACATAGTCTACAGGTTGAAATGTTATGGGGACACCTTTAGTAGTAAATGATATGATTATGTCACATAGTCTACAGGTTGAAATGTTATGGGGACACCTTTAGTAGTAAATGATATGATTATGTCACATAGTCTACAGGTTGAAATGTTATGGGGACACCTTTTAGTAGTAAATGATATGATTATGTCACATAGTCTACAGGTTGAAATGTTATGGGGACACCTTTAGTAGTAAATGATATGATTATGTCACATAGTCTACAGGTTGAAATGTTATGGGGACACCTTTAGTAGTAAATGATATGATTATGTCACATAGTCTACAGGTTGAAATGTTATGGGGACACCTTTAGTAGTAAATGATATGATTATGTCACATAGTCTACAGGTTGAAATGTTATGGGGACACCTTTAGTAGTAAATGATATGATTATGTCACATAGTCTACAGGTTGAAATGTTATGGGACACCTTTAGTAGTAAATGATATGATTATGTCACATAGTCTACAGGTTGAAATGTTATGGGGACACCTTTAGTAGTAAATGATATGATTATGTCACATAGTCTACAGGTTGAAATGTTATGGGGACACCTTTAGTAGTAAATGATATGATTATGTCACATAGTCTACAGGTTGAAATGTTATGGGGACACCTTTAGTAGTAAATGATATGATTATGTCACATAGTCTACAGGTTGAAATGTTATGGGGACACCTTTAGTAGTAAATGATATGATTATGTCACATAGTCTACAGGTTGAAATGTTATGGGGACACCTTTAGTAGTAAATGATATGATTATGTCACATAGTCTACAGGTTGAAATGTTATGGGGACACCTTTAGTAGTAAATGATATGATTATGTCACATAGTCTACAGGTTGAAATGTTATGGGGACACCTTTAGTAGTAAATGATATGATTATGTCACATAGTCTACAGGTTGAAATGTTATGGGGACACCTTTAGTAGTAAATGATATGATTATGTCACATAGTCTACAGGTTGAAATGTTATGGGGACACCTTTAGTAGTAAATGATATGATTATGTCACATAGTCTACAGGTTGAAATGTTATGGGGACACCTTTAGTAGTAAATGATATGATTATGTCACATAGTCTACAGGTTGAAATGTTATGGGGACACCTTTAGTAGTAAATGATATGATTATGTCACATAGTCTACAGGTTGAAATGTTATGGGGACACCTTTAGTAGTAAATGATATGATTATGTCACATTAGTCTACAGGTTGAAATGTTATGGGGACACCTTTAGTAGTAAATGATATGATTATGTCACATAGTCTACAGGTTGAAATGTTATGGGGACACCTTTAGTAGTAAATGATATGATTATGTCACATAGTCTACAGGTTGAAATGTTATGGGGACACCTTTAGTAGTAAATGATATGATTATGTCACATAGTCTACAGGTTGAAATGTTATGGGGACACCTTTAGTAGTAAATGATATGATTATGTCACATAGTCTACAGGTTGAAATGTTATGGGGACACCTTTAGTAGTAAATGATATGATTATGTCACATAGTCTACAGGTTGAAATGTTATGGGGACACCTTTAGTAGTAAATGATATGATTATGTCACATAGTCTACAGGTTGAAATGTTATGGGGACACCTTTAGTAGTAAATGATATGATTATGTCACATAGTCTACAGGTTGAAATGTTATGGGGACACCTTTAGTAGTAAATGATATGATTATGTCACATAGTCTACAGGTTGAAATGTTATGGGGACACCTTTAGTAGTAAATGATATGATTATGTCACATAGTCTACAGGTTGAAATGTTATGGGGACACCTTTAGTAGTAAATGATATGATTATGTCACATAGCCTACAGGTTGATATGGCAATACAGTTTCTGTTTACTTCTGGGCAAGCACTACAACCCAGCTGAAAATCAAAAGCAAAATGACATGGTCAGAAACACACTGTTGTTCGTTGAGACCGGATTGCTGATAGCATGATTAGGTAGGATAGTACTGATTTGTTTGGTAGTAGTAGTATGCACATGTGGTTCTGGGAATCACATGGTCACACATATTCCTTGTAGATAACATTTTCGGATTTATAATATAGTTATTCAATTTAAACTGATCTAATAAATAAATGGTACATCTAAATAATTAATAAACATCATAATGATAATAGTAATGGCCTTAACAGTAGTAACCAATAAAAACTGACTGAAGAAAATTAACAAACAAGAAGGAGAGGATGAAAGAAGAAGAACAAAATCAAGAAGAAGAAGAAGCAAACGAAGAAAAAGAAGAAAAAAAAAAAAGGGGGGGGGGGGGGGGATAAAAGAAGAAACAAAAAGTAGACGAAGAAGATGAGAAAAGAAGAAGATTAAAAAGAAGAAGAAGAAAAATGGAATGAAAGAGGAAGAAGAAGAAGCAAGAGAAGGAAGAAGAGGAGGAGGAGGAGGAGGAAGAACAACAACAACAAAAACAACAACAACAACAACAAAATAACAACAACTGAAAAACAAGGACCTTGCCAAACAACCCACCGGTTATGACTGACTTGGGGGATGGTGCGGAAGAAGTAAGGGTACTTGGCTCTGTTGGACAGCGAAGCCGCCTCTGCTCCGTAGCTGACCATCAGCGTGTTGAAATGGCGGGTAAGAGCCGCGATAGGTTCTGCAGCATCGGAACACCCTGGACCTAAACCAGCAACAGAATTCAAAGTAGGGTTTCCATTACATTACTGTTACATCTAAGCAGCTTAAAACAACATCCATTTTCTTCTTCTTCTTCTAGTAAACGCTCAGGATTAAAGACTGATCGTTGCTAGATTTACAGGGGACCGTCTGCTTGGAATCAACTCCCACTTTTTGTCCACAGCAAACTCTCAATCTCCTCCTTCAAACAGACCCTAAAAACTCTTCTCTTCCGCATGGTCTCTACCACCAACTCATATCTGCCAGCATGTATATATTTTTGTATCGTTTTTGTTTTGTTATTTTCTTTTTTGGTGCGTGAATGTGTGAGAATTGCACTTTTTGAACTGATTCTTAAATAGGAAAAAAGGGCTATATGAATATTTGTTATTATTTATTATTATTAAGGGACCTAGTGCAAGCGGGGTGTATTGGTGTAGCCAGTACTCACTCATCTAGGACATGAGCATCAGGATCTTTAATGGAATGCTTGTGGGAACAGACTATACCTCGGTTTATTCTCTCATCCAAAGGAGTAGGGCTGCAGTGTATCGGGGTTATATTTGGTGGTGTTTTTGCAGGGTGTCAACTGGCTTTGCACCATTGCCTGCACAGGCTGCAATGCATAGACATTGGAAGTGTCAACCGTTTGGCCTCTGAATATACCCCTGAGCCCAAGGTGTCTCAGGGTCATCTTATTTTTGTTGCGGCACTCCAAGCTGTCAACGGGTTTCCAACCACTGGCTGTACGGACTACAATGTTGTTGCTCAACTCTCAACCCGTCAATTGTTTTGCCGTCGCATACACCGTGGAGCCAATTGCACTCCCAATCTGAAGCATGCTAGGCAGGGATGAAGTGTTAGAAGGTATTACTATGACACTGGAGCTGGTACAGCGCTATATACAGGATTCAAACTCTAAAATCATTTCAAAATTCCCAAAGGTTCAAGACCATATTAAAAAACTTAAAAGACTCATAAACACCGATTAAATTGATAAAATTACCTCCTGAATCACACTGATACAGTTCCCACAGCAGAGGTGTCACACAATTTGCTTACTGCACCATAGTACAAAACAGTTCTCCACTGTTACTTGATGAAAACCACCAAACAGTACTCTGTCCACTCTATACTGCACATTGTACTTTTTCAATTTCATCCTTTTGCCTCCTCTTTTTTTTCGGCAAGGGGAAAACTCATTCTGGGTGATCATGAGCAAAACGAATGTACACTGAACTCAACTGACTCCCTCTCTCCCTCATTTTGGTTACAAGTCCTTTTTATTCATACATTCATTTCCTGAAATAAAACTTCTTTGCACCAAATAAAATTCAAAACAAATCTGCATTGCATAGCAATCTGTAAACTAAGTTCACTAAACCACCTCAGAACTATTCTATCCTATCCTATCCTGTAACTCAAAGGTCGTTGGGGCACCACAGATGATCGTTTAACCAGCGTACTCCATCTTTCTCTGTTATCAGCAACCGTAATGGCTTCGCTCTTATCCGAATATTTCTTGTCATCTTTGTTTGTTTTGTGTGAATCCAAAGAGCTGAGACTGCGCACTCTGTCAAAATTCACAAACCACCAACACTTTATTCAGCTTTCAAAGACTTTCCAGGACATGGCAAATGGAACCCACTTTCTTCCAAACTTTCAAAGACCCTGTGTAAAAGAACAATTTATTTCATTTTATTGTCACCTCCCCAACAATGTGTTATGGTCTAGCCATTCCTCAAGTCAACAAAATATTGTAATTGCTATCTTCACAAAATAAGTTATTTTTTTAGAAAAGGGTTGCGTTTCCTACATTAATTTATTAATTTAATTTATGTTTATGTTATGTTATTATTTTTATACTTAAATTTTTTGTTTTGCATCACCAAAAACGACTTTTCCAATGTAAACGTTTGGACGAATAAATATCTTATGTCTTAATTTGTATTTCCCAAATGGGAAAAAGTGGCTTCCAGAGTGCAAGACACAGATAGAAACCTAATTCAGATCAGAACTTCCACAAATGATCCAACACAAGAGCATTTATAGTACACAGCACATAGAAGCTCTTCCATGATTTGACCATGCAAATTCACAGACCCCGCACTGTACTCCAGCTTACCTAACACTCCCAGGACCTTGAAAGAATGGTCCTGCTGCAGCATAAGCTTGATGAAGTTGTTCATGGCCACGTCCGCCTGGCACTGTGTGTCGTTCACTATCAAGGCTAGCTCGTAGGATGGCAGAGTGGCGTTGTCCCTGTTCACAAGTTCTATGGCCAGCCTGGCACCTGATCATGACAGAAAGAAGAAATTTAAAATCAAATCACATTTAAAAACTACACCTATGTTTAGTAGTTTTCAAACTACATAGGCCCAACCCTTTGGAGCTGAGCTACGATTCCAGAAACAACCGAACTGTGCCCTTATACTTCTAACGCAAAACCCTTCAAAACGTCTAAGCCTACAAAACGTTCACAGTCTATGGCAAAATGAAGAAGCTCACCTTCCACAAGCCCAGGCTGGGTCCAGTATCCTCCAGAGAGAGGGAACAGCCCAGCCAGGTACAGCTTGGGCTTCTCTGTGAAGGAAGGGGGCATCCAGGCCCTCCACACCTCCCTGTTATCTCTGATCCACTGGCACGCTATCTCCTGCGGCTTGGCGCTTGGCGTTCTCTTGGCCACTTCCAGTAAGCTGTACGCAGTCTGTTGGGTATAGCTCATGCGTGAGATGACATGATAGGCATCTGGTGCTGCTGCCGCCACCCGGTACCAGACTACCTTGGAGAATTGGTTCACCTGCAATTAAAGGGACGTTAAACTAACGTGACCCACGTCTAAAAGTATTTGAAAAAAGAAGCACAGAAGGCCACGAGGCACTACATCCACCAAACTTAAGTAAAAGACGTTTTATCACAAATGCTGTAGAACAGATGGTCATTTGCAATTAAGTTATTTACTCTTAAAATGTGTCACCTCTTTGTTACACTCGTTTGATGTTGGTGTTTTTCTATCAGTAGTCAATTCAGCCCCAATGCTTAAGTCCTGATGAGTGTACTCGGATTCGTTTATCCACGCAACCCGTTCAATCAGCAACAAGCCACAGAGTAGTCGTATGAAGTTTTCAAACTTTATTCAGCGTTCATCAAGAACTGCATACAATCGCCTTTTCCACTCTCCTCTCTTTTTCTTCCTCACACAGAGCATAGAATATATAGTTTTTCTCTACTCCAGAATCCACGAGAAAGATATCACACCCTTTTCTGGCAGAGATCCATAACCTCCACACAGAACTTGTTTCTGATGGTAAAAAGATAGTTTTTATGTGGGTACCTAGTCACATGGGCATCCACGGCAATATTGCAGTGGACAAAGCGGCTAAAGAAGCTCTGCATCTAGATTTCCCTTCAGAGATTTTCCAGTTTGTTCCATACTCTGACCTGCGTTGTATGACTGGAGTTTATTGTAAACGGCTGTGGCAGACTGAATGGTCTAAGCAAATCAATAACAAATTATTTGAAATTCTTCCGGATTTATCTGCTTCTTTGCCTAACTTTGCGTCCACCCGCAAAGAGGAAACTGTTTTGGCTCGCCTTCATATTGGGCATACTTGTGTCACCCATAATTTCCTTTTAAAAGGAGAGGAACCACCATGGTGCTTCGCATGTGACAAAACGTTTTCCGTTCGTCATTTTATGTCTGAATGTGCTGATCTGGTTGATTTAAGGGAAAGATATCGTGGTTCAGTACCTTTTAATGAGGTTTTTAAAGTATGCAATGGTCAGAACCTGTTTCAATTTTTACAAGATGTTGGTTTGTTTTATCGCATCTAAATCATGTCGTCTTGTCTTGTATTCTTGTTTGGATTTTATTGAAGAAACTGATTTTATTTACATCTTTCAAAATATTTAAATGTTAACAGTTTAATCTCATTTTACTTAATTTTTTGTGGTCCTGATTCGGCTCTTGGCAGTCCGCTGGACCCTATAAGCACTGAGTATCTATCTATCTACTCCAGAACACAGTGGAACGATCGAGTATGACGCAATTATAACCAATCACAAATAAATTCGTCATCACTGTCTTACGTCATACAACATTCTTTTCAGTCCAAGAATTTTCTCAGCTGTCTACATTTATCGCGAAGTTTCAATCGACAGTAAACAAGCAAATCTAGAGAATTCTCCAATAATATCGACCAACTAAAATTATCAACGTTATACAAAGCTTCTTCTAACAACAATGCAAACTCAAATCAAAGATAAATACACTCTATTATTGAATATTTTGCAAAGCGAAACGATTAGATCTATCGTGCGCATTTCAGACATACTTTCGTTCACGTGTCAACGTAACACTCTTCTAGATTCTGGCCATTCATGGTGACTGTTAATCTGGTATTGCTTGTGCTCCTGACCATTATTTTGAGATCTACTATATGCGGACTGATCTCCATGCCATATGATGATGATGACAACGATGATGATTGTTATTGTAAAAGCCTCTCACCTGGAATTCACTCTTGCCTGGCTGCTGCAGCTGTTGTTGCTGGCTCAGGCTGCCAGTGTCATCAGGAAAGCTGATGCGTGTGAAGTTGCCCCGTAATGTCAGCTTGCTGGGCACCCAGCCAAAGAAGAGGATCGGCTGTTCAGCGGCCGTCTGCTCCAAAACAAAGTCCTCCAAAAATGCACCCAGATACACAACGTCTACTGGCAGACCCAGAGACTCTATCTGATGTATCAGGACACCGCCATCCCAGCCTGAAACATGTATTTCATAACGTGACGTAGATCACATGCAGGAGTTCACAGATTATGCATACCTGTAGAATTCAGCACTGTAAAATAACCACCAAAAAAAAACAAAACAAAAAAAAATCTTTCTCAACTCAACTGTAAAAGTTTTCATCATCATCGTCCTCATCATTATCAACTCTTGTGGACACTATATCACCATTGGTCTTCATTTTCATCATCAGCTATCGTCATTATCAAGCAGCACTATTATTATTATGACTATTATCATTATTATTATTATTATTATTATTATTATTATTATTACCTTCCATGCTGGAGAACAGAGTGGCACAGTGTCTCCTGTTCCTATTACACTTGGAGCTTTTGTAAGCTTGAGCCTCGCAATACGGACACAGCTGTCTCCACTCACTTTTGGACCACCAAGAGAACTTGCGAGCTACTGTCGGTATGAGCAGTGATTTCCAATGGTCCACTGTGATGTTTTTGTTCCAAAACATTTCCACCACCGGCGATGAGATGAACCAGCCCATTCTGTAGAGAACGGAGGCCAAGGACAATCAGAAGACAGACAGAAAGACTGAAGACCGGCATGAACTAAATAGACGAAATTACGTTTAAGTGTCAGAAAAGTCAAGATACATTGCTGGCTCTAGAATTGGTCCAGAAACACTATAAAACTGTCAGCACATGACCTCCTTTTCTTCTTTCGCCAACGATAGTAACAGTAATGTTGGCCAATGATTGATGACTGACCGATGACCAAGGTGCATCTCTGTTAGAGCAAGAAGTTCAAGTCATCTACTGCTGCACCAATGGCTTTAAATTGAGGAGCATTACGTCTACGCTGGCTATTTCAAAATGGATTACAAGTGTCTCACCGGCCGTAAGGCCCAAGCGGCCCAGCATCAATCAATCTGGTGGTTTCCACCCAAGGAGCCTTATTGAAGCCAGCCTCCATCCACAGCTCCATGTTAACCATGGTTTCCGGGACTGAGTCCATGCCCACACTCTTGCACCTGTCAACAAGCAGAATCACATTTGTTTGTAACCTAGTGAGTCCATCATCATCTATAAAATAATGTCTGTCTGTGTCGGTCTGTGATTTTCCTTGAAAAAATATTTTTTAAAATTTAAAATGTGATCCTCTTAACACAAGTTGTTTTGCTGGTTTCGATCTTTTCAGATTATTTTATTTTTTTTGAAAGCGTCTTGTTTTATTTCTATTGGCATTGAGAATCTTACTGCCACTTCAATCTTCCAGTAAATGTCAATGGGGCCAAACGTAAGATTGAGGCAGAGTACAGAAACTTCTGGTTGTTTGTAGGTGTAAATAAAAAAAAACAAAACAAAAAAACACACACACAAAACAAGACGATCCTGCACCAACCTTTGGGGAGAGCACCCTGCCACTCTGTCAAGGGCTGCAGATGCGTTGATAACATCATAAACCAACTCATGCACGAGCCTGACCTTGGCAAAGCAGAGGATGTCCTTGAGAATGATGCTTAAAATAGAGTTGCTGATTTGGTGAGACAGACGGTTGCTGTTCTCAATCAGCAAGGACAGCTCGTGGTCGTTGTGGTAAAAGTGGTGCTGATGAACATTGCCTGAAAATGACCAACAGAAAAAAAAAGGTTTTAATGTCATGTCTAATTAACAGACATAAAAGTGAACTCTCCCTATACTAATGTACACTATAGCTTACATCAGGTGCACAATGCCTACTTCCTCTCAGGCATAATTGATGTCAACTGTAATACCACTGCCATCTTCTTCTAGGCCTTTTTTCGATGCAAGGGAAGTAACCCCTTTTTTGTGCATTTATATTGTGTATATAGTTTCAGCCCCTTTTGTGCAATTCATAGTTTTTATTTCTCAGCATAATGCCATCTCACAACACACACATAGAAAGAAAGTTTTCAGTCTACTCTAGTTATAGGTTTTGGTTATGGGTTATAGATATCCATGTGTTCTTGCAAATACCTCCGCATGAATTTGTTTGCTAACCCATTCAAATAGCGAATAAGAAAGTATTGTCAAATGCAAAATCTGTCAAAAACCTAAAAGCATGATCCAAAAAATATGACGAAAACACTCTGTTCAGTTCACAGTTTACTCAAATAATACCTACTAGCTAAACAGATTAGGCAGAATATAAATTCTCTAAATAAAAAAAGCAAAACTTTCATAAGTACTATCAATTTTCCAAAAGTGCCTTACAGTGGCCATCGTCTTTGCAGTCCTGTGCTGCAGCAGAGGAAATCTGGGAGACAAGCAGCACTGCCAAAAGCAGACACACGCACACCCCTAAGCCATTCATTTCCTAATTAGCGGTGCTGTCCTGCCAAGGCTGACCATCATCGATGAAGGTTCTCACTCTCACTGCAATCCATCATTAGATTCTACATAATGGAGGAACAAAAAAACCACACCAACCTGTCTATATTCATACAGATCCATAAACAGACCTGCATTAGATTCTACACAATCATCATTAAACTAACAATAAATTATAATAAAAATTTAAAACTAGAAGGGCAAAGCCCATTTGACTCACATGCTCCTTATGGAACTCGCAATATTTAACATGAGAATGAGTGCCCAGAAAAGACACACACAAAAAGAAGAAATGGTGGCATTAAAATGCAAATACCAACTTTGATCTTTCTATGCTCTTGACCTTGAGATGACATTGACCTCTGGCTCCAAATACACTCATGTGTGCTATCAAATAAAGAACAAAAATTGTATTATGCCAAAAAAACAACAACAAAAAGAACAGTGACCTTGGGATGACCTTGACCTTTATTGACCTTAACCCCCATGTGATCTATCATGTATGTCTGATCAAATAACCCTATGTTGTTGCATACTATGGGTTAAAGAAACAGCCATTACACTGTACGATGACCTCTTTTTTGTATGTTTTTGCAAGGCCTAAAATGACTTTGACCTTCAAAATCATCTTTATTCCCCATGTCAGTAATTACAACAACAACAAAAAAGAATCTTGCTTAGAAACAGCTTGTTTTTTTTCAAAGCCTGGAGATTTAATAAGGATCAATGCTGCCCCAACCATGACTCAGCCTTATAACTGATAAGAGAATTTCTGATAAAACAGTATGGCACCGAACTTTAAACATTTAGTGAAGTCTGCAATAGCTTGTAGGGGCTCTGCAGAAGTTCAACGTTTAGTGATAAGTTGCATACATTTTTATGCGCACAATAAATGTGAGCTATCGTTATTGTTAGAAATATAATAAAGAGATTTTCTGTTAAATTTATATATAATAAAGAGATTTTCTTCTATTTAGTTTCATAAAATATCTTTGGACTATTTATCATTTTGGACTGTAATATACAGCATATATCTCACGCAGATCCCACATCTGGGCACTGCACATTAACATTATGATTATGACTCCAATTATTCATTTATTGCCTACATGATCTGAGATAAAGTTGAAACTATGAAAAGAAAGAAAAAAAAGCAGACTACAATAAAAAGGAATTACTGCATTTTGTTACTAATAAAAGGTGACAAATTTATAATTATTTCGAGCTTGATCCCATGCACATCTAGAACTTGCCTACTGTTTCTGAACACATGAACAAACTTACAACAAGCATGCAAGCTCACAAAACTGGCTCACATTATTTAAAATGTAGTTAGATCTTTCTTAAATGTAAACAATAACAACATGCACTAAAACAGCTTATATAAATCTCCATTGGATTATAAATACAGCAGGTTCAAAGTCTGTAAAGATTCCACAATGAAAGAAGTTTCAAACTTGTGTATACCTTTCTATATTATATCCTACATCAGGTGTTGCCGTCTACCCAACACTTCAGGGACTTGGCGAATTATGCTCATGGTTCATGGCTCTCAGAGGACCTTGATCTGTCCTGAACAAGACAAATGAATGATAATAATATTCTCTCCGCTCATCTGACAATGAAATATGACCCTTCTTCTATCACTCCACAGGGCCAAAAAACTTGTGATGTGACACCCTAGGGTCCTGAAACACAATATCACTCACGTGTTACTTTAACAGCAGTGTTTTTGTATGGCACTTGTTCTAGGCTGTGCAAAACATCAACTTTATCCAGCAACAAAAATACTGTACTAATGACTAGCAGTGCTATAATTAAGCTATCATTTATATCACATTTCCTGAAGCTTACACGAAATGTCTGCAGCTCATATAATGTTTGATTCACCAGACCCACGCCTAGATTTACCAAACAGTTGTAAAATCTTTGGCTTTAGTGTTTTGTGCAAGTAGCATGAAACACAGAGTCCCAAAGAGTAGGCACAATATCTTACTTTCCGCATGGGTGCAGGTATGCTGTGCTTGCAGAATTAACTTAATTTCAATTTCCTGCTGCATTTCAAGACTGCTAGTAATTATTCTTGAAAGAGAAGTGGTACGCTTAATGTTAAAGTGGACTAATTTGAAGGATTCAATATGACTGATCCTTTCAAATTCACAGCGAGTTCTGCCTCATCGACAAAAACAAGTTTACCACAAAAAAATACCTCTTTCAAAAGAATCATGTCTATATTAAATAAGTCTGTTGTTTATCAGTATTACTTTATGTGCCTAGTAATACTATAGTATTAGCCTGCAAATATGAATATATGTGGATAAAATAGCATGACTGCGAACTGTGCATAGCGTCATTTCTATGTCGTAGCATTATAAAAAGTCCTCAAAGAAACCAACCATGCGTTTGGGGCACTTTGTAACGTTACAAAATGTATTTAAGCAAGCAAACTGTTTCAAACAAATGCTTTGTTCAAATGTAAGCAATTAAACTTGCTGCAGTGGTGCATACCAGTCAGCTTTGTAACAACAGCTAGAGCTTTCTTGTTCTTCTTGATTGTGACCAACTTCTTTCAACAGAAGTAAAACTACATACTTGGTTTTTTTTTTTTTTTTTGTCAATCATGGATGCAGTAGTACAGGGGAGGGAAGGGAGGAGAGGGGAGGGAGATTGGGATGGGGGTAATATGGCCCATACATCTATAGGGGGTGGGGGATTAGATAACTGGCTGGCTGTGTATAAAGGGTAACACACAAAAAGAAAGAGATTACTCTTATATAGCGCACTTATAAGCTCAGAGAGCTTCTCAAAGCGCTGGCCACTACTATCCAGCAATCACAAAATAGTTTGCTGCAGTCAGGATTCGAACCCACGTCGTCCGAGACGCGCGTACACAAGTCGAGCGCTCTGACGACTGCGCTATCCCTGCCTAACAAGGACTGGGAAGGGGACAACCAACTACAGGGAGCCCCTGGCAGCTACTACTTTTTTGTTCTCGCCCCCAGCAAGCTGGGAACTAGCACAGCCCCGGCATTACATAATGTAATGATAAGGTCTCAACTTCAAAAGAAAAACCCTAGAATAATTCAAAAACATCCCTATAATGGCCACACACAAAAAGTTGGGGGAAGGAACAGGGGCTGTTCAATTTTAAAGTCTCTTTATTCACCATTCCTCCACCAAACTCTTCATAAGTTTACAAACACACTAACGAAATTAGGCACAATTTTGCTGACAATACCACATTCCTCGGCAAGATCTCAATCACACAAAAAACAGCTGATAAAACATTTGACACAAATGTTGGCTGTAGCAGTGTTAACGGTACACCTGCAACTTAGTGAAGGCAAGTTTCAAACAACAGAAAGTTTTGATATGGAACTATAAGTTTAGTATAACATTGATCACCTGAAGACAATGCTCCCCAGCATAAACAAATTATCACCATATGACAAAATTAACGTTCAGTAACAATCCATTCTATCCGGTCATCTGGACACAGTGCTTTCAACTGTCTTCCCAAACGATACATAGTTTATATATATATATATAATATTGAAACCATTTCCGCACAACTTTACTTATCACATGTGGCGTGCATGTAACCTAATCATCTGGCCCCCAAAGTCACAACAATGTAACACGTGCTGATCAAGGGTCTTTGCCTATCAAGACCTCAAGCAGTGCAGTCATAACAAAGATTGAAGAGTTAAGCTGACACGGGACACTTCGCACAATATACCTAGTAGTAACATATTATATTGCCTGTGATCCACGGGCCATGTAAACATATGTATTCATATACCAATTTATAAAGTAAACACATCTGCAGGAATACATGTATATAATTGAACATTGGAAGGATACCAGTGTTTCAACCCTTCACTATGTCCACCCCAAGCAAATTGTAAAAAAAAGAATCCAACCAATATTCCAAACTACTAAGCCAAGCCACATTATCCTATGGTGCCTATGTGTTTCTGTGTGAACCATGCCTAGGGTCATGCAATGCAGCAGACTTGATTGAATACAGAGTTCTACAGTGCCCACTATGCCCTAAATCAATTCCGAAGATAAACTATGTTATAAAAAAATTACACCCCATTTTTTAAATGTATTTAACTATAAGCTTCATTTTTGTTTAACTATTGAGGAATCATCTTGCACAGATTTAGCAAGAACCTGGATTTCAACAAAGAAAAAAAATATTTTTGGTGTAAAGACACACACACACATTAAAAACATATACATAAACTGATAAAGCAAATAAATTGGAGATTATTTATTCATTGTTTAACTTGGTCCTGCTTCTCAGTTCATCCACTGTCAACAGAGAGAGAGAGAGAGAGAGAGAGAGAGAGAGAGAGAGAGAGAGAGAGAGAGAGAGAGAGCAGTCCTATTTTGTTTCCATCATAAAGTTACTGCATGCACAGTAGGTGGGCCCTAAGCTGTCTTTTATAACGGAAGCCGTTAACATTTATTATCAGTACAACCTAACAAGAGCTCCTTGCTGTGTTAATAAGAAAGCCTGAAAGGACAGGAAAGGCCGAGGCTATGACATTCATGCATCAGTGATTGTGCTATCCGCCGAAAGTAACATCGACAACAAAACTGAAGATGCTGTCACTCATTAGTTCATATTTAGCCTAATTAGCATTATATTTATAAATTATATGTGGAAGTTACAGTACAATTACACAAATGACATTGTACTTCAGTACTAGTAGTTGAGACCATCTGCTTAATTACAGTACAAAGTTAACCACGGTGATCAAGACCATTTGAAAAAAAAAGCCATTTATGCTTTTCCCCTGGCCCTGGGCATGCTGTAAACATTCTTTAAAAAATCCATACTGTATTTTTTTCTTCAATATACCAAAAGAAAACATATAGAATAAGAAACAATGTCTAAAAATCTCAGCTTGAATACGTATAATACAATACTATTGTCAGAGTGAGTGTTAACTACTAGTACTGAAGTACAATATCATTTGTACAACTTCCATTACATTCACTCCTGCCACTGAATAAATTTATAGGAGTGAAGAATGCACAGTAGTCCAACAAGTGACAACACTTGATCTTGGACACACACAATTCACTCTCCTGATGGGCAGGACAAAAGAGCAATAGAAGAAAATGGGATGCCTACGAGAGCAAGCCGACAGGAAACCGGGTACAACAGGTGCACAGGTATGCATACTGTGTATTCTCATAGTTGATAGTAGCAATAGCCTAATACTTCATATGTACACATAGTATCATTGCATACTGATACAGCAAGACTCATTATATTGGCCTTTACAGTGAATGCTAGTTTACAAAAATGCATACATGTGTAACTGTAAGTCACACACACACACAATATCCTCTTACTCTAGCTCCTACTAGTCCTAACGATCTAAGTCCTAGTCACACTCACACTATTTTCTATGATCACAAAATGGGAGTGGGTAAGGGTGTAGAATAATACTAATCCATAGAAAGTGTATACATATTGCGTTGCAAACCTCACTGGTAAGGCCAGGTTAGGTACTAGCTACTCGACGCCAAATGAACCGTAATATTTCACATCGAACAGTCTGTCTGACTGCAGACTGGTCTCACTCTCAGTTCTTGAGTCGAGACTTGCCGTACAATAGCAGCAACTGAGCAAGTTACCAAACTTCACACAAAACTGTCGAAGTCATAGCAAAAGTATTACAAGTCAGCGAAAAACTTCTACAAATGCCTTGGGTCGATCTTACTGATGGAGAAATACTTCTAAAGTGTAAAATCACACGGCATTAACAATAGATTCCCACCAAAACAAAGTCAATGGCCTTGCAGCAGACGTATCTGTAGAACGGAACGACACCTACAGCGGAAATGCTGCAAGGGACAGAGTCACCAGGCTTAAGAGTTGTCCCCCCTTTATATTTTGGTCCCCCAAAACCAATAACTTCGACGTCTCATTCAAACATATTGACAACGAGTAACATTAAAGAAGCTCGGATTTTTGTTGTGAATTAACAAGTTGTTGTTTTTTTGTTTGGGCTGGGTTTGAAGCAGCTTTGGGATTTATATAGTTATGTAGCATTTTTTTAAAATCTTGTAGAAAATAAAATTAGTGTTCCTTCCTGTGCAAATTGTTTGTGTATGCCCACAGGCTTCGAAACCACGTCTTTCTGGGTTTCTTCTTTTTCTCTAACATATACTCTATCTGTAGAGTGATATCATAAGACCAGGGTGGAGAACTCTCCGCGAATCCGCGGATTTCCGCGGAAGGCATTTGCATTTCCGAGAAAAAAATATTGAGTTCCGAGTGTGAGAAGCTGAGGGGCTACCCTTTATTGGGCCTAGCGGCCAAAAGCGGCCGAAGTTCTAAACAGGCAAAACGTCCAAAAGCGTCCGTATCAACCATGTGGTTATATTCTCGCGTTGTTTGAAAGATTGCGAGACTTCCGGCAATTGACTTCCGGTTTATTATGTTGTGAAATGCGTTCGTTTTTTCGATTTTTTTTTCCAAATTTTCTTGTGTGTGTGTCTAAAATGGATGGTTTGGATTCTTCGACTGATGAAGGGGAGTTTACAGCCACAGGCTTCCATTTATTAGACATTAAAGTGAGAGAAATGGACTTGGAGTCAGAGGAAGAGATCGGTACTGACATTAGACAATTAGTGTCAGTAGTGTGCATGCATATGATCTTTCAGACTGGCATGAAAGTGAAGAAGAAGAGGGGGCTTGTTTGGACTTTTTAAAGCTTTTTTTTTAATTTTTTATACACATTGAGTAATAAAAAACAAGACATGACAAGAGAAGTATAAAAAGGTAGATAATCAAAAGAGAATTTATTTCTGTTCATTTTGCATTTTATTTTATTTAAATCTATACACTAGTCACTAATAATACCTAAGATGTGGTGTTTTTACTAGTACCCCTATTGCCCTAAATATCTCTAAAATTATAAAAATTCTTGCCTGTTTACAGCTAAAAAATAGACAAACGTGTGCCCAGTAAAATTGGAAATGTGGAGTTTGTGTGTAACAGTGGTGGACCTCAAACTTTGTTAGGCCTACAGTACAAATCAAGATTCTTAACTTTTTAGAAAGACATGTGCATAAAACATTCTTTTTTGTTTGGTTGTTGTTTCTATTGATGTTTACTTTGTGCTTTTTGAATTCAGGAGAGGCCCTAAATTACTTTCAAAATTGCCTAAATTCAATTTCTTCCAGGGGGCGAATACCGGGGCTTGGCCCCTGGGCCCCGGCCGGATTTCAGAGATTTCTTGATTCAGTTGTTCTCCACCCTGATAAGAGTATATAATATGGAGAAGCCATCAGGGTTGCTGAGGACAGAGAAAGATGGAGTACGCTGGTTAAACGATCAACTGTACGTGGTGCCCCAACGACCTCCGAATTACGGGATAGGATAGGATAGGATAGGATAGGGAGAAATGTGAGAAAAAAAGACTTTGGAGCAAGTGCGTGGTCTGCCTCAAGAAAAGACGGACTTCGTTGTTGGTGGTGTGCTGGGTATAGGAAATGCCCAGAAGTCTTCTGTTGCACCTCATTTCCATGCTTTTTATTCTTCGTTGTAGATCTGCTGTGAGAGTCCATGTTTCGCGAGCATTATAGGAGATGACGAGGGAGCGCAGCAGCCACACCCTGGAATGCAGACCCGTCTCTGCAAATGGGCCTCAACCTTGTGGCGAAATATGGACTCTCACGGCAGATCTGCAGCGAAGAGTGTGCAAAGAATGGAGATGAGGTGATGCAGGGGATTTCTGGGCATTTCCTGTACCCACCACGTCGCCAGCAGCGGGGTCCGACGGGACATCACGCGGGCCGTTGAACAACGCGATGGCATGCGCGCCGTGGTGGTGGGGGTGAGGGCAGGGGGGGGGGGGGGCGGTGGCTCCAATGGTGTGACCCCGTCGCCAGAGCATCAGGCCTTGCATTGACCATCTTGCAAAGTACGGTGCAATGAGGCAGAAGAAGAGGGAGACAGAAAGAGAGGTGAAATGACTACATTCGAGAATGGACTGGCTTCATACTGAGCGAAACCATGAGGTTGCTGAGGACAGAGAAAGATGGAGTACGCTGGTTAAACGATCATCTGTGATGCCAAAACGACCTTCGAGTTACGGGATAGGATAGGATGGGATACTACTACTACTACTACTACTACTACTACTACTACTACTACTACTACTACTACTACTACTACTACTACTACTACCACTACTACTACTACTACTACGACTACTACTACTACTACTACTACTACTACCACCCTATCATGTCCCGTAACTATAGACACCACAATGATCGTCTAACCAGCGAACTCCATCTTTCTCTGTCCTCAGCAACCCTCATGGCTTCGCTCAGTGTCAAGCCAGTCCATTCTCGAATGTTGTCCTCCAACCTCTTTTTCGGTCTCCCTCTTCTTCTGCCTCCTTGCACCGTTTATTGCAGGATGGTCTATGCAAGGTCTGATGCTCTTGGGCGTGGCCATACCATATCGGAGTTTCCGTTTCTTCACCACTGTGAGCAGGTCATCGTGTTTGTCCAATGGCTTGTGTGATGGTCTGTCGGACTTCGATCCTCGTTGGTGATGTGTAGATATAGGAAATGCCCAGAAGTCTTCTGTATCGCCCCATCTCCATGCTTTGTACGTATTCTTCGTTGTAGGTTTGCTGTGAGGGTCCGTGTTTCGCAAGCGGACTATAGGAAGATGGAGATTACAAGGGAGCACAGCAGCTTAGTGCCTTGGAGTGCAGATTGATGGTCCTGTCTTTCCAAATGGGCTTCAACCTTGTCAGGGCAGCAGTTTGTGCGATCCTGGAGAGGATTTCCTGTTGGAACCCATTGTCTGATACAGAGGCTAATAAATATTTGAACCCATGCACCGTATTGAGGGCTTGGCCTTGGACTTTGATGTCCATGTTTATGCCTTTGGTGTTGTTGGTCATCATTTTGGTCTTCTCTGCATTTATGTCCATTCCAAAGTCTCTGGAGGTGGTGTAAAGCCTTTATACCAGCTGTTCAAGTTCTTTTCTTCTCCCCCCAATCCATCTATGTCATCAGCAAAACGGAGTTTGGAGATTGCTTTACCCCTATGCTGATTGTGTCTTCGTGATCTGCAAGGTCTGCAAGGGCAGATCATTGCATAATAATAATAATAATAATAATAATAATAATAATAATAGTAGTAGTAGTAGTAGTAGTAGTAGTAGTAGTAGTAGTAGTAGTAGTAGTAGTAGTTGTTACACTCTGTTTGATGATGGTGTTTTCTATCAGTATCTGATTCAGCCCCGATGCTTGAATTCCTGATAGTTGTGTAACTCAGATTCGTTTATTCACACAGCCCGCTCAAAACAGCATACAAGTCACAAAGTCGACGTATGAAGTTTTCCACTTTTATTCAGCACACACCAACAACTGCATACAATTCTCAATTCAACTCAACAACTTTCACAGCAACTCTTCAGCTTCACTATCAACAACTTTACTCTCTCAACAGCGACTCGGCTCACGATTAAATAACCTCTCTCTTTTCTGGAACGATTTGGTACGTGGTAGAAATGACGTACTGCCACCAATCGAATAAAAGATCGTCATCACTGACTTACGTCAATACATATTTTTATATCTTCCAGAACGACCTCTTGCTTCTACATGTATCAGGAAATTTCTATCAAGAGTAAACACGCATATCCAGAAGATTCTCAAATAATATCGACTAACGCAAATTATCAACGTTATACAAAGCCTCTCCTAACAACAATGCAAACTCAAATCAAAGGTAAATAAACACCATTATTGAATACTTTGCAAAACGAAACGATTAGATCTATTGTGCGCGCTTCCGACATACTTTCGTTCACGTTTCAACGTAACATAACCCCCCACTCAAGAAGAAATTTACCTAATTTCTTTCAACAACGTTGAAACGTAATGCACAAACAAAGTTCAGAATTAAAACTTATTTCAGACTGTCTGAACACTATCAACGTTCTCAGTTCATTCACACAGAGTCAAAGTTTCTCATCTGCAAGTCTTTCTGGATACTGTCAATGTTCACAGATCATTTACCCAGTCAACGTTTTTCATTTTCAAGTCTGTCATCACCAATATTCTTAGTTCGTCTACACAGTCAATGTTCTTTCATTCGCAAGGAAACGACGCCCTCGTCAGTTGCGGTCGTCATCGGCCCAGGGTCAAAGACGATGATCACGTGGGCTTCCCTGGAATCAGTGCGTCCTCCGTTGTCTCCTTCTTCCATCGGATGTCCGACGCAGTCGACGTTGTCAGCTCCCAGGATGCATTTGCTGGGTCTCACGGTCAGGTTGGCTTCTGCGGGACGGTGGAACGGCTCCTTCAAGGTCTGCAGATGCTCCTTCCAGGTCTGGGTGTGGACTTCATGTTCGACCAAAGTCGTAGAGCCAGGGACATCGCTGAAGTTGTGGGGAAACTCGCCCATAAGGTCCTTGAGCTCCATCTTTTGACCTTCCGTCAAGCTCGGTCGTAGCTTAACATCATCGATGCCTTCTTTGCTGTGGAAGTCTCCCAGTTCCAACAGTTCTTCGCTGTCAAAGCTGTTGTCGGTCACAGCTGCTGTGGCTGCGTGCACAGTCTCTGATGGCCTTTCCACGTACAGCTTAAGGAGGTTGGCGTGGTATATCTTGGGATGCTGACCGACCTTCACCTTGTAGTCGTTGATCCCCACCACAGTCTCCACTTCGAACGGGCCTTTCCACTGCATCAGCAACTTATTGTGATCAGTAGGTAGCAGCACCAGCACTTTGTTGCCAGGTTTAAACTTCCTGTTCACAGCCCTACGGTCATAGTAGTGCTTTCCACAGTCCTGGGACTTCTTCAGGTTTTCTCTGGCTATCTCGAGAGTCTGCTCCAGCTTCTCCCGTAGCTCAAACACGTACTGGTAGCTGTTCTTCACCTCTGGGGTGTCTACTTCTTTCGTCCACAGTTCTTTTAGGATGTGCATCGGCCCTCGGATGGTTCTTCCGTACCGCAGCTCGAACGGAGAAAAGCCGGTGGACTCCTGCGGTACTTCTCTGTAGGCGAAAAGTAAGGCGTTGATATAGCGATGCCATTGTCTGGGCTGCTCGCTGCACAGTTTCTTCAGGGTGGACTTCAGCGTAGCATTGAACTTTTCGACAAGCCCGTTGCACATTGGATGGTAGGGTGTCGTAGTCAAATGCCGGATGCTCAGCAGTCTGTTGACCTCCTTCATGCAGTCAGAGACGAACTGCGTCCCGAGGTCTGTCAGAATTTCTTCAGGCACTCCAAGTCTACTGAACATGTCCACCAGTGCCTCTGCTACAGTTTCAGTGTCAATCTTCTTCAGTGGCACTGCTTCTGGGTACCGAGTCGCATAGTCCACTAAAGTCAGTACCCACCGATGACCTTCTTCACTCGGAGGTCTTATTTCGCCGATTAAGTCTAAGGCCACCCTCTTGAAAGGTCGGTCGATTAAAGGCATCCTTTGCATAGGTACTTTCGGGACCCTTCCTCGAGGTATGGTCTTCTGGCAAATGTCACATGATCGGCAGAAACGGCTAACGTCCGCATGAAGTCCTGGCCAGTAGAACACCGCCTGGATTCTATCCGACGTCTTCTTGATACCTAGGTGACCTCCCATGATTGAGTCATGTGCTACTTCCATCACTTGGCGCCTTAGGGGTAACGGTACCAAAACTTGACGTAGTGGTTTACCTCCGTTGACCCTCGGGTGCTGGAAGATTCGATACAGGATCTTGGCCTTCACCTCAAAATAGACCGTACCACTGCCTTTGGTCACGTGGTCTTGGCGGTTCCTGTACTTGTTTAAAGTACTATCAGCTTCCTGGAGCTGGATCAGCTTATCTCTGTCCACGATGGCAGCTTTAGAGTTGTCGGCCACCTTCAGTGGCGTAGACGTCTTGTCTCTCTTGGCCTGGGCCCTGGTAGTGACAGCACCGACGATCTCTGGTCGGCAGGGCTGAGCCGGAGTAACCACATTGTCCCGTAGCAGCTCTGTAAGGTCTCCATCGGGAAACGGCAATGGATCCTCCTCCACAACTTCGACGCGTTGGGTTGAGGCAGGACTCCACTCTGGATCGGGGTCGTCGGGTCGTCTCGCGCCGTCGACATTCCCGATCATCAAATCATACAGCGGCTTCTTCAGGCAAACCGCTTCGACTTCGCCTATGTAGAAAGGGGTGCTGACTTGAATCTTTGCAACTGGCGCTTTCACACATTTGCTGTCGGCCATGAGTGTCCATTTTGAATCGCCAGTGAACTGTTCTTTAGCGATTAGGTCTTCTTTGACGATGACCCCACTGCAGCCAGAGTCTCTTAGAACAGTCACTTCATGATTTCCGACGCGTCCCTTGGAAACAGGCATGTTCTGTACGGTCACAGCTGCGCTGGCGACGACGGGGATGGATTTCCCGTTGGCAAGGAGAAGTTGGCCATCGGTCATGCACTCTTGCACGTCCGCAGGAGTAGCTGTGCGCATGGCCCCACTCGGAAGAATGACGCTCCCGCCGCACACTTGATGGTCAGATCTACTGGTTTGCCGTAGATTGGAGAAACGTCTCTGTCGGTTGCCCGCCGCTGCATTGTCCGTACTGCCCCGCTGTCCGCTACTTTTGTTTTGAGGACAGTTAGCCGCTCTGTGGTCTGTAGCGTTGCAAGTGAAGCAGCCTCTTGAATGCCCTTCCCTGGAAGGTGGCGTGGAGTCCGTCTGTCTCTGGCTCGTCTGGCCCCCCTGGATCTGGTTCCCATGGTTTGCCGTCTTCTGAAAGTGTTTCGTCGCGCTGGGTGGCCCCAACGTTTTCTCATGAGCGATGAGATATCTTTCAGCAGCCTCAGCAACGTCTTTTAGCGTCTGCAACTTTTGTATTTCCAAGTGGATCGCGAGGTCCTTAGGGCAGGCGTTGAGTAATTGTTCCCTCACGATCAGCTCATGGAGACTCTCGTAAGTCTTCCCTTTGCCTGATAATTCCACCCACTTGTGTAGGTATGATGACAGGCGCTCCACAAATTGCTTTGGTGTCTCGTCTGACAAAGGCCGGCATTCACGAAAGCGTTGACGGTAGCCCTTTTCTGTAAAGTTGTAGCACTGCAATAGGGCCGCTTTCAAAACGTCGTAGTCTTTGGCGTCATTATTCGACAGTCTACTGTAGACATCGAGCGCCTTCCCCGTCAGTAGTGCGCTGAGTATGATCGCCCAGTCTTGACGTTGCCATTTAGCGCTTTCAGCGAACCTTTCAAACCTCGCTAGATAGCTGTCGATCTGGTCCTTTTCGTCGACGAATGCTGGCAATTTTGGAGCTTTGAAGTCGCTGATAACGTGTGGCGCGTGCTGCTGTTGTTGGATGCGCGCCATCTCTAATTGGAACTGACGCTCAGCTTCCCTTTCTTCACGCCTGCGTTCCTCTTCTCTTTCTTCACGCTGCCGCTGCTCTTCTCTTTCTTCTCGGCGACGTTGTTCTTCTACTTCTCGACGCTTCTCTTCCAATTCTCTTTCTTCGCGCCGTCGCTGTTCTTCTCTTTCTTCACGCAATATTCTCTCCTGGCATTTGACGTACTCCGTCAGCTGTTTGCCTTTTAGATTTAGTTCAACCCCTTTCTGCCAGAAGTCAGCCATCTTGATGCTTCTGGAAAGTTCTTTTAAAGAAAGTTCTTTTCTGGAAGGTTCTTCTTCTAGAAAGTTCTTGACTGTAGAGTTCTTTTTTTTTCTTTTTCTGGAAAGTTCTTGACTGTGCTGTACCTTTCTAGACTGTTCTAGAACAGCACGCTTTCTGCAGTAGCGCTGATGCTTGTCACTTGTCTTCGCTGACGCAGGCCCCGCTGTCCTCGTCGTATGCGACGCTGCACCACGCTGGTGTTGATGTATACGCTCCTGTGCTGAAGTAGACGCGACGTCCGCTCGACGCTCGCTGTAACACTGGCGATGTAGCTCCGAGACTGTCCCTCGACGTAGTCCTGCGGCAGCTACGTAGTCCCGCTCTGTTGTTCGCTCACGAAGCAACTCTTCGGCGACTACACGCCCTTGCAGTCAACCCGAACCTATCGGTGATGTAGTCCCAGTATGTTGGCCCCTCTCGACGCAACTTGTTGGCGGCTACCCTCGATGACTGCTTCTCGTAACGTTGACTCGCTTGTTGTAGCAGTTGAACCCTTGGCTATGGCGTGAATCGCGGCTTGACCCCCAAAATGTTACACTCTGTTTGATGATGGTGTTTTCTATCAGTATCTGATTCAGCCCCGATGCTTGAATTCCTGATAGTTGTGTAACTCAGATTCGTTTATTCACACAGCCCGCTCAAAACAGCATACAAGTCACAAAGTCGACGTATGAAGTTTTCCACTTTTATTCAGCACACACCAACAACTGCATACAATTCTCAATTCAACTCAACAACTTTCACAGCAACTCTTCAGCTTCACTATCAACAACTTTACTCTCTCAACAGCGACTCGGCTCACGATTAAATAACCTCTCTCTTTTCTGGAACGATTTGGTACGTGGTAGAAATGACGTACTGCCACCAATCGAATAAAAGATCGTCATCACTGACTTACGTCAATACATATTTTTATATCTTCCAGAACGACCTCTTGCTTCTACATGTATCAGGAAATTTCTATCAAGAGTAAACACGCATATCCAGAAGATTCTCAAATAATATCGACTAACGCAAATTATCAACGTTATACAAAGCCTCTCCTAACAACAATGCAAACTCAAATCAAAGGTAAATAAACACCATTATTGAATACTTTGCAAAACGAAACGATTAGATCTATTGTGCGCGCTTCCGACATACTTTCGTTCACGTTTCAACGTAACAGTAGTAGTAGTAGTAGTTACATTACATCATTATTGCTTTAGGTCCAGCGGACTCTTCCGAGCCAAATCAAGACCGGACAACCCCTGATCCGCAAAAAAGATCTGCTGAAACAACCCTAGTGGTAAAACTGAAAGCTCACCACCAGCCAGTCACTTTACAATAAATACATCCCACGCAGGGGACGCTGAGGCTTTACTCTAATTTATCGAACCCCCGTTTACAAAAACAAAATAGAATACAAACATCATTATATATTATATCAACAAAACATATATAAAATGCCTACATTGCTAAATAATAACATTATAGGAAGCCCTAGTGACCACCTGGCAGAAAGCGTCCAATATTCCCAAGCTGATCCAACAGACCTCATACACAAATAAGGAGTCTTGTCCCGGAAGAGTTTTCTAGAAAAAAGGTAGGTGACTGGTCAAGCGAAGAAGAAGATAGTATAGCAGATTGATAGAACAGAGCAGGAATGAGAAAGAGCAAATGAGAATTTTTTTTTTTTAATCAGTTTATAGTCCCCTCTCTTCCCGTTAAGGATTTTCAGAGAGGAGACTTACAGCGACAGTGGGAATTTAAAGCACTAAAATTCCAGAAAGTGGGGATACTATTTATACTGAAACCCCCGGCACCCCAACGGGGATAGTAGTAGTAGTAGTAGTAGTAGTAGTAGTAGTAGTAGTAGTAGTAGTAGTAGTAGTAGTAGTAGTAATAATAATAATAATAATAATAATAATAAATAATAATAATAATAATCCTATCCTATCCCGTAATTCAAAGGTCGTTGGGGCACCACGGATGATCGTTTAACCAGCGTACTCCATCTTTCTCTGTTCTTTCTCGAGTTACGGGATAGGATAGGATGGGATACTACTACTACTACTACTACTACTACTACTACTACTACTACTACTACTACTACTACTACTACTACTACTACTACTACTACTACCCTATCATGTCCCGTAACTATAGACACCGCAATGATCGTCTAACCAGCGTACTCCATCTTTCTCTGTCCTCAGCAACCTTCATGGCTTCGTTCAGTGTCAAACCAGACCATTTTCGAATGTTGTCCTCCCACCTCTTTTTTTGTCTTCTCTTCTTCTGCCTCCTTGCACCGTGCCGTGCAGGATGGTTTTTGCAAGGCCTGATGATGCTCTGGTGACGTGGCCACACCATCGGAGTTTATGTTTCTTCACCACTGTTAGCAGGTCATCGTGTTGTCCAGTGGCTTGTGTAAAGGTCTGTCGGACTTCGTTGTTGGTGATGTGCTGGGTATAGGAAATGCCCAGAAGTCTTCTGTATCACCTCATCTCCATGCTGTGCATTCTTCGCTGCAGATCTGCCGCGAGGGTCCATGTTTCACAAGCGTATAAGAAGATGGAGATAACAAGGGAGCGCAGCAGCCTTACCTTGGAATGTAGACTGATGGTCCTGTCTTTCCAAATTGCATGGCTTCAACCTTGTCAGGGCAGCAATTGTTTGTGCGATCCTATAGAGAGGACTTTCTGTCGGGACCCATAGTCTGATACAATGGCTCCTAAATATTTGAAGGTATGCACTGTGTAGATCGAGTGCTTGGCCTTGGACTTTGATGTCCATGTTTATGCCTTTGGTGTTGTTGGTCATCATTTCGGTCTTCTCTGCACTTATTTCCATTCCATAGGCTGTGGAGGTGCTGTCAAGCCACTGTACAAAAGCTGTTCAAGTTCTTCTTCCGTTCCAGCCAATCCATCAATGTCATCTGCAAAACGGAGGTTGGATCGATTGCTCTACCCCCTGTGATGACTGTGTCTTTGTGATCTGCAAGGGCATCTGGCGTGATGCGCTCTAGGAATATGTTGAAGAGTGTTGGAGAGAGTAGGCATCCTTGACGCACACCAATTGTTGTTCTGAACCAGTTCCCGATGGCACTGTTGTGGAGGACTGCACTGGTAGCCTTGTCATACAGGCTTTTGATGACTTCAATAAATTTAAGGCTGATGTTATACACACTCATAGTTGTCCACAGATCGAGCTGCATGCCAGACTCTGTGAAAGGCTTTCTTGAAATCTACAAACATATGAAATAGATGTTGTTGGTGCTTTAGGTATTTCTCGCAGATTATTCTGAGGTAGAAAATCTGCTCAGTGATACATCGCCAATACTACTACTACTACTACTACTACTACTACTACTACTACTACTACTACTACTACTACTACTACTACTACTACTACTACTACTACTGACAATTTATACAGCTCTAAATTCCAAAAAGAGACTATTGCTCATTGTGCTTTACAGAGCATTCAGCCATATACACGCACAACACGTTCACAGTTATAAGAGAGTGTGCATAAAATGTGAGAAGGTATAATAATATGTTGGTACAGGTAGTGGTGAGCGGATGATGGATGATGACTGCTGGTGGGCATTGTTATTATAAGGGACATAAAACCATGCTGCTTTGTTAAGTCAAAGTTCACCACATGTTATCTCCCGTGTTTCCAAAAAACTCGCCCGGAAGAAAATTAGTGCTGCTGTCCTAACTTTTTGGAGCAGGATTGCCAGCCTAGTTGCACATCGCGCATGCTGCAAGGTTCCTGACTTCACGTTCGGCGCAAGCAGAAAGCAGTCGGGGATGGGTGCACAGATGGAAACGCAATCAGGCTGCTCCTGAGAGAACGGCGTACCTTCGACTGAAACGGACAGTCAGCTTTGTGAAGTGAAAAGTGCTACTGCTACCATTCAAAATGGCGGCCCCCATGTTGAACGGAGGGCCACCAACCCCTGACGTTGTGGAAGTTTTGAGGCATCTCGAGCGTGGCTTGGTCACCACAATCTTCTTTTATCGCAAGAAACCCGAACGCAGAACATTACGGGTGAAGTTAGAGACTCGACAGCTACTTTGGATAAAAGCACAAGGAGCTCGGCCAGAAGGCTCAGGTAGGCCTATTTTTAGCAGCTTACTCAGGAGAACCAAATAGTGTTAGTTGCAGTACTACTCGCTAGCAACAATTTAACCCACATTTTGAACGTAAGGAGTATTCTTCTTAAAATACAAACTGTCTTATACTCTGGGCTATATTTTTCAAATTTTGTTTTTTTTCCATTTGACCGAGTCTGACTAACAATCATACACAATGAAAGATTGACAGCGAGTTACTTTAAGGTCTTGAAAGTATTCTTCTAAATAAATATTATTATTATTATTAAACAAATTATGTACTGTACATCTTTCATCATTACAATCACATGCAGGGCTAGAAATTAACTTTTTTCTTTGGGGGCCACCGGGCTCCTTGATTGAAAAATTTGAGGGCCCACAAGCAACTTTCAGGGCCCAACTTGAAAAATAATGCAAACAAAAAAACAAAAGAATTATTGACAATACAATAAGTAGAAAGTACAATTTGTCTGATAATCTAAAATAAAAACAATTGAATTTCCAATTTTTCTGAGTGATGACTTTTTATTTGCCTTTTCTTTCACTTTCAAACATTACCAACAAAAAAGGGGAAAACACACGCACACACACACATTCAGTGACACACATATTCCAGTGACTAGTGAGCCTGAAATGGCCGTTAAACAAAATAGAAAAAAATCATGTGAGTCTCTTTTATACTACTTTTCAGTTTTGTGACTGAGTATTGCACAATAATATGAGTAACCTAACAAAAAAATCTTACCTCAATGCACAAAAGTTCAAAACAAAACCATGAAAGGGAACTAAACTTAACAATACTCTTCCTCGTTCACTTCAAGGCCGTGCCATGGAAATCTTTTTTTCCACCCTTCATTGTAGTTCCTTGATCTTTTTTCCTATTCATACTTCTTTTTTCTCTCTTTTTCTTGTTCTTTCCTTTCGTTGACGTTTTCTTCTGGCGTCTTTCGCTTCCCAAAAATTGGAAAATATGCCATCACCGATTGTTTTAGCAACTGTATGGCGACTATATGTAGCCATACTTTCGTACTTGCAAAGATGGACATTTTGCGCTTATGTTGTGCCATAGCCTTTTGTTTATTATATTAAAAAGATATTGAAGTGTATACTAAACTTTTGAGTGCAAAATTAAAGGGTTTTTGCTTCTTTTCTCTGTTTTTCTTCTGTCCAAATTTAGGGCACCGGTGTTGGTTGCTTCCCTTGGCCCAAATACGAAACTGCCGCGTAGAGCTAGCTGTAGCAGACGAATTATTTTGCGGGCCAAGCGGGCCCTTCGTTTTTGAACTTTCCGAGCCCGAAATAAACTTTGCGGGTTTTTGGCCCCGGGCCCCCGCTAATTTCGAGCCCTGACATGGCACTCTCACTCATCCTGTATAGAATTTTTCTGGAATCTGAGAGTCTCAGATTCCAGTAAGAACTTCAGAAAAATTCTATACAGGATATTGCTGTATGACTCTTGTTATGTAGTAGTAGTACTCTTGTTATGTAGTCGTAGTAGTAGTAGTAGTAGTAGTAGTAGTAGTAGTAGTAGTAGTAGTAGTATGGATTTGTTGTAGTTAGAGTCCAAAGAATGCTCGTCAAGATCAAGATCTATGTATATGAGCATTTATAATAATATTTAAGTAATACTATTAATATTTTTTATTTTAAATTTCCATATGATCTGTGAAGTATGGTACTATAGTTCAGATAAAGCTAGTTTACAGGCTAGGCCTATTATTAATAGATAATAAAGTTGTCTTATCTTACCTATAGGCTATAGTAACACACTTCACAGATCTGTGCAATTTGTAGCCTGGTGTAGTATTATATGTTGCCTTATTTATTGTGTTTCAATACAAGTTTACACATGATACATTTTGGGGTCTTTGAAATGCCTGAGGAGTGAGGTATCTTTTTAACAGTTTACAAGGAGGTGACAGGTCCTTCCTAATTCCTTTTAACATTTTACATTGTCTGGGCTTCACTTCTTGATATTACGAAATGTATTGAATATAATCATATATAATAATATATAATATATTCGCAGTACTTCCTTCTACTCATAAATCAGGAAAGCATTAAATGTACAATGAATAGCATTGTTGAATATTATGGTTGAATTACACTTGTAGTGCTCAGGCTTAAATCTTAGTCAATCCACTTGAACAGCTTTTAATTGTGAAGTGATCCATTTTGAGCGAGGGTGTTGTTTAAATCGACTCAACCAGCACTTTAAACCTTGCGCAGTTACAGTAGCAGGTTTTGATTACAAGTGTAAACGCACTTTTAACCAGTGCTGTAACATAAGACTCAAATATAAAAATGCTAGTAATGGTACTGTTAGAACTGTGTTATGGGTATCTGATAATATTTCAAATGTATGCTACGGTCTCATAATTACTTCAGTTTTCTTCGCCTTGATAGACCATGCTCGGAAATACGCTGATAATATTTCAAATTTATGCTACCGTCTCATACTTACTTCAGTTTTCTTTGTCTTTATAGACCATGCTCACAAATACGAGGGGAAACAATTTTGGCCGGCTTGCGCTGCCAGCATGTTGCGTTAGAGTTGTCTAATGTTGAGCAGACATTCTTTGCAAACGAACGCAGTTTCTCGCCTACAATTTCTGCTCTGTCCTCCATCAAACCTTCCAGATCAACCGTAAGATTGGTTTCAGTTGCAATCCTGGCTGACTCCACTAGTTCGGCCTTGCACTGCCAAGCAACCACCTCCCTCCTTTCCCAAAGAAAAGCTTGCAGCTCATGGTAGCTTTCATAGTGTTCTGAGATGAGAGTCCGCCAATATAACTAGCTAACTAAAAAAACATAAAGACAAGTTACCTCCCATTTCTGAATAAATCCCATTGTGATGATGATTATATTTATTTATGTCCCTGGCGCCATAAGCTTTCAGGATGTCCGTAATATAGTTTAATGCAAAAAAGAATCGAATAAAAGACAAAAATAAATAAATTAATATACTACAAATAAATATATACTAAAAGGATAAATAATTGTAATTGTAAATAATTGTAACAATGAGGGACACCACACACTTTTTAAAACATCAAGCTGAAACTCTAAGCGCAGTGAATCATTTAAAGAGATCTCTATTACAAAAGACTGAGAAGGGGGAAAAAAACAAGAATCTTTGGTTGTTGTTGTTTTTTAATGTACAACTACAAAACTAAATTGTAGTGAACTCATTTCCGTTTTCAGCATGCTTGAGAGAGGTGAAGGAAATCAGACAAGGGAAAAGCTCTCGTGACTTTGACAAGTGGCCAGAAGACAGCAAAAAGGCTGAGGCGCGAATTTCCTTCATTGTCTTCTATGGGAATGACTTCAAGCTCAAGACGCTCTCCGTTGTTGGTAAGTCATTTATATTTGGGGGTATAATTGTGCTTTCCTGTTGTTATTAATTGTGTGGCACTGGCAGAGCCTTTTGTCTGGTAAGAGTGCTGGGAGTGGTTACTTTATTTTACTGTGGCCAAGATTTGTGGATTTTAAAGGATGTAAAACTATTTTGTTCGTTTGATTGCCTTGTTTAGAATTGTAATAGGGGTGGGTGGGTGTTTGGGAACCTTCCTTTGCTTTCTTTCATTTTTGCTTACTATTAAAACATACTTTATTGGTGCTTCATGTGCCGTGCCATGGGACTCTAGACTTTATATTTTTGTTTTGTGGTTTGCAAATTTTTTTAAATCTACTTTTTAATTTGTTGTTGTTGACTGTTTTATGTTTGGATGTCTTTCGCTTGCTTAGATTTAAATTTTGCTAGCAATTAAATTGTACAATTTTTATTGTTTGTTCGAATCTTTAGAATCTTTCGGGCACTTTATTACTTTTTTTTTTTTGCAAACATTTATTATCTTGAATCTTTCTTTTACTTTATATTATTTAATTTATATTAAATTTGGAGACATTTATTTTAATATTTAAGTACAGTATCAGGTTGTCTTTCTAGGTTGGAGGCTTGGAAAAAGTAGGATGGGAAAGGGTAATTAATTTAGTGTAGACATTTGTGTGTAGGTGCCACAGTGTTTCACAATCCTTGTCTTGCTATATTCTCCGATCAACTGAGTACCTTGGGCTCTGATGTTTTAGGGATGTGAGTGTGAAAGCAGCCAAGAATGAAAGGAAACAGTAACCTGAAAACTAGCACTGTGATTATGAAACAAAGGTGTAACCTGAAAACTAGCACTAGCAGTATGAAACAAAACGGTAACCTCAAAACTAGCAGAATCATGCTGTCAATGACAGTGACAGTGAGGTAAATTGTGGCAAAGGTCACACTACTTGCAAAATGTTGCATTATACAGATTCTTTTTACTGTGCACATGTATTATATATCTTGTATATATATACAAGTTTTTAAACTAGTTCATGCAATTTTCCAATATATTTACTCTGGCTTTTAGTGAGCTAGGACTTAACATGCAACAAGAATACAAAACATTTCAGTACTGCATTTTATAAATAAGCCTTGGTAGTGTGATGTATCATATTTTCTCACATGCAAATTATTGGACATATAATTATCTTATGTTTTTTGTCTTGTGCAACATGCAACTGAACCCTAAGCATGAAAATAGCTCCTTTTGTTTTTTTACTGTATCAGTGAACCACAGAAATCATGAATGAATAATGCTGGCAGTCGGAATGTAATTTTCAGGGATAGATTTTGTACGAGCATTGAAATCATCACTCTCGGTGTAGTTGGTTATTAACAGTTTTGGGCTAAACTTATAATTTTCTTACAAATTAAATAACGTATCAACATTGTTCATTTTTTTAAAATATATTGCTGCCAATATATTTTGATTATTAGCAGTTTAGATGAATGAGTTTGTTTTGAATAATCGTAATAATTTTATTATTCACGTTCTCTAGCATAAGACATTAATGAGCGAGCGTTGTGGCCAAGTGGGCTAAGGCGGGACTAACTTGCCTTGTCCACAGGCCAGAAACCAATGGCGCCTGACAGGTGTGGGTTCGATCCTGCATCGGGGCGTTATGTTTCTCCGAATATTATTTACTTTCGACTCGGGCAACGTCTCGGGGGTTTTCTCCGGGTACTCTGGTTTGCTCCCCCAGCAAAATTTCAAAAAATTTCAAAAATTTAAAGAATTTCTAAATTTCAAAAATCACAACTAATGTTAGGTAGGTTGGGTTTGGGCGCGCCACAGGCTGCGACTACGCCTTCCACAGGGGAGGCGGCCCAGAATTTCCCGATAAAAAGGGACAATAAAGCATTAAAATCTAAATCTAAATCTAATATTATTTATGAGTTACTATTGATGAATAAATTGCTACCAGTGTAGCTCATATCACCCAATATAAGTTCTAATGATGTAATGTAATTTTCTTGTGTGCGATTTTTCATAGTCATTAAAACATTAGTGTTATTTATGGATGTAATTTGGAGTTTGTTTTGAATAATCGTAATTTGTAATTATTATTCATGTTCTCTAGCATAAGACACTGATATTATTTATGAGTTACTATTGATGAATAAATTGCTACCAGTGTAGCTCATATCACCCGATAAAAGTTTGGACCTCTCTCTCCCTTTCTCTCTCTCTTAAAAAAAACCCAAACAAACTGAAATATATATAATATATAAAGCATGTTTAATGTATGTATATATATCTAACAACAGATTTAAGGGTTCTAAGGATGTCATTGGATGTGCCTGACTACTGTTTTTCAGCTAACAACAAAGAGGAGTATGCACTGTGGATGAAAGGTTTGAACTACCTTGTTCACGAGACCAGGGAAGCTTTGTACCAGCTGCAGCTGGAACGATGGCTGCGGAAGGAGTTCTACATGATGGAAAAAGGAGGATCAGAAGTGTAAGACACTATCTCATCATCATCGTCATCTTCATCATCGTTGTCATCATCATCATCATCATCATCATCATCATCATCATGAACAAAACAATAATCAGCAATAAAACAGCCCTCACTTTCTCTACTACCACCTCTTCCACCATCACCACCTTCATCATCATCATCATCATATCATCCTCATCATCCTCATCATCCTCATCATTTGTAATCAATGATTATATAGTTTTCACTCACATGCATAGCAATGTGAGTCTGTGTATTCACCCACTCAAAAATGTTTTCTAGAGTTTTGCAAATCTGTGCAATATGAGTCTTAAATAGTCCAAAAAGGATGTTTAACGTTTCCATCTGTCTGTCAGCCATTCGCAGTCCACCATCTGGACGTGCAACACTTGCAAGTGGATTAAAATCTCAGAACTTATTTCAGCTATCACAACCAAACTTGGTAAGATGGTGTATATTTATGAAACCTCATAAATGATCGGTGAATGAATGACATCACTTCAAGGTCAATGTCACAGGGTCAAAAAATGTTAGTTAAAATAAAAAGATGTTTTCACAAAATTTCACTTTTTTTCTAAGGTATTAATATTGAACTTATTCTTTGATGCATGATAGATATCCATGAGACAAGGCTATGCAAGTTTGGTCAATCTCGCTCCAAGGTCAACAGCTATCCAAAGTCGGTTTGTATAGGTACTTTGTAGTGACCTTGACCCTAAACTATGAGAGACAAAGTTAAAACCTGTTGTATTTAGAGATGATGGATTGATCTTACATTTATTTTCCGTTTTTGTGTTGAAGGTCAAGGTCATTTTAGGCCTTGCAAAACCATACAAAAAATAGGTAATTGTACAGTGGAATGCCTCTATTTAACCCATAGTTTGCAACAACATTGAGTTATTTGATCATACATAAGCATGAGAGGTCACATGCAGGCCAAGGTCACTGAAGGTCAAGGTCACTGTTTTTTTGTGTGTGTGTTGTTGGCTTAATTCAACTTTTGCTGTAGTTTATTTAATAGTACATGAGTGTATTTGGAGCAGGAGGTCAATGCCCTCAAGGTCAAGAGCATGTAAAGATCAAAGTTGGTATTGCTTTGCATTTTAATGCCACCTTTTTTTATTTGTTTTTTCTGGGCACTCATTTTCATGTTAAATATTGAGAGTTCCTTAAGGAGCATGTGAGTCACGTGGGCTTTGCACTCTTCTTTATTTGTTTTTTTTATCATTATTATTCTTGCGGTTTGTATTAATGTTCAGGCTTCTCAGTTTGTGCCTAGTCATGTTAAGGTTTAATGGGGTCGTCACCACATCCAATACCTTCTCAATCCCTTTAAAAATCACCCCTGGTAACACCACTATTAACGCTTTTATGTCATCTAGATCACACCCACTGTGGATTCTGCAGTATTTGCAGAGAGGGACCCCCAAATGCGGGTAGACTGATTGTCTCCCTGGTAGAATAATATGCTAGCTTCCGCAGACACTGATAGGGTCATTTAGTTTTTATTTGCTGAAAACTCCATGATTCTGATGACAAATGGACCTGGCTATTATTGATCGACCTGTTCTCTGTGGTTTGGAGTTGTGAGTATTACCAATGGACTTGGGAGAAGATTGGTTTAGATTGGATTGGTTGACGATTTTGCTTAGTAGTTGTGAACCACCATCATTTGTGCAAAAAAGTAGTGCTTGCAGCTTTTCCGTTGGATAAATAAATAACAATGTCACGAAGATCAACAACAGTAACACGCAGCTAACTGCCTTTACGGTCAAACAAACTAGTACAGTAGTAGGGCTCTTTGTACTTAAGTCTGTCAAATTTCCATGGTCATAAATTGTTCATGTTTCGTGGAGATTAGATTACAAAACCTGTAATGTTGATGATAATGGGTTTAAAGTGTGTTGACGAATATATCTCCGTTTCCTGACCTCTTCTTACCTTGTTTTGCTTTATTTTCGGTATTTCCCCATGTTTTACCCTCAACCCCTTTGCGCTAAAGCTCATATGAGCTCTGATGAGGAAGGGACTGTACAAATGTTAATTATTATTATTATTACTATTATTATTATTATTATTATTATTATTATTATTATTATTATTATTATTATTATTATTATTAATATTTTGATTATGTTCTGTTTGAGGTGACTGTGCTTTATAATTAAAACAATTCTGAATACTGAATGTTTCTGTTTATTCTGAACTCTTGAGAATTAATAGTAAATCGCATAAATGTATGTCATGCAGAGATAGTGACTTGTGCATTGGTTTAAGTTTGGTCAATAATTTGCGAATAAGTCATAATTGGACTATTGTTAGAGATGGCTTGTTACTGCTGATTCAGACTATATATGTGTCTTTTCCATCCTGTTTCCAGCCATTTTAAAAGAAAATTAAAAAAGAATGCTGTTTGTGCCATTATTACATGTATCATTTGAATATTTTGTTTCATATGTTCTCTGTTGCGGACTTATTTTCGCTGTAAAGTGGTCAGCATTGAACCCCAGTTGTGTGGGCTGAGGCAAAAAGAAAATTGTGCTTGTGCATGCCATTTAGTGTGGCAAGGTACTACAATGGAATGGCTTTTCACATACTAGGCGTCCTGGAACATCATCGTTTGTTGGGAATTTATAGGGCCAATATTGCCTTAATTTGGTTCACATAATTAGGGGTTTGTCACGACGCCTCAGTAATTACTGAGAAATTGGAGCTTCATTTGCTTTCGGTGGTACACAGTGAGTGTAATTGATGCCCCGAATAATGTGTTGGTTATTGTAATTGAGTGCTGAAAATCGTTTAGCATTTCATGTCGTGATATTCCAACGATGTATTCATTATCTTTCATTATTTTATATAATTCATTAATTCTTTCATTATTTTATATAATTATTGAATGATTTAATTAATTTTGAAGTTACCCCGCAAGGTAAGACCTATGAGTAAAACACCAGTGACCAGGACATTATTTGATCTCCATTAGTAAATTGAGGAAAATTATTATTAGTATTATATATAATATATAATTTTGTTTTAATTTTTTTTAAAATTTTATTTATTTTAATTTTTTTTAAACACTGTTATTATAATTATAATTATTATTTTTTTTAATAAAAAGTTACCTTTTTACTTTCAGTTCTGTAATAGCTTTGTGTTGTGAATTCTTCCAGTTTTCCTTTTGTAAACCAGGGGGTACATTGCAGAACCCAGTCATTAGGTCAAAGGGCAGGTATCAAACCTAAAAACAAAAATTAACTGTATTGGGACCAAAGTTGGAGTATTTGCAGATGACCCATACTTGAAGCTCATGTGCATGCATGCTTATTTGTACCTTTATCTAGCTGTATGAGTAACAGCCAGTCATGAAACACGCATGCACAGACACACACCCACCCACACACACATACAGACACCCACCCGCACACACACACACACACACACACATACACATACACACAGATAGTCATGAAAAGCTGCATCCATAGGCGCCACTCTAAACCGTATGGGCATGTTGATATCGGTCAAAGCATCAAGCAAAATGTGGGACAACAAACCACTGTATCTCCAGTTGAGATCACCACCTGTCAACACAACCCGTTTATTATTGATCAGTTAGCCAGCCGTGGGTTTTCAATTCTGATGTCATTAGAGTTTACTGTAGTTACACGGGCAAAGGAGGGCCTGGAATGGGAGAGGGAAAAGAGGGTGCAGTCTGGGCTGTAGGATGGAGTGGGGGAGGGGGAGGGAGCGTGGCTGATCTGGGTCGGCCTGTCTAGAAATGCCAGCAACCCACCCTTTGTTCACTCAGACCTTGTGCTTTGCAACTGAAAAATTAATTGCCACTAAGTGACTAACTCAAACCCGTCTAGACGGTTTGACTAGATATGCTGCAAAAGAGATATTGCACTGAGTTACAACATTTGCTAGGCAAATCGGGCTGGACTCGCGATGGTGAAAATATAAAAGAAAATGCTAGCTCGAACAGTATTAGAAGTAACTGGGTAACACTTATACGTTTCTAAAAGTGAATTTAAGTTTCTACACAAATATGCTATTTGGAAAAAGAGAATTATATTTTAAGTTGTTGTAATTATTAATTTTTTATATTTATTTATTTATTTATTTTTAGTCCAAATGAGAGTGAAAGAAAGAGGGATGTCATCGCGTTGCCTTTGCTGTAATTTTCATGTATGGCTTCGGGGTTTTGCACCCTTTAATCTCTGTTCCTGTTTTGCACACAGATCAGCTTTTCAGGCATGTGGGTGGGGTATGGGGAGGGGGGGGGACGGGCAGCCATCCATCAATGAAAAGGGATGTCATACCAAACTTATTAATGTTAAACAACTAATGTTCTGAGCTTTCCAACTGGTGCGTATTTGTTTTGCCCATTGTTTAAATATATTGAGAAGAAACACGACTATTGTATGACACTTACCTAGTCATAAGCAATCAAGGGGACCATCATGTGGGTAGTTACAATGGAGTACTATAAACTGAAACTATGAGGTAAACAAAAACATTATCCACAAACGGGGATACATATATCCTATCCCTAACACCCAAAATCAAATCCCTGTTGATCAGTCTTGGCTTTGGTAAAGGTATATTACCAAAATAAAAATCAAACCCTTGTCTTTATATATGCAGTCTGCAGCAGCTTAGGTTATTACGGGTCGTTGAATATGTTGTCTTGTGCTACTGTTCCTACAGCGTAGTGATGTCATTCAATGTTGTTGTTTATAGGGTGACACTGAAGAACTTGAAGGCATGGCTTCCCAGAATCAACTTCAAAATGTCCACCACAAAACTTCGAGAGAAGTTTCAGGTCAGTAAGAGAGAGTGAGCGAGCGAGCAAGTGTTTGTGTGCAGGAGCAAGTGGATCTGGATAAGTATTTTGCTACCATCCATCAACTGGCATGAGTGCTTTTGACTTGCATGCATAGCAGTGTGAGTATGTACTCAACTCCCCCCTTAGCCCCCTTTCCGCCCCACCTCCCCCATTCAAAACAAAAAAATTCAGGTATTTGGCAAATCTGTGCAATACAAGTCCTAAATAGTCCAAAAATGACATTAAAAGAAAGTGTCCATCCTGTACGCTGTTTATCTGTGCAAAACTTTCAAGTGGTATAATTTCTCAGAATGTACTCCATCTATTGCAACCAAACTGGGAGGATGGTGTATACCTATGAAACCTAAAAAATTTTTAGTGAATGAATGACTTCACTTCAAGGTCAAGGTCAAGGTTGTAGAGTCAACGAATGTTAGTCAAAAAATGAAAATTTTTCATGAAATTTAACTTTTTTCCCCCAAGATTGATATTGAACTAATGATTCTTTGATGCATTATAGATATCAAAGAGACACAGGCTGTGCAAATTTGGTCAACCTCGCTCCAAGGTCAAGGTCACTGGAGCAATCCAAAGTCGGTTTGTATAGGTACTTTGAAGTGACTTTGACTCTAAACTATGAGAGATGTAAAATCTAAACTTGTTATAATTAGAGATTGTAGATTGATCTTTCATATGTGGTCTGTTTTTTTGCATTGAGGTCATTTTAGGCCTTACAAAAACATTTTTAAAAAAAGTAATGTTCGTACTGTGGAATTGTTTTATATTTGACCCATAGTAGGCAACAACATTGGGTAATTTATCAGAGGTCATGTGAAAATCAAGGTCATCTCAGGGTCAAGGTCATCCTAAAGTCAAATTTTTTGGCATAATACTTTTGCTGTAGTTTATTTGATAGTACATGAGCGTGTTTGGAGCCAGAGGTCAAGGACATTTCAAAGAGCATCGAAAGATCAAAGGTGGTATTACTTTGCATTTACATGCCACCTTTTCATTTTTTTCCTTTTTTTTTTCTTCTGGGGACTAATTTTTATGTTAAATATTGCAAATTCCCTAAGGAGCATGTGAGTCATACTGGCTTTGCTCTTCTGGTTTATGTTTTTGCGTGATATTCCCTCCCATGAATTAGTTCAAAGTAAACAAAATTAGGCTACCTATGTTTTGGGGGTAGAGGGGGGATAGGGGGGGGGGGTTTGAGGGTTGTTTTGACTTTAAAAAATGTATTTATGTGTTGATACGTAATGAATTCATCAAAACGTGAATGTTTTTGCTTTAGAAAATAAAATAAAAAAGTTTTTGTTTATTGAAGTAATGAATTCCTGAAATGTGTTTATATTAAAAAAAAATGTATTTATATGTTAAGTAATGCATTTATGATTTTATCTATACATTTTAATTTGTCTTCTTTAGACATCTTTTTAAAAATGTGTATGTGTGTTGATAAGTAATGAATTCATCTATACGTTATAATTTGTTCTTTAGACATCTTTTTAAAAATATGTTTATGTGTTAAAAAGTTATGAATTGATCAAAACATTTTAATGTTTCTCCTTTAGACATTTTGAAAAAGTACTTATTTGTTGATAATTAATGACTTCAATAATTTGTCATTTTGAGTGGAAGGGGATGTTGAGAGTTTTGGGTTTTTTGATGGGTATGAGAGTGGTGAAAGGTGTTTGTGGAATGAATCTGTATCAAGTTTTGTTTGTATGTGTCTGCTCTGCGTGTTAGGTCTTTTAATTTTCTTAGTACAGAGAATAATAATAATAATAATAAGAATAATACTGGATGCTATATACGCGCCTTTCCCCAAATCAATCAGGCTCAAAGCATGGCGATCTGTACAAACATACATGCTCACCTGTCTCATCCACCCTTACACATACACACACACACATACACACACACCCACACACACACACAAAACAAATACAAATCCATCAATATTTGGTAGTGTACAGGCAGGAAGATCACTATTGGAAGACGGAAAGAAATCGAATTTTTATTTTTGAAATTGTATATTGACTGCGTCCTGTACCATTATTGAAGAGAGGGAGGAAACCGGAGTGCCCGGAGAAAACCCTCGGTGACCTCAATAGTCTCGTACCTTAGTCACATACGTTCGCCCCTTGCGGGAATCGAACCCTCGACCTTCAGCATAGGAAACCGGCGACTAATCCACTGCGCCACGAGGCCACCCCATGTGGAATAGATGAGTTATTGGTTGCAGTCTTAACTATAAATACTTCAAATATTCAGTTGACGATGATGATGATGTCCACTGCTAAAACACAAGTATCCATCCTGAAGCATGCTCATTGCGCGTAAGGAATATAAAGAGAAACAAAAACGATAGGACAGCGAAAGTCAGTGTGTTCAGTGTTGAGTGCGTTGGGAGATAATTGATTGTGTGTATGATTGTTCAGTCCAAGAGGCTGAGGATTATTTTAACGATGGCACAACCTCATTTGTCCTTTAGGAGATAGACACAAGTGGAAGAGGAGAAATCGCGTTCATGCAGTTTTCTGACCTCTATCATCGCTTGATTCACAACCAGCAGGTGAGAATAGATGATGGCGATAATGATGATGGTGGTGGTGGTTTTGGTAATGATGATGATCATGGTAGTAAAGGTGATGATGATGACTACTCTCTCCATCCCCGTCATCATTAGCATCGTCATCATCATCATCGTTGTCATCATGAACATTGAAGTTTAACATCTTCACCTCTTCAATGTTCCTAATGATGATGATGATGATGGAGGGAGTAACATTTTGTTGATAACATAGGTATGTTTAGTTTTGAGTATATTCAGCCATGCAAAAACAACAATTGTGAGATGATGGTGATGATGATGATGATGATGGAGGGCGTACAATTTTGTTGATGATAGAAGTATGTTGAGTTTGATTATGTTCAGTTTGTAAAATCTTGGGTAGAAGAACAATTGGTATGTAGGATGGTGGGATGGTTGAAAGAGAGTGGAGGATTCAGGGTGAAGAAGTCACAAGTACACATTCTCTCTCTCTCTCTCTCTCTCTCTCTCTCTCTCTCTCTCTCTCTCTCTCTCTCTCTCTCTCTCTCTCTCTCTCCTGAATGCGTCCTTTGATGACCTGTGAAAGTTTGTTGTTGGAAGAACATTATATTAAGGCAAGACAGCAAAAGGCAGTGCCCGTGGAAAACATCAGCTTAGCAGCGGTCCAGTGGTGCTATCATCGTTGCAATGCCTCCTGATACTAACTGCCACCCTGCTTTTATGTCGGGATGCATCCGTACCGAAAGCGATGTTAACAATCGCTGCGTGCGGTGCTTCAATGCTTCAATTTCTCTTTATGGCCAATTTTGTGTTAGTTGCTAATCTTTATCTTAAGCCTAATGCGTGAAAAAACTAACGAATAATATACAAATTATATATCGGCAAAAACGCGGAAATATGACCTTTCTACTGATATAACAATATTGGACCCATCGGCTACGAAATAGAAATAATACACGATTCATTTCAAGAGGGAGTTAGTTGTTACTCTTAAATGTGCCACCACTCTAAACTCAGAATAACTCTTTGATTTAATACAATTATAAATGATAATAACAATGAAAAAGAAAGAGCGTCTCCTCTTACCAACTATATATAATATGGCATGGTTACTATTATGGGTTTAGATTAGGACAGACTAGAATAGAAAACTCCTAAAACATTCCACCAGCTACAAGTTTGGAATCTTCTTAAAACTTCGCTCCTATGTTTCCCTACAGATTTGTACTTCCCTATAAACTAATGTTTGGTTTAAGCATCTACTGGTAGAGAATGAACTAAGGCATCGGAAAATATTACATTTAAGGTGGTACAATGTAGAATCTTAGCTATAGTCGTTACTCAGAATTCTCTTCTTATCATGTGTTAAAAAGGAGGAAAGTTATGTACATGCTGCACTTACTGCTACACTTGCTGTTTGGTTTGAAACCTAGGGACGATTCCATTGAGGCTTTGCCTATAACAGTGTGACGTCTTCAACAACATGATATGCATCGAATTATTCTAAACATCGCGCTCCCCTTCAAAGTGTTACATAAATGAAAAATTCAGTTGATATATTCTGATAGAGAATTTAATGCTACGTCTAATGGTGATGTCCTTTAAGGGATCTGAAAAGTATATCAAGGAAAAAGCACATAGATAGTTTAAACCTAACAGGGACAATGAGGCCTATGGACTGTATGGTCAGAAATTCTTCTAGCCCACACGGCTACAGTTATAGTTGATGCAGTTGATTGAATTTCCTTTTGCTCCCTGTGTTGGTGTGTACAAACGAGTGTGATAGCAATTGAGAGAGTTAGTGACTGGATGAATAAATGATGTATACAATTGGCAATAAGTCAATGAATGAGGAACATTTCTGACTTTTGCTATTGCATTGCAAGGCACTTTACTGATGAAATAATGTTTTTCCATTGCAGGTGTTAGCAGACAACTTTGAGAGAATGTTTGACGCTACACCTCAAGAAAGGTGAGTAGCCTGCATTATTAGTGATTGGTAATAATAATATACAAAAATAATTTCTGTAATAATAGTAAATAATACAAATCATCATCATCATGTCAATAATAATTAAAGTTAAAAAAAGATTATTCACTTATTATTCATGTATTGTATACATTCATAATGTACTGTGGGCATCAAGAAGTCTTTGAGGTGCTGACTATCATGTATTATTCATGTATTGTATACATTCATAATGTACTGTGGGCATCAAGAAGTCTTTGAGATGCTGACTATCATGCGCAAAATAGTTTTTTACTGTCGGGATTGTCATAAATTTCTTTGTGCGTGTTATAAAATAATTATCATTTTGATTAGAAGATTGCTACAAACTTGATATTAGTTTGTAAACAGTTTTTAATGTACCAATTTCATGTATACACGCATTTATCAAAAGACCTTTCTTATACAAGTACACAAGTTGAGACAGAGAGATAAACTTGAAACACTGAAGACGTAAAATAAACAACGGTTGGAACACAACATTAACACCGATTTATGTTTTGTTAATTTTATGGTTCTCTTCTTTCTCACTCAAGGTAGTAGAATAATAAAAACGGAATTCAAGAAAACTATATTCAAGAAAATATAAGTCCTAGAGTAATAAAATAATAAGTAGCTGAACTATAATAGGATTTTATCTCTCTCTGAAGCAGTCCCGTTCCGGTCTGACAGACAATTACGTTTATAAAATTATGAAAATATTTTATGCATTTGCAAAATTAGTTTCAATACTATATTTCCAGCAAGTAAATCATAAAATATAAATATTAAAATTACCGTGTCTGTCATGGACAGAATCCAGAATCACCACAGTGAAAAACAGAAGTAGCCTACACCACAATATTTCCAAGTGCCACAAATAAGCATTCACTCTTTTTTGACAGTCTATCTTTCACTCCACTATTGCCCTATCCTAGTCCTATTTCATCCACCCAATCACAGACACTCTCAGATGCATACAAGGACAGCCTTTTGTTCTCAAAACAGTTTTTGTATAGCCGAGTCTCATCACCAAAATATTAATGAACTAGGAAATATAGTATCCACGCAAAACGAATGCATATGCCATGTGCCTATGTCAATAGCCCTCACTCGCATTCTGTTGTTGTTGTTGTTGCACCAATTTTTATTCATCAGATTAACATAAGTTAATTCGCATTCTAACTCTATAGACACTGGACGTATACACAAATTTAAATATTTGCCAAGTCACCTCATGACAGGGATCGAACCTGCATCAATCAGCAAGGTTGTGTTACACGCAGTTCAGGGATGCATTGTAAAACTTGACCTGTGTACACCTGTGTGTGTCTGTCTGTGTTGCAGGCGGATGTCAAGAGAGAAATTTCAGCAGTTCACGATAGAGGACCAGAAAGTAGGTTTATATGTTTTAATGGATCAGTTGACGTTGGTTTATCAGTGCTATGATATAATGCTCAGTTCAAGGACTGTAAAGTGATTTCACCACCTAGAAATAACATTGACATATTACAGGGGTGTTTTCTGATTTGTAGTTGAGAACATTTTCATTTGCTTTCAGCGGTTGACTTCTAAATGGGTGGCTTTATGAACTGGTTGGTTGTTGAGTTTGATGCTATTGATTAGACAGACAGGATGGACAGACAAACAGACAGACACATAGATATAGAGAAATAGATAGTAACCTTTTGCTTCAGTTCATTCATTTGAGTGTTTAGCCTCCTCAGTATGAAATCTATGTGTAATTGTGTTCAGGATGCCTCTGGCACAGACCTCGGCACCATCAAGCACGAGATGTGTCTCTTTCTGGATGATCCTCTACGAGCTGTTGGAGATCTCTATTTCACAGAGATAGAGGTCAGTGCTACAGTCCTAAAGCAACGAAAATTAGATTTGTTCTTGGAGAATGTTTTCAAGATATTTGAAAACATTCTCCAAGAACAAATCTAATTTTTTCAAGATATTTGAAAACATTAAAGTTCTCAGTTACTGAAGGTGGTTACTTTTATGGTGGGATGGACAATGGTCACTCGCGCATAATTCTAGCTGGGGAATGAAAGACGGACGAGGAAAGAAAGTATTAACAAAAAGGAAGAAAAATAAAATGCAGTAAAATGTGTTGTTTCCTTGTCGTAGTTTTTGGACTACCTATTTTCACCACAAAACTCCTTGTGGGACAGCCGCCATGACTTCATCAACCATGACATGGATCGTCCTCTGTCGTCCTACTGGATAGCATCTTCGCACAACACGTATGTGTAGAATGTTTAACAGATTGTTGTTTGTGTGTGTGTGTGATTTGTTGTTTCTGATCTTAACGCCAAGCAAAGGCATTGAGACTACAGCCAGTTTTCAATTTCTCAGGACTGTCATTTCATTATTTGATTTTCATGCAATAAATACCTGCGTCCCCATCCCTCTTCCCCCTTGCACCTGACCTCTTATCCGTTTTAATATCTTATCCTTTTTTTCATCCTCAATATTCAGATATGTTAGTTATAATACTATACTTTTCATTGTGACCGGGTAATATCTGAGTATAGATATAGTATAGTACATGTTCCCAGAATGTGGAGTGGTCAATGTGATTAGGTCTTGATTTGTGCAGATATTTGACTGGGGACCAGCTGTCCAGCGAGTCTTCAATAGAAGCCTACGCTCGTTCGTTGCGCATGGGATGCCGATGTCTTGAATGTAAGCACTGTAGATTTTGGTATTACTTTGCATTTTAATGCCACCATTTCATTTTGTGTTTTCTGGGCACTCATTTTCAAGATCCATAAGGAGCATACGAGTTATATGGGTATTGCCCTTTTAGTTTTAAAAATAAAACTGTTGTTGTTTTTGGTCTAAAATCACAATTTGTACAGACCTTACATGAAATAAATTTTGAACAGTAGATTTTCAGTTTAGAAAACCTCTGCCTAGAAGAGGAGAATGTTTATGTGCACATTGATTTCTGTTTTAAAACGGAATTTTTGTTGAGTAATTTCTAGTTTGCAAATTATCATTTGGGCTTTCCATGTTTTTTGTTTTATGTATCAAAAAAGGGATCTGAATTGACCAATCTTTGCAGAGCTACTGTAACTGTTACTTACGTGTTCAATTTAATTGTCTGTTTTATCTGAGTTGTTTAAAAACATATATCTTGATGTTACAGTGGACTGCTGGGATGGACCAGACGGATACCCCTATATCTACCACGGCCACACGCTCACCTCAAAAATCAAGTTCATGGACGTTTTGGAGACCATCAAGAAACATGCCTGGGTAACCTCTGAGTAAGTCGGACAAACATTCGTTTGTGCTTTTAATTTTGTATTTAAAGAAAAGGTCGGGTGCCAGCACCTTCAAAAATGCAGTACCAGTGCTCTGGAACTCATTGCCCGAGATGCTGAAGTCAACAGAGGCTGTTGGATTGTTCAAAAAGAGACTGAAGACCTATTTGTTCTCCTCAGAGTGAATTTGTTTCTATGGATTTTGCCAAGCATCATTGTCACTGTCTACCCTACCCTGCACTCCCCTCTTCCATTTCAGTTTTCTTTCCTATCGTTGGATTTGTTTTTCCGCTTCCTCTTTATGGGCACTGAGCATTAAAAAAAAAAAAATGGATACATGCACATCATCATCATCATCATCATCATCATCATCATCATCATCATCATCATCATCATCATCATCATCATCATCATCATCATCATCATCATCATCATCATCATCATTATTATCGTCATCATCATGTATTTTGCTAGTTTGTGAGTGCTTGATGTCTCGGGAATGATTGTGACTACAGAAGTTTTCCAGAATGCTGAACATTTTGTTAGAAAGAGAGTGAAGTCTGACATTGACCGTATTTTGAAAAAAAGAATGGATAATGGAGTGCCACAATGTCATTTTGATTGTTTTTTTTTCTCTATCCTGCATTCTTGCTTGTCTCTGCATATCAATTATCATCCATTCCACTGTTCATTCTTTGTTTGTGCCATTAAGACTAACTGTTACTGTTCTTCATTTGGTTTGCCATTTACTTGGGCAACTTTGTATTTATTTGAGTGTGTGTATGTGTGAAGGTCCTCATTGGTTCTGAAATGGCAATTTTGTATTGGGGGGAAAGTTTCCGTGTTGGTGAAATGGCAAGAATTTTATTGAGATCTCCATGGATTCCCTAAGGGCCATTTTGTTATATTTGACTGATATGAGTCTCTGCCTTCACGCACACATTGTTTTTTCTTCAGGTATCCATTGATCCTGTCCATCGAGAACCACTGCAGTTTGGGTCAGCAGCGCAACATGGCCATGGCTTTCAGAGATGTCTTTGGAGGTTTGCTTCCTTACTTTGGTTTATATATATTAGATTTATAACAGTTCAGAAAAGTTTGCACAGTAAGATCAAAACAGGATAGCCTCACAACTAAAGAACTTTGACAGTTTTGAATGTCTTTTTTTGTTGCTGTTGTTGCCACCAAGCGGATTTTATTTATAATTTTGTAAGGCATTGGAAGAGCAACTAAGGAATTAGAACCTGTGTGTATTACTTTTTTCTGCAAATTGTTCTAGAATGTTCTAAAGTCATTTCCACTATCCACCACCTATCACACAGATTTTTTTAAAATTCTTTATTAGAATTTGTAAGGATATTTCAAAATATATTTTTTAATGGCTACAACAAATGGGATATGAGGTGGTATCTGTATCAAACTAGTTTATGATTTGCCACAATTTTATTGAAAGCGATCGTGTGAGTTTGATATTTAGTTCTGGCACAGCACATGGTGTGTGTTGCCATTTTGATAGCTGTCAATAGTACTATATGATCACAAATCTTGGCTTGACCTCTGTGTGTGTATTCTGATTTGTTATTTCATCTTTTGCTTTTGCTTTATTTTCTTCTTTTTTTGCTGCTTTGTTTTGCTGTAAAGTGCTATGAGCTCTAGTAAGGAAGGGCTGTACACAAAACAAAACAATAATAATGATGACGATGATAATAATAATAATAATAATAATAATAATAATATTAATAATAATAATAATTATTATTATTATTATTATTATTATTATTTTTATTTTGCCTTTGTTGCAGCTAACCTGCTGGTGGAACCGCTCACAAAAGAAGCAACGGCACTTCCATCTCCGATGCAGCTGAAACACAAAATCATCCTCAAGGTACTCGCAAAATGTACTACACTATTTAATAATAATAATAATAATAATAATAATAATAATAATAATAATAATAATAATAATAATAATAATAAACAACTTATAATGCTCCATATCTCTATACTTGATACAGAGCACTTGGCATGCACACATCACTGTGTAAACTTAAATACTACATACACATGTGCTGACAATCTACAAACGGGCATTCCAGAATGAATGAATTAATAAATAGATTAAGCAAGCAAATGAACGAATTAAATAAAATAATCGAATATGTCAGAAAATGGATGTCATCTTTGAGTCAGAGAGGGGTAAACTTAAAACGACCATGCACGCTCAATATTGATAGAAGCCACTGAATGTGTTTTTATTTTGCCGTCAGTCTAAACTTTGCAATAGAGTGAGAAAAGGTTTGGTTCTTGTGTTTGTGTTTGATTGCTGGGGCAGTATTGTGCCATCATTTGTGTTACTACGGGCAACTGATTACACAACGAGCCAGCTTCAAGTTATCGCTGTGTGTGCTAGGCTTGACACCACCTCCAGAGCTTATGGAATGGAAATAAGTGCAGAGAAGACCAAAATGATGACCAACAACACCAATGGCATCAACACGGACATCAACGTCCAAGGCCAATCCCTCAACACAGTGCATAGCTTCAAATATTTAGGAGCCATTGTATCAGACAATGGGTCCCAACAGGAAGTCCTCTCCAGGATCGCACAAAGAACTGCTGCCCTGACAAGGTTGAAGCCCATTTGGAAAGACAGGACCATCAGTCTACATTCCAAAGTAAGACTGCTGCGCTCCCTTGTCATCTCCATCTTCCTATATGCTTGTGAAGCATGGACCCTCACAGCAGATCTCCAACGAAGAATACAAAGCATGGAGATGAGGTGCTACAGAAGACTTCTGGGCATTTCCTATACCCAACACATCACCAACGACGAAGTCCGACAGACCATCACACAAGCCATTGGACAACACGATGACCTGCTCACAGTGGTGAAGAAACAGAAACTCCGATGGTATGGCCACGTCACCAGATCATCATGCCTTGCAAAAACTATTCTGCAAGGCACAGTGCAAGGAGGTAGAAGAAGAGGGAGACCGAAAAAGAGGTGGGAGGACAACATTCGAGAATGGACTGGTTTGACACCGAGCGAAGCCATCAGGGCTGCTGAGGACAGAGAAAGATGGAGTATGCTGCTTAAACGTACATCAGACCTGTTTACCCATATGATTTTGCCGTATTTTATACCCGACATTTGACAAAATACGACCAATACGGGACAGTACCAAAAAATGCGGCCTTTTTATTTTTTTATTTTTTAAAATTTTTTTTAAAAATTTAGACATAAATCGGTTGTGTTCGGAGCTTTGGCGGGTTGTTTTTCGGGTAACTTCGGCAATAAGCAAACTCGACGATGATTGGTTTACGAGTGGTGACATCACGGATTGGCTATTTCCGCTTTTATTAAGGTCATTCGTTGACAACAATCACAGCGCCATATTTGGGTGAAAAATGAAACGTCAAGCAGCAAGTGCAAGTGTTGCTGGTCCTCAAAAGCCAAAAAAAATTCGTGAGCAGGAGTTTCTTTAAAAGTATACTAAAATCCCTGGCATTGTCGAATCTTTTGACAGCAAAGTGCATGCTCGATGTAAGTACTGTGAAGTTGACTTTTCTATTTCGCATTCTGGAAAATTTGATATTGATCGCCATTGTGAGACTAAAAGCCACCGTGTTCGACTGGGTAGAATCAGGCCGCTGCGACATGCCAAAGCATACTGAAATTCATGCCTTCACAGCAAGAATCGCAAACTGAGCAAGATGTTATCCGAGCCGAGGCCATGTTTTCTGAACTTATTGTAAAGACTAACCTACCTCTCACCACAGCAGATATAATAAGTAAAACTGTGAAAAGTGCTTTTCCAGACTCGAAAATCGCTCAGATGTATTCTTGTGGCAGGAACAAAACAACGGCGATAATTACATCAATGGCAGAAGACATCAAAGCTTTAGTTAAAGAGCAGATGCGCAATGGACCTTTTTGTGTTGCCACTGATGGCTCAAACGAACAGATAGGAAAACAGTACTAAAATCAATTTGTAAAAATAACTACAGTCATAATTGCCTACTTTGGGGTTCTCTTAAGAGCTTTGATTTTGCAATCTCTGTATTTTAAGGCAATTTATGTTCTTTGATATAAGATAACATATTTTTTGTGTTGTCTCAAAACATTAGGTACGTAAGTTGCGAATGAATTGTGTCTAATATATGGAATTTTCAAGTTATTCGTGGAATACACTTACTTTTTTCAAAATACACCCTTTTTTCTGAAAAGTACCCCAACCAAAATTCCAGGGTAAGCAGGTCTGGATCATCTGTGGTGCCCCTACGACCTCAGGGTTACGGGACAGGATAGGATAGGATAGGATAGTGCTAGGCTATGGATAGATAGTATAGCCGTCGCATGGATCAGTTCAAGCGCCAGCATGTAGGGAAGAAAGGAAGGATGAAAGGGGATGAAGAGGGTGGATGAGTGTGATGGTGGTAGCTCTGGCAAGTTATCTTCAGCTCCAGCTGACCATACCTGGGAAGGAACATGGTGAGAAACCATGTGTACGGGTTTTGGTGGACAGATCTTGATGCATAAGTTAGATTTGCTTCACAAACTAGAGTCGGGCATAATGATTTCATTACTTTTAACTGACGATACGCCCATGCGTACTATTTCAGCACAAGAAGCTGCCAGAATGGGTGGATGGCAATGAGTGGCGGTACACCGTGACGTCAGAAGACAGCAGCACCATGGAGAATGATGTCAGCGCCTCCACAAAGAACGGCATCATGTATCTGGAAGATCCCATCGACCATGTGAGCTCATTATATCACATTTCACTTGCTGCTGTTCTCTGCATTACAATTTATACTTGAAAAGAAGAAAGAGAGAAAAAGAAGAATGTGAGATTTTTGTTTTATACGTGTGTGCCTCTGTGTTTCTGAGATTGTAAATTAGTTCACAACTTCAAGAAGATACCATGCATAGTTATTACTGTTGCTTTCTTTTTCATTTATGACGGAATGTTAGACCTGGCGGCCACACATCTTTGTACTGACAGGCAGCAAGCTGTCCTACACGAAAGAGACCCAGAACCCTGATCAGGACGACGACATGGATGATGACGAAGCTCCTGAAGATGTAAGCGAATGTTTAAAGGAGGGTAAGACAGGAAGGGAGAGAAAGGAGTTGAGGTGATGGAGGGAGGAAAGAAGACATCAACAAATGGCAATATTGGGATTCAAATTGGTGCAGTGTTTGAGAAGCAGCATGTGCACATTATTCTATATTGAAATCAAGTAAACTGGTAAAGCGTAGTTTACTGTTGGGGTGGAAGAGTGTGTTCCTGTCTGTTGTGTTTTTCATTGTTGAAATGTTTCCTTAACAGGGGGAAGAATCGTTCAGGCAGTTGTTCCTGCAGCTTAAACAGGGTACTATGGGTTACCTGTTGGTGGGTAAGCTTAGTAAAGAAGGTTCGCTGGTGTGGGATTCTCTGTAGTGGCATTAGGTAGGCTCCAGCTCAGAGAAATGCAATCATAATCCCTTTGGGTCAAACACAGTATTGGTGCCTAGTTTCCTTTTGCCAATGTACCCTTAGGCTAGTCAATAATTAGGCTCACAGGCTAATTAGTAGTTTGGCTGGCTAATCGGTAATTAGGCTAACAGTCAAATCAGTAATTAGGCTAACAGTCAAATCAGTAATTAGGCTAACAGTCAAATCAGTAATTAGGCTAACAGTCAAATCAGTAATTAGGCTAACAAAAATGCAGCTAGACATTTTTGCATGGAGGCTGTAACACTATTGATAAGCTGTATTATTTTAGTGAAGGTCTGCCTTTCTGAAGTGTGTGTGAAGAGTAGTAATGTTTGGACCGGTAGACAAAACATTACAGATCTCTTAGAAAGTTTATTTATTTTGTGATGTGTTAGAGTGAATGAGCTAGCTGGTTTGATAGGTAGTTTTTGTTAGCTAGTGTGTAAATAATTATTTCTTTAGGATTTATTTTACCAGTGGATATAAAATGTGGTCTTTTTACATCAAAGAGGAAACGATTACCGAGATAGGACAAATAAAGATCAACCCAGACTGTTTTTCCCATTCCCTACTCACAGTGTGATGATGACTAATTTTTAAAATGCTACACCTTGTTTTGTATATCGAGATACTATCTGGAAATACTTTAAAATAGTTGGGAATCAGAAACAAGTCCAAATAATTTTGGTTTATCTGTCGGTCAGCCACTGCGTTATTTTAAGAATTCCTGAACAGATTTTGGTCAAATTTCATGGGAACATTACGAGGGTTATTTACTGGCTTCCTATGCTATCTTGTTTGCTTTGCTTCAAATATCAAGGTCACTGGGTTCATGTATTTGGCTAAAAATACTCGTTTCATAGCACTGAACTTGCACTCAGTTACACATAATTTAGTCAATCGCTATTCATTGGAAGAGTGCTTGGTAGCTCAGCCAACATCGTTCCAGCCTACAAGCTTAAGATTCCCAGGTTCTAAAAACGGACAAGGCATCAACAGTCTTTTTTTCCCCCTTTTGGCTGTTGTTTTGTGTACGTCCTATCCTATCCTATCCCGTAAGTCGGAGATCGTAGGGGCACCACAGATAATCGTTTAACCAGCGTACTCCATCTTTCCCTGTCCTAAGCAACCCTGATTGTTTCGCTCAGTGTCAAACAAGTCCATTCTCGAATGTTGTCCTCCCACCTCATTTTCGGTCTCCCTTTTCTTCTACCTCCTTGCACTGTGCCTTGCAGGATGGTCTTTGCAAGACCTGATGATCAGGTGACGTGGCCATACCATCGGAGTTTCCATTTTTTCACCACTGTGAGCAGGTCATCGTGTTGTCCAATGGCTTGTGTGATGGTCTGTCGAACTTCGTTGTTGGTGATGTGCTGGGTATAGGAAATGCCCAGAAGTCTTCTGTAGCACCTCATCTCCATGCTTTGTATTCTTCGTTGGAGATATGCTGTGAGGGTCCATGTTTCGCAAGCGTATAGGAAGATGGAGGTGACAAGGGAGCCCAGCAGCCTTACCTTGGAATGTAGACTGATGATCCTGTCTTTCCAAATTGGCTTCAACCTCGCCAGGGCAGCAGTTGTTTGACTGATGGTCCTGTCTTTCCAAATTGGCTTCAACCTCGCCAGGGCAGCAGTTGTTTGTGCGATCCTGAAGAGGACTTCCTGTCGGGACCCATTGTCTGATACAATGGCTCCTAAATATTTGAAGCCATGCACTGTGTTGAGGGATTGGCCTTGGACGTTGATGTCCGTGTTGATGCCATTGGTATTGTTGGTCATCATTTTGGTCTTCTCTGCACTATTTCCATTCCAAATTGTGTACATGTGTATGTGTAAATGTAAGCATAGCAGACAAGAGCTGAATAATTGTTAATGTGTGTGTGGTTGTCTAGGAATACACTTGAATGGCTTGCCATCTTGTTACTATGTGATGCCAGGCAGATACGTTGATACATACTGCTATCAGCTAGAAGACCAAGATCTTGAAACTTCCAGATGGTTATTAGTGCTGTTCCACATACCACCCATGACAGTTAAGCCTTTATTACCCCCGGCAAGGATTGTGTGCTACCACATGCTGACTTGTTTCTGCGCTTTTCCCAGGGTCGACCAGTGGATGAGCTTCACTTCAGCGAGAAATGGTTCCACGGCCGGTTGGAGGGAGGTCGCCGAAGAGCTGAAGAACTTTTGAAGCAGTACAATTATCTTGGTGATGGCACGTTTCTTGTCCGTGAGAGTGACACCTTTGTGGGAGACTTCTCTCTCTCCTTTTGGTATGAGTGTTTTGCTTGTTCGCAGCGTTCAAATGAATTTAGTTGGTAATTTTTGTTCAATTAAAATTTTTTTTTACAGTTTGTCACATACTCGTGCAGCAATGTGAACTTATGTCCTTGCATTACAAGTTTCTCTTGATGCATATTTGTGAGAACAGAGTGATGAATAGTTGAAAGAGAAATGAAACTTTTATGGAACCTGTAATAAACAGATAGACAAACTGTTGTTCTGTTTGTTCATATGTGCTACTTACTATTTGTATGGGAAAATATTTTATTAATGACTGAACCATATTTCATTACAGTTGAATACTTTTTCAGTGCATGTAAGTTATTCCGATACTTTTTGTGGAAAGCACCTGTACACAATGTATATACGTTTTCAGTGCTAGTAATTTGTAGATGTACTAAGCCTGTATAACACAGTATGTCGACAGTGTTCAACAAACGTCCCTACTTGTGATTTATGAGGCAAGGTGATCTGTACACTGAGCATGTGATAGTGGCATTGACATTAGCCGTACACAAGACTCCAATCGTAATGTAATCAATAATAATAAACTGCTGTTAAATGTGATTCCCCAAATCACCATTCTTTCTTAAACTGGAAATCTTTGCCTTCCCTCCATGTAGGCGGCAAGGAAAAGTGAACCACTGTCGGATAAAGTCCAGGCAGGAGCGGGGACAGACCAAGTATTACCTGATCGACGCAGTGACGTTTGACTCCCTTTACAACCTCATCACCCACTACCGACAGTTTGCGCTTCGCTCCGCTGACTTCACGCAGGTGTTGAAAGAGCCTGTGCCCCAGCCTCAAAGTCACGAAGGCAAAGAGTAAGTTTTATGGCCTGCTTTAGCCGAGTTTATTTTCTTATTTCCATCCTTCCCCCTCCCCCCCCCCCCAACCTCCCTCCCTCTTCCCTCTTTCTTGACTGTTGGCGAGTCATGAGCTGATTTCCAGGTGATTTCATGGATTTGAGGTGTTGTGAAAGCCTGTTTCTCTGCCTCTGAGCTGAGAATAAAAATAGTTATTTTGCTATTTGTGTAATGTGCATGATTAGTATTTCCCCATTTCAGAATTTACATCACATTTTTAAGAAATGAATATGTGTTTCTTGTGTATATAGAAGTGCCTGTAACATGTGAATGTGTATATTGGTTATGGATTACTGCGCTTTGAGTCTGATTTAGGAATAAGCTTGTATAACATCCAATATTATTATTATTATCATTATTATTTTGTGAAATTATTTTTTTATATTATTTATTTATTTTTTTTACAGTAATCTTCTTCTTCTTCTTCTTCTTCTTCTTCTTCTTCTTCTTCTTCTTCTTCTTCTTCTTCTTCTAAATATTATTATTATTAGTAAATTGTTTATTTATTTTTTTGTCCCTCTGAGGTTTTGTCAACATTTTAATAATAGATAAAAAGCATCTTTCTTTAAAAAAATAATAATAAAAAGAAAGAAGAAGGAAGAAAAGATGGTAAATGTTTTAACAAATTTCTGGCGGGGGTGTTAAAAGTGTTCGCATTGGTTTGCAGTTGGTACCATGAGGGACTGACTCGTGTGGCAGCAGAGGACATGCTGAAGCGAATTCACTGTGACGGTGCCTTCTTAGTCAGACACAGTGGGCAGGACCAGTTTTATGCCATCTCCTTCAGGTAGCCTTTCCTTCTGTCCATTGCTGTATATATACTACTCAAAATAATTGAAGGGCCACTCTCATATTTCATTCAGTTTAATTATTTTTTGCTGCTATCAATAATATCGCTTATATTGCTTATTTCAAAACTTACCCTGTACAGTAACATTCAAGACAATCTTATTCTGACAAGTAATCACATGTGTGAGTTTTGAACTTTCTGCACTGAGTTGAGAAACAAACCCAATTTTTACAAAAAAATGACCCTAATTTACTGTTGTCTTGCTAATAAAGCAAAATTTTCAACATTAAAAAGTGATTAGCACGCGGAAGGCTTGCATTTTGTGAGTTCAGTTCAACAATCGGCGCTTTTTTCTGGGTATAAATGGCAGCGCTTTTGCTGCTTTTCTAACCATGCATCTGATTTAAAGAGAGACCCATATGTCCAAGGGCCCTTGTATTATTTTGAGTAGTAAATTTAGTTAGCTGTCTTGGTTTCTGCCAGTCCTTCAAAGAAAAGTAATGCTACTTTCTAGCAGCATTCGGTGGTTAAAATGCTCATGCCAGATATTTGTGGTCTTTGCTCACTCTTATTTTGGGTGAAGAAAAAAGAAAAGCTCGGTGATTAATTTCAAGAAGAGTGAAACTTCTAAAGAATGCACAATTTGTTTTTTTTCCTCACACAGTTAATTAGTCATATATTTGTTGTTGTTGTGGTTGTGAGTACACCTTTTTAGGATGTCAGAATTGCTGAATGCAACTGTGTAGTTCTGAAGACCATCGCAAGGCATGGTGCAAGGAGGCAGAAGAAGAGGGAGACAGAAAAAGAGGTGGGAGGACAACACAACATTCGAGAATGGACTGGCTTGACACTGAGCGAAGCCATTACGGTTGCTGAGAACAGAGAAAGATGGAGTACGCTGGTTAAACGATCATCTGTGGTGCCCCAACAACCTTTGAATTATGGGATAGGATAGTTCTGAGATGGTTTAGTGAACTTAGTTTATAGACTGCTATGCAATACAGATTTGTTTTGAATTTTATTTGGTGCAAAGAAGTTTTATTTCAGGAAATGAATGTATGACTAAAAAGGACTTGCAACCAAAATGAGGAAAATTTTATTTTTGAAATTTCATTTCCAGAGCCGAAGGGAAGATCAAACATTGTCGGATCAAGCTGGAAGGTCGGCTGTTCTTCATCGGCAACGCCTCGTTTGAAAGTCTAGTGGAGCTGGTGTCGCACTATGAGAAGAACCCATTGTACAAGAAAATGAAGCTACGCTATCCAGTCAACATGCGAGTGGTGGAACAGCTAGACCTGGTAAGTGGACCTTGACTTTTAGGTTGACGCCAGCATTTGAAAGCGCACAGCTTTAAACATACTTTGAGGAGGGGAAGTAAAATCTTAGCAGGCGATGTGTTGTTGTTACAGGGAGTTTCAAGCTTTCTCGGTGCAGTTGCTCCCAAAGTTTTAATCATTATTGCGTGTGTGTGTTTGTGTGTGTTCCACTAGGCACCGGATGAAACGGGCATCTATGGGTCTCCGGATTTGTACATAAACCCAAACGACTTTACCACCAAGCTGCGGGTGAAAGCTTTGCATGACTACAATGCCAACCGCGATGACGAACTATCATTCTGCAAAGGTGCCATCATCACCAACGTTACTCGACAAGATGGAGGATGGTTAGTTTTGCTGTGAATAGTGATAATGTGTAATATAATCAGAGGTGCCTACCGTACGCCTAAATGTGTATTTTTGCGCATTTTCAGTCCAAAGTACGTGAATACAATTTGTCCGCTAAAAATACGCATTTTCAATGTTGTCAAATACAATTTTAGTTTTACAAATTTTTTAAACGCATCTGAGTCCTACCCAGCATTTTCCTCGTTAACTGTTCTCATTGCGCATGCGCGAACAAGAAACCTCGTGCTTAAGATGTGGCTCATGTCGGCTTTGTGGCTGGGGGAAAGTGACGCCAAGAAAATGTGCGCAGGAAACAAAAATGTCTAAAAATGAGTTAGACAGTACTGCAAAGAATCAGGTTAACAGCAAGCAGACATTCAAAAAGGACCATACCCAGCATTTTCCAGGAATTGTTGACTCAAGAAAGAGCCTTTATTCAGACCTGCCTACAGTTACGATTTAGGCATATTTTGTTACGATTTTCAGCCCTTACTACGATTTTTACGATTTCCCTAATTTTACTACGATTTTCCGAACGCAAAAACTACACATTGTACGAAAACTTCCTTATAAGGAGATGCTAGACTCGGAACTGAAAACGAAGGCTTGTGATTAGTCGAGAACAGTCACGTGACCTGTTCGGGTCTAAGCTACAGTAACTTCCGTTTGAACTACGACCAAGCGATTTGTATTGTTTACAATCGATTTGCGCTTCATAAATGGAAAATCCAGACATGAATGGAGGAAATAATAAGCCTCATTCATCTGCACCATGCGAAAGTGTTTTCAACAGTAAGAAAGAATGCCACACCCCAGAGAGCTTCAATGGGGCAGGATACTGTGGAGGCACTCCTTGTGCTGAAGTCAAGACCTGGGCACTTACTGGACAAGCATCAATATAGTGATCACCAACTGAGCGGCATTAAGAGTGCTTACTACAATTCTTTGAAGAAGTAAAAAATATAAAAACTTTTTTGTGTTAAAAAAAAAAAAAAATTACTTTTTACTTTTGCATCTGAATGATGCTTTTCTGACTCATGTACATGAAAGTCATAATAATACATTCAGACAGTTTATCTACTTTTTTTTAGTTCATTGTTGTGCTCAAGTCCACACCTCCTTATCAAAACATTTTTCTTTTTTATTTTCTTTTACAAATGAATTATGCTTTTTTTGATTTTAGTGTACTATGTACATGAAAGTCATAATAATAATAATAATAATAATAATAATAATAATAATAATAATAATAATAATAATAAATTCAGACAGTTTATCTACTTTTTTTGTGTGGTAAATTCATTGTTTGCTTTCTATTTTCTTGTCTTGCTGCCTGTTTAATTTACTATTAATTGCAAATGTTGCAAGATTGTTAGTATTATTTGGTGTAGAAATATAATGAATTTAATGACCGATAGATCGATCGCGGTGTGAATACGCTTTTTACAATTTTCCCTCAAAATGTTACGCTTTTTGTCCCAAGTCGTTACTCCTAAAAATTTGGGGGGTAGGCAGGTCTGTTTATTGTGCGTACTGCACTGTGTGCAGAAAGGATTTGAGAATTGGTCATAGTGGTGGATATGACTGCAGCGGCATATCAAACCAGCAGGCCACAAGGAGCATCGGTGTCCGTTATTGGATTTTTGCCACTGGCGTGAAAAAGGTCAAGCGAAAGAAGCCCAACAGCAGAGATGAAAATGACTACAATCATAGCGAAATTCAACTATTGTTGGCAGTGCTTGTTGAGTGAGTTGTGAATGGTGGGAAATGAGCAAGTTCATCAAATGCCATAAAGAAAGAATGTGAAAAGTTAGTGTATGTGACAGTGTAGTCTGTAGGAGAAAAAGGTGAGAGAGACCAAGTGCTTTAAAGCAATGGGCAAAATAAATGTTATCCTGTTGAATGTAATATTTGCTTTTTGTTGTCTATTGCGCATTGCGTGATATGTAAAATGACACAAAATACACATAATACACATTTTCATGCCGTAAGTACACAAAATGGCCTCACGAGGGGTAGGCACCTCTGTATATTAAGTGTAGTGCACCTTGGGTACAAGTTTGAAATTTTGTTGTTGTTGTTGTTGTTGAAAGAATATAGCATGAAGATTGTTGGAAATGTGTGACAACAGGTGGCGAGGAGACTACGGCTCCAAGAAACAGCAATGGTTTCCTTCCAATTACGTGGAAGAGATAGAAACACACAGCGACTCCAGCAATGAGTCGTTACCTCTGGGCTCCCTACAGCAAGGAAGCATTGACATTCAGGGCTGTATTGTTGGTGAGATACATTGCTTATTGTTGTTTACGTCTGCATTGCTTATTGTTGTTTACATCTATTTATTTGAATACAGCTTATTGCGGTGGACAAAAAGATTGTGTAAAATGCCAGTGATAAAGGTATCCAAGCTAAAGAGATGGGCCGGAGTTTATTGATAGCTATCTTGGATAAAATCCCTTACTAGAGGCAATCCTCCCTGGACTGAGGAAATTATACTAAAGATCTATCCTCCAACTTATTATGGTGGGTAGATGAACACCCTGGTTTTCACTCAGGTTCCCCCTGGTCCTGTGAAACGTGGAGAAACTAATCGGCGGACTATAGCTTCAATAATGGTACAGGATGCAGTCAATATAAAAATTTCAAAAATAAAAATTCGATTTTCTTCCGTCTTCTAATAGCGATCTCTCTGCCTTTACACCACCTGTTCGAGTGATGTTTGTGTATTTGGTGTGTGTGAGGGTAAATGAGACAGGTGAGCGTGTATATTGGTATAGATCGCCACGCTTTGAGCCTTGGGGAAAGGCGCGTACATAGCATTCTGTATTATTATTATTATTATTATTATTATTATTGTTATCATCACAATTTTTGTTGCTGTTGAAAGCTCTAGCTTCACTTGTGCTTGAACTTTGTACATATGTATTTTGGGTGGAGGGGTGGGGGGGGGGGAGTGTTACGTTGAAACGCGAATGATAGTATGGCTGAAGCGTGTACGATAGATCTAATCGTTTCGATTTGCAAAGTATTCAATAATAGAGTTTATTTACCTTTGATTTGAGTTTGCATTGTTGTTAGGAGAGTAAAGTTGTTGATAGTGATTTGGAAAGTTGCTGTGAAAGTTGTTGAGTTGAATTGAGAATTGTATGCAGTTGTTGATGTATGCTGAATAAAAGTGGAAAACTTCATACGTCGACTTTGTGATTTGTACGCTGTTTGGACGGGCTGTGTGAATAAACGAATCTGAGTTACACAACTATCAGGAATTCAAGCATCGGGGCTGAATCAGATACTGATAGAAAACACCAACATCGAACGGAGTGTAACATTTTGGGGGTCAAGCCGCGATTCACGCCATAGCCAAGGGTTCAACTGCTACAACAAGCGAGTCAACGTTACGAGAGGCAGTCATCGAGGGTAGCCGCCAACGAGTTGCGTCGAGAGGGGCCAACATACTGGGACTACATCCGATAGATTCGGGTTGACTGCAAGGGCGTGTAGTCGCTGAAGAGTTGCTTCGTGAGCGAACAACAGATCGGGACTACGTGGCTACCGTAAGACTACGTCGAGGGACAGTCTCGGAGCTACATCGCCAGTGTTACAGCGAGCGTCGAGCGGACGTCGCGTCTACTTCAGCACAGGAGCGTGTACATCAACACCAGCGTGGTGCAGCGTCGCATACGACGAGGACAGCGGGGCCTGCGTCAGCGAAAGCGACTAGTGGCAAGCATCAGCGCTACTGCAGAAAGCGTGCTGTTCTAGAACAGTCTAGAAAGGTACAGCACAGTCAAGAACTTTCCAGAAAAAAAGAACTCTACAGTCAAGAACTTTCTAGAAAAAGAACTTTCCAGAAGCATCAAGATGGCTGACTTCTGGCAGAAAGGGATGCAACTGAATCTAAAAGGCAAACAGCTGACGGAGTACGTCAAGTCTCAGGAGAGAATACAAGAAAGAGAAGAACAACGTCAGCGTGAAGAAAGAGAAGATGAGCGACGACGTGAAGAAAGAGAATTAGAAGAGCGGCGGCAAGAAAAAGACAGAGAATTCGAGCTGAAGCGTCTTGAGTTCCAGCTAGAAATGACGCGCATCCAGCACCAGCAGAATGCGCCACAAATTATCAGTGACAACAAAGCTCCAAAATTGCCAGCGTTCGTCGACGGGAAGGACCAGATCGACAGTTATTTGGCGAGATTTGAAAGGTTTGCCAAAAGCTCTAACTGGCAACCTCATGACTGGGCGATTCGACTAAGTGCACTTCTGACGGGAGAAGCACTCGACGTCTACACCAGATTGTCGGACGATGACGCTAAAGACTACGACGTCTTGAAAGAGGCCCTATTGCAGTGCTATAACTTTACAGAGAAGGGCTACCGTAAACGCTTCCGTGAATGCCGGCCTAAGTCAGGCGAGACGCCAAAGCAGTTTGTGGAGCGCCTGTCGTCATATTTACACAAGTGGGTGGAGTTATCAGGCGAAACGAAGTCTTACGACAGTCTCCATGACCTGATCGTGAAGGAACAATTTCTCAATGCCTGTCACAAGGACCTAGCGACCCACTTAGAAGAACAAAAGCTGCAGACGCTTAAAGATGTGACTGAGGCTGCTGAAAGATATCTTATCGCTCATGGGAAAACCCTGGGGCCACCCAGCGCGACGAAACATTTTCAGAAGACTGGAAACCATGTGAACCAGATCCAGGGAAGCCAGACGAGCCAGAGACAGACAGACTCCACGCCTCCTCCCAGGTTAGGGCATTCGAGAGGCTGTTTCACCTGCAACGCTACAGACCACAGGGCGGCTAACTGTCCTCAAAACAAAAGTAGCGGACAGCGGAGCAGTACGGACAATTCAGCGGCGGGCAACCGGCAGAGGCGGTTCTCCAATCAACGGCAAACCAGTAGATCTGACCATCAAGTGTGCGGCGGGAGCTTCATTCTTCCGAGTGGGGCCAAGCGCACAGCTACTCCTGCGGACGTACAAGAGTGCATGACCGATGGCCAACTTCTCCTTGCCAACGGGAAATCCATCCCCGTCGTCGCCAGCGCAGCTGTGACCGTCCAGAACATGCCTGTTTCCAAGGGACGCGTCGGAAATCATGAAGTGACTGTTTTAAGAGACTCTGGCTGCAGTGGGGTCATCGTCAGAGAAGACCTAATCGCTAAAGAACAATTCACTGGCGATTCTAAATGGACACTCATGGCCGACAGCAAATGTGTGAAAGCGCCAGTTGCAAAAATTCATGTCAACACCCCTTTCTACATAGGCGAAGTCGAAGCGGTTTGCCTGAAGAAGCCGCTGTATGATTTGATGATCGGGAATATCGACGGCGCGAGACGACCCGACGACCCCGATCCAGAATGGAGTCCTGCCTCAACCCAACGCGTCGAAGTTGTGGAGGAGGATCCATTGCCATTTCCCGATGGAGACCTGTCAGAGCTGCTACGGGGCAATGTGGCTACTCCGGCTCAGCCCTGCCGACCAGAGATCGTCGGTGCTGTTACTACCAGGGCCCAGGCCAAGAGAGACAAGGTGTCTACGCCACTGAAGGTCGCCGACAACTCCAAAGCTGCCATCGTGGACAGAGATAAGCTGATCCAGCTCCAGGAAGCTGATAGTACTTTAAACAAGTACAGGAACCGCCAAGACCACGTGACCAAAGGCAGTGGTACGGTCTATTTCGAGGTGAAGGCCAAGATCCTGTACAGAATCTTCCAGCACCCGAGGGTCAACGAAGGTAAACCACTACGTCAAGTCTTGGTACCGTTACCCCTAAGGCGCCAAGTGATGGAAGTAGCGCATGACTCAATCATGGGAGGTCACCTAGGCATCAAGAAGACGTCAGACAGAATCCAGGCGGTGTTCTACTGGCCAGGACTTCATGCGGACGTCAGCCGTTTCTGCCGATCATGTGACATTTGCCAGAAGACCATACCTCGAGGAAGGGTCCCGAAAGTGCCTATGCAGAGGATGCCTCTGATCGACCGACCTTTCAAGAGGGTGGCCTTAGACTTAATCGGCGAAATAAGACCTCCGAGTGAAGAAGGTCATCGATGGGTACTGACTTTAGTGGACTATGCGACTCGGTACCCAGAAGCAGTGCCTCTGAAGAAGATTGACACTGAAACTGTCGCAGAGGCGCTAGTGGACATGTTCAGTAGACTTGGAGTGCCTGAAGAGATCCTGACAGACCTCGGGACGCAGTTCGTCTCCGACTGCATGAAGGAGGTGAACAGACTGCTGAGCATCCGGCATTTGACTACGACACCCTACCATCCGATGTGCAACGGGCTTGTCGAGAAGTTCAATGCTACGCTGAAGTCCACCCTGAAGAAACTGTGCAGCGAGCAGCCCAGACAATGGCATCGCTATATCAACGCCTTACTTTTCGCCTACAGAGAAGTACCGCAGGAGTCCACCGGCTTTTCTCCGTTCGAGCTGCTGTACGGAAGAACCATCCGAGGGCCGATGCACATCCTAAAAGAACTGTGGACGAAAGAAGTAGATACCCCAGAGGTGAAGAACAGCTACCAGTACGTGTTTGAGCTACGGGAAAAGCTGGAGCAGACTCTCGAGATAGCCAGAGAAAACCTGAAGAAGTCCCAGGACTGTGGAAAGCACTACTACGATCGTAGGGCTGTGAGCAGGAAGTTTAAACCTGGCAACAAAGTGCTAGTGCTGCTACCTACTGATCATAATAAGTTGCTGATGCAGTGGAAAGGCCCGTACGAAGTGGAGACCGTGGTGGGAATCAACGACTACAAGGTGAAGGTCGGTCAGCATTCCAAGATATACCACGCCAACCTCCTTAAGCTGTACGTGGAAAGGCCATCAGAGACTGTGCATGTGGCAACAGCAGCTGAGATCGACAACAGCTTTGATAGCGAGGAACTGTTGGAACTTGGAGACTTCCACAGCAAAGAAGGCATCGATGATGTTAAGCTAGGACCAAGCTTGACGGAAGGTCAAAAGATGGAGCTCAAGAATCTTATGGGCGAGTTTCCCCACAACTTCAGCGATGTCCCTGGCTCTACAACTTTGGTCGAACACGAAGTCCACCTCACTTCGAATATCCCTGTTCGATCCAAGCCCTTCCCGATCCCTTTCAAGGCCCGTGAATCCTTGAAGAAAGACATCGATGAGATGCTGAAGATGGGCATCATCAGGGAGTCCAGTTCCCCCTACGCGTCCCCTGTCGTGGTCGTGAAGAAGAAGGACGGCAGCAACAGAGTATGCATCGACTACAGGAAGGTTAATAAGATCACCGTCTTCGACCCTGAGCCGATGCCTACCGCAGCAGACCTCTTCCGCCAACTGTCGGGGAGTAGAATCTTCTCAAAGATTGACCTCAGCAAGGGTTATTGGCAAGTCCCCGTGCGTCAACAGGACATACCAAAGACTGCTTTCATAACTCCTGATGGGACGTACGAGTGCCTAAGGATGCCCTTTGGCATGGTCAACAGCGGAGCTACCCTGAAGAGAGGAATGAGGAAGATGCTCAAAGGGATGGACAACGTCGTGTGTTACTGGGACGACCTGCTAGTCCACACCCGCACCTGGGAAGAGCATCTGCAGACCTTGAGGGAGCTGTTTCACCGTCTAACAGAAGCTAACCTGACCGTGAGACCCAGTAAGTGCATTCTGGGGACTGACAACGTCGACTTTATCGGCCATTCGCTGAAAGAAGGACAAAAGGGGCTTCTGCTAGAAAACGTCACCAAAATTCTGAACGCTCCACGTCCCCAAACAAAGAAGCAAGTACGATCTTTCCTGGGATTGGCTGGGTATTATAGGGAGTTCGTACCGAACTACTCAGCCATCACAGCACCTTTGTCGGACCTGGTGCGGAAAGGCTGTCCAAACCAAGTGCAGTGGGGACCGTCTCAGGAGAGGGCATACCAGACTGTGCGCGACCTCCTTTCGAAGGATCCGGTGCTACGACTGCCCGATACTTCCAAGGAATTCGTCTTAAGGACAGACGCAGCGGACGAAGGCATCGGCGCCATACTGATGCAAGAGCACGAAGGGAAACTATTTCCGGTCAGTTACGCCAGCAAGAAGCTGTCCAGGGCTGAGAAAAATTACTCGACCATGGAGAAAGAGTGCCTTGCCATCATATGGGGAATCCGGAAGTTCGAACTGTACCTTCAAGGAGTGAAGTTCGTGCTACAGACTGATCACAAGCCGCTAACTTACTTGAACTCTGCCAAGTTTGTGAACAGTCGCATCATGAGATGGGCTATGTACTTGCAGAACTTTAACATGCGAGTAGAATCTATCAAAGGATCAGACAATGTTGGTGCGGACTTCCTCAGCAGAGTGTGTGAGTAAAAAACATTGACTGTGTATATAAACTGAGAACATTGACAGTAAATGAGACAGTCTGAAGTAAGTTTTAATTCTGACTTTTGTTTTGTTCATTACGTTTCAACGTTGTTGAAAGAAATTAGGTAAATTTCTTCTTGAGTGGGGGGTTATGTTACGTTGAAACGCGAATGATAGTATGGCTGAAGCGTGTACGATAGATCTAATCGTTTCGATTTGCAAAGTATTCAATAATAGAGTTTATTTACCTTTGATTTGAGTTTGCATTGTTGTTAGGAGAGTAAAGTTGTTGATAGTGATTTGGAAAGTTGCTGTGAAAGTTGTTGAGTTGAATTGAGAATTGTATGCAGTTGTTGATGTATGCTGAATAAAAGTGGAAAACTTCATACGTCGACTTTGTGATTTGTACGCTGTTTGGACGGGCTGTGTGAATAAACGAATCTGAGTTACACAACTATCAGGAATTCAAGCATCGGGGCTGAATCAGATACTGATAGAAAACACCAACATCGAACGGAGTGTAACAGGGAGGGTTTAGATCAGGGCCCAAGTAGCGTACAAACCTGCAACAATCAAGTTGTTGATTTGGGTCAGAGTTCAGAAAAGGCAATACTCGCTGGTAATTTACCATGAGGAGTGGTAAATTCTTTACCTTCTGCTGGTTTGGAATTGTCTGGTTTAAGAGAAGTTGAAACTGCCCTGCCACTCGGCCAAACGGCTGATAATTTTACTGATGCTAACCCCCACCTCTGGTAACTCTTACCCTTGCCGAGGTAAAAATGGTGAATGCAAATTGTTTTTGCAATGATTTTGCATCGGAGACGAACGAACGGCATCTTTCGGGACAGATGAAATCCTCTAAATATACTTGATGATGTAGAACATTACAGGAAATTCACATTTCAAAGAATCGACATCGTGCGAATTGTGGATGAAGTAGGAGAGGAGTTGCAACATGCGAACCGGCATCATCACTTCTTCCTTTACTGCAACTGTGTTTAGCACTAGGTTTCCAGTTTTATTTATCCTTGTGCCAGTAAAGTTGCCGTAAAATACTTTCTTTTTGATGGTAGATTAATGACAAAGCAAAGTACAAAATTAAATGGTTTTGGTTTCCTCTTTCAATGCCAATTAAACGAAATATTTTTGATGGGAAAAGTTGCTTTTTCCTTCGTGTGATCTGTCATCTGCCATGGAAGCTGTTGTGTGTCGTTGTCATCGAAGAGTGCATGCGCTATAGAGGGGGATTCAAATTTTTTGAATACAGAGATAAGTTTACCGGCAGTTTTCTCCAACCCTAAGGTAAGAAAAAATTACCACAAGGTCTATACCTTGAGATAAACAACCTATCGAATGAAGGGTTAGCAAGCAGGTCTTTTTCAATTTGGACCCTGGAGAATCAACAGGATAATTGTAGGTAGACCCAAGAAAAAATTCAAACACAAAAATAGTTAAAAACAATTTTATTACTTCAAAGAATACATTAAAAAAAGAAAAAATCCAAAATTTGAGACATATATCTTTATTGGTTCATGAAATATTTGCATTTGAAAATCGTCCGAAATGTCGTTTTTGCGTACAATTGATAAATCGCCAAGTTTGAGGCATCACAAAATAAAAATTTCTCAAGTTAATGTTATAAAATGTTCAGAATAGTTTCATACCTAATCATAGTTTAAGCCTATTTTTTTTCAGAGTGTACAACAAAACCATTTATGAGTTATTACCACTCAAAAATGACAAAATAATCATTTTTCGAAGGCGTCGGGGGAAAAGCAAATTTGAGTATTTCGCGCATATTAAACAAGTATAATTCTTGAACTATTTAAGATACAAAAAAGATTTACATCTCAAAATCTTCAGGAAGGAATGAAGCACCTGAAAAACACTCAATTAACAAATGGTGAATAAATCTTTATTAGATTATAATACATTGAAGATAAAAATAATTCATAAAAACGCTCAAAAGTATGCAGGCATGCATTCATTGAAGGAAGTGAAATGACAATATTCAATGATTTAGTTTGTAAAATATGTTAGCATAAATTATTAAATTATAATGCTAATTAAAAAACTTTTTTTTAAACTAACACTTTTAACCTATGACACTTTTAGGATCTAATTTTGACTTGTTTACTAAATCAAAACAAATTAACGAAAACGTTCATTAGATCAGAATAATTTCTCAAGGCAGCAATAAGCTGACACTACTGGCACTTCTCAGCAAAACGTCTTATCAAAAGATCTCCACTTTTTCAAAAGCAACAGTTTATTATTTGGTGTAAGGCTGCTTGGTAGGTAAGGTCGCCTCCCTCTGCCTTGTGTTGTGGTGTGTGTAGATCTGGATGTGAAGCCTAACATTCTTAATAATTCTCATTTTATTTAATGCTGTTAAATTGTTTTAATGCTGTATTTTGTTTTACTTGCAGGGTGTGTTTGACTTCATAACTTTATATGACTGATGAGTGATGTTTGTTTATCACAGTGTTTACCTATCCTTTAGTGCTGTATATATGTTGTATGCCAATGAAGTGTATGACACAATGAATGCATGTGTGACTGTGCAAGAAAGGATGTATTTCATTGTCGCCATGCCACACCAAAATCCTTGTAACGTTTTTACTTGGTTAATAAATATTCTTATCTTATCTTATCTTCAGAAATGAAGGAAACAACAAATATGAAGCACACCAAAACTTATCAGGTGTACATTAAAATGCACTGCTTTTTCAAATAGAATAAAAAAGCAATGTAAAAAACACATTTAACAAACCTATCATATAAATAAAACGTAATGTTATTTGACCAATAAGATATTTAATCATGTTCTTTCATCAGGAAAGAAGAAGGAAAAAAGTAGGCCTAAATAACAGGAGCAGAAATAATGCATTTTTAAGTAGTGAAACAAAGGGGAAAAAAGTGGATGAAAATTTAAAACCATTGGATAATATACAGTTATACTCATTTGAAAAGTAATTTGTTCTACATATTTCGGATATTGTCTTTAAAAAAACCCACTAAACTGAAGGAAAACTAAATGCGCTTTGGTTATTTACACCGGAAGTCGATGTTTCAGTACAAAATTAAGTGCCGGTCGCACCACGCGGAAATGAAAATAATAATCTATTGATTTCGACATCATCTAAACTCTGAAAAAAATAGATACGCAGTACAACACTTAAGGAAAACAATGATACATCTTTTCGAGGGTAAACTTCATTATTTTACCCCGTATTTTACACTTAAGTATGCGATGTGGCCACTGCATTAGTTTAGTCTAAAGCCAAATTTTCGATTGCCACTACGATCTCACGATCGCACTTTATCAACTTTCTTGTAAAAAAACCACAGCAAAGTTCAATTAAACCTGATCAGTTCATAATCGAACTAACAGGAGACAGCATTTATTTTACTCAGAATGGTGTATATTCACGTAATTGTTAGCTGATATCCGAACCAGAACTTTATCATCACATCGTCCGCCATTACCGGTGCAAATCGAAATCTCCTGACCTTTTAAATCTCACGTTGTCGCGTCGACAGGTCATGAATATATTAACCTTATAGGTCATTGGAACGAGAATGAATTTATCTTTCGGTTTTTGCTAGGAATGACATATTTTCCTACGCTAGATTTCGTAAAAAATTGAAAAAACTGCGTTGTTTTTCAGAAAAAATACAAAAAAAAGCTAAAATAGTGAAGAAAAAGACGAGGCATATTCAAGAACTATTTCTTCACATCGTGCGCTTTAATTTGATACTAAAAATAGCCTAGAACAGCGGGTGTCGACTGCTTGAAAACGTTTGAAAACAGTCAAGAAATATCGCTCTGTTCGGCTGTAGTTAAAAATGGCCGGCGCTCGCTTTTTAGACTGCGTTAGCTACCCTTCTGTTCGTTGTTGGTACACATTATTTCAGACGTTAACACACAAATAAATAGAACACATAAAAAGTAAAAGGATTACTCTTTATTAAAATACAAACGGCATGAATGAAAGCTTGCCAGATTGCAAGATAGAGCAAGATAAAAATGGTAAAAATTGGCGATTTTTATGCATGGTTGCGCTGCACGTAGTAAGGCTGGTTCTACCTAATAATTGAATGTTTAAAATAATGGAACTGGTGTTAGAACAGTATATTTTTCTGCTGTCAAAGCTGGGGATTTGGCGGAGAGGAAATGTTGCTGAAAAATATACAAGCAAACATCCATTATAGTTTTGAGACGAAAGACAAGAGTGACTTCTGGATAATTGTATACCAGAAGAACAACCAGTATGTCAGTAATTGACAGATGGACATCATTATTCCTCCAGTTAGCCGCCTTGCTTTAAGATTTGAGATCATTGACAAGATCACTGGAAGTAGAATTGCTAGGAAGGCGTTTCCTTGCACCCCATCCTACCCCACTTTTTTCATTTTTCACTTTCAAATTGATTTTCCAGAACCCATGGGCCAGAGAGGTGAGAAGTTTGCCTTCCGCATTGTGAGCCGGCATCAGGCCGTGCCCTTTGACGTTCTGGTGGACACGGACGAAGAGATGAGAGACTGGGTGGACAAGATTGGCGAATCTTCCACAGTGGCTATACAGCGTGTGAGTGGGGTTTGACCGTTTGTGAGAGTTTTGTCAGCCTGTAAGGTGGTCTTCAGCTAAAGGCTTTTTGGCTGCATGATGGGGCCAACATGCATGTTGCCTCGGTGAAGATGAGACTAAGCATTAGGCTTCTTTCGGATTCCTCTCCCCCCTTCCTTCCATTTGGGGTGACCGCGAGGCGACTACTTATGCCCCGCCATGGCTGGAGCAGACCTACTTTCAATAACTCGTTTGAAACTACGTTCTAAGTCTCAAATTGAGTGTAGATCCCCGTTTTCACTTCTAAAATAGTTGAGGAAGGTCCTTTTTTCACAAAATTACATCATTTTGGATGTCCTACAAGCGATGTAATAAAATATATCCATGAAGCAATGTCCGTTTTGATGAAATCACTTTTGAGAAAGTTCATGAACTTTCACATTTGCATACTAATGACTGCATAAACTGAGGACAGAAAGTAGGCCGAACTCCCTTTCATAATGCAAATTCATTCACTACCGAAAGAAGCCTATTGCTGTTGTAGTGGTGGTCAGTTGTAGTGGTCTGTTTTTGTATCATGGCATATGCAGGAATAGATGTTCTGTGTTTTGTAGTAGTGTGTTTTCATCGTTTGCTGTAGTATCAGTGGTTCACTGTGTTGTAGTCTGTATGGTGACCTGTGTGTGTGTGCAGAGATTTTTTTTAGTTTAAAACTTTTTTTTTTCTGCATGTTGTTAGATGTGTGCATGAAGCTACATCTGGATTAAGACTGGTTAGTAGGCATGAATTTGTAAGTCTGGATATGAATGAACAGAAAAAAATTTAAAGAGGTAGCGGAAGTTCTGTTTTACTATGACTGATAAATTTGCTTTGGAAGGTCAAGAAGGAGATGTGACTTGCTTTGCCAGTGATGTAGGAGCACCTTGCAGCAAGAGAGCTGTTTGTAGAGTTCTCATATAAAGAAACTTACTTTGCCCACGCCCCTTGACCCATTTTAAACATTCACAGTGAGTGTTGCCCACACCCCTTGACCCATTTTAACATTCACAGTGAGTGTTGCCCGCGCCCCTTGACCCATTTTAATATTCACAGTGAGTGTTGCCCACTCAACCAAAAAAAAAGCTAAAACTCTTTTGAAAATATAGTTATTTTTTTAATCAGTAAATTGTGTAGTTTTATGCTGATTAATAGCAATCTCTAACCACCCCTATTGAGCTTAACAATACAATGTACCAAAGCCAGTCAAAAGCACAAACATAAGTTGTCCTGTAACGGTTTTCGTTTTAGGTTGATGATGAAGTAGACTCTACCCTGCCCAAGACACCATAAGACACGCTTGAAGCCATGTGGTTCATTCTGAAATAGGGTCAGAGGTCACACGAATAGGGTATTGGTATACCCTTAATCAGGGGAAATCACTCCCGGTTGGAACAGACATGGCAAATTCCAACTGTAAGCGGTTGGTTTGAGCAACCAAAGCCCACTTTATCATTGTGTAATGTGATAACAATGCAAAGCCGTCAAATTGGGGCCTTTTAATATGAAGAGATGGGTGAGAAGATTGAGTGCTGAGTCTGGAAGTAATGATGTGACAAGTACTTGCAAGAAGAGGAATCAAAGACAGAAGATAATTCATTAATTGACATTTGGACTCGGTAGAATCTTTGTCAACAAAACCGTAATGAAAACCTGTGCCCCCTCTTTGGTTAGGGCCTAAATCACCAGAATCTGATTATTTCATCATGATAAATCCATGCCACATAGATTAAAGTATCGTTGCCGAAGACAGAGTTTGAAAAACTGAAGAATAAAACTGAATTTCTAAATCGTTGGTGATGCTTGACTGTTGTGAATTGCTATTTTTGTCTGTTTTGTTTTATTTGGTTGTTTTAAAAATAATGTATGTTATTAATTTCACTTCATTTGATTGAATTTATTCTTGTTTGTCTGCAAATTCGCCTCTCCCCTTTGTTTGCTTGCGTGGTTATTACGGGTTGATTATTGGAATATTCCTTTAAACATTTTTCAATATTGGACGTTTTGTTGCCTGCCTAAAAACGTAGAAAAAGAGCTAATGTATTTGAACGCATTCAATGGCAAATTTTTCTTTGGGACACGTGAGGCATCGGTTCATTTTCTACATTTTTAGAAAGAATTCAGTTATGATGGACTTGTTTACGTTTTCATTGAATGTCTCCCCAGAATGTTGCATGTACGTTAGTGTAAAATAATTGTTGTGGTTGCCTGGATGTTTTGACCCATTGTCTGTTCCTCCCTTTTGTTTTTGGGGTGCAGGGTGTTCGGATGTCTCAGTCAGACTTGGAGAGAATGGTAGGTAGATGTGGTTTCAAACCTTAAACCTGGTTTTTTTTTTCTCTTGTCTACAACCTTGCATTGTGTGCTTTTCCCCTTTACTCACGTTTTTACTCACACTTCTGTCAGCATTCTGGAATTGAATGAATTCCTCATACATTCTGTTGAATTAATATGCCTGCCCTTGTTCTGGTCTCATCTTTGTGTGCTGGTGGAAACATTTCAGATGTGAGTGTATGTGCATAGAGTGTTGGTATGTGTGTGTGACACAAGTTTTTGAGTTCAGTATGTATAACTATATAATTAACCGGCATTGTATTTTGGGAATATTAAAAAAAAAAAAAAGATGCATGTACCTTGATTTGCCCAGTGAAAATTGGGAAAAGGACCAACCTTTTCAGGATGTTTTGTAGCGAGCATTTGTGCAGTTTGGGAGCACAGCCATGTGGACCCCACTGAAAGGCGGATCTCGCCTATACTTTTTAAGCAAATGTAACCATAATCTGTGAAAAGTATTTGTACGGCCTTGAAGGCTGACAACGGTTTATATCACTGTATGAAAGACCCAAATGTAAAGTGCCTGTGGTGAAAAACTGAATCGGAGATCAAGTGACAAAACTGGCTTTCCTGTTTGTGACGTAAGGAAGGGAATCCAGATGGGTTGAACGTGTTTTGTCTGTGGGTGTGGGATGTCATCCAGTCACCGGATGTGGTATTAGCAGGTATGCGTGCACACTGACAGCTATTACACAAGACAATGGATTAAGGCCACAAGTGACTTTCAGGGTTCGTGAAGTAGGAGTGGGAATTTCCTTCTTTTTTTTTCGTTGTGTTTTCAATGGCACACAGCAATGTTGGGAAACGTGAACTTTGCTTTAAGGTATAGGCTGGCCCAAGCGTAGTTCTAGAAGAAAGTGGGTACACGTTTAGACATAATTATAGTATTGGTACACGTTTAGACATATAGTATGGGTACACGTTTAGACAATAGTATGGGTACACACTTGACCCCACAAAAGTTGTTTCTGGTGGGTTAGAACTGCTTTAAGCATTCTCGCCTTGGTAGAAGACATGATTTGGCATTCTTTAGCTAAGAGGTGGGATACTTGGCGGGTGGAACTTGAACAGCTTGTACAGAGGCTTGACACCACCTCCAGAGCCTATAGAATGGAAATAAGTGCAGAGAAGACCAAAATGATGACCAACGGCGTCAAGGGCATCAACATGGACATCAGAGTCCAAGGCCAATCCCCTCAACACGGTGCATAGCTTCAAATATTTGGGAGGAATTGTATCAAACAGTGCGTCCCGACAGGAAGTCCTCTCCAGGATCACACAAACAACTGCTGCCCTGACAAGGTTGAAGCCCATTTGGAAAGACAGGACCATCAGTCTACATTCCAAGGTAAGGCTGCTGCGCTCCCTTGTCATCTCCATCTTCCTATACGCTTGCGAAACATGGACCCTCATAGCAGCAGATCTACAACGAAGAATGCAAAGCATAGAGATGAGGTGCTACTGAAGACTTTTCCTATACTCAGCATATCACCAACAATGAAGTCCGACAGACCATCACACAAGCCATTGGACAACATGATAACATGCACACAGTGGTGAAGAAAAGGAAACTACGATAGTATGGCCACATCACCAGAGCATCAGGCCTTGCAAAGACCGTCCTGCTGGGCTCGGTGCAAGGAGAGGAGGGAGACAGAGAAAGAGGTGGAAAAACAACCTTCGAGAATGGACTGGTTTGACACTGAATGAACCCATGAGGGTTGCTGAGAACAGAGAGAGATGGAGTGCGCTGGTTAAACGAGCATCTGTGGTGCCCCAATGACCTTTTAGTTACGGGATAGGATGGATAGCTAAGAGGTATAACTCCAGCAGAAAGCACACTAAATAGTGCTTTGAGCCCCCGTGTCAGTATAAGGTCTGTGATAATTAAGGCTAAGAGATGTTGAGTTGGCATCTCCCTTTACGGGTTTTTCTCCCACTCCATCCCTCGGTTGATAGCAATGTTCAAACCCAAGCCCTATTACCACCCCTACTCGACTGTCAATATTGTAGTATAGCTGTGTGCTTGCGGTATGCTGTGTTGTGTGAAAGTAAGTACTGAAACCAGTGTGTTTGTAGATGATGCATTATGTAACCTAGATATTACTCCACAGGCCATTGCTCTGCTTTTTGGTTTTAACCCCTTTTGTTAACCAGGCTCACCTGTTTTCTTTTAAAAAGAAAAAAAGAAGAAAGAAACTATTATCATGCTAGAAATGATACCAAGAGCTGCAGCTGTGTACCTCAAATGGAAGTAACGCCTTCTAAGAACAGTATTTTAGGGTTCATGTCAATTGCATTTCCCCTGTTCTAGTGTGAATTTCTTGTTAAAATTTCTCCTTGTAAAATAAACTTTATTTCAGTGTTCCTTTGTAGAATGGACGCCCATTTTCATTTTAGAATTTCTGTCTCGGAATGAACCTCGTTTCAGTTCTAGAATGAACTTTTCAAAACGTCTGAAGCCCTGTTCTAGAATGAGCTGCTTTTCTGTATCCTTAGTCTTATTTAATATGAGCTTTGTTTAAGTAACTTGTTCCTGTCCTAGAATGAATTTCATTTCAGTGGGAATGGAAACTTTTTATTCCAGTTGTGTTTCATGTCGATATTCCAGTTCTAACTAGCATTAACTTCATTGCAGTATTATTGTTCTGATCACAGTTTCTTTTCACTGTTCCTTTACCACAACCAACTTCTTATAAAAATTTTTTTTTTGTTTTTTGTAAATATGGTTTGGCTCGGAAGAGTCCGCTGGACCTAAAGCAATAATCATGTAATGTAATGCAATGTGTCATGCTCTAGAGTGCTTATAACTCGTGTCTCAAATCCCGAATTGTTTTTGTAGCTTTTTTGTTGTTGTTGCTTTCTCAAAAAGCAGTGCATAAACTGTTGTATTTAACAGCCCACAAAGTACTGTTTCTGCCTTGCTTTCTTGTGTATGAAAACATTGATACTAACAAAACAGACGAAACTAAGTGTCCATGCTCTTCTTCAAAATGATGTTATCCATGTTTTCTCTTCTTCTGACCTTTCTACTTCTGTAGTGTACCTGTTTGACGCCATATTCTCATTCGTACTTATCTTGTTCCGAGTCCTTGTAAGACGATAAATGCTGCTGTAAATAAACTCACATGTGTTTGTTTTGAATGCACAATTTATTTAGGTTTGAAAATATTTGTTTTTAGTGGTTCACTTCTTTGTGTGTTGGTAGTGTTTTTAATTTTATGTAACATTATTATTTGAAGCTGGTGTTACAAATGCATTCCCCTCCCTCTTTCTCCCCCTCCATTCATTTACAATGGTTTCTTTTGTTTTATGATTTGAGATCTTTACAATTATCTTTTATTATAAAATATTAAGCTTTAATTATGTTCCTTTGTTTAATTTTAACTTAATTTTATTATTATAATATTTTTTTGGGAGGGGCTGAGGGAGGAGGTTTAGGGGGGGGGGGGGGAAGGGGATGTTGGCTTTGTTTGCAATTTGAAATGCACCTGTTAACTATTGGGTGTCTGTTAAGTACTGTTTGAGTTGTATTAAATTTATTCACATTTTTATTTATTTGCTGTTGAAAAAAACCCTACGTATATGTAAGCTGTTTTATCAATTTCTTCAAGACTGGATTTTAAAAAGGGTGTGCAGTATTACATGAAAATAGCAATTTGATACTCATATTGTGAGCAGCATGAACAGACTCGTTGCTAATTCAGTTCTTCTCCTACTCCCCTGCTCCACCCTCCCCCACACACACACACTCTGAGGTGTAATGTATTACGTCGTAACAACAACAACAACAACACAAATAAAAAATAAAAAATAAGGAATGTATTTTTTGATGTTGTTTACTTTTTTAAATTTAAAAAAAACAACAACAAAAGGTTTGTAGGCTGATTCATAGCTTTATTGGTATGTAAGATATTAAGAAGGTGGTCCATTCTCTTTTCAGACGTCGGAGCAGAAGATGCTGGAGAGGACAATGCGAATTGCCAGAGACTTCTCGGACCTTATCGTCTACTGCCAGGCTGTCCCCTTCAACCCTGACAGTAAGTCTTGGTAGTGTGGGGTTTTTCATGGAAGAGGAAGAGTTGTGTAGCATTTGCCGTTAAAGAGGAGAGTGAAGAGAAGAAGACAGGCAAAGTCTATGTAATCATCCTACAAACTACCAACCCCACTTTTGATTTTGGACTATGAACATTTCATGTGTAAAACCTGTGTTTTGACAGTACTTCATCATGTTTACATTTTGCAGATGTACCTTTTGGATTCATGCACATCACAAATATGATTATTGCAGAAAAAAAATTAGGCAATGTATTATTAGAGAGACCTCTAGGTTTTCACTTGACTGATCATTTTGCCACCGCCTTTATCCAGCTGATATTTTATGGTTGTGTAAACATTACAAGGTTTCTCCATTTCGTAATCTGAAAATGCAACTATTTGCTTGTGCTGTGATTTTACCGACATTCTTTTGCGGTAATTTTGTGCTGTGCCTGGACTCCATGCACAAATGTTAAACATCCGTTTATGTTTGTGTGTTCTTGATACTGATTTGTGCAGAGGTGCCAGGACCATTCTATGAAATGTCGTCGTTCCCTGAGACCAAGGCAGAGAAGTACGTCAACAAAAACCGGGCCAAATTCTTCTTGCAATATCCTTTGAAAAAAAATCACCATCACCTTAGCTTTGTCATAACATTGGTGTTGGTTGTTTCATTTACAGCATCTGGTCATTTTCCCCTGATAGCAATAATAATAATAATGATAATAATGATAATAATGATAATAATAATAATAATAATAATAATAATAATAATAATAATAATAATAATAATAATAATAATAATAATAATAATTTTATTTGTATAGCGCAGACCCTCGGGCTGCTCTCTCATATATACAGATTCTGGTTTCATGGTATGAGGTCAGTTACGGGAAGGGCATAATCCTGGATTGCGCTTTGTCAGTTTACTTTGTTTGTCAGTGTTAAAGTTGAAAATATTCCAGTTGTCCTTTTGTAATAATAATAATAATACTAATACTGGATGCTATGTACGCGCTTTTCCCCAATTCACTAATCAGGCTCAAAGCGCAGTGTGGTGTGTTGCTTATTTGTTGTAGACCCAAGTGTGTCTGTAGGTGAATTTTCAGAAGAAGGCAAGATAAGTGAGTGTATAAGACCAATTCTAGTTATGTGGGGGAAAACAATGTTTGTGAAGGAGCCTTCCTTGACTCTGCTATACTTACCATCTTCGCCAGCTGAGCAGAGTGTACCCAAAGGGTCAGAGGGTTGACTCGTCCAATTACGACCCAGTACCCATGTGGAACTGTGGATCACAGATGTTGGCACTCAACTACCAAACGCCGGACCGGTCCATGCAGCTCAACCAAGGACGGTTCATGGCTAACGGGAGGTAGGCTGTGTGCACACCTCAGCATGAGAATTCCACAATAACATAGAGCTAGTTAGAGTTGGACTATGCAAATGAAAGCTAGGCATTCTGATTCTTTAAACAGCATATGGTCTCTGTGCAGATGAGGTTTCAACAGGAAACTTTGTGACATTTGGTTATTTCCTTTGACCTCGAAGGATTGGTGTTTGGCCTTCCACTGTTTGTATTACTATCAGTAGTATAGGTAGACTCACTACTCTGAGATCTCTAAACACTTTAGCATTCAGTGTGCGTAGATTGTTAAACGATTAAAGTAAGGTGGTTTTTTTCCTTTTTGTTACAGGATTAATGATCGAATCAGCCTCGATGTTTGAATCTTGATATGTGTAACTCGAATTCGTTATACACGCAGCCTGTTCACTCAGCAACAAGGCAGGAGTCGTCGTATAAAGTTTTCCAACTTTATTCAGCAAACATCAACAAATGCATCAAAGATCGCTTTTTGAAAAACACCATTTGCAAGCAGACTTATATAGACTCTCAACAATGTGGAAAAGTTCAGAACATTCCAGCACCCAATCAAAATAAAACTCGTCACCGGAATTACTCACTGTCTTACGTCATAGAGTGTTCCACAATTTAGAAAAACGGCTAGCTATCTCAAGATAGATGTTGAACATTGGACAGATAATAAACAAATAATTCCAGAAAGTTCTCAACAATGCTACAACAATCTTGATTGACGAAAACAACCAACATTATAAAAAACTTTTTTGTGCAACAACCCCAGAATCAAATAAAAGATAAATAAGCTATTATTGCACGCTTTGAAAAACAAAATGTTCATGACTATCGTGCGCGTCTCAGTGGTAGCACTTTTACATTACAGCCTTGGTAATATTTGTACATTTTTCAGTCAATGGAAACTTCAATATATCTGTTGTGTTGTACAGATGTGGCTACCTTCTGCAGCCAGAGATTATGGGCAATGAGCTGTTCAACCCTTTTGAGAAGAAGTTCTTGGCACAGCTTGGAGTGGAACCTGTCACACTTTCCATCACAGTCAGTTGTTTTTTTTTATAAAGATTTTCTTTAGTAATAATGGTATATGCTTAATGTTACACTCTTATTATTGCTAGCAGATTTTTCGGGTATTGACAATGACTACAAATGTTTCTAGCTTCTATCTTCAGACGAGTTCAAAATGCTCTACCGGTATGTTTGGTAACGTCCGATCATGCTAGATTATTGCAGCAAATTAGTACGCTCTTTAAGGCTGCCTTTCTTTCTTTCTGTTCTCGTTTATTTTCTTGTTTTGCTTTTGTTCTTTAACTCACTCCCTGCTATCCACTGCGATCGCAGTGGTCCCTTGATCATTGCTTCCCCATGAGCCACTGCGATCGCAGTTTTCAGCTGTGATATTTTGTTGTTGCTGCTGCAGTGACGTCAACTTAAGTTCTAGCTTTCAAATTTTTTCTCTTGCCGCCGTTTCATAGTGTTCTTCAGTTGTAGAATGAGGCAGCTGAGTTTAATTTCGTAATCACAAGCAAAATGGTGTCATCTACTTCGACAAAAAATAGGGTCCTTTATACCCCCAATGTAAATCAGGTACTTTCCACTTGAAACATTTCAAACTCTGCACTATAGTGTACCAATTTGTCAACTATAACTCCTGAAAATTTCATTTCTTTTGTGGAGTACTTTAATTTTAATGAATTTTTTTTTGACTAATTAGTACAAATGGCCTGTGTACAGAGAAAATGGTAGAACAAAATCGCCCAGTAGGGACAGAGTTAATGATTTGTTTCTTCTTTCATCACTCGCTTCTCTATTTTTGTACTGAAATTGAAAGATTGGAACAACTCTAGATTAGCAACAGAAAGGAGGAAATTTTCTGTGGTGCATGTTGGTTGGTCTGTCACAAAGTGAAATGAAATAATTGCCATCTTCAAAATGGCAGCCATTCTAACATATTTTATGCAGTCTTTGTCAAAATGGGAATGAGAACTACCATTTCTTTACAAAATTCAGTGGATTTCAAACCTAGCGAATTAATAAGATTATGGCACAGTAGACCTGATCAAATAAGACTTTTCTGAGTGTATAATGCTTTCTTTCTTAACATTTAGCACATTTTACATTTACATTCTTAAATGATCTTTCCACGAGTAATGACATTATTTGTATGCATTTCTTGTGATAAATGGAACACTCTTGAATGCTTGCCATCTTGTTTTTCCTTCTCTCTTTTATTTTTTAGTGGCGGTTGCTGGATCTGCTTTGTCAGAATACTGAATACTCTATTGTTTTCAGATCATCGGTGCCAGACATCTGGTGAAGTCTGGTCGTGGTATTGCTAGTCCCTTTGTGGAGATTGAGATTGCAGGCATAGAGTGCGACAATCAGAAATTCAAGACTGGCACCAGGGGTATGTTTGCATGAGTGTGAGTGTGTGTGTGTGTTGGGGATGGGATGGTTGGCCTACTACAACTGGTGGTTAGGCGGTGGTTTGCTTTGCCCACAAACCCCGTAGTGGTCGAACTTCTGTCACTTTGGTACTACACTTTTTAGGTCACCAAGGGTCTTTATGGCTCTTCCCCCCTCCCTCCACTTCCTCCCCCACTCTCTTCCCCCACTCCCTTCCCCACTCTCTTCCCCACTCCCTCCTCCACTCTCTTCCCCACTCCCTCCCCCACTCTCTTCCCCACTCCCTCCCCCACTCTCTTCCCCACTCTCCCCCACCCCCTCCCCTCCCCTACTCTCTTCCCCACTCCCTCCCCCACTCTCTTCCCCATTCTCTTCCCCACTCCCTCCCCTACTCTCTTCCCCACTCCCTCCCCCACTCTCTTCCCCACTCCCTCCCCTACTCTCTTCCCCACTCCCTCCCCCACTCTCTTCCCCATTCTCTTCCCCACTCCCTCCCCCACTCTCTTCCCCACTCTCCCCCACTCCCTCCCCTACTCTCTTCCCCACTCCCTCCCCCACTCTCTTCCCCACTCCCTCCCCCACTCTCTTCCCCACTCTCTTCCCCACTCCCTCCCCCACTCTCTTCCCCACAGAGAACCTGGAGAAACAGTTTTTGCACCTCTCTGAACCTTCCAACTAAGCCCCCTCCTTTCCCCCCTCCCCGTGAGGGTGCTGGGGCTTTCTGTATATTTAGTATCCCCATTTTACTATTTCTGTCATTCGCATTTGTTCTTTCTCGTTCCTAATATGTTCTATCAATCTACTATCTTCTTCCTTCGCTAGACCAGTCACCTTCCTTTTTTCTTGAAAACTCTCCCAAAACTCCTAATTTGTGTATGGGGTCTGTTTGTGTTAGTTTGAGGATATTGAATGCTTTCTGCCAAATGGTCACTAGGGCTTTCTATAGTATTATTATTTAGCAATGTAGGCATTTTATATGTACATGTGTTGTTAATATTTTATAATTATGTTTATATTCTTTTTTGTTTTTGTAAACTGGGGTTCGATAAATTAGAGTACAGCCTCAGCGTCCCCTGCATGGGATGCCTTTATTGTAAAGGGAACAACTGGTGGAGTACCTTCAGTTTTGCTATTAGAGTTGTTTCAGCTGATCTTTTGTATGGATCAGGGCTGAGTTCTCTTTCAACCAAGTTTTGGTCTTGATTTTGTGGTCCTGATTCGGCTCATTGCAATCCGCTGGACCTTATGAACAATGAATTACTAACTAACTTACTTACTTCCAACTAAGACGGACCATAAAGTTTGTTTCCAAATATTTTGTTCTGTGTTTTAGTGGACAATGGGCTGAATCCAGTTTGGAATGAAAACTGCGTGTTTGATGTCCTGTGCCCTGAGCTGGCCTTGTTACGATTTGCTGTCATGGATGAGGACATCTTTGGCGATCCCAACTTCCTTGGGCAGGCTTGCTTTCCTGTCTCCTGCATCAGACCAGGTCTGACCACTTTAGTGAACAAATCGTTGGCCAGAAGTACTACTGTCATAATCCTATATGTAATGAGTTGCCACGGTCAGCACTTGGTATTTTTATAATGAGTTCCGACGTTAATTTTTACGATTGATGATACTTTTGAACAGCATTGATGATATAATTTAGTGCTGTGATGACATTAAAAAAAAAATTACTCTGGGTTTTTCTTGACAGGGAATTCGTGAAGTTATGAAATTGTTTGAAAAAATGTTCATGCTTATTTTTCCAAGAAAGTCATTGATAATATGGATATGGCTTTATGCAGTAAAGGTTTTTTTGCTGTTTTGCTTTGTTGGTTGTTAGTTTGCTTTTATCAATCATCACAACTATTTGAGATGTTATGCTCCAGATGTCTGTTCAAGTTGAGACATTTCTATTTCATTTAAATGTTTGAGTGTATACATGCAGTAGCTGTGTATGTGCATGCCTGTGTGGAAGTGTGTTGGCATGTGTGTATGCATTTGCATGTGTTTATGAGGACGCCTGTGTGTATTTGGTTTCCGCTTTTACCGATTTATTTTACTGTATGACGTATGGCTAAAATAAAACTCATCCTATTTGTGCATGCACAGGGTACAGAAGCGTGCCTCTGAAAAATGGCTACAGCGAACCATTGGAACTTGCTGCACTGCTGGTTCATCTAGACATGAGGAATCCCAAGGTTTGAATCTTACTCTTTGCAGTTGAGATAAAGTTGGGACAATAAGACTAAACCCAGACTTGAAATATTTGTCTCAATGTTTAGTGCATTTACTCCTGTCAGAATCACTGCAGAAGAGTTGTATGGGTCTTCTTTATTTCAGACTTTTATTTGTGCTGGCCAGACAAAAGACAAAAATCAAACCTTAAAATTGTGTTCTAAAGCATATGAGGTCTTTGTCTGGTTGTGTTGCCTTGAATTGTGTTTGTGTTTCTTTTATATTTGAAATAATATTTTCAGTAGCTTGGCTTTGCAGAAGTTATATCATTAGTTTGTATAAACTGTTAACGTTTTTGTAAACACATAAACCCTGCTCATTCATTGACACAAAACTACCTCTGATGGGGGTCTTGGTCTTCAATCTTTACCAAAGGGAACACACTCCGTATTGCACTGATAACATGTTAGGAGAGTTCTTTCCCTTTCTCCTCTAGAGGATGAATGACTCGGTCATCTAGAAGACCCTACTGCTGCCTTGTTGCAGAAACAGAACTTAGAAAAGAACTGATAATAATAATAATAATAATAATAATAATAATAATAATAATAAAAATAATAATAATAATAATAATAATAATAATAATAGTAATAATAACAATAATAATAATAATAATAATAGAGATAGTATCAAGGAGGAAGCATAAAATATTGAGGTTCAGAGTGAGTGGTTTTGCTTACTTATCTTCTTACCATACTCTTGCAGGAGAGTGAGGATTGCGACATCTATGCCTCCATCCAAGAGCTGCGAGACCAGTCCGACACGCTGACCCAGCAGATGGAGAACTTGGAGCAAGCCGGCGATCGTGACCGGGCCGGAGCCATTAAGCAAGAACTTCAAGCCACCCAGGAACGTTTGCTGGCAAAGAACAGAGAGAGGGAGATGCGCAAGTCAGTATGAAATAGCACGGGAATTGTTTGGGAATAGCATGGGAGTTGTTTGGGAATAGCATATGGGAGTGGTTTGGGAATAGCATGGGAGTGGTTTGGGAATAGTGTTGGAGTTGTTGGGGATAGACCAGTTGCTGCAAGTTCGGGCAAAGATGGAATACTTCAAGCATATAAAGACACGTAAGCCGAGTGTCAGAGGCTTGAGGTATATGCCTATGATTGTGAACTAGCTAGAAAAAGGTCAAGGTAATAGTTTGTTTTTTTTCTGTTTTAAATTCAGTTTGAAACTTTTCCATGTTGTATCTTCAAGTTTTGTTTAATGTGTTCTCTCCAAAAAGGTAGCGTAAATTGTTCCATGAAATTTATTTTTATTTTTTATTAAACAATATATTTTCCTTTTCCAGGTTCAGCCAGCGACATCAAAAAGTGTACCGCCGACAGTCAAACATGTAAACGGATCCTCAGGAAGCAGTGCTTTGCTGCGATCTGTAATGAGAGCTTGAAGCGAGCAGAGACACTGGGCGTCTGCGGTACAGACCAATACCAACTTCACTTCTTCGCCAGGGCACAGAGTGAGATTATGTGACAATTAATGTTCAGCAAGAAGTGTTGTTGTTTTCTGCGGGAAGAGTCATCAGTTTGGCCAGACAGTATTGTTTGTTTGTTGGACTCTTCTCTTCTAGCAGGCAAAGTGCTGCTCTGTTAAGCTGGTTGTTCACTCACAAATTCTGCTTTGCGTTATCGAGTGTCGCTGAATGAGATGGTGAAAGCATGATAGCCTGGAGTGGCTAATTACTGCGGACTGCTCGTTTAGAAAGGTGGTAAAATAACGTGATGAGTGTTTGTCCAGTAACATAGGTCTGCTGCTTGACACACAAAAAAAGTGTTTAGTAGAAGCCTACGGAGCTGGTCCAAAAGCACAGCTGTGGTGAAAGTGCGTGTGAATGGCTGGGTGGACATATATATATATATAGATGTGTATGGATGACTGTGTGTGTGTGTTTATGCATGCATATATATATGTGTGTGTGTATAGAAATAGATATAAGAAAGAGTGTATGTCGATATGCATGTGTGCGTGCATGTGTTCAGGATTGGTAGAAGTACCCTGAGTAGTGTTTGTTTTGATTGTTCTCGTCGTAAAGACTTTAAAAAAAGACAAGGTTATCGTTATTTTCTGCATTTTAAAAGCAGCTCGCCATCTTTCATCTTGTGGGTGCAAAATTGAATGGAACTCCTGTAATACTATTTAGCCAGTACATGCGACCAAAGCACCGGCATGTGTTTTATGCAGTCCAATGTCAGTTGTTGGACCACCATTGGTTGTCAAGATTACTTACTAAGATTATTTTGTGAGATGAGAGGCATTGTGTGATTTTGTTAGTTCAGTGGTTTGTACAACCATTGTTCAATGCCCATTTTTTTCTCTCATATATTGCATGTGTCTCCCATCCCTCCTGTCCTTCATTTTGTATTTTTGTTGAATAAGTCACCAGTTTATAACTTTGTGCACAGAATGTGGCAGATGCCGTCACTGAGATCCTTGGCAAGCGCCGCCCAAAGAGGAAACCGTAGATCTCACCTGAACTTTGAGACCTGTGTGACAAGCGAAGAGAGATCAAAAGAAGTTGGAGCTGATGCCTACTGAAAAATCAACAGTAATATCCGAAAAGGCATGGTTACATAAAAGGAGAACTGGATTAAAGATCAATGCCAACAAATGGAGAACAGTCTGAACAAGAACAATAACAAAAGAGCTACCAGACTGAAGCGGCCGACAACTGAAGCGGCCGACAAGTGTTAAACAGCCCAAGATCTCCACAATCCAATGCAAGTCTGGCTTGTGGCTTACAGAAGAACAAGAAGTCTTGGATAGATAGATAGTACTGCTCTGACCTTTACAACCACACACCAAACGGAGACCCCATAAGTACTAGCATGTCCCCAGAACATAGAAGAAGAAGATATCCTCCCAATTCTCTGAGAAAAAATGCTATCACTGAAGAAGGGGAAGTCAGCAAGAGTGGACAACATACCCACAGAATTGCTTCAAGCAGGAGGAGAAGCGATGATTGATGCTGAATAAATCATAGCTGAAGAACAAGCAGGATTCAGGGCAGGGCAAAGTACCACTGTGCAGATTTTCAACCTCAGAATAATATGCGAGAAATACCTACAGCACCAGCAACATCTGTATCATGTGTTTGTAGACTTCAATAAAGCGTTTGACCAAATCTGGCATGCAGCTCTTTGGGCAACCATGAGAGTGTACAACATCAACCCCAACATAATTGAGGTCATCAAAAGCCTGTACGACAAGGCTACCAGTGCAGTCCTCCGCAACTGTACCATTGGGAAGTGGTTCAGAATAACAATGGGCATGCATCAAGGATGCCTACTCTCTCCAGCACTGTACCACTTTTTTATGGAGCGTATCATGTCAGATGCCCTTGCAGATCATAAAGGCACAGTCAGCATAGGGGGTAGAGCAATCTTCAACCTACGTTTTGCTGATGACATTGATGGATTGACTGGAGAGGAACTAGAAATTGAACAGGTGGTACAAAGGCTTGACATCACCTCGAGAGCCTTGGAATGGAAGCGAGTGCAAAGAAGACCAAAATGATGAACAACACCACCAATGGCATCAACACGGACATCAAAGTCCAAGGTCAATCCCTCAACACGTTTGAGTTAAGGTTGCTGCATAGGGAGTCAAGAAAAGAGGTGGGAGGACAACAGTCGAGAATGGACTGGCTTGACAATGAGTGAAACCACGAGGGCCGCTGAGGATAGAGAAAAATGGAGTATGCTGGTTAAATGATCATCTGTGGTGCCCCAACGACCTTCGAGTTACTGGATAGGATAGAACAGAATAGGCACAGAATTGTGTATGCAAGCAGGTCATGGTTTGCCATACAGTTCCAACTTCAACGTTGGTTTTGTTCTTGTTAAAACTGACATTGCTGAGATTTTTGTTTTGTTTATTAGACCATACAATGCTGTTTTTTTATTTAATTAATTAATTTATTTTAAACCGTGCCATGTTATATGTTGTTAACAACAAGTGCATCCAGATTTTCCTCTCCTTCACTCCACTCCACAGCACGAGCCCAATTTTTACAGGACCTTGAATGTAGGTGATAAAATGTGTGTTATAAGGGTATAGGTATAAATACTATCCCCACTTTGTGGAAATGTAGTGCTTTAAGTCATTGGAGGCGGAACTTTGTTGCCATGTTTATTGCCTGAAAACGCACTATTTAAGCATATTTTTGAAAATTCAACCACCTAATATATACAAAATAATATCGAAAAATTACATTTTTGTAAAGATCATTGCAGGTTCTTTCAAGAAATAACAATAGAAGATACACATATTCCCCTTTTGTAAGAAAATAGTACTCAAGTATGCACACGGTATGCCAAAATCCAAAATGTTTTTGATATCCAGAATATATTGTACATTCACCACAGAACATGTCACTTTTACATAATGATAAAAAATACATTCAGAATATGTTTTAAAATGTATAGGAATAATTCTTGTAGATCAGTACACACAAAATTGTCATAGTAGAATTGATTGCCATTTTGGAATTGAGGTAAAAAACATGCTTCACATGTACTAATGAAAATTACTCTCACGTAAAAAAAACTCGGTTTTACAGTTACATAGTTGGTTTTACAGTTAAAGGGAAGTAACAAACCAATTAGGACTTATTAGGTTTGCTCCCCTTTAGTAGTTGGGTTGCTTACGAAGAACACCATTGATCTTCCGAAGATGTACTTTGCTGGCAACGACACAAACCAATCACTCATCCTGTACGCACATCGCTGGCAATGGGTTAAATTACCAGTTTCTGTCATTCTCATTTGTTCTTTCTCGTTCCTAATCTGTTATATTATTCTATAATCTTCTTCACTAGACCAGTCACCTATCTTTTTTCCTGAAAACTCCCCCAAAACTCCTTTGGGTATGGGGTCTGTTGGGGCAGCTTGGGGCTATTGGACGCTTTCTGCCAAATGATCACTAGGTCATTCTATGGTATTATTATTTAGCAATGTATGCATTTTATATGTATGTGTTTGTTAATATTTTATAATGACTGTAACGAACCGGGGTTCACTAAATAATTGGAATGATAGACTTCACTTAAAAAAGATTTAAAATAAAATGACAACATTAAATATCTGTTTCTTTTAGTTAAAAATATTTGTTTATTAATTACTATCACTCGCATCTCAATTATACATTTAACATGCGCATTCTTACGGGCTCAACATATGGTCAAAAATTAGAAAAAAGATAAAATTTATAACTACGGGTAAATGTCCTAGGTGACGAAGCGTTGATGGTGCAGTCCGTGATCCATGAAGATGAAGTGTCGTTGATTTTATAGTCTAGGAGGTAGATGAGATGATCATTTCTAAAAACAAAGTCTTCAGTCATCCTTCGGTAACTCGCTCCATATATCCAAAATTAAGACCAAAATAAAAACCCCATGACAGATAATGTGAAAGAACACTAAATTCCGGTAATATTATATTATTGACAACGCTAATTCATTTTTAAAATTGACCATCAGTTGAGTCAAGGGCATAGAAACCGTCCTCTCCCTGAACTGGTAACCTTCGTACTTTCAATTGTCTCCTAAAATAACATCTTACTAACTTATTCCATTTTTTTAACTACCGTTATGAACATGCATATTCTATCTTACTTTATGCAATATTTTTACCTCTTTAGAGGATAGAAATAATATAAAACATTAACACATCATCTTCCTCATCTTCACCAGCCACTTCTCCAAATCAAACACACAAAAAATCATTCCGTCATCACAATATAACACTGACGCAATGCACGAACAATACAGCAAGCTATTCACAAATGTTTCAAACTAATTACTTTATCAAGTTCATGTTCCTTATAACGATGTTTATATTCTGTTTTGTTTTTGTAAACAGGTTTAGATAAATTACAGCCTCAGCGTCCTCTGCATGGGATGCCTTTATTGTAAAGTGACCGGTTGTGGAGTGCACTGGACTTTATAAACGATGACTAACGAAATAACTAATAGTTTTAAATATTGGAGCATATTTTGATTGTTGGCCAATTTTTGACTTGCATGCATAGTAATGTAAGTCTATGTTCTCACCCCATCCAAAAATGTTTTTTCCAGATTTTCGCAAATCTTTGCCCACAAACTCTCCTCTGCAGGCTATCGATCTTCTTAGTGCTTAGTCCTTCAACTTGGAACTCTCTTTCTCTCTCTCTTCGCAGCTCTCCGAACATAACCACTTTCAAGTCCAACTTGAAAACTCGTCTCTTCCTTAAAAATGTCTGATCTCACCTCCCATCACCATCATCATTCCTTCTTTTCTGATTCATACCACCGCCGTCACAACACACGCCCCCACCCCCCTCACTCCTTAGCTGCTCCTTTCCTCCGCCTCCCTCCTTCCTCTTTTATATTTTTTACTTGTAATTGTTCTTTTTTCATGTTTGGATTATGTCTTTGCGTAATTTATTAGTGTCTCGTTTTTGTTTCACCTCTGTTTGTATGTTTTTCGTTATTAACTCGTTGAACCCGAAAGACCGATATATCGGTCTAGCCCTTAAACAGCTGTGCCCCGATAGACCGATAAACCGGTCTCGTAACTTTACCTTAGTTTTTGCGGTCCGTACAAAGCTTACTGTTCTTTCTAGTACTTGCTGTTTGGAATAGGGTTATTGAGGGTTATTGGGAATACGGTAAAGCAAAATGTCTGCGCTCTAGTGCGAGCACAGTGCGTGTTTTTGTGACGGTTTTTTCTCAATTTTGCGTCATGAAACGAAGGTCTACAAATCAAGGAAGCGTCGCTAAGCGACTGTACACAACTCAGGAAGTAATCGAGCAATTGTGGGATGATAATGAAGATGAAGAGATGACATTTGAAGTACTTTGGGTTGTCTAACACTTTGGTTGATAAGTTTTGGTTGTTTTACTAAAAGCATGCTAAAAATGCCATTTTTCCGCGGGGAGCCCAGGGGAATGGGCTCAGAATTGGTGGGGCATCCAGGGTTCAAAGGGTTAAAGTGAAGTATAAATGCATGAGAACTGAGCTGTGAACTTATGTCATTAGGAAAAAAGCGCTATATTATTATTATTATTTAGAAATGTATTACACCGCAAATAAATAAATATGTGTGAGGTGCATGCACATAACAACATTCAAATAAGGCCACATAAATAAATCAGTTTGAAGACATTTTGGGAAATAGAATGTGAAAAAATGAAATATTAATGCAATTTTGTTCTAGCCCAGCATCTTAACCCTTATTTTACCAACTACATGCAGGCATGTAGATCTCGAGATGCTATTTTACAAAATATGCGCTGGCGTGAAATTGATTGATTTATTGTTGCTTTAGGTCCAGCGGACTCTTCCGAGCCAAATCAGGACCGTGTGCTGGCGTGAAAAGATGAGATTATGCCAATTACATTCGGAAATTAGTTTTGATGTTATTGTGTTTCAAGGCAACCCCAAGGAATTCCAGACACCTTGTTTTATACATCACTGGAAAACCCGGTTTCCTGCATTTCTAGTTTTCGTTATCCATTCCTGCTTCTGAATGACTGTCAAAAATACAGAGAAATAATGGTTACACAAAGTTAACTTTACAAACAGCTTTAGACTGTGCATTTCTTGCAACAAGAAAGATGCTTCTGTCAAGTTCTGTGTATAAATCTCGTATGCGGGTCTCATTAAAGATTGCTGAGATGCCCTGCACCAACTTAATTTTCGAATACATGCAGACTGGAAAGTATACAAGCATCGGAAAAGCAAAACTCATTTGCATAATATTTGTCAGTGCTGTTTCTGTAACAGAAAAAAATCTTACTAATTGATACCCGTGTACTCTGCAGTAAAATGTATATTTTCTTTGTGAAAATTGGAGATGAAATTTAGTTGCCTGTATGGCTGCCTGGATGTTCACAGTCTGCAACTGAATTACTTTAGTAAATAATATTTTTTATTGTTTCATACTTACATAAGTGAATAATTTTTCCAAACCCGCCATCCTATACATTGGCATACTTTCTTGATCAAGTGAAGACAACATAAACATTTGAACAACTATCACAGCTGCTCCCACTGACTTTACCCTTGGGTCTTACTCTGCTTTTTTGGGTAGGTCTTCACGGGTTAAGCAACTCTTTGAGTTAAGTGCACTATATAAATAAGCTCATTTAAGTAGCAGCTGAAGATGAGATGTAATTGGACTGCCAGTTTAGCCTGTGAAGTATTTATTGTCAGCTTTATTGCATTGCTAAAGCAGCATTTTTGAACATAAACCCTGTACTCTCCTCATGTGACAATACTTCATCTTGGCTGCAGATTTGCAAGTTGCTGTAGTTCGGTTACTGATAATATATTCCTGTCAAGTGGCTCTTGGTGATCTGTTGTTTGAAAGAGCACTTGTGATGTTAAAGACTGGCTCGTTGCCATGGATCAACTCTGTGAATAAATTGTCTTGCCAAGATAGATCTGCTAGTTGTCCAGATGGCTTTCAATTGTACTTGCTATCTCTGACTAGATCGCACATTTGCAAAATCATTTTGCAAAATCCGTAGGCAAAATCATGCCTACAACCGCTCATGCTGAAAAACAGGAGGCAAAACAAAAACAATTTTGCTTGAGGATTTTTCTGAATTCTCACACCAGCAACACATTGAGACATGCAAGTATGGCTCTGTGCAGTTTGTTTCATCTTTACTCTCTCTGCAACTGTAGAACATTATGGATTGTTGGAATGTTGTGTGATGATTATATTCTGAAATGAAATGCAGATTTGTGTAAAATGCAATTTTGAATGTAGATGGATTTGTTGCTGATTAGCTGATACATTGTACGAAAGATATTGCGTTCTCTACTAATCCATATTATAAAACTGACAGATTTTAAAAAATACCTACAGACCTTTTTTTTCTCCCTTTAAAAAAAAACGTTTAGAGGGTGTATTTTGATATTGTTGTATATGTGATATTTACTGCAGTATGAATAATTACAGTGTTTTGTTGACATGTAAAATAAAGCTGTCAAGTGTTTATGCTACCCCTTGGAGTCATGAGCAATCTTGCCACTGTAGATTGTTCTAACCTATAAAGGGAACAGTGAAAGCCCCAGTTGAAAACCTGTCTTGCCTTTGTAGGCATGACAGATTCACTGCGGCAACAGTACCATTGTTGGAGTGCCGGGGGTTTCAGTATAAATAGTATCCCCATTTTATGGAAATTTAGTGCTTTAAATTCCCACTGTTGCTATCTTCCTCATATACTCTTTCCCATTCCTGCTCTGTCCTATAACTCTGCTATACTATCTTCTTCTTCGCTAGATCAATGACCTACCTTTTTTCTTGAAAACTCTTCCTGGACAAGACTCCTTGTTTGTGTATGAGGTCTGTTGGATCAGCTTGGGAGTGTTGGACGCTTTCTGCTGGGTGGTCACTAGGGCTTCCTATGATGTTAGTATTTAGCAATATAGGCATTTTATATGTATATGTTTCGTTGATGATTTGTAATGATGGTTGTATTCTATTTTGTTTTTGTAACCGGGGGTTCGCGTAGTTGAGGTAAAACCTCAGCCGTCCCCTGCGTGGGATGTCTTTATTGTAAAGTGACTGGCCGGTGGAGGGCGTTCAATTTTCCCACTAGGGTTGTTTCAGCAGATCTTTTATGCGGATCGGGGGTTGTCCGGTCCTGATTTGGCTCGGAGGAGTCCGCTGGACCTAAAGCAACAATAAATCAATCAATCAAAGTGTTTATGCTGCCATCATGACGTACAGGACAACTGCTATTGTTTTACTGATTGTAACTCACTGCATCACCCCCGTTGGGGTGCCGAGGGTTTCAGTATAAATAGTATCCCCACTTTCTGGAAATTTAGTGCTTTAAATTCCCATTGTCGCTGTCTTTCTCATTTGTTCTTTCTTATTCCTGCTCTGTTCTATCAATCTGCAATACTATCGTCTTTTTCGCTAGACCATCACCTACCTTTTTTCTTGAAAACTCTTCGGGGACAAGACTCCTCATTTGTGTATGAGGTCTGTTGGATCAGCTTGGGAATATTGGACGCTTTCTGCCAGGTGGTCACTAGGGCTTCCTATGATGTTATTATTTAGCAATGTAGGCATTTTGTATGTATGTGTTTTGTTGATAATTTATAATGATGTTTGTATTCTATTTTGTTTTTGTAAACGGGGGTTCGATAAATTAGAGTACAGCCTCAGCGTTCCCTGCGTGGGATGTCCTTATTGTAAAGTGACTGGCTGGTGGAGAGCTTTCAGTGTTACCACTAGGGTTGTTTCAGCAGCACTTTTATGCGGATCAGGGGTTGTCCGGTCCTGATTTGGCTCGGAAGAGTCCGCTGGACCTAAAACAATAATAATGTAATGTAATGTACTCGCTGCATTACGATGACAGCTTTATTGTTGATGATACTCTGTTAGCTTTGACAGGTAACTAACCACCAATTGCTTTTTTGATACATGAATGAAGTCATTCCCAAGCGAATTGTCATGTATTAATTGCTTTTATAAAGCTCTGTAATAAACTTGGACGATTTCCTTGGTTTGGAATGAATACATTTTAATTTTGTATCTCTTATTCAGTATGTAATTTTCATCTGCATTTGACAACAAATTTGGAGATAGGGAAGTGGCCCAGCCAGTTTAAATGCTACAACGTCATCCTGTCTTAGCACAGTTGGTCCATTTTGGAAAGAGAATATTCAAAAGAACTAACTCTGGATGTCCTCAATTCAAGTCAAATCAGTTCAGTTCAATGCTTTATTTTATCATCTGTTGTTTACCTATGGGATTTTAGACCAAATCTGGACGTCCTTTCTGTACAAGGAAGTTACTACGCATGTCTCTTTTTTGATGTGGAGTTAATGGATCTTTGGTGTTTCAGATATGCAAGTGAAATGCAGTTTGTTAAGGAAACGGTCAAACCTCCACTCCTGAGTACTCTCTATGAAATTTCAGCTGCTATCAGTCTTCTGCAAGCATTGGTATTTTCCCTCGGTGGTTTGTTATACGTGATGAAAGTGTTTTTGTTTCTCATGCAGTGCGTTTCGCCAAGCAGGGCTGTTATCTTGATGATTGACCTAACATTGAGTATATCAACTTAATTGTCTGTATCAGTTTTAAGCCTGCTTAACTATCTCCCGTGAAATACCTCTCAGATTTGCCAGATAGGGGACATGCAGACAGCAAAGGGACAGCCTTGTAACAGAATATAAGATATAATAAGATATATAGTCGTGGGTGTAATCCACTCAAGAATTGTGAATGAATGAAAGGGGAGTGGTAGTACATTTTCGTTGGCCTGTTTTATACTAGTATTGGAGCATGTGAATAGTTGAACAACTCACCATGTTTACTGGTTATTTTTTGTATTGCCAAGGTTATTGTGATCATTTGTTTTGACCTCATATTCAGGATTCATTTTCAATGAGATGTGCTTATACCGTCAGGCTTCTGCCAGATTTTGTTACACAGTTTTGCATGCGTTTCCAACGACACGTACTTTTATTCTTTTGCAAGACATGCTACACTCCCTTCCCTCCCTCCCCCCTTTCCTAGCCCCCAACCCTCACCAACTCTCTTCTCATCTGTTTTGTTTTTGAATCTGTGCTCTCACTCTTTCTCTCTCTCTCTTTCTCTTTCTTTCTCTTCTCTTCTGTTCTCTCGTACTGTATCTTCGTGCTTATGTTATGTCTGTTGTACATATTTCCTTTGTTATTGTACATAAAACAGTCTGGGGAACTCTCCTCGGATCCGCGATTTTCCGAGAAAAGGTACCGTCACTCCCAAGAAAATTAAATAGAGGCCCGAGAAAAAAAATCGCTCCGAGAAAAAAAACAACACAAAACACAATCTATCCAAGTCCAAGTCTTGATCCATGTCCGTGTCCAGCTTTTTTTTTTTTCTCGTCTCTAAAAGTGCCGCCGCGCCCACTATTGTTACATCGAATTCACTGCCCAATAAGGCTTACTAGCATCACTTGACTACAGCGGTCGAAGGCGATGTTGAACGTTTGGTGGTTCACGTGAAGTTCAGTCCTTTGTCACTGTCCGCCATTGTTAATTTAGAATCACTATACTATAATGGTCAAGTCGTGTGTTTCACGTATTATGAACAGCGGAGACCCTTTTGAAGAAGGGGAAATCAACAAGAAGTGGAAATGTGAATGGCTTGAAAAGATGACGAAAGTGTAACTGCACTCCATGTCATGGTTAACTACTACTACTACTTATACTACTACTAATGATAATGTCCTTATGAACACATAATGAATATTATGAAATACATCCACGTTTATCTCTCACAAAAAGCATTCTTTTTGGGTGTACATGCTATGAAACGTTCAGCTTCTGGGGGGTGAAACCCCCCAGATCCCCCCACCAGGGCTTCACCCCTGGACCTGACCAGGGGCCTTACGGCAGCCTCTTGACCCCGGCCAGATTTCCGAGATTTTTGCTTTCGACTGTTCCCCAACCTGATAAAAGAAACTGGCTCTCGCTGATGCAAATTGCAGCTTAGGAAAGAGAACAAAGCTCGACCTCTCTAGCTTTAGTTTTTACGAAAATTAAACAATGCCACTTCATTTTCTCTCATCACGACTTTGACAGTTTTTCATTATTGGTTTAAGAGTTTGTTTTGGCCCTTCCACTTCTTACTTCTTCATCAGAAATGTATCCCCAGTGGTGGTGCAGGGGTTTCAGTATAAATAGTACCCCCACTTTCTGGAAGTTTAGTGCTTTAAATTCCCACTGTCGCTGTCTTTCTCCTTTGTTCTTTCTCATTCCTACTCTGTTCTATCAATCTACTATACTATCTTCTTCTTTGCTAGACCAGTCACCTACCTTTTTTCTTGAAAACAAAGCTCCTCATTTGTGTGTGAGGTCTGTTGGATCAGCTTGGAAATATTGGATGCTTTTTGCCAAATGGTCACTGGGGCTTCCTATGATTATTATTATTTGGCAATGTAGGCATTTTATATGTATGTGTTTTGTTGGTATTTTATAATGATGTTTATATTCTAATTTGTTTTTGTAAATGGGGGTTGGATAAATTAGAGTACAGCCTCGGCGTCCCCTGCGTGGGATGTCTTTATTGTAAAGTGATGGAGTGCCTTCAGTGTTACCACTTGGGTTGTTTCGGCAGATCTTTTATGCGGATCAGGGGTGAGTCCTTTTTCAGCGAAGTTGTGGTCTTGATTTTGGGGTCCTGATACGGCTCTTTGCAGTCCGCTGGACCCTGTAAGCAATGATCAACTAACTCACTCCTTCCCTTACCCCCCCCCCCTTTCCCTTCCCCACCCCTGGTCTCCTCCATGCTTTCGTCATTTGAAATTTTATCTGGAGAGCAGTTGGAGTATATAATTTGCTGACAACCGCTGTGCACCCCCTCCATCACCCCCTCCCCCTCCCCTCTTAGCTCCCAACCTCAACCTCTCCCACAATCCAAGCCTTCATTATTTTATAATTTTCTCTGGAGAGATGGTTGGAACATACAATTTGCTGACAAGTCTATCTTATTAGAAGAAGCTGGATTTGTGTTTAAAATAATTGCAGGAGTGGAAGAGTTGGATGGAAGACGCATTATGGGTTACTATAAAATGTAGAAAGCTTGTGTGGAGTAGATGAGTGGAATTAGAATTAAGCTTGTGTGGAGTAGATGAGTGGAATTAGAGAAAGCTTGTGTGGAGTAGATGAGTGGAATTAGAAAGTTTGTGTGGAGTAGATGAGTGGAATTGTTATTGTTATTAAACCTTATTGTCTTCATGATTGTGCATGCAAAAAAATCATGTCTTTCTGTACATAGAATTTTTGAAAGATCCGTGAAGTGTACATTAATTAATGGTGATGTGTTAAAAGCAATTCAAGTCCATATATTGAATTTTTTGAGTCAGAATGATGCCAAAGTTATGGAATAATCATGACAGTACTGTAATTGTGCGTGTGTGGTTGTTGACAATATAAATTACTTATTTGACATACATTTGTGGACTTTTCAAAAAGGAAATCTGTAGTTTCTTTGTATTACAAAAACCAAATACTTATGGTGCCTCTTTTTTTCTCTTTTCTTTTGTACGTGTTTTGTCTTTTGGATCACCATCAAGTTATCTCATCATTGTTGACCGTGACATGCAAATCTCACTATGAACTAAAGCTATGTAATTCTGTATTCTGTGTCTGTGTTATGAATATACGATGCTAGAATGGTACGCGTTTGGGTGTTTGTTTTCAGTTTTTGTGTGTGTTGGTATTGATTCTTCTTACTTCTCTCTCTCTCTCTCTCTCTCTCTCTCTCTCTCTCTCTCTCTCTCTCTCTCTCTCTCTGTTTTGTTGTGTTGGTTTAGCTTTTTTTGCTTCTCTCTCTCTCTCTCTCTCTCTCTCTCTCTCTCTCTCTCCCTCTCCCTCTTTCCCGTTGGGGTACTGAGGGTTTCTGTATTAAATGGTGTCCCCACTTTCTAGAAATTTAGTGCTTTGTATTCCTATTGTCGCTGTTTTTCTCTTTTGTTCTTTCTCATTCCTACTCTGTTCTTTCAATCTACTAGACTATCTTCTTCGCTAGACAAGTCACCTACCTTTTTTCTTGAAAACTCTTCCAAAACTTTTCATTTGTGTATAAGGTATCTTCTTCGCTAGACCAGTCACCTACCTATTTTCTTGAAAACTCTTCCGGGACAAAACTTCTCATTTGTGTGTGAGGTCTGTTGGATCAGCATGGAAATGTTGGACGCTTTCTGCCAGGTGGTCACTGGGGCTTCCTATGATGTTATTATTTGGCAATGTAGGCATTTTATATGCACGTGTTTTGTTTATATTTTTGTTACGTTGAAACGCGAAGGATAGTATGTCTGAAACGCGCACGATAGATCTAATCGTTTCGTTTTGCAAAGTAGTCAATAATAGAGTGTATTTACCTTTGATTTGAGTTTGCATGGTTGTTAGAAGAAGCTTTGTATAACGTTGATAATTTTCGTTAGTCGATATTATTGGATAATTCTCTAGATTTGCGTGTTTACGGTCGATCGAAGATTCCCGATAAATGTAGATGTGTGAGAACATTCCTGGAATGTGAAGAAAGATGTATGACGTAAGACAGTGATGACGAAGTTTGAAGCGATTGGTTAAATTGCGTCATACTCGATCGTTCCAAGGTGTTCTGGAGAAGAGAAAGGCTATATATGTGCCGCACTGTTTCAAAAAGGAGAGTGTGTTGATAGTGAGTTGGAAAGTAAAAAGTTGAGAGTGAAAAGGCGATTGTATGCAGTTGTTGATGTGTGCTGAATAAAAGTGGAAAACTTCATACGTCGACTCTGTGACTTGTATGCTGATTGAACGGGTTGCGTTGATAAACGAATCCGAGTTTACACCTATCAGGAGAATTCAAGCATTGGGGCTGAATCAAATACTGATAGAAAAACACCAACATCGAATGAGTGTAACATTTTGGGGGCCAAGCTGCGATCTACGCCATAGCCAAGGGTTCAACTGCTACAACAAGCGAGTCAACGTTATGAGAGGCAGTCATCGAGGGTAGCCGCCAAAGAGTTGCGTCGGGAGGGACCAACATACTGGGACTACATCCGATAGATTCGGGTTGACTGTAAAAGCGTGTAGTCGCTGAAGAGTTGCTTCGTGAGCGAACAACAGATCGGGACTACGTGGCTGCCGCAAGACTACGTCGAGGGACAGTCTCGGAGCTACATCGCCAGTTTCACAGAGAGCGACGAGCGGACGTCGCGTCTACTTCAGCACAGGAGCGTGTACATCAACACCAGCGTGGTGCAGCGTCGCATACGACGAGGACAGCGGGGCCTGCGTCAGCGAAGGCGACTAGTGACAAGCATCAGCGCTACTGCAGAAAGCGTGCTATTCTAGAACATTCTAGAAAGGTACGGCACAGTCAAGAACTTTCCAGTAAAGAACTTTCCAGAAAAGCATCAAGATGGCTGACTTCTGGCAGAAAGGGGTTGAACTAAATCTAAAAGGCAAGCAGCTGACGGAGTATGTCAAGTATCAGGAGAGAATACAAGAAAGAGAACAAGAAGAGCAACGACGGCGTGAAGAAAGAGAATTTGAAGAGCAACGCCGCCGTGAAGAAAGAGAGTTTGAAGCGCAGCGTCGCCAAGAAGAAAGAGAGGAACAGCGTCGACGTGACGAGATGGAAGAGAGACGACTTCAGTACCAGCTAGAGCTGGCGCGTATTCAAAACAATCAGCATGCGCCACAAGTCATCAGCGACCACATGGCTCCAAAATTGCCAGCGTTCGTCGACGGGAAGGACCAGATCGACAGTTATCTGGCGAGATTCGAAAGGTTTGCCGAAAGCTCCAACTGGCAACCTCGAGACTGGGCGATTCGACTAAGTGCACTTCTGACGGGGCAAGCACTGGAAGTTTACACCAGACTGTCGAACGATGACGCCAAAAACTACGACGTCTTGAAAGAGGCCCTATTGCACTGCTACAGCTTCACAGAAAAGGGCTACCGTAAACGCTTCCGCGAATGCCGACCTCTGTCAGACGAGACACCAAAGCAATTTGTGGAGCGCCTGTCGTCATACTTACACAAGTGGGTGGAACTATCAGGCAAAGGGAAGTCTTACGATAGTCTCCATGACCTGATCGTGAAGGAGCAAGTCCTCAATGCCTGTCACAAGGACCTGGCGACCCACTTAGAATTACAGAAGCTGCAGACACTTAATGATATGACCGAGGTTGCTGAAAGATATCTCCTCGCTCACGGAAAAACGCTGGGGCCACCCAAGGCGACGAAGCCATTTCAGAAAACTGCAAGCCATGGGAACCAGATCCAGGGGAGTCAGACGAGCCAGAGACACACGGACTCCACGCCACCTCCCAGGGAAGCGCATTCAAGAGGCTGTTTCACCTGCAACGCTACAGACCACAGAGCGGCTAACTGTCCTCAAAACAAAAGTGGCGTACAGCGGAGCAATACGGACAATGCAGCGGCGGGCAACCGACAGAGACGTTTCTCCAATCAACGGCAAACCAGTAGATCTGACCATCAAGTGTGCGGCGGGAGCGTCATTCTTCCGAGTGAGACGGAGCGCACAGCTACTCCCGCGGACGTGCAAGAGTGTATGACTGATGGCCAACTTCTCCTTGCCAACGGGAAATCTATCCCCGTCGTCGCCAGCGCAGCTGTGACCGTCCAGAACATGCCTGTTTCCAAGGGACGCGTCGGAAATCATGAAGTGACTGTTCTAAGAGACTCTGGCTGCAGTGGGGTCATCGTCAGAGAAGACCTAATCGCTAAAGAACAGTTTACTGGCGATTCAAAATGGACACTCATGGCCGACAGCAAATGTGTGAAAGCGCCAGTTGCGAAAGTTCATGTCAGCACCCCTTTCTACATAGGCGAAGTCGAAGCGGTTTGCCTGAAGAAGCCGCTGTATGATTTGATGATCGGGAACATCAATGGCGCGAGACGACCCGACGACCCCGATCTAGAGTGGAGTCCTGACTCAACTCAATACGTCGAAGTTGTGGAGGAGGATCCATTTCCATTTCCCGATGGAGACCTTACAGAGCTGCTACGGGACAATGTGGCTACTCCGGCTCAGCCCTGCCGACCAGAGATCGTCGGTGCTGTTACAACCAGGGCCCAGGCCAAGAGAGACATGACGACTACGCCACTGAAGGTCGCCGACAACCCAAAAGCTGCCATCGTGGACAGAGATAAGCTGATCCAGCTCCAGGAAGCTGATAGCACTTTAAACAAGTACAGGAACCGCCAAGACCACGTGACCAAGGGCAGTGGCACGGTCTATTTTGAGGTGAAGACCAAGATCCTGTACAGAATCTTCCTGCACCCGAGGGTCAAAGGAGGGAAACCACTACGTCAAGTCTTGGTACTGTTACCCCTAAGGCGCCAGGTGATGGAAGTAGCGCATGACTCAATCATGGGAGGTCACCTAGGCATCAAGAAGACGTCAGACAGAATCCAGGCGGTGTTCTACTGGCCAGGACTTCATGCGGACGTCAGCCGTTTCTGCCGATCATGTGACATTTGCCAAAAGAGCATACCTCGAGGAAGGGTCCCTAAAGTGCCTATGCAGAGAATGCCTCTGATCGACCGACCTTTCAAGAGGGTGGCCTTAGACCTAATCGGCGAAATAAGACCTCTGAGTGAAGAAGGTCATCGATGGGTACTGACCTTAGTGGACTATGCGACTCGGTACCCAGAAGCAGTGCCACTGAAGAAGATTGATACTGAAACTGTAGCAGAGGCACTGGTGGACATGTTCAGTAGACTTGGAGTGCCTGAAGAAATTCTGACAGACCTCGGGACGCAGTTCGTCTCTGACTGCATGAAGGAGGTCAACAGACTGCTGAGCATCCGGCATTTAATTACGACGCCCTACCATCCAATGTATGTCCTGTTGACGCACGGGGGCTTGCCAATAACCCTTGCTGAGGTCAATCTTTGAGAAGATTTTACCCCCCGATAATTGGCGGAAGAGGGCTGCTGCGGTAGGCATCGGCTCAGGGTCGAAGACGGTGATCTTATTAACCTTCCTGTAGTCGATGCATACTCTGTTGCTCCCGTCCTTCTTCTTCAGGACCACGACAAGTTTTCTGTTTTAGTTCATTTGATTGTTTTGACAATGACCCATTTTACAAAGATAGTGTTTTGAAAATAGGAACATCGACTTTTGATCTTTTTGAAAGTCCACGGAATTCGTTCTTTGTGACCCGATTATTGTTATCGGTTTGACCACGTGACCTGGGTGACCGAATCATTTCCCTCACGAGTTCTAAATGACCGAGAACGATGATAACTTTATCTGATTATCACATTGTGATGACTTGAGTACCAATCGGTTTGTTGTGGAGGTCAGTTTCAGTGATTCGTTCAATAGGTGTATGCGCATGCGTACAAGATTTCAGTCATTTTTATGGTCATGATCATTATCGTTGTCGTCGTCCTCGTCATCATCATCATCATCATCATCATCATCATCATCATCATCATCATCGAGCGTTGTGGCCGAGTGGTCTAAGGCGGGACTAACTTTCCTTGTCCACAGACTAGAAACCAATGGTGCCTGAAAGGTGTGGGGTCGATCCCGCCTCTGGGCGTTATGTTTCTCCGAATATTATTTACTGTCGACTTTCTGGGTTTTCTCCGGGTACTCTAGTTTGCTCCCCCCAACAAAATTTCAAAATCACAACTAATATTAGGTAGGTTGGTTTTGGGCGCGCCCAGGGCTGCGACTACGCTTTCCCCAGGGGGAGGCGGCCCACAACTTCCCGATTAAAAGGGACAATAAGGTGTCCCCTTAAAAAGTAAATCCTCCTCCTCCTCCTCCTCCTCATCATCATCATCATCATCGTCGTCGTGGTCATCATCATCCTCATCGTCATTGTCATCGTGCTTTAACTTCCGACCCACTGCTTAAGCGATGATACCCACTCGTTTTACGCATTTTTATGTGTCCTTTTTCATTGATCACGCGTGATCACACTGAAATAAATCAGACAGAAGTGAGATAAAGTAGGTTTGATGATAACCATAGGCGAAGGTATAGGTTTTCCGCTAATAGTTTTGGGTCTTTGGGGAAGAAAGCCTTTGGGATCTCTTGTATCTCTGGGCCAGTTTAATGAAGACGGAGCCCCCTCTCCTCTCCTTCGCTGTCACACTTCCTTCCCGGTTCTCAACCGAGTCAGGTGCCCATCCATTCATATTTTGGTGGACTGAAGTGTTTGTGTGCGCCTGTTTCATTCTTTAGTGTCGTTTGGAGGTTGCCTTCCAAGTGTGGTCACCCATCCATGTACGAACTGCGCCAGACGTTACCAGCCCGTGTCCAAGGCACTACGCTTATTATTGCGCCACCTTGTATAATACAATGAAGATGATAATTAATCAAACGAAGAATAATACTGAATCGGCTTTTTTTCTTTAACCTAGACAATTATTCGATCAAAGAACCTAAGGTACACAGCACTAAACGCCAAAGAATTCATTAAGGCCTAAATATCTATGCGACACTAGTATCTTTTAACCGAAAACTTTGGTGAAAGACTAAGTTACACATGCACCGAGGTCGAGTCCAGGGTACCCGTGGACTAAACAGTGCCCTAGTACTTCAACTTTCCACTGGACCGTCGCACTTCATCACCTTGAAGGTTCTGCTGGTGTTTAAACAAATTAGAAACTGGAGAAGTTTCTTTTTCTACTCGGAGGCCTTGGCATCAATACACACCCAAAAGGCAAAGCAATACTATTATTTTGTGGTTACGGTGGGTGACATTTGTTGGGCTGTTGGCTGTCATCGTTGTTGATGCGGTCGTTGGTGCAGTGGCAGAGCTGGCTTGAGTGTTTTTAGGTCGTGTCTGTTTATTATTTATAGGCATAAGCTTCGATCTTCGAAGTGTTTCATTGTAGATCCAGCTGTTGAGGGTGCTTTATGATCTCGTAAGTGCGATTTTATTAATTGTATATTCTTGTCGTTCTTCTAGTGAGCCTGCGAGTGAACGCGTGTCAGTGCTTTGAGCTTAATTTCTTTAAGATATTGCGCTATATAATAATAATAATGATAATGATGATAATAATAATAATAATAATAATAATAATAATAATAAATAATAATAATAATAATAATAATAATAATAATAATAATAATAATAATAATAATAATAATAATAATAATAACAACAACAATAGCGAATTTTTAATAATAATAATAATAATAATAATAATAATAATAATAATAATAATAATAATAATAATTATTATTATTATTATTATTATTATCTTTTGATCATCACTCCTTGCCATATTCATTAAACGCACAGATTGCGCGTGCGCGCGCGCGCGTTCGTGTGTGTGTGTGTGTGTGTGTGTGTGCGTGCGCGCAATGTTAGCTATAGGTAAATTTGTTATTGATGGTTGTTGTTTGTTGTTTTATTCCATTTAAAGTGCAGGAGGCTTGCGCCTATTTACACTAAAGGCTAAAAGCAGGATATGACAACACAGTTACCACTATAAAATAACAATACAAGCACATTACTAAGCACACACACCTGCATTCAACTCATCTTTCACGCCATGTACACAGTGTCAGCTTTATATCGCTCTTTGTAAAATTAAATATATGTACACACAGTTACTAATTAATAAAATTTATAAAATTCCGGCCTAATTGTTTGTTATTGATGGACAAAGAAAATGATTAAATGCAACTTTGGTTTCTCAGTCCAATATATACATATACATGTAGTTAGGGCGGCTATACAATATGAGATTGCATGCGATTTTGTTATTCGTTGACATCGCTATTCCAATTTTCATGATACATGTATTTTTTTCTAATATTCATATTGCTAGCTCAGTTCTGATTGTTATTTATTTTGTGATCAATGCCTAAATCGCTTCGATGAACATGGACACTAATTAAAAGAGTAGAAAAGGAAGTCTCACTGAGTCAGTTTTCGCAATGAAGAATCATTCCATGGAAACATCACAAAACGAGTATCCTTATTTGGGTAACGAACTTGCTTTCCCTACGATACAAGAATAATACACGCATATAATTTTTGATCGCAAACGGGCACTTATATACATAAAATGATATATGCACATGAACATATATTATGTTATTTTGAAAATTATTTTTTTTTGTTTATTTATACATTACACTTTAAAAAAAAATGCGTTTCATTTATTTTTTATTTCGTTATTGATTATAACATATATTCACATCGGTGATATAAAAAAAAAAACTAACTTTTTTTGGTATTTCCGATGCAAACCATATCTCACGAACCACTAAACGAATTTTGACCAACCTAGGTTAGTGGCCTGCCTTCCTTGTCATCCTACTTGTCCTAACGCAAAGGTCAAGGGTATTGGATACATTTTGCTGCTAACCACGTTTTGCACAATATCTCCAAAACGGCTCAAGCGATTTTGTTGAGTTTTAGTGTACAGGTAGACTCTACTTCAAATCATGGGTCATTCTTTATGAGCAAACCGGCTGTCGGACCATCGGTCATTCGATCTGTCTGTCGAGCCGAATGCAACTTTTGTGTGTGTTCGAATCACACCGTTTGCTTTAGCTCAAGAATAACCGAGCCGAGATTTATCGTTTTTAGGTATACTGTGTGGATTCTTTATCTACTGCAAAGGCTGTTATTTCATTGGTATTTGTACTTTTTCCAAGGCCAAGGTCATTGCGCTTCACCATTTTCTAAACGCGTTTTTCACTGTATCAAAACATTGGGTTATCCGATGTTGATCATTTTGATTTCTTTCAGATAGTTCACATAGCGGGCAGTCATTCCACGTTTACCTTGTGCTTCGCTATGATAAAGCCCAGTCACTAAACCGCTAACAAAATAAACAGGTTTAGCAAGTTTTATTTTTCGGCTATATGCGTGAGAGTCTGGAAATACATTTAAATGGTTTGCCATCTTGTTCCTGTTTTGAATGGAAAATGTACCTGCAGTTTTCGGAGCGGAGATGTTGGGCACGGCAGCTTGGTTCTTTGTGGTCGTCTTGACGACAACGACGACGATGACGATTGCGCAGAACGAAGGACCGGTGGTGACGACCAAGTACGGCAAGATCAGAGGAATTTATGCTGACAATGCCGCCATCTTCCATGGTGTCCCGTACGCCAGCCCTCCCGTCGGGCCTCTCCGGTAAGTAGGCTTAATGTTGGTAATCCGATTGAATGAATGAGGATTAAATTGCCTGCCTTATCATCATCATCATCATCATCATCATCATCATCATCATCATCATCATCATCATCATCATCATCATCATCATCATCATCATCATCATCATCCAGTCATTTAAATCCATCATCCAATCATCCAGGCGAGCGTTGTGGCCGAGTGGTCGAAGACGGTACTAACTTGCCTTGTCTACAGGCCAGAAACAAATGGCGCCTGACAGGTGTGGGATCGATCCAGCATCTGAACGTTATGTTTCTCCGAATATTATTTCTTTCGTCTCGGGCAACGTCTCTGGGGTTTCATCCGGGTACTCCGGTTTGCTCCCCCACCAAAATTACAAAAAACACAAGTAATATTAGGTAGGTTGGGTTTGTGCGCGCAATAGGCTGCGACTACGCCTTACCCAGGGGAGGCGGCCCAGAATTTCCCAATAAAAAGGGACAGCAAAGCGTTACAAAAAAAGAATCCTCCCTTAAAGGAAATTAAACAAATCTGCAAAAAATTAGTGGGTGTGCGTGTGTGTGTGTGTTAGTTTATAATATACTAGCGGTTTTTGTACCCTGGCAAGCCAGGGTACACAGGTTGCTGTTTAAAATGTAGACAGAGAGACAACTGTTGTCTGCGAGTTTCATTTGAACGATGATACCTCCCCATATCCCCCTTGATACCTCACCATACCCCCCCCCCTGATATCTCCCCGTCCCCCCCCCCCATGATGCCTCACCATATCCCCTTGATACCTCCCCGAACCCACTTGATACCTCCCCATACCCACTTGATACCTTCCGTACACCCCTTGTAACCTACCTGTACCCTCCTTGATACTTCCCCGTTGATCGTTTCGCAGGTATGGATGAAAGGAATCGACCATCACCATACCCCCTTATATATACCCGTATCCCCGTTATGCCTACCCATGCCCCTTTAAACCTACCCGAAGCCCCCTTTTACCTACACGTACCACCCCATCCCGATCCTTGGTAATAATAATAATAATAATAATAATAATAATAATAATAATAATAATAATAATAATAATAATATTGAATATAGACTAATACAAATAGAAATAATAAAAAACACCAAGGTTTTAAAATAAAATTTGATATAAGATATAATAATAATAATAATAATAATAATAATAATAATAATAATAATAATAATCCTATCCTATCCTATCCTGTCCCGTAACCCGAAGGTCGTAGGGGCACCACAGATGATCGTTTAACCAGCATACTCCATCTTTCTCTGTCCTCAGCAGCCCTGATGGCTTCGCTCAGTGTCAAACCAGTCCATTCTCGAATGTTGTCCTCCCACCTCTTTTTCGGTCTCCCTCTTCTTCTACCTCCTTGCACTGTGCCTTGCAGAATAGTCTTTGCAAGGCCTGATGATCTGGTGACGTGGCCATACCACCGAAGTTTCCGTTTCTTCACCACTGTTAATAATAATAATAATAATAATAATAATAATAATAATAATAATTATTATTAGTTTATAAATAATAATAATAAAACTACTACTACTACTACTACTACTACTACTACTACTACTACTACTACTACTACTACTACTACTACTACTACTACTACTACTACTACTAAATAAGTTAAAAGTAAAAAGCCTAAATTAAAAAGAAAAATATCCATATTGAAGTGAAAAAAAAAAAAACGTAAAAAAAATATGGCCCACGGGAGATTTGAACTTGGGTTGCCTGCACCGTTGGCGAATGTCTTACTAAGTGAGCTACCAAGGCTTCGTATAAATACCATCAATTTTTTGGTCTATATGGGAAAACATGTTGAAACCTCGATTCGATTTTTAATTAATCAAATTTAATTAGTTAAACACAAAATTTTGTTAGACATGAGTGCAAAAGTGTTTTGAATGGAAATAACACAAAATTTGCGGTATTACGGAACGGCACGTTCTTGACACGGGTTGAATCGAAACCGCTCGCGGAATGAGGCTATTGCAGTTTGTGGACATTTTGTTTATTTATTTATCTCAGAAACGGTTAAACGTTCGGTAAGGAAATGTCGGCTATAACGATTTCGCGGGTTTTGAGCGCACAGCAGGCCGATCCGCAGCGCCCAGCACCTGCCCATATCAGCGTCCATACCGGACAAACTTTACAGTAGAGGCGAAGAAGGACTTCCGGCTAAGCAATTTATATATATAGACTAGTGGTTTTTGTACCCTGGCAAGCCAGGGTACACAGGTTTCTGTTTAAAATGTAGACAGAGAGACAACTGTTGTCTGCGAGTTTCATTTGGACGATGATACCTCCCCATATCCCCCTTGATACCTCACCATACCCCCCCTGATATCTTCCCGTCCCCCCCCCTGATGCCACACCATACCCCCTTGATACCTCCCCGAACCCACTTGATACCTCCCCATACCCCCTTGATACCTCCCCATACTCCCTTAATACCTTCTGTACCCCCCTTGTAACCTACCTGTACCCTCCTTGATACTTCCCCGTTGATCGTTTCGCAGGTATGGATGAAAGGAATCGACCATCACCATACCCCCTTATATATCCCCGTATCCCCATTATACCTACCCGTAGCCCCCTTTTACCTACACGTACCACCCCATCCCGATCCTCGGTAATAATAATAATAATAATAATAATAATAATAATAATAATAATAATAATAATAATAATAATAATATTGAATATAGAATAATACAAATAGAAATCATAAAAAAACACCAAGGTTTTAAAATAAAATTTGATATAGGATATAATAATAATAATAATAATAATAATAATAATAATAATAATAATAATAATAATAATAATAAAAATAATAATAATAATAATAATAATAATAATAATAATAATAATAATAATAATAATAATAATAATAATAATAATAAATAAGTTAAAAGTAAAAAGCCTAAATTAAAAAGAAAAATATCCATATTGTAGTGTAAAAAAACAACAACAACGCCCGCGGGAGATTTGTACTTGGGTCGCCTGCACGGTAGGCGAATGTCTTACTTCGTATAAACACTATCAATTTTTTGGTCTATATGGGAAAACATGCTGAAACCTCGATTCGATTTTTAATTAATCAAATTTAATTAGTTTAACACAAAATTTTGTAAGATTGGTGACATGAGTGCAAAAGTGTTTTGAATGGAAATAACACAAAATTTGCGGTATTACGGAATGGCACGTTCTTGACACGGGTTGAATCGAAACCGTGCGCGGAATGAGGCTATTGCAGTTTGTGGACATTTTGTTTATTTATTTATCTCAGAAACGGTTAAACGTTCGGTAAGGAAATGTCGGCTATAACGATTTCGCGGGTTTTGAGCGCACAGCAGGCCGATCCGCAGCGCCCAGCACCTGCCCAGATCAGGGTCCATACCGGACAAACTTTACAGTAGAGGCGAAGAAGGACTTCCGGCTAAGCAATTTATATATATAGATAAAAGTTAACTGTTAATAAATAGTTCACGAGATTTCCCCCTTTTTGTTATAGTTAAAGTTGTTCTGCATTCAAGTAAGCGCTTAGATGTAAGTCTAGATTAGGCAGTTAAACAACAACAACAACAACAACAACAACAACAACAATAATAATAATAATAATAATAATAATAATAATAATAATAATAATAATAATAATAATAATAATAATAAAATAATAATAATGCACATTTATCTGATCTTGCGTTCTGTGACTTTTTCTGCTGTTTCGCTTGAAAAAATGTCTAGCAGGAAGGAAGTTCAGAAGCCTCGCAGCGCTTGAAATAGTAACGGTTTTCTAGTGTCTCACATTTGAGCCATAACGAGCGGCATTCAGAGGGCGGGGAATTTCTAGACTGAAAACAATGTCTGAAGAAGTGTGTAGTTGCAAAACAGCTAGGTGACGAAGATCAGAAGTAAGATGAAAGTTCTAAAAATAATAGTGTCTCATGGAATCTAAAATCGCCCTCGTGTTTGTCATTAGCGTCCAAAGTAATTGTCTACTAAACGAGAACCTACAAAAAGTGTTTTTCCCTCTGAGTTCAATCTTGTCTCTCACCATCTTGATCGTAGGCAATTATGAACTTTTGTTTATCACAATGATGATGATGATGATTACATTACATTACATGATTATTGCTTTAGGTCCAGCGACTCTTCCGAGCCAAATCAGGACCGGACAACCCCTTGTCATGAATTGGCTAGTTTTAACTCTGCTCATTGACTATTCAGCCTTGTGTAGTGTTTGTAACAGTAGAGAGTCAGTATATAACACAGCAGCAATAAAAGTACACACTGCGAGCCAGACCCTCACAGCCCAGTGAATCAGCACTGTGTGCGAGAGTCGTAAATATTTTACCCAATGAGAGCTTAGGCAAAGCGGTTCGAGCCAGTTTGACTGGGTCCGAGCCTAACACAGCTTTGGTCAGTTGGGAGGAATACACTGAAGTGTTAACAGCTAGAAAGCTGGCAGAGAAATCTCTCCACACTTAGACCAGGAAGCAGGACTTAGAATCTTAGAATTCTATCAAGTCACAACGGGCCTGAACTTGTCAAACAGGTAAATGAACACCCTTCTGTTTCATCGTGATATATTTATATTATTGTTGAAATTATGTTTGTGGAATTTGCTATGCATAAATGTGAATTGTTAATCCGAATTTGCCGTACCACGTGGAAGAGCCGAACATGTGGCGAAACACGACCGGTTGCGCCGCCATGTTGTATCCCGTACGGAACCACTGTTGTTTAACTTATATGTATGTTTGCAGACCAGTGACTGTACCACTGAATGTTTATAATATTATTAATTCTGGATGTGTATAGTTAGACACGATTGATATTTATGTATGTATAGGAATTTAGAGTTGAGATTCCAGTGGAACCCGGAAGTAGCAGAATGTTCGTCGCTTATGTATAGAGATGTGGAGCTATCACTGAGGGCTACTTTCGCTTTCAGTGAGACGCTCTGCACAAACCGATTATTCAGGGTTGTGCAGAATTTCGTCTCTTATATTACAGACGAGCAGGCGAGCTATCCCGAGCTATCCCGAGCTATCCTGTGAACCCCACTCCACAGAAACAAGTTGGCGGAGTATCCTCTACCGCACAAGACGGAAAGAGCTACCCTGAAAAACACCCTGTCAGACCCCACAGCGTGGCAAGGGAACCCAACTACACAACGACAAAGGTGTACCAGAAGCTACCTCACAGAAGGACTTCGACCGCACCATCAGAAAGTTAAGTGTATTCTCCGAAAGTGCACTTAACCTGATCAAAACAGGACCACAGTAGTCCAACTCTTCAGAAACTGTAAAACGGACCACAGTAGTCCAAATCTACATGAAATATAATAGCAAGTGCCCGAGGAAGAAATAACAGCTGCCTAGACTATCAGCGATCGAACTATTAGCATTGAAAGAGACTTTTTAAGTTAGATTAGTACTTAGAGAATCTTGTATAGAGTAGAAGAAATAAATGTGTGATTGTAACTGTTATCAAGTGGCTGGACTACATATGATTCATAGCCGTGTGAAAGCTAGTGTGACAGTATTCTTTTACCATTTTTCTATCTATTTCTGTACCCCAACCTTAACACAGAACGAGCTAAACAAATAAATTTATTAAAGTAATTCATAAGGTGACTTACTAGCAGTTCCCACCGAATAAACGTGAGGGTCCATAATTCCTTTGTGCAGAGCCCATAAACCCCACGTGACACCCCTGATCCGCATAAAAAATCTGCTGAAACAACCCTAGTGGTAAAACTGAATACTCTCCACCAGCCAGTCACTTTACAATAAAGACATCCCACGCAGAGACGCTGAGGCTATACTCTAATTTATCGAACCCCCGTTTACAAAAACAAAATAGAATACAAACATCATTATACATTATTAACAAAACGCATATATATAAAATGCTTACATTGCTACATAATAACAACATAGGAAGCCCTAGTGACCACCTGGCAGAAAACGTCCAATATTCCCAAGCTGATCCAACAGACCTCACACACAAATAAGGAGTCTAGATCCCACTCATTGGTCTTTCAAGCTTAGTCAAGGGCTTAGAGGAAAGGCTTATGACATCTACAGTAAGCTACCGACTGACAGAGTGACTGACTACCACAAAGTAAAAGAGGCACTCCTAACGGGATTCGAACTAACAGGAGAATGGTACCGGCAAAAATTCCGCACCAACCGGAGAGTGAAAGGAGAGAGCTATGCGCAGTTCGCGGATCGGTTGTCCACAATGCTAGATAAGTGGATTAGCCAGTCAGCCACGGCTAAGACATATGATGGACTGACAGAACTGTTAGTATGGGAACAGCTACGGGAAACCATGACCCCGAGCTGAGAACATTCTCAGTAGAGCAGGGCGCGGAAAGACTGGAAGATCTGGTCAAGGTCGCAGATAGGTACGTGGCCGCCCACGGAGAAGCCAAGAGCTTCAGGCGAGACCTAAAGCCTAACGGGAAAGAGGCACAGAAACGAAGCCCTCACCGGGAAGAGCGCACCGCGAATAAGCCGAATAACCCCAGACCTGGGCAAATTAAAGGACCCAACACGGAATTCGGGAAAAGAGGTCCCGCAGAACAGAAACGGTATTGCTCGTTCTGCAATAGAAATAATCACTCCACCGCAGAATGTTTCAAGTTGGCCGCACAACGTAGGGAAGAGCGCGAAAGCCGGCCAGCGCACAGAGTTCTAACTCAAAGCAGCGGCAAAAAGCCACACACTATCGGAGATCACCCATCGGTGACAGACACGGTCAAGGTCAACGGTAAAGAAGCGAACTGTCTGTATGACACAGGTCTATCATACGACGCGATAGTTAGCGAATCTCTTGTATCGCGCGCGGACTTGACGGACAAGACAGTCGAACTACAAGGAGCAGACTTGACGAAACCGACGACTACTTGCCCAATAGCTTGGATAGAAGTAGAGAGTAGGTACGTCACAGGACGAATCCAAGCAGCTGTTTTACAGAAACCCCTGTATGATCTAGTGCTAGATTGTAGGTATGTGTTCTTAGGCACGCCCCCTAAAACTGTAGAGATAGCTGCAGTGCAAATCAGGGCCCAAGCTAAAACCCAACCACCCCAGCCCGAGTTAGCTCCGAATCCAGGACTCGAAGAGATCAAAACAGCACAGAAAGCGGACGCCTCGATAGCGAAGTGCTTCCAGAAGCTACCCAAGGCGCACACACCCCCGCACAAAGGAGACTTCTACATGGAAGACGGAGTTCTACATCGACAAGGAGATGGAGATCACACCCAACTAGTATTACCAGCCACCCTTCGAGCCCAAGTACTAGAATTAGGCCACAGCTTGCCACTCAGCGGACACATGGGAATTGGAGCCACAGTGCAGAGAATCAGCGCACACTACTATTGGCCAGGAATCACGGAGGATGTCAAGCGCTACGTGAAATCTTGTCACCAATGTCAACGATATTCTCCGCGACATCACACCGTACCAGTTACCTTATGACCATCAGTAGTAGTCGGCGTGCCATTCCAGCAAGTCTCAGCAGACATAGTAGGACCACTGCCCATGACCAAGAAGCGGAACAGATTTCTACTCACACTCGTGGTGCGAAGCAGTCCCGTTGCCAGCGATCGACACCAGGAAGATTGCAGATGCACTCATCGTCATCTTTACCAGAGTCGGATTCCCGGACAGCATTAGAACGGACAACGGATCTCAGTTCACCGGTTGCCTGATGCAAGACGTGTTCGAGTTGATGCAAGTTCATCACATTCGCACACCACCATACCACCCAGCCAGCAACGGACAAGTAGAAAGACTGAATGGAACCCTTCTCACCATACTCAGGAAAGTAGCCGACGACAATCCAGAAGCGTGGGACACCTACGTGAATGCGGCACTGTTCGCATATAGAGAAACGCCCCATGCAGCCACAGGCTACACCCCGTCAACATTGCTATTCGGCAGACCTCTAGCAGGACCGCTAGAAGCCCTACGCAGAAGTTGGACGGAAGCCAAGATAGACGACACACCCAGAGGTGCCACCAAGTACGTCGCAGACCTGCAGGAAACCCTCAAAGCAACGTGGAAGAAAGCTGGTGAAGCACTGAAGAAGGCCAGAGCCCGTCAGGCGAAGTACTACAACCGCCACGCGAAGGACCGAGAACTGCAAGTCGGCGATCAAGTGCTACTCTTACTTCCAAGTGGAACCAACAAGCTGGACATCGCTTGGAGAGGACCGTACCGGGTGACTGCCCAGAAATCCAAGACAGTCTACCAAGTAGAGGTGAACGGGAGAGCCCGATACCACCACATCAATCGCCTCAAGAAGTACATCGACAGACCCACGAGCCCCAGTACTCACACATGGATGGCCATCGCCATCGCGGAGGAAGCTAAGCCACGGAGCAGTACTGCTACAGAGCGACCCCAAGAATGCAGAGACGCTATTCCTTGTCGCCTACGCCAGCAGAAAATTGAGACCCGCCGAGACCCACTACGCCACGTCGGAGAAAGAATGCCTTGGACTAGTCTGGGCCATACAGAAGTTTCAACTCTACCTGTATGGGACCCACTTCACAGTTCAGGTGGACCACCAACCACTCTCGTTCCTGGCCGCCTCCAAATCCTTGAACTCTCGCCTGATGAGATGGGCACTCACCCTTCAGATCCAGATACTCATTCCAAATCGAGTACATCCCCGGCAAAGAGAACCACGGAGCCGACTACCTCAGTCGCCATCTCGTGGAGGACACAGCAGCTGTTGCCCACCCAACACAAATAAGGGCCACAGCACCAGAATTCGTCCCCGTCCAGTAAAACCCTGTCACTAGTGTCCATAGCTACCTGGCATAGCATTGCAGCGCAGGTAGAGCAACTTAATTAGTTTGTACATAGGACCCTATGATAGTGCAGTGTTAAACTAGGCTCTGTAGTAGAAAAAGGTCGAATCCAGTAGTCATCGCCTTTTTTCAGTTGAGGGAGCCTGTGACAGACGGACCAGTTTAGCCTGCTTACTGTACTATTTAGCCTTGTTTAGTCAATGTAATCTTAGAAAGTTAATGTAGTATATAGCAGACGATTACAGTATAACGGAGGTACACACACAGCGAGTTTGACGCAGGCAATGTAGTGACGTCAGCACTGTGTGCGTGGAAGCGGAAAGATTATCCAATGGGACTCAGGCAGAGCGGTTAGAGCCGGTTCTGAATGGGTCAAAACCTAGCATAGATTGAGTCAGTTCTATGAAATACGCCGAAGTCTACACAGCTAGACCGGAGCAGAGAAAAATCTCCACTCATAGACCAGGAAGCAGGACTTGAGAATCTTAGAATTCAATCAAGTAGCCACGAGCCTGACTTTGTCAAACAGGTAAATGAACATACTTCTGTTTCATCGTGATATATTTATATTATTGTTGAAATTATGTTTGTGGAATTTGCTATGCATAGAATTGAATTGTTCGTCCAACGTTGCGTGACCACGTGACGAAACACGACCGGTGGCGCCGCCATGTTGTATTACGGAACCACTGTTGGTTAACTTATAGGTATGTTTGCAGACCAGTGGCTGTACCAGTGAATGTTTATAATATTATAAATTCTGTATGTGTATAGTTAGCCACGATTTATATTTATGTATGTATAGGAAATTAGAGTTGAGATTCCAGTGGACCACGGACGTAGCAGAATGTTCGTCGCTAATGTATAGAGATGTGGAGCTATCACTGAGGGCTACTTTGGCTTTCAGTGAGACGCTCTGCACAAACCTATTGCTCAAGGTTGTGCAGAATTTCGTCTCTTGTGTTACAGACGAGCAGGCGAGATATAACGTGCGCCCAACTCCCCAGAAAACACGAGTTGGCTGTTTAGCCTCTACAGCCCAGGACTGAGAGAGCAGCCCTGGAAAACACCCTCCAAGACACCACAGCGTGTCAAGGGACCAAACTACACGACGACCCAGCTTGTACCAGAAGCTACCTCAACAAAGGGCTTCAAACCCGCTTCACACAAGCTAAGTGCATAGGAAATAGTGCACTAAAACTGATAGAAAAAGGACCACAGTAGTCCACTCTTCAGAAACCATAGTAAAACGGACCACAGTAGTCCAATCTACATGAACTCTAGTAGCCAGTGCCCTATGAAGACATAACAGCTGCCTAGACTATCAGCGATCGAATTATTTGCATTGACTATGACTTTTTAAGGTAGATTAGTACATCGAAGATCTTGTATAGAGTAGAAGAAATAAATGTGTGATTTTAACTGTTATCAAGTGGCTGGACTACATATGATTCATAGCCGTGTGAAAGCTAGTGTGACAGTGATCTTTTACCATTTTTCTATCTATCTCTGTACCCCAGCCTTAACACAGACCGAGCTAAATAAATAAATGTATTAAAGTAATTCACCGGGTGACTAACTAGCAGTTCCCATAGAATAAAGCGTGAGGGTTACAGCATTCCATTGTGCAGAGCCCAGTAACCCATAAACCCCACGTGACAGCAGGAATGAGAAAGAACAAATGAGAAAGACAGCAACAGTGGGAATTTAAAGCACTAAATTTCCAGAAAGTGGGGATACTATTTATACTGAAACCCCCGGCACACCAACGAGGGTGATGATGATGATAAAGATGATGATGATGATGATGATGATGATGATGATGATGATGATGATGATGATGATGATGATGATGATGATGTTAAGAGAGGCGCTACACTTCGCAAGTCCAGACTTTCTGACACTAACGTTTGTGCAGGTGGGAAAAGTCGGTGGACCCAAAGCCATGGGGAGACGCCATTTACAACGCGACAGAAGTCAAACCAGCGTGTCCCCAATACCACTGTGAAGACCTCAGCCCTCCTCTTGTCTGTCCTCACAAGGTAAAATTGCCAGCTGCTTGTCTGTCCTCAGGAGGTGACCTTGCCAACTGCAGCTTATTCAATTCATTCTTAGTCATTATTTATTCAGCTTATTACCGGTGTCCGTGGTTCCATTTTCTAACGATACAAGGACGGTTTTATCGCAGTTTATCCATGTGGGTCGAATTCGGGATGCCTTCACAAAACAATGAACGTCAGTTCTAGAGCAGCACCTCCCTGGACGAGGGGGAAGAAGACCCAACAACTAATCTCGATCTTAAAAAGCCACGAGGAGAGAGGGGGTGATGGGAGGGTGGTGGTGGTGTGATATTCATGCAGCAGTTTACCCAGTGAATAACTGCTCGCCAAGCATCAGCCTAAGGGAAGCTACTGCTGCATCATCGGTGTTAGTATAACGTTTCTCTCCCCTTGACCTTAAGTTTTTTTGTTTTGTTTTTGTTTTGTTTTGTTTTGTTTGACATTAAAGAAGCATACCTTCGTTGAGATCAGAAAGAATAGGGGACAGTAGAACACTAAACAGTATAAAAATACATGGCGCTATCACAAGCCTATCACTAGAATCTATCACTCCACCAACTGTAAACTATCTCAGAACCCATAAGCTAAACCGGCGTACTGATGATAACAGCAGCAACCTGATTATTCTGGTCCTTTGCAGACGGACGAAGACTGTCTGTACCTGGAGATCTTTGCCCCCAAAGATCCAGTTGGCCCCGAAGCATGGCCCGTCATGGTCTATATTCACGGGGGCAACTTCGTCCACATGTCTGGCGGCTCCCCGCTTTTTGATGGCCGCGTCTTGGCCGCCACCAGAGAGGTCATCCAGGTCAACATGAACTACAGACTAGGTTAAGTTTAATTAATACAATTGTTAGAATAGTAGTCTAAGTTTCAAAACAACGTTCTTCTTTCTTCTGTTCCTCCCACCGCCTAATAAGTTATAATCTAAATTCCGAAGTTGTTTGACTTTGGATACTTATTCTATACGCCTAATTATACATTACTTTGGATTTTTTAAAAAAAAACTGTAGGTTAGTTTATCTGTACTTGTATACATTTCTTTAACCGCAACAACTCAACTCCAGAATATTACAGGAGGTGGGGATAGGTGTTTGTAAGAGAGAGGGGAGGGGAGGGGAGGGGGAAGGAGGGAGAGGAGAGAGAGAGAAAAGCAAAACTCATTTTCTATCCCAGGTTCTGTGTTAATTTCTTGTGACTCTGCACCCGTGACAAAAGATATGGAAATCTTGCAAACCAATGCAGACATACCTTAGAAAATATAAATAATGAGATAGAGAGAGAGAGAGAGAGAGAGAGAGAGAGAGAGAGAGAGAGAGAGAGAGAGAGAGAGAGAGAGAGAGAGAGTATATGTTGAAGAAGAATTATTGCAGGCTTATAATTTGGTGGGACTGACTTTAAAAAGACACCAACAACAATATACGCATGTCATCCTGCTTGTCCCTTTTGATTTAATTTGTTAACATCACAATAGCTGAGTTTTTTGAGTGTGCATAACAAAGGAAATAGAATGTCAGCAAAATGATAACGTGTCCATCTTTCCTTTCCATGAATATTTTAACTTGATTGAATTCTTTATGGTGAGCAGACGACAACCTGTTTTCAAAGACCTTTTTTGTTTTCTTTCGCAGGGACATGGGCAGATGACAACTTATTTTACAAGACCTTTTGTATTTTCACTTGTTCGAGCACAGGCGCATTAACCCAGAAGAATGGATCCTCGGCTACCCGTCCGCTTTCGGAGATCCACAACATTTTTTGCCGAAGGTCATTCTTCTTAGTTTATGCGCCTGTGGTTCGAGCACTGGGCTAAACAGGACTGCTTAGCTTTTGAAAGACCTCTTGGGGTTTCTTTCGCAGATCAGTGCGCAGAAGACGACATAATTTTAAATACATTTGTGTTTTCCTTTTGCTGGAGCAGAAGAGATCTTATTTCCGAAGATCTTGTGTTTTTTTTCCGCAGGTGCACTGGGTTTTCTTGTAACAGGGCAGACAAGTCAGGACGCCACGGGTAATTATGGAATCCTTGATCAGCAGCAAGCGCTGAAGTGGGTCAAGGAAAATATCGCAGCTTTCGGCGGGGATACTTCCAGGGTTCGTCAAAGATGTTCTGTATCAAATTTAGTATTTTATTTTTTTTCCTGACTTTGTGCAATTTTGCACTTTTATCCACAGATCTATGATGAGCTTGTGCGAATCATTAATTTTATTTTTGAAGAAGGGGGGTGGAAAATGGGGGCGAGGGTGGGTAATATTTAATATTACGTTTTATGTTTTAACATTTCTGGCAATGCGCTCTTTCTTTTCCCACTCTCTCTTTCTCTCTCTCTCGCTCTCACCTACCCCCTCCCTCTATTGTTGTTTGATACATGAACAGGCTAATGAATTATTGATTGGAAAAAGATATCGCCTGTCCCGTGTCCTTGGCTACACTAGGATACAAAAGACAAACGCGCTTTAAAAAAATCTTTAAACAAGCCACTGAAGGACCAACCTGGGATTTGCTTTTTGTCATTAACATGACAAGATCAGTCGGTATTAGTCATGACTGCCTTGCTGAACAATCTCATTTGTAGTTTTCTGCCCACGGAACTACAGTGTAATTTTCAGCCTTGGACAGTTTGAACTTCTTGCGGTATTTGACCTCAGCTGCGTAGTAGGTCAGTACCACGATGGAGATTAATTTTAGTATTGTGGAGCCAGTTACAGCGCGCTCGATCGTATTACCGATTATTTGGTTCAAAATTATATTAATGTTTCGGGTTCAGGTGAGTACCAGGCTTTTATGTAAAAGCCTCTCTCTGACTTAATCTCTGTCTCTGTGTGTCTGTCTCTGTTTGTCCGCCTGTCTCTATCTGTCTGTCTGTCTGTCTGTCTCATTCTCTCTCCCCTGAAAAAACAATATTGAAAAAAACAATAAGACTAAAATCTTCCCACAAAGTTTCTTGACATTTTGCCCAATACGGGGCTTCCTCAGAACAATTATCTGAAACACACATGTATGGACACTCGAAGAAATAAAATAATAAAATGATTTATAGTCAATGGAAAAGATATAAGTCCGAAGAAAACTAGAAGGGCAAAGCCCATATGACTCCAAAGCTCCATAATTATGGGACTTACAATAATTATTTAACATGAAAACGAGTGCCCAGGAAAAAATAAAACGAAACGATGGCATTAAAATGCAAAGCATTACCGACATTGATATTACTATGGCATGCTCTTGACCTTGAGATGACCTTGACCTCCAGCTTCAGAGTTTTTGCCATGTTGGCCGCTTTTGTGAAAATGTTTCTAAAAGTAGAGAAAGGCTTAAATACCATGCAAAAGCCAGAAACCGGGCTTCTTCATTATATTATATGTTACACATGTTCCATCCGGAAACCCGACAGAGGGTAAATTTGAAAGTTAAATAAAAGAAAGATGGCAAGCCATTCAAAGGCATTTCCAGACACTCACACACATAGCTGATAACATTAAACATTTTCCAAAGTGTTCATTTTCTTGGCAGTGTGGTGACTCGACTTCATCCCAAAGAAACAAAAATAAATAAAAAAAAAAAGAAAAAAAAAGTAAAAGCGTGGAATAACAGGCCACGACCTGAACTATCTGCAAGCGAACAATTATCAAAATCGGTTCAGGCAGTGTTTAGATACGGCGCAAAACATATTAGCAAAATGGTCAAGTACAGTGACCATGACCTTTTGGAAAGTGCAAATACGAATGATCCAACTTGCTTAGCAGTAGTTACGAAGTGCTCACAGTTAAAATGACGTATTTGGGATTAGTTATTCTACTCCTGCATGATAACTATCAACGAGGCACACGCACTATACAAATTTAGTCAACCGCGCTTCAAGGTCAAGGTCAGTGGAGCTGTCCAAAGTCGGTTAATATAGTACTTTGAAGTGACCTTGCAGAGGACTTGTGGGCATTTCCTGTGCCCAGCGCATCACCGGCGGCGGGGTCCGACGGACCATCACGCGGGTCATTGGACAAGACGATGGCAAGCTTGCGGTGATGGAGGGACGGAAGCTCCGATGGTGTAGCTACGTCACCAGAGCATCAAACCTTGCAGAGACCATCCTGCGGGGCAGGAGGCGAATAGGAAGGAGGCGGAGAGGGGAGTGGGAGGACAAAATTCTAGATTGGACTGGCTTGACACTGAGCGAAGCCATGAGAGTTGCTGAGGACAGAAAGATGGAGTGCGCTGGATAAACGATCATCTGTTTTGCCCCAACGACTTTTGAGTTAAGGGATAGGATAGGATAGGATAGGATAGGATAGGATAGGTTAGGAAGTGATCTTGACCCTAAGCTATAAGAGTTATAAGGTCCAAACTTGTTGGAGTTATCTTCGTGTTAGATACTGCTAATTCCATAAGAAATTAAAAAAATTCCCATGTGAAGAATGTAGCAAGGCAGTCAGAATAAATCAGAAAGGTATTGCTTGTGAATACTGCGAGACGTGGTATCACACAAAGTGCATTGACATGCGTGACAGTGTGTATCAGAGAAACACTACAGCAACACCCTGGTCTTGCTTTTACTGCAGCATACCAAACTTCTCTAGTTCGCTCTTCAAATCAGTTTCAGCTGAGTCTGTATTGAATGATTTAGGACCTGAGAATATACAGCCTTCTCAAACTAGTCACCCATCACTTGAGGGTATGTCCACAGCTTCGTCCACTGACTGGTCTAACCATATCAACAACAAATTATTTCAAATTCTTCCTGATTTGTCAGCTTCTTTGCCTAACTTTGCATCCACTCGCAAAGAAGAAACAGTTTTGTCTCGCCTTCATATTGGGCATACTTATGTCACCCACAGTTTCCTTTTAAAAGGAGAAGAACCACCATGGTGCTTTGCATGTGATCAATCCTTTTCCGTTCGCCATTTCATGTCTGAATGTGCTGATCTGATTGAGGAAAGAGAAACATATTTTGGTTCAATACCTTTCAAAGAGATTTTTAAAGTATGTAACGGTCAACACCTGTTTCAATTTTTACATGATGTTGGTTTGCATACCTGTCAAGGGGTTTTCGGGTTGTGGTGTAGCAATTTAACAGAAAAACCATAGCAAATGGAGGTTTGGTGTAGCACTAATGTGAATCACGCGATTCGCACCAAAACTGGAAACTTCTGCATCCAATATTGTAAAATCTTGTTAATGCACAACACTTTAGCTATTACCATTATCATTATCATTATAAACATTTTCATGCACGTTTTTCAAAATAAAAGTAAAAATGCAAACAAAAAACAAAAAAAACAATATATATATATATATATATATATATAACATACAGACAGAAAAAAAGCTAGGCAATCATTAAAAAAAAAAAAAACCACAAGGGAGACAATCACTGACACGGAAAAAACAGATGAACTTTTTTCCCCCAAACAAATTTGTTTATTCACAAAACATGGTATACAATGCCAAAAAAAACTATTAGCATTGCACAAAAGCTTATACCAATCTATTTAATAAAAATATAACTAAATGGCAGCTGATATAATATGAAAGTAATCAAAGAGAAATGATTAATGTTAATGACACACAGACTGATCGTAGACTGAAGTTCTGAACGAACACGTGTTGCGGAAGTGCGGTGCTTTTACTAAGTGTCTTTAAACCGGACTCGACGGGAACAGACTTCTTTCGCGCGAAAACCCCCTTGGTTAAAAAATATTATCGTCACTTTTGAAAAATTGCGTAGCAGCTTTGTGATACGCCGTAGCAATGGGAAAATGTTTAAAATGCGTAGCGCTACGCAAAAATCCGTAGCACTTGACAGGTATGGGTTTGTTTTATCGCATATAAATCATATCGACATGTTTTGTTTAGTTTGGATTTTATTGATAGGACTGAATTTAGTGATTTGATTGAAGAAAGAGAACATATTTTTAATACATCAGTTTTAAAAAAGACTTTTAAAGAGGTGTCATGTGAAAGTTTGTTTGGGTATTTAAGAGTAACAGGCTTGTTTTTTTTTAATAAGATTTGAAACATTTTATAATATTTTAAGATAAAGTCTCTCTGGTCCTGATTTGGCTCGTAAGAGTCCGCTGGACCTAAAGCAATAATCATGTAATGTAATGTAACTTCTGCTCGTTCTGTCGGTCAGCCCGCTTCGTCAGTCTCCCAACAAGATAGCATTGCATCCCACAGGACAGCTCCACTCCAACACCAAATCATGCTGATCATAATGTTGATGAACTAGTCTTTAACTCCTCACCTGACACATCAAGCCAGGCCTCGTTCACTCTCAAACCGTTGAAATCCACATCGATACTTCGCTCCCTGATGATAAATTTTCAGAGCTTGAGACCAAAGAAAGCAGAGTTTCAGACCCTTCTAAGCACGACAGAACAAGACAATATCATAGGAACTGAAACCTGGCTCAAACCTGACATCCTCACAGCTGAACTCTTTCCTGCTACGTATAATGTACAGTACTCCTCTCTTAAGGTGACCCCCCCCCCCCACGGGACCAAATTTTTGTTTGATCTTATCCGAGGGGCACACTAAACAGCCCTCCGATAAGATCAACTACCAGTAAAAAAACTTTATCTTATATGAGGTGCTAAATTTTTGTGTCGTGTGACAGTGTGTGTGTGTGTGCGTGTGGGTGTGTGTGTACGTGTGTGCACGTTGGTGCGCGCGTATGCATGTATGCATTACTGTATATGTATTTTTTTGTGCGTGTGTATGATGCATAAGCACACACTCAAACACTCAAACAAACGGATGCAAGCATGCATACACATACACACACAGTGCATACACATACACACACACACACACACACACAAACACATTGACGCGCACGCACGTGACAGACTTACCAGCACAGCGTCCCAGGCTATGTGAACAGGAAATGACATCATAAGGAATAAGCCTATATGACATCATCTCAAAACAGGAAGTGACCTCATAAATGACGTCATCTGTGGCATCAATTTCTCTTAAGCAGTAGTCTCCTCCATTTGGGAACCAAAACGGGGTTGACGTTATCCGAGGTTTTCCCTTATGCGAGGTGACGCTAAGCGAGGAATTCTAAATGGTACAAAGAAGGTGTTTGGCCGGGACCAACAACCTGATTGATCTTATCCGCGTTGTGACCTTAAACGGTAGTGACGTTAAAAGAGGAGTACTGTATTCAGGAATAACAGAAGCGATGGATATGGTGGCACCCTGGTAGCAGTAAACTCCTCATTGAGCTCCCATGAGCTGAATGTCTCCGGTGGAGCAGATGCTGTCCATGTCTCCATACAGACCACCAAGAAAACAGAACCTCTAATAGTGGAAGCCATATACAGGTCACCATCCAGTACAAGCGACGAACAAATTGAGGCCATCATTACTACATTGGACCTTGTGAAAACAGAAGGCGTAATCTGGATTGGAGGAGACCCCAACTTACCAGATATTGACTGGAAGGACCAGAAAATCATTGGCCATCAGTACCCATTGAGCATCAATTCAACATTTCTGGATAAGATTAACGATCTAGGCCTCCAACAGTGAACAGCAAGCCTACGAGGGAAAAAAACATCATGGACATATTCCTGACAAACAGAGCCAGTTTTGTGACGAGATGCACTACCATACCATCGCTCAGTGACCATGATATCGTCTTAACAGATAGACGCTTAAATGCTGCAAGAGTGAGACGAGTACCAAGGATGATCAAAGTCTGGAAAAAAGCTGACTTGGGATCCATGAAGCAGGACACTATTGCGCTTAGCGCATCGCTGTTAGATAAACCTGATCAGGAAGTAGAAGACGTATGGCAAACCATCTAAAGTCACCTCCAAAACACAATGGACAAACATATACCAAGCAAAGGTACCTCAGATAAAAACCACCAACCCTGGATTTCTCCCAAACTAAAAAAAGGTGATTTTGAAGGAAGTACAGAGCATGGCGCACTGCGAAAACCACGAACAAAACGGAAGACTGGGAAAGGTACAAAGCAATCAAGAAGGACTCTAGACGTACAAACAGACATGAGTACCAGAGAAACGTGAACAGCCTCGTGGAGGAGGATACCCCTAAAAACCTGTGGAAACTGATCAAGAACAGAAGAAATGACGCAATGTGCGTAGCCCCCCTCAAGAGGAATGGCCTGACCTTCAGCGACAGCCAAGCCAAAGCAGATATTCTAAATGATCAGTTTTGTGAAGCCTTCACGAAGGAAGATACATCAAAGCTGCCCACCTTGGGAGAGAGCCCCTATCCTGCAATGCGAGACATTGCTGTCAGCGAAAAAGGAGTCCAGAAACTCCTTGAAAACCTAAACCCCAGGAAGGCAGCTGGACCCGATGGTATTCCGAGTAGACTCCTGAAGGAATTATCAGTTGAACTGGCACCTGCACTAACCCTGCTCTTCAGACAGTCCCTGATCACTGGTGATATTCCCGCAGACTGGAAGCACGCAAATGTCCGTCTTCAAAAAGGACGATCGAAGCCAAGCTGTCAACTACCGACCCATATCTCTCACCTGCATCCGCTGTAAACTGCTAAAGCATATAGTCAGATCAGAGATCACAGCCCATCTCGACAAAAATAACCTCATTACTGATGCCCAACACGGTTTTCGAAAGAAAAGACCCTGTGATACACAACTGATCCTGACCGTCGAGGACCTGGCTGCCGAGTTAGACAGGGGAGGGCAGACCGACACCATACTCCTGGACTTTTCCAAGGCCTTCGATAAAGTGCCCCACCAGCGTCTACTACTGAAACTTGATTTCTATGGAATCAGAGGGAAGACTAAGGCTTGGATCCAGAGCTTTCTAAAAGACAGAACACAGCAGGTTGTGGTGGAAGGGGAAAAATCCCGAGTCGGATCAGTCGTCTCCGGAGTTCCACAAGGCTCTGTACTTGGACCTATCATCTTTCTGATTTTCACCAATGACATCGGTCAGGGACTCAAGTCAAATGTCAGACTCTTCGCAGATGACACTGTCATCTACTCTTGCACAAAGTCTTCTGCTGACGTTACTGCGCTGCAGCAGGACCTGGACAAGCTGGAAGAATGGGAGCTCAAGTGGCAGATGACCTTCAATGTCCAGAAGTGCCATCTACTCTCTGTCACCAGAAAGAGAAACCGGATCCCCCCAAGCTACAAACTACGTGGCCTAACCCTCAAAACTCTCGGAGGCAAAATACCATGGTGTAAACCTATCTGGAGACCTAAACTGGGGAAAACACGTCCAGGCAACAGTAGCGAAAACCAACAAGATCAGCGCTTTTGCCCACAGAAACCTCAAAGGATGTTCGGCAGGAGTCCAGTCTTAGTGCTTCAAGAGCCTCGCCCATCCTCTACTGGATTACGCAGCGGTCGTGTGGGATCCCTATCAACAACATCTGGTCTCCACACTGGAGATGGTCCAACGACGAGCAGCCCGTCGTATCCTACATGACTTCAGCAGGACCAGCAGTGCAACATCCATGTTGGCAAAACTGAACCTGAAGCCCTTGCAACAACGGAGACAGATCGACAAGGTGACCATGATATACCATATCATGCACGGCCTTGTCGACGTTTCCCAACAGGGACTTGTGCGTAGAGCCCACCGGAGCACTAGGGGTCACAACATAAAACTCCTTATTCTCCACACTAGAACAGATGTGTACAAGCACTTCTTCTTCCCGTCAGCTACAAGGCTATGGAACTCACTGAGCGCTGAATCAGCATCCTCCTCGTCTGTTGCATCTTTTAGAGCATCGCTGACAGACTGGAGCATAAACATCTTGCAATGAATACCTCCTACGTGTACATATGTCTTAACACAATTTTAACACAGTCAGACTACCTCACTGCCTCATCCTCAAATAGTACTTTTGGCTGATTTTAAATCTGTGAACACCCTTCGCTGCGCACGCCAAAGTTGTGGAATCCTTTATTCGAAAACGGGGTATCCACAGTATTACGAAGAAGAAGAAGAAGAAGAAGAAGAAGAAGAAGAAACTTGTGAGTCATATGGGTTTTGCCCTTCTATTTTTTTTCTGGAAATATGAATTTATTTGGCAAACCTTTGACCTGGGTACATGACTTTTCAGGGGTTTGTACCATTTCCACCCGGATCCAAAGAGGATGCCCGATCCTTCATGTAATGATGATCGCGCCCCATTTGATACGCAATAAAAATGTTTCTATTTATTTTGCAGATCACTCTATTTGGACAGAGTGCGGGGGCACAATCCACCCTCATTCACCTGACACTGCCGAGTAGCGCCCCTTATTTTCACAACGCCATCATTGAGAGCACTCCGGTTGCCATTCCCTACAAGACGTTCCCAGAAGCCATAATCCTTGGAAGTCTTTTTGCAGGTTGGTATGGTTACGTACTAACTTAACTTTCGATTGGCAGTTAAAAAAATAAAATAAATCGGAGCTCAGTTCTGTATCTAATATATATATTTAATTCTAGGCATGCACACGTTGTGCGTGTCAATTTCTCCGAAGCCACTCGTGGGGGTTCCGGGGGTTTCAGTATAAATAGTATCCCCACTTTCTGGAAATTCATTCTCATTTTGCCTGTTCTGCATCCAGCGTCGTTTTTTGCGGCATTTCCACCCTCCTTTCTTCCTCGGAACGTTTCCGCTTTTCCAGCACGATGGTGAATGTGTAGAGGAAAGGGTTGAAGGCGGACTTGAGCGGCAGCACGAAGATGGCCATGGCCACGTTGATCTCGCCAGGGATAGGGTTGTCAGCCCAAGCCAGCAAGTCACACATGCAGATTGGAAACCAGCACAGGAAGTCTGTGACGGAAACCGTGATCAGACGGCGAGCTATGATAGTGTCCCTGGCTTTCCTTGTCGTGTCCACAGTCAACGAGTGTTTCAGCACTGACCAGTAGCAGGGCCTGGTTAACGGCTATCAGCGCAAACAGAACAAAGTTAAGAATAATCATCACACCGACAGAGTAGACCCTTTCCTGGAAGTCTTGTCTGTTGACGGGCAGCGGTGCGCAGATGCCTGTCTGTCTGTAAAACTGCCAGTGTTCAGTCTGAGACAACAACGGAACGATTGCCAGCAGCCCATGCTGTAAGACAAGCCACAGTGGCTGAACGGGGTTGAAAGCGCAGCCAGCTGAAGGGGAAAGTGAAGGACAACGAAGCGATCCAGCGTGATAAGTAACACAGTAAGAGCGGACACCTCGTTTGACAAGAGTGACAGAAAGCCAGCCACGGTACAGGCCGCGCTGTTCACACAATGTCGTACGGAAGGTACCGGCCACGGAATACGAGGTCAACGCCGTCTATGATGGACACGTACACTCCCATGGTCAGGTCAGCCAGGCTGAGGCAGGTGACAAACAGGTTGCAGGCGTTCTTTGCACCGGGGAGTGGAAATCCAGGCAGAACATGTTACTCGTGATGGCCAGAATGCTCATCAGCCACAGAAAGCCTCTTTAGGAACCAGATCTTAGCAAGGCGTCACAGGAAGACACCTTGTCAGTTGCTGCTACACAAAAGTGTTCAACGAACTGCACAGATAGAACTGAGTCACAACATAGTTTGTACGTACTGCTAGTGATTTATTGAATCTGTGTGTTACGGTGTACCTCGGAAAACATCGGCTGAGAACGTTTTCAGTAGTGTGGCCGACAAGTCTAACTGCAGCAATGAAGGCATGTACTGAAATCCATCGGTACTTATGACTATGATAGAAGACTGAGATAAATTAGGATATTGAACTGCCAAGAAATAAGCAAAGGGCTTGCTGCTGATCGAGGTCAAACTAGACTCTGATAGAGCAATGGTTCTTAACGAAGTTTGTTTCTACGTGACGGACTTGCAATGATTTCAAGCAATGGATTGTTAGACAAGGAACGGAATTTGAGATTTACCAACGGGAGAAATAATGTAATATTTATGGTGCGGACGTAGTTGTTGCTCAGATCAAGACGTCTCATGTAGGGAAAGTTTACCTCAGGCATTGCGTCATGGCACAGCGGGCAAGAACCAGAAGCACGAGGTAACTCCGAAAACTAAGATCCGCTTCCATTAGTTGCTGAATGAGAAAGGCTGACCGCAGGGAAATGCCAAACCGTGGCATAGACACTATTTAGGACAAATGTTTTCCTCGCACAGCCACCCTGCGGACACTGACGCCAGCCGTCACACAGTTGGTCTAGACGTACACGCGCAGCTGAGCCTCGACAGCGGTAGTAGCCTGGACAGGTCATATTATGACAAACCTGTTCATCATCACGGCCAAGGCAGAACCCGTTACAGGGTGCTACTGAAAGGCAATTGTGGGACACTCCTGGAGACATGACATAGCCAGACGATCTCACTACTTCAAAAGTATTTTTGGTGTAGGTTTTAGCGATTGTACTCCCTTTACAAACAAACCTAATCTGTTATGATTGACTTTTCTGTTGGCCAAATGTCCGAGCGAAACAGTCATGTGGGCACGCACATACACGCATACGCACACACACACACCTACACACACACATATCCCCCCCCCCCACCCACACACACACATTTTTGTAGAAACGACGTTTTGATGACTGTTGTGAAAAAAACACACAGGGATTATTTTGACACACTCTCCATTTCTTTGACATTATTTTGAAATTTTCAAATTTTTGAAGCTAACCCTAACCCTAACCCAAACCCTAACCCAAATCCTAACCCTTAATCTAACCCTAAGCCTAACACAGCCCTAACCCTAACGGAACACTGTTTTGACGTCAAAATAACGGGGTCCGTCAAAAGAAAGTACGTAGAGGTTCACCTATGTCAAAATAAAGGCGTTTCTACCTAGCCACACACACACACACCCACACACACCCACCCACACACACATCCACACGCACTTCTCCCAAATGAAATTATTGTTCTAACGGTGTACCAAAGCTAGCGGTATTAATCATTAATTAGGACGGCTTCGTTTAGCATGGTTACTTGTTTTATTTAGTTTATGTATTAATTGACATTTTATTTTTATTTATGTATTTATTTTTGGGCTCACACGCGTGCAGCAATGTGAGTCTATGTATTCAACGTCTCTCTCCTCCCCGCCCTCTCCTCCTACTCTACCACGCCGATTTTTTTCCCCAGATATTTTGCAAACCTGTGCGAGATGAGTCCTAAATAGGTCCAGAAATGACATGAACAACAACAGCAAGAAACGTTTTGTCCGTTTGTCCGTGCAAAACTTTACGGTGGCTAATAACTCAAAACCTATTTCATCTGTCAAAACCAAACTTGGTAAGATGGTGCATATCCATGATACCTCATACATGGTCGTTGTATGAATGACCACTTCAAGGTCAAAGTCACAGGGTCAGCAAATATTAGTCTCCCAAAAAAATGTTCACAACATTTTCACTTTTTTCCTGTAATAAATATTGAATTAATGTTTGTGTTGCATGATAGATATCAATGAGACACACACCCAGATTTGGTCAACTTTGCTCCATAGTCACTGGAGCTGTTCAAAGTCGGTTCGTATGGGTACTTTGCAATGACCTTGACCCTAAACTATGAGAAATATAAAGTCCAAACTTGCTGTATTTTGAGATTGTCCTTTCATATTTGTTCCGGTTTTGCATTGATGTTGAAGGTCCAGGTCATTTTATGCCTTACCAAAGCATTAAACAATTTCTCATCGTACAGTGGAATGGCTGTGTATTTGACCCATTGTATGCAACCACATGGGGTTATTTGATCAAACATGAGCATTAGAGGTCACGTGAAGGACTATGTCCTCCCAAGGTCATGGTCACTGAAGTTCGTCATCCCAAGGCCACTGGTTTTGGCATAAAACAACGTTTGTTGTAGTTTATTTGATCGTACATGTGTATTTGCAGCCAGAGGTCATTGTCGTCTCAAGGTTAAGAGCATCGAAAGATCAAAGTCGGTATTACTTTGCATTTTAATGCCACCGGTATATTTTGTTTTGTTTTCTGGGCACTCGTTTTCATGTTTAAATATTGCAAGTTCCATAAGGAGCATGTGAGTCATATCAAAGAGCTTAATGATAGAAAGAGGGGGAACTTGGTACATAACCGCGAGACGAAAGGTACGAGTTATGCGCCCTTGTCCGCATGCTGAAAATGGCTCGTGGCAGAAAGTCAAAAGGCGACCGAGTGAAACAGGGCGGTGACTTTTGCACAGCCATCAATTGCCATAATGCCAGATACAAGAAAAGTTGTGTTGGCAAGTCCTTTTTCAAATTCCAAGCGACAAAGAAAGGTAAATTGCAATTGAAAAACTTCATTTTTTTTGTGTTTACGTAGGCCTAAACTAAGACCGCTGCAGTGCTGTTAGTGTTAAAACAGTCGGAGAGCGGCTTGAATGATTCATGTTATACCTATTTGCTAAATCCAAAACAGTTTGCTTGCTGACAATTCACGTTCAACAGGTCGCTCACTGTTTACGTTATTGCTAGGTTGTTTGACTATATTTGTGCTTATATTTCAAAAGTAGATGTCAGATTGGCAGTTTGGCTTCGTCAAACTGCTTATGTTAACAAGTTAAATTAGACTAAGTCTGTTTTCTCCTCGTGATCAAATACTGTACAAGATAACCCCTTACCTAGGCACAAAAATGGTCCTTGATCTGTTGTAATCCCTTTTCGTTTGAGTGTAAAGGGGGAAAAAAACGTAATGTAGAAACTCAGTCCTTGTTCTGATCTGTGAATTTTTGCGCATTAGTTCTATATTGCGTGGAATGTTGTAGTCTAGGTTCTGATTGTTCTGTCTGATTAATTAATTATTTTCCATGAAGTGACTGATGTTATTAAGCCAGTGATGTGGGAGGTGAGAGAGTAGGGGGGCAGGGGGACACCTAATATAAATTAAATTCACACTATTAGTGACACATTTTGTTATTGTGCTTTATTGTGATTAATTGATTGAATGACAGAGCTCTCTCTTCCCCCAACCCCCTCTCTCTCTCTCTCTCTCTCTCTCTCTCTCTCTCTCACGATTATGGATTTACACAGTTTCGGATAAATGAAACAGTATGTCATGCATATTTTAATTTTTAAATATCTGTCGTTGATTAAAAAATAATAAATTCCAAGGCAGAAAACGAACCTATGACATACACACATAAGCAGCATAAAAGCACCTAATAAATGTCAATAAGTAAACATAAACAAAAATAAAAACAAAAAGACAGCAGTAGCGGAATGTTAATAATAATGATGGTTAAAAGTTTGGTTTTTGCAAACGTTGCCATAAAAATGTTCTTTTGCAATGGCATTAGCTCAATAAGTTACCACGCACAGATCATTCATATAGCAGATGATGAAATATAGCCAGCCCGAGCAAAGGGAAATACTCCGTGAGAGCGTCTCGCATTTTTGTATAGGACATAATGGAAGTTCCCCCTCTTTCCGTAATAAGCTCTTTGGTCATATTAGCTTTGCCCTTTTAGTTATCTAACTTAATTTGTGTATTTAAGTTTTTGCAAATGCACCTGGAATTTTTTCCTGAGGGACAAACAGTTTATTTATTAAAAAGTATTTTATTTTATTTTATTTAGTTTTGCTTTTAGAATCATTTAGATTATATAATACGCATATGTATGTTTAAGAATTTAGTTTATGGTGCGACGCAATTTTGTTTATAGTGTGTGTGTGTGTGGGTGTGTGTGTGTGTGTGTGTGGGTGGGTGTGTGTGTGTGTGTGTAGGCGTAAATTCATGGAGTTATGGGGTGCTAAACTTGTCTTTTTATGCACAAAATGGGGCTTTAGCTAGCGCCCCACTTTTTTTTGCAGCGTTCCACTTTTTTTCTAAGTACATGGGAGTGCTCTTTGGTACATAGAAGTGCTCTTGTAGTGCATGGGGCTGTTTTAGCTACATGGGAGTGCTCTTGTAGTGCATGGTGCTGTTTTAACTACATGGGAGTGCTCTTGTAGTGCATGGGGCTGTTTTAACTACATGGGAGAGCTCTTGTAGTGCATGGTGCTGTTTTAACTACATGGGAGTGCTCTTGTAGTGCATGGTGCTGTTTTAACTACATGGGAATGCTCTTGTAGTGCATGGTGCTGTTTTAACTACATGGGAGTGCTCTTGTAGTGCCTGGGGCTGTTTTAACTACATGGGAATGCTCTTGTAGTGCATGGGGCTGTTTTAACTACATGGGAGAGCTCTTGTAGTGCATGGGGCTGTTTTAAATACATGGGAGTGCTCTTGTAGTGCATGGGGCTGTTTTAACTACATGGGAGAGCTCTATCCGGGATGGGCCTTGTTCTGGAAAAGTTTGAATTAACAGGGTTAGGCCGGGTAAGGGTTAGGGTTAGGAGATAAAACAGACCAACGTTTTGACGAAAAGAACCTTTTAAAAAATATAATTGTTACATTTTTAGATGAATTTTGCACTCTTTCCGTTATACAGAACGCTTTTCGATGACTAGACTTCGTCCAAAAACCCAATTTGCCATGAATACAGACTTGTGTGTGTGTGTGTGTGTGCGTGCGTGTTTGTGTGTGTGTGTGTGTGAAATGATAACGTTTGTTTTTATTTTTATTGAATGACAGAGCTAGCAGGATGCAGACCCCGGGATATGAATTGTCTGCGTTCCAAGACGGCCAACGAGGTCGCATACGCCCAGTTTCTAGCCAGGAAAAAGGTGTCATTTCTTATTGTATATTAATATATTTGAAATTATATCTGAAAATATTTTGAAGACGTCGGGAATCTGAATTAGCCAAATGTTGGTTGGTCGGTCCATCGCTCCAAATTTCACTACTACAGTAGTTTAAGGCACATTTCTGACTTGCATGTTTGCAGAAATGTGAGTCTATGTATTTCCAACCCCCTCCACCCGCCTTCCCACCCCCCCAAAAAAAATTGAGTCGCCTTGTGGTGAGATATGTGCGCGTTATAAGATCTCGTATTATTATTATTATTATTATTATTATTATTATTATTATTATTATTATTATTATTATTATTATTATTATTTTTTTCTTTTAGGGAGAGCACGCTCATCCTTCTTTTCATTAAACCACACAATGCACAGTAAATCCACATATCTTATGCATAGTAATAACAACCAAGGAGCTTAATATTTTCCACAAATGTAGTTTGTCCACATTCATAGTACAGTCATTGTATAGTTAACATAGAAAGTAATCAACAATGGTGTTCTCTTTTTAGTTTTTTTTATGATATAGTATGCATATATACACGCATGCACGCTTACACACACACGCACACACACACAAAGAGACAGATGCTAAGCAAAAAGAAATCAAAAAGTGCTGAGCGAAGGGGAAGGAGAGGGGAAGGGGTGAGTTGGGTTGGCAAATTCTATTACAGTTTCCAGTATCTTGCATAAAAAATACCAATATTAATGATAGTATTAAAAAGGATTTACAGATATGGAGCATATTGTTGCCAGTCGTCAATCCAGCGACCACCATTAATATTAGCATAATATTTATCAACAACATACGAATCTTTTACAATACTCTTCAATGCATTGATATTTGGTTTTGTGCCCTTAAGTTTACAAACGAAAATGTGGTACTTGGCAAGGAGCAAAATCAGATCAAATATTCTATCAGTTAACAATTGATCCTTACAGCCGAAGATAACCAATTCCAAGTCGAATCGTACATTACTACAATGCTGAAACTTTGACTGCAGCCACACTTGTACATCAAACCAAAAATCTGTTATTATGTTACATTCCCAAAAAAGATGTGGCAGTGTTTCTTCAGCACTGTTACAAAAACAACACACTGAACAATCAACTAACTTACGCATGTATAAAAATCTTCCTGTCGGCAGAATCCTGTAAAGGATTTTATACTGGAACCAACGCAGTGTGGTATCATTTGTTGTCTTTTTAAGTTTATAAAACAATTTCTTGACATTTATCTCAGTATCAAAAAATCTGCTCCATTTAACAATACTTTTTGATATTTCAGTGTAACTAATAATGCAAGAATAAACAGACTTCACACCCTTTACACAAGTGTTCCACCACACTGGCTTAGACATTACAACATTTTCTAAGTCTGTAAAATTCATCTTACGCTGGTATTCTTTCACTGCATGAACCACACCTTGATACAGTAAAAAATTACACTCACTATTGTATTTTGTAATAAATTCTTCGTGTGTCATAAATCTATTTGACAATATGAGATGACCGACTTGTGTCACTCCTGCAGCAAGCCAATTTTGTAGAAACACTGTTTTACTTTCTCTACGAATATTTATGTTAAAAAACAATGGTTCATTAACAAAATCACAACATTTTTACAATGTTTGAAAACATCCATCCAGAAAGGATTTTTTATATGTTGCATCGCAACTTCAAAAAAATTACTACCAAAATGAAGACAATGTTTCAACAATGGACATTGCATAAGCAAAATGTGACTTATTTTCCCTCCGAGAGCAAAATTCTTTTAAGCCAAGAAACTTTTAGGGCACACAGGAAAGCTCTTACATCTGTCATTTTCAAACCACCACTCTCGTACGCTTGACTCGCAATTTTCCTTTTTATTTTATCTGTTTTACCGTTCCACAGAAAAGAATATAACAACTTTGCTAGTTCACTTAAAAAACTTTCGCTTGGGTCTGGAATATTAGTAAATAAATATATTAATTTTGAGAGTATTTGACTTTTTATTACAGCAATCTTACCAAACGGAGTTAAATTTCTTTTTGACCATATCGCAATAATTCTTTCAATTTCTGTTAACTTGTTTTCAAAATTTAATCTTACAATATTTTTTATATTAACTGAAAAGACAATCCCTAATACCTTAAACACAAGAGGATTCCAGACAAAATTAATTTCAGTCATATATCTCGCGTTTGAGTTTTTAGCCGAGCCTATCCACACAACAGCGGACTTATCATAGTTTATATTAAGACCAGAGATACGAGCAAACGTTTTCAGAGTGTCAACACAAGCCTGGAAGGACTCTCTAGTGCCATCTAAGAAGAAAGTTGTGTCGTCTGCAAATTGAGAAATAACGGTTTCCTTTTCTCCTATCTTTATTCCCTTAATGTCCTTATTCTGAAGAATCATTTGAGCTAATACCTCTGCACAAATAAGGTATAAATAACAAGATAAGGGATCTCCCTGACGTGTTCCCCGACTTACATTAAACCACTGAGACAGCTGCCCGTTCACTGAAACACACGACTTGATGTTAGCATAAAACGTCCGCACCCACTTTTGTATGTCTAGACCAAAATTAAACGCTTTAAGGCAGTTATCTAGGAACGACCACGAGATAGAATCAAATGCTTTTTCAAAGTCGATCATAAGGAGCAATCCCACTCTACTATCTCTCTCCAAGAACAACATGGTATCATACAGTAATCTAATATTTTCCCCAATGTACCTCCATTTAAGAAATCCTGTTTGGTTTTCATTGATTATGTCAGGAAGCACTGGTTTAAGCCTATTCGCTATACACGCAGATGCTATCTTATAAACCGTATTCAACAAAGTTATAGGCCTCCAGTTTTTTAAAAATCTTTTATCTCTTCCCTCTTTTGGAATGCAAGTTATTACCCCTTCCCTTTGCGTTATTGACATTTCTCCTTTTTCAAAGCCCCTATTTACAGACCTAACTAATAGCTTACCTAAATCAACAAAGAAAAACTTAAAGAACTCTGCAGTGTAGCCATCCGACCCTGGACTCTTGTCGTTCTTCATATTCTTTAAAGTGTACAAGGCCTCATCACGAGTAATGCGTCCTTCAATGCTATTCTTCTTCTCTTCCGTAAGCTTGGGGAGATTAAGGTCATCGATAGTATGATCACTTGCATCATCTGCTCTAGCAGTGTACAAACATTCATAAAAAACCTTTGTTTCTTTCACTAACTCCTCCCCATCATGAACAATACTACCGTCCTCTTTCTGTAAAAATGCCATAGATTTCTGTACATAATTCCTTTTTTCTAAATTACAAAAGTATTTACTATTCCGTTCTCCTTCATATCTCCACTTCATACGCGAACGTATAATCATACCGTCTATTTTCTTTTTACGCAGTGCGTACAAAGACTGTCTTTTTTCTTCCAGGATGTGTATGTTTGTTTCAGAAAGATTAGCCTCTAAATCTTTTATTTCGTCCAAAAGTTCTGCCTCTACTCGAGACTCTTCTTTTTTCTTACGAGCCGAGTATGGGATACATTTACCACGCAACTCAAGTAAAATCATTTCGAAAAATAACTGATCGTCGATCATAAAGGTTATGTCGTCGTCGTCAATAAGATGTAAATTGTCTCGGTCATAAACAAGAACGGCATATTGTTTCTTAAGTTCCAAAATAGTGGACTTGACAAGATCTACAAAAGTTTGGTCACGCAAAAGGGAATTATTGAATTTCCAGTATGCCCTGGCTTTACCTGAAATCTCCGTTTTTAACCCAAAATAAACTATTGAGTGATCTGATAAGTATCCTGGAGCAATATCACTACTGCCAACACAAGGTCCAAGGTCAGAGCTAACTAAAAACCAATCAATTCTACTACGTTGCACGCTGCTATTAAATCTCTTCCAAGAATACTTTCTTTTATCAGGATTAAGTACTCTAAAAATATCAATTAAATCATATTCCTGCATACACTTTTTTTGACCACCTGTCTACTTCTTGGCCTATAGATCCTAGTGGGCTGGTTAGTGTCCAGTGAGGGGTTGAGCGCGAGGTTCCAGTCGCCTCCAACAACCATAGTGCTGTTATCCATCAAAGCAATCTCCAAGAACAAATTAGTGAAAAATGCCGGATTATCTCCGCTACTTGGCGCATACACATTAGCGACAGTCATACGCTTATTCAAAAATTCAATGTCCAGTAGTATATATCTACCTTCATTGTCTTTCTTAACAGCATGAAGTTTATATTGAAAGTTATTTTTAAACATGATAGCAACGCCTCGACTATCGCTACTGTTGCCTGCGACCACGCACTCAAACCCCCACTGGGACCTTATAAAATTCTCTTGGTCAGTTTTCCAATGTGTTTCCTGGAGAAAAACAATATTGCAAGCCTGATTCCTTAAAAAGTCGAACACGTCCTTACGTTATCGAAAGTCTCCAAGACCATTAACGTTCAAAGTTACAATTCTGAGTTCTTCGTTTCTAGCCATTACGTGTGTTCAAAATATATTGATGATATCAAAAGAAACATTCCGATAATGGTATTTATACATAAACTTGAACAATGTTCATACCGACTAAGGAAAACAAATCAGGCGTTGTATGCGTTTTTCCTCCCATCAAACTCTCAGTTGTATACATATATGAGAATACATAATATCAATACAGTAAATAGTACAGGAGGCAACGTAGCATACATAAACATTCCATCATTGACAAACAACAAAGCAACACATGCTTGAAAACAAATCAAGTATAAATAGACACACATAATTGGCTTCGCCATTCGTAGGTACATGGTTTTCTGAATCTGTAATATCGCCAACCACGGGGAAGGAGTGGGAAGGAGGGGACGGGAGGGGGGAGGGAGGGAGAGAGAGAAAGAGAAGGAGGGGGAAAAGAAAGAGAAAGAGAGATAGGGAAGAAAATAGAGAGAGAAAGAGAGAGAGAGAGAGAGAGAGGGAGAGAAAGAGAGAAAGAAAGAGAGAGAGAGAGAGAGAGAGAGAAAGAAAGAGAGAGAGAGAGAGAGAGAGAGAGAGAGAGAGAGAGAGAGAGAGAGAGAGAGAGAGAGAATTACAAAAACAGAAAATATCTACAGTCATGGATATCGTGAACGGCTGCACTCACTGCAGGCCCAAGCATAACAAAACTAGACTTATAAGTAACGAACAAAGTTTACAACATCAGTCCTGTAAACATCGTCTATCGACAGTGAAACTGAAATGTATCAAGTAAGTATTCCAAGTCCATGCACCGCCATCTTCCCCCCTTTTGCCTATTTTTGCCCAATTGAACAATAACGGTGCATGTTACGTACACCAAGAGCGGCATTTCTTTAAGCTAACCCCGTACTCGCTTTGCGTTTCTGCACAAGTCTAACGGTACAATGTAGGCTCATCTCCCCTCAGCTGCCCAACGGGACAAAGCAAGTGTCCGAGTATAAGCCTAGGTTGTATGGCAAGTGCACGCGGGCGGCCCCGACATTCACCTCCTTGAAGCGAAAAGCGAAAGTATCAAGGAGGTAAAAAGGGCCCCACCTGCCCGCCCCACAGTGCCAAACACCCGTCGGCCAATTCTGACAGGAGATAGACCCTTGGTTATTGTCACATCTCTTTACCATTACAATTTCAATGAGAGAGAGGTGATGTACCTGTAAGGCGCTATCACAAGATTGCTGCTTAATGTTACATTTAAAGACAAAATCTTATCAGTTATAGACTCAGATTACAACATTTACATTTTTCAAGGGGCGAAAAGGGCAGTAATTGATCTTTGAACTTTTTAGCTAATCATTACGCTATCGCACGCATCGCACATGCACATGCATGTTTCAAGAGCAACAACAAAGCTACAATTTCAACGAAGCAACTGTTTGGCGTTAAGAATAACATCATGTCCAAAGGAACAGAATGTAAACAGCAAAATATTGTCACAATTGTCAGCATCAAAATTATTATCCCAAATTTGTATATTAGCCACTTCATTCCTAACAGAGAAAACTGGAAGGTAAACCTTTCTTGTAGTACAGTATTTATAGCATCTAAAGATCAAGGAAGATTAGAGCAATATTCATATTTCTAGTAATTGTTCTCAAGCATTTCATTATGCTACATTTATTCTTCTTGATACATTGTTTGAAGAAGGAAAAGCCATTATCATCATGAACATGAATCATTAACCCTTATTATACCTTATCTGCAAGCTTGTCAGATTGGCCGCGTGCCCCTCTTCCTCCCCATCTCCCCCTGCCACCGCGACCCCATGCCCCTCCTCGCCCACGCACGGTAGATCCGATGAGCAGAGGGTCGCAGGGGGAGGACAGGTCGGTGCTAGAGCCAGCGAAGGGCACCTTCAACTCCAAGTCACTTAGTCTTTCGATCCTGTGCTTTCTGTCCTGCTTATCTTTCACCATGATAACACCATTCACTGTCCACACATCCGCCACTGCACAATAGTCTTGGCACTGTCGCAGCAAAAAATAGTTTGACTGCGTTAAATCATCCACAATGACGACTTTCTTGCTTATGAGTTTTCTTCTGTTTTTAACAACTTCGTCTTTGGTTTTCCTTGACACAAACCTAACGATAATTGGTCTTGGGGTGTTGCCGGTTCTCTTCCCCACACGGTGAGCAGCTTCGATGTGGTCAGCGGTGATGTGGGTCAGGCCCAGGGTAGTCTGGAACAGTGCCAGAGCCTTCTCCTCCGCCTGGCTGGCCGTCTCTCGCTCCCCCTCCTCCACGTACAACAGCTTCACATTGTTGCGACGAGAATATTGCTCGTTGCTGCTGGAGCGCTCGTCAGCCTTTCGAGCGTAAACAATGCTTTCTTTGGCCAGCGTCTCGGTGTCTTGCTGTTTCTTCTTCAGCTCCAGTATTTCTTTCTTTAACTCTTCGTTCTCGTTTTTCAATTCAAATATCTCTCCATTCATCTCCTCCATCTTTTGCTGTTGGGCACTCAAGTCCAAACTAAGAGTGTCGAGACGCTTGTTGATATCGGAGCGCATTGACTTCAAGCACAAAAAGATGTCTGTAAGAGACGGCTCCACCTCTGCTTCTCCGTTGTTGCGTACCGTATCGTCAGGGCTTTCATCACTAGTACGATGGCGCTTTGCAGGCGAACAGTCGCGCGACGCTGATTGCTTGTTGAAATGGCGCAGAATGTCCCCATTGCTGCTAGTGCTACTCTGTTTTCTGCTGTTCACACCTCCTCTACTCTTGCTGCTGGCACTGTCCTTGTTCTTCTCTACCTCCTCCATCTCTACAGTATCCTCTATGCTCGAGTTAGGGTCCTGCTTTCCTTTCTCTCTACGTGACACAGATAGAGAGCGATTTCGTTGACTGGCTGAAGACATCGTGATCTAGTATGCCTACTGTTATTGTTGCTGCTTTGAACCACACGAAGACGTGGCGGAAGTAAGCCTAGGCTAACTGGCGAGTGTCACACAAGGTAAGTGCAGTAACGAGTCCGTGCGAGGCGTGCGTTTTTACGAGTGCACAAGTACAAGGCCTGGGGCGAGTTTCAAAACAGCGAGATCTCGGTAGATCTCGGTAGATCTTGCTCATTGGGTCGTTTCTACGGCTGCTCGCTCGCTAGTCAATCGCAAGGCGAGGCGAGAAAGAGCTAGGCGCCTCTCGGGGTACTTTGCCTGCAAGATCAAGATGGCGGAAAGTACGCGGTTTATGCTACTTGGAATCTGTTACGGTGATAATTCGATGGTAAATCTTCGAGTTTCAACCAGATCATGGGAGGGGGTGAAGAACTGTAAGTGAACAATTTTGCTTTTAATCGATTTTGATGATACATTTGATTTTTTTTGTACTTTATTTGATTTTATTTTCGCAAATCGTCCAACACATTCGAAGGAACCGCCGTTTGTGTACAAATTGAAAACGAGGCTAGAATGAGGCAGCATGGTGGGTAGTTTCATTCAATGATCGGTCTGACTCAAAAACGAGATCTTGTGACCTAGATAGTCTCGCTGAATTGAAACTCGGCCCTGTTCTCACCACTGCAGTAGACCTACCTTGCGAAGAGGCCTATAACTAAGCACACATAACACCACATTTCTCAATTCCACAATGTCCACAATTATTAAAAGTCCGTCACAAAAAGCACATCACTATGTTCCTGAGGGCCTTACGCAGCTAACTGCACTGTTTTCAAGCATACATTTTAAGGCTAAATTCGGAAATTAGTCCAAAATGTCAGAGCTTCTGACAGCGCGTCTGGTTTAGCCACGAGCCTCGTCGTTCACTCCCATTATTATTATTATTATTATTATTATTAAAATTCCAACAAAAGAATTTTGCAAATCCATGCGGGATGAGTCGTAAATAGTTTAAAAATGACATTAATTTTTTCATAACATTTTTTTGTACGTCCGTCCGTCTGTGAGAAACTTGCAAGTGGCTTAATATCTCGGAACCTGGGTTAGTCGCGTAGGTTACATAATTAAACCCAGCAAGTACTAGATTCCTCCCCCCCACACCTCACCACCTCCCGCCATCTCCCATCACCAGTTGTGTGGGACGTTGTTCCAAAGGCTGTAAGTTGGCGCCTCAGGCGACCTGAAATAGATCCTTTATCGACCAGCGCCTTGAGCTGCCCTTGAGTTGGTGAAGAGATAATAAAGAACAATAATAACAAATGCTGGATCCATAACAGCGCGATCGGAACTGGTTCAGAACAACAATCGGTGTGCGTCAAGGATGCCTACTCTCTCCAACACTCTTCAACATCTTCCTAAAGCGCATCATGTCAGATGCCCTTGGAGATCACGAAGGCATAGTCAGCATAGGGGGAAGAGCAATCTCCAACCTTCGTTTTGCGGATGACATTGATGGATTGGCTAAAGTGGAACAAGAACTTGAACAGCTGGTACAGAGGCTTGACACCACCTCCAGAGCCTATGGAATGGAAATAAGTGCAGAGAAGACCAAAATGATGACCAACAACACCAATGGCATCAACACGGACATCAAAGTCCAAGACCAATCCCTTAATACAGTGCATAGTTTCAAATATTTAAAAGCCTCTGTATCAGACAGTGGGTCCCGACAGGAAGTCCTCTCCAGGATCGCACAAACAACTGCTGCCCTGGCACGGTTGAAACCCATTTGGAAAGACAAGACCATCAGTGTACATTTCAAGGTAAGGCTGCTGCACTCCCTTGCCATCTTCATCTTCCTATACGCTTGCAAAACATGGACTGTCACATCAGATCTACAACGAAGAATACAAAGCATTGAGATTGGTGGTGCTACAGAAGACTTCTGGGCATTCCTATACCCAGCACATCACCAACGACGAAGTCCGACAGACCATCACACAAGCCATTGGACAACACGATGACCTGCTCATAGTGGTGAAGAAACGGAAACTCCGATGGTATGGCCACGTCATTAGATCATCAGGCCTTGCAAAGACCATCCTGCAAGGCAAAGTGCAAGGAGGTAGAAGAAGAGGGAGACCAAAAAAGAGGTGGGAGGACAACACAACATTCGAGAATGGACTGGTTTGACACTGAGCGAAGCCATGAGGGTTGCTGAGGACAGAGAAAGATGGATAACGCTGGTTAAACGACCATCTGTGGTGCCCCAACGACCTCCGAGTTACGGGATAGGGTAGGATAGGATAGGATAGGCTGGACCCTAACGGGTGCAGAGTTCCCACGCGTGTGCTCTCTCTCTCTCTTTCTCTCTCTCTCTCTCTCTCTCTCTCTCTATCACACACACATTAATACACACAAACACCTGTAGTTTATGTTTAAAATGTAAAATATGAAAAGATGACGTCATCATGATTACGTCACTCAATTTACATAAGTCTGGTTTTACGTTGGAGGCATAGAGAAAGCCTAAACATATACCCAAATTTGAACCAAATCCTTCCAGTAATTTGGGAGAAAATAGGATTAGAAAAACACAAACAAAATCATGACGTCACCATGATGACGTCACTCAATATCCCATGGTTGTATTTAAGACTCAAGGCATCTGTACACGCTAATCACATAAGAAGATTTTGATTTACATTACGTCACGGTGACTACGTCACTCGATGTGCATAAGTTTGGTTTTAACTTTTTAGCAACAAGTAAAGTCTAAGTATTTCCCAAATTGAACCAAATCCCTCAGAAGTTTGGGTGAAAATAGGATTAGAAAAAAACACAATTTATGACATCACCATGATGACGTCACTCGATATGTGTATTTTTTTTGTCATCTGGTAGGGTTCACCATTTTCTAACTACAGTAAATACCAAGTTTCAAAGAAATTAGTCCATCAGTTTTTGAGAAAAGTGCCTAAATATTACCCTTGGACTGATGCTAGACAATGCCAAAAACAATAATTTGAAACTAATTTTTTTAAAGTGCTGTTTCAATAAATTGTGGTACACGGCAAAGTTAAGACCGTGGAGACTGGCGGCCATATTGGTTTTTTGAATCGCGAGGTATACAACAACAAAAGCAACAACCACAACCATTTTTTTACTTCTCTAAATTATCTCTTTTATTATTTTCTGTTATTAAGTAATATATTAAATTAATCGTGTTTGTGCTTTTTTTAATCGTTTAATTTCATTTCAGTGATGCAGCTTATTCCAATTCTATTTGTTTCAGTTTGTTTGTTTGTGTGTGTGTGTGTGTGTGTGTGTGTGTGTGTGTGTGTGTGTGCGTTTAGTTGTTAACCTTGATAATTATAGTGAGTGAGGGATAATGATGATGATGGTAATGATGATGATGATGATGATGATGGTGTGATGATGATGATGATGATGATGATGATGATGATGATGATGATGATGATGATGATGATGATGATGATCATCATCATCATCATCATCATGATTGCACACTGCAGGTGTCTTCGCTGAAGCTACTGGAGTTCTTCGAGCCCTGGGGCCCGTTTGTGGACGGCACGCTCATTGAGGCGGAGCCTCTGAAGATGGTGAAAGCAGGAAAGTTCCAGAAGAAACCTATCGTCATTGGAACCACGTCTGAGGAGACAGTCCTGTACATTTTCAGCGCTTGGAACAACTCTGTGGGCAACCTCAAGTAAGTCATATATAAATTGTATGTGCCATTCCCCGCTCACCCCCCCCCCTACCCCCATTTCCTCTTACCTACAATATGGCGCTTTGCGCAGTACTGGAATCTTTGAGACAACGATAATTTGTAAGCCTATTATACTGTTTACATTGCTGATTGAAGAATGGTGATGAGACAAGTAGGATAGCTGTTTTATAGTTTCACTGAGTAGTAGGCCTAATCTACAAAATCTTTTACAATAAAAAAGATAGGTAGTGGTCATTAGAGCTGGGTACCGTGGGTCAAAGTCGTACCGGTATTACCGCGGTATTGTTAGGTCGTATCGGTATTTTGTACCGGTATACCGCGATTTTAAGTGTTACAATCAAATGGGATATGGCACTGACAGTAGTGACCGACGCAAAAGAAAGATTGTCATACACTTCAAAACAGTTTCAAAGAACCACATTTCCATAGAAACCGAAGCTTTATTATTGCTTGAACGCCTTCAAAACAAATTATGATAAATCGCTGTTTAGAACATCAGCAAACTTTAAACCACAAACTCAAAATAAAACAAAAACATTCAACTGGAAAGGTCTTTAAGAATTTTAAGAGTTCAGAAGGATTGGCGACTAGAACCATGCTCAAACACGTGGATAAGCTGCAGTTCTTATAAGTTCTTCTTTAAGAACAGCTGCCTATCCACATATTTGGGCTTTAGGCTCTTTCTCTGGGTGGACAAGATGTCGCCCACTGTCGCGTTAAGTGTTGTCGAGATTTCCCAGTAAACCGGACCTTGGACACCCGCACCGGTATACCGTACCGTCGCGTTTCCGAACCTGAATACAGTTACGTATCGGTAAAACCTTCCAGCCCTAGTGGTCATATCACTCTTTTAAATTGCGCGAATCTCCCCCCCCCTCTCCCCCCCCTCCCCAAAATAAAAGAAAAGGAAAAGGCCGTCTGTGAGTCGCCTAATGACCCAAGAAGTGGAGAGACGTACTCAATTCGGTGAATGTCTGTTTCTTATAATACCTCTCGACGCTTTTCTGGGTAATCTGATGGAACTTGGACAGTCACACTAGTTTAGCAGGGTCAGTGCTATGTCAGCACTACCAGGAAATGGTCCTAAAGCCTGCTGTATGTTTGTTTAAACGTAACACAAATTTCAAAGAAACGTTTCTTTTATTTCTTTTTGATCAAACACAGTTTTAAGTTTGTTTTAAGGTTGTTGTTGCTGCTGGTGGTGTAGGCTGGGTGTTTGTTGATGCTGTTGTTATTATTGATTATAATGTGGATTATGAAGGAGAAATGTATGGGGCTTAAACCCACGAGGTTCATTGTCGAAGCGCGCGATATTGCATCAAGGATGACGTCGGGCAGCGTCAACAGTAAGGATTTAGATGATGATGAGGACGATGACGACGATGATGATGATGATGATGGTGGTGGTGGTGGTGGAGATGATGATGAGGATGATGATGGGGATGTTGATGATGGTGATGACGATGATGAGTATGGCGGCGGCGACTACCTTTGTTGTGTACAGGTACGCGGAGGTAGTGACGGCCACGTACCCTGGGCATGTGTTGGACATTCTGACCGAGTACCCGCCAATCAATGCCACGGACGAACGCAATGAGATGGTCCATCTCAGTACTGACCTCGTCTTCGCTTGCCCCACCCGTAATGCCACCCGTTTAATGAGGTGCATCTTGCTTGTTTTGTTGTTGGCAATGTTGGCGTTGGTTGTGGTATTGGTGTTGGCGGTTTTTGTTGTTGCTGCCTCGTATTCGAATTCCACCCAGAATGCCACCCGTAGCGTTGAAGCGCAGCGGTCGAGTTAACGGATGTCCTTGTTGTCGTAGCTTTCTTCTTCTTATTTTTCTTTCTTTCTTTCTTCTTCTTCATCATCATCATCATCATCATCATCATCATCATCATCATCATCATCATCATCATCATCATCATCATCATCATCATCATCTTCATCATCTTCTTCTTCTTCTTCTTCTTCTTCTTCTTCTTCTTCTTGCTGCTAACTAAAAAATAATATGTTGATTGCTCGCTTGCGCAACCAGCAACACGTGATGTTTGTTTCAAAATCCTTGAATTCTTGCGATAACATCCATCATAAAATAATTTCGTAATTTATTTTAAGGGATGTGTTTTGCTTGGCATACTTTTCTCCGCGCTGGTTTATCTTGGCAATAATTACGAGACATTACCCTTCCCCCCCCTCTTCCCCGTACCCCCCCACCACCACACACTCCACTCCCTTGGGTGGTATACTGTATTGCAAGATATAGTTTGATTTGAGTTTTTCTTCAACCTATTTGATGGTGGTGGTGGTTTTGATAGTGATGACGCTACCGATAATGATGATGATGATGATGATGATGATGGTGGTGGTGGTGGTGGTGGTTATGGTGGTGGTGATGATGATGATGATGATGATGATGATGATGATGATGATGATGATGATGATGATGATGACGACGATGACGACGACGACGACGACGAGAAAGGTCGGACAGGATGTGGGTTAAAAGCACACATATGTAAAGACAAAACATTTGTTTTCATCAAAATGAAAAGCAACTTGGGAGAGGGGGAGGAGGGGGGGGGGAGGGAAGGGATATTCTTGCACTTTGAGTTCATTATTTCAAGTCGTACTTTTGTATTGTTATTCAACTATTAACCACGAACAGCTGCTTTTATCTATTATAACATACTGTTATAAAATTGGGATTTTCTTTAGCCTGGAGCGGTTTTCGTTTAAATCTCACCTTTCGGAATTTTTAATTTACCACAGTACTTTGAGAAAACGTTATATTACCGTACTTACTCATGTGAGACTGTGGACTGTACAACTCTAAAACGAATTGCCCATAATCAGAAAGCTCAGAGAGCTGATCAAGGCGCAGGCACACGATAGTTGGGTGAAACCAGGGTCGAGTCCAAAGGTCGCATACTTGCTGCGAGCTTGCGCGCTGTTGAAAGCCTTAGACCACTGAGTCAGAAGCAAAGATCGCACCCTTGTTTCTCCAGACAATCACTTGCTGTAAACGTGCACACCATCAAGGGCCATGGACTGTTTTGTTGATGCACCGGGCACTCCCTGACAAACATCGGTTTAAGTAGTGGTCACATTTGGCTTACGTTTCACGGCTTATGCATTGGGTTATGAGATTTTTCACTGACCGGAATTTTGACGGGTGGCCACACCTTGTGAATTTAATGGCCACATTTGGCTTACATTTTACGGCTTATGTATTGGGTCGGATGTAGTGGCGCCATGTTTATCACGGCCCGGCTCGAATTTCTAAACGTGTGTAGCTGTGTAATTTCACTACAACAAGGCACTTTTTCATGACGATGTATTGTACTCTTTTACGATTTGACTATAATATGCTTGAAGGGTGGAAAGGTTAGGGTAAGAAGGGAACCCCTCGTGTGTTTGGGTGCGTAGAGTGGCAGGTGAGATGAGGAAGGATGTATTAAGTATTGTAACTATTCGAATGTTTTAATTAATTTCATTTAGCTTATACCATTGCATTATTTGATTGTTACAGAGGTTTTCTTTATTTGTAGGATTTGGTTTCAATCAATAGCGAACCATTGCAACATACCGACATTGCCTTGTCCAGTGTGGTTCTGCTTTCTTCCATCTTCACCTCCATCATACATCTCACCTGCCACTCCCTTCTTGTCCCAACCCTTCTCGCACGCAACAAGTGAATTCAACTGCCTTAGCTCGCCAAGTCGTGTGTAGCAGACAAACTGTGCTGCGTGTAATCATGCGGGGTTTAGGTTGACCTCTAAACTCGTGACCTCAAACTCTCGCTTATGATTAATTGGTCCTCGTAAGTCCGGCTTATATATTTTTTGCAGAAGAAATCAAACATGCGCTATCCTTTGAAATTGTTGCCAGTACGCAAAGAAATACATGAGGAATTACCCCTTGGGGTCATGAGCAATCTTGTCACTGTAGATTGTTCTAACCTATAAAGGGAACAGTGAAAGCCCCAGTTGAAAACCTGTCTTGCCTTTGTAGGCATGACTAATTCACTGCGGCAACAGTTCCCCCCGTTGGAGTGCCGGGGGTTTCAGTATAAATAGTATCCCCACTTTCTGGAAATTTAGTGCTTTAAATTCCCACTGTCGCTGTCTTCATCATTTGCTCTTTCCCATTCCTGATCTGTCCTATCACTCTGCTATACTTTCTTCTTCTTCGCTAGATCAATGACCTACCTTTTTTCTTGAAAACTCTTCCTGGACAAGACTCCTTGTTTGTTTATGAGGTCTGTTGGATCAGCTTGGGAGTGTTGGACGCTTTCTGCCGGGTGGTCACTAGGGCTTCCTATGATTGTATTATTTCGCACTATAGGCATTTTATATGTATGTGTTTTTTTTGATGATTTATAATGATGGTTGTATTCTATTTTGTTTTTGTAACCGGGGTGTTCGCGTAGTTGAGGTCAACCCTCAGCCGTCCCCCGCGTGGGATGTCTTTATTGTAAAGTGACTGGCCGGTGGAAGGCATTCAATTTTCCCACTAGGGTTGTTTCGGCAGATCTTTTATGCGGATCGGGGGTTGTCCGGTCCTGATTTGGCTCGGAAGAGTCCGCTGGACCTAAAGCAACAATAAATCAATCAATCAATCAAACATGAGGAATTCATAACACAAGGGTGCCCGGGTGTCTAACACAAGTGTGGCCGAGCCTTCCTGAACCAACTTCTTCGGACGCAAGTATGGTCGGTGCTCGCGTGATTTCATCCCACTGACTTTAAAGATCCCGACGCTCGTGTGCTAGGCGGATGAGTGCCAGTTATATAAACACACCCAGCAGACACAACACAAGATTCCACTCCCTTCGGTGGTCCAATAGACTATTGCCCAGTTGTCCGGGGCGTTAGACGATACTTACACAGCAGCAAGTTGGCTTCAGTAAGGTCCTGTTTCGCTCATACCCTCGAGCAGCCGTGTCAGAATAATTATAATAATAGACGTCCATCTAAATTCAGTAACATGCTCTTTTTTTGTCTCTTCTTCTCATAGGTTCCTGGGCCAGCCAGATATCTTTGTCTACGTCTGGGACCACGCATTCTCGTTTCCAGGTTGGGGATCCGTCTTCTTCTGCGAGGGGCGGGTCTGTCACGGCTCCGAAATCGTCTTTCTTTTCCACACAGAAAAGTCCGGCAACTTCAGCTTTACGCCCGCTGAAGAGGTCAATTGAGCTATCTCCCCATTTTTTTTGTGTTTTGTTGATTCCTTCCATCCATTTTTACCCTCCTCGTTCCCCATCCCTCCTTGAGCTTTGTTTACTCTTTTATACTTTCCAACGTCCCCGCCTTTTTATTCCTTCCCTTCCCCTCCTTCCCCCCTTTTTTCGTCTGTCTTCTACCCCTTTATAATCTTTATAATAAAGAATGAAGATCGTTCTATACTGTTTTTTCTCCGGATCTCTTGTCCATTCTCATTTTACCCGCCATATTCTTTCATTGATTTATTTTTCTCCTCTTCTTTTGCTCTGTTACCTCCTCCTTTGCCATTTCGGTGTTCTTTCCATTCTATTCCCCCCCCACCCCTGAATTTTCTTTCCCCCTTTAGTCTTATTTCCGGGGCTCCTTCCTGTTCTCCTGTTGTCTTCCTCACTTTTCGCATTTTGTCTTTTACCTGGTTCTCTCCTTTTATCTCTTCCTTTTCTCTTTTTGCTCCTTCCACAGTATTCCTAACTTCCACCCACTTTCCCTTTGCTGTCGATCCAAATATGAACAACATCGATAAATGACGCCTGCAACAGAGCGGTGAATGGAAATAGAACGCTAATCTATTTGCAGACTGTATATTATTATTATTATTATTATTATTATTATTATTATTATTATTATTATTATTATTATTATTACAGGCCTTTTTATATAGCGCTTACCTATTAATCTAGCTCTAAGCGCTTAACAATTTCCTTTTAAAAACCTTTAAAGAATTATAACTGCGACTAAAATCAATCAGATAATGACATAAAAAGTAAGTTAAGACACATATATAATTAATTTGACTAACACAGTAGTACACACGCGTGCGCACATACACTCACACAGCACGCATACAACACAAGTTTAACTATAGTATAATACGTGAATTAACAAAGTCCAGTTAACAAGTTTAAACAAGAATAATAAAACGATTGGCTGTACATGATCGCTTTCCGCTTTCTGTCAGAAAGATAATGAACTCAATTTATAAATGTCACATAGACAGGATACAACACCCGGGCCGAGAACGAGGCAAGGCGAGAACGTCACATGTATACATGCATGAGCGTTCAATAGTGGTTGTTCACCGGGTGGTTAATACCTGTAATGCAGCCATTACGTGGCCAGTGCTGTCGCGGGAATTTGGGAGTTTTGTTTTTCCGTCTTCATGTTGGTTACAAGGCCAATGAACCGCTGGACAAAATTACTGTAGGCTGGAAGAGATATAATCGGTTTTCCCACCTTAACCCGTATCACCAACTACCCTTTCTTTGACTCTTGAAAGAAGTTTCAAGATTGAAAAACTCCTTTATTACCAAGACTGACAAGCAGACAGCCATCAAAATTGTAACGGTTCTATGATTGGATTAGCACTGCAGTTCTGAATGCAAGTAGACCTACAGGACCAATAATCAATCCGTAATTCATTATATCTCTGATTGAAAATGAGTCTAGTTGTTTTGAGGTGAATGATTATTATAAAGGTCTTCGAAGTTGGTGGTTGATAGGTTAGCTGATGAGTATTGACTAATTGGTTGTTTGGGTGATAAGGTTGGTAAAATTAATACATACATTCCTGGACGCTCTGTCATTATATAGTATACATGTCTCTCAAGCTGTCTGTGTACAATGTACAAGCTGTCTGTGTAAAATGTTGTCTTCGTAGAATGCTAGTTTTTCCCCGGACGTGAAAGCGCTGAGCTGACCACGTCATACATACTTGATAGTATCAGTTTGGCGATTGTTATTGATAGAATTAAAAACGGTATTGCATTTATTTTGCGGAAACAGGTGATCAGCCAGGAGATCATGGACTTCTTTACAAACTTCGCCAAAACCGGAGACCCCAACGGTGCTGGCGACTCAACTGCCAACCCTAGACCGTGGACACACAAAGACCCCAAATCCGGGCTGGAAACTGAATCGACGGACCTGAAATACCGCTCTGAACTAAACCAAATTCTTGGTGGATATAAAAGCGGTACCGGTGGAGCAAGGAGAGTCGGCGTCGCAAGGAATCGGCCAGGTCAGCAGGCACTGCGGTGGCCCAAGTATTCCCCTGATGGCAACTGGCCTGCCTACCGCTTCAAGACCCCGCAAAGCTACGTAGACACCAACTACCATGGCCCTTACTGCGATTTCTGGGACGCTATAGGTTACGATGCTTAAGTAAATGTATCACGCCTAGTGTATAAGAGTCCAGTATTGACACATCATGGCCTGTGTTTTATTGCGTATCAAATAGCCTGTACTTAACCAATGTTCTGATTACGAGTAGCATTGATTCTTTGACTGATTAAAATATTTATTTAGATATTTGTAACGAACGCTGGTGTTATTTGTGCATGTTTGTATGTCTTTACATCATATTGGGTGCATGCAAGTCCTCTGGTATTTCTAACTATATCACACACAGTCTCACAGACTCTTACAACACAATCAGCACCCACAACAAATTTATCTTTCCACGCCCTCAGTAATTTACTAATGAAAACAAAATCTATATTATTACATTCAAACGTTATTCGTCAGAGAATGGTGATAGCAGGTTGGTGGCAGTCGCTTTAGCGCAGAGATGGAGGGCAGGCCTCTTTCCTGCGAAACGTGATGTCGGGATCTAGGGGCCCCCGAAGTCGATGCTGCGACAGTGACGTGTCAGAGATGCCGAAACGGCACTCCACTTTAACCTTCAATTTCAACCAAGTAGAGCTCCATCGATTGGGCGACGGTTGCGGATCGGCGATAGACATCTGGTTGCTCTGCTGCAGTTGCTCCACTACCTGACTACCATGTTGCTTTCTGTATTACTGGGCGACGTGGGGACTCCTGTGCTAGGGTGGCTTCCTCCGGACTACAGGAGAGGAACATCGCCAGTGTAAGTTTCTCTCCGCGCTCTGCGTACCCTCCTACAGCTCCACGGCAACACCTCTTCGCACCAACGTCGAGTGATTCGACCAGTCTCTCCAGCTTTGCGCGCCAGCCTCAACATATTTGCCATCGTCTTCAAGAAACGAATGATATTCTACTGCAACGAATGACCATCCTGAGATATCGCCATGGCAATTTACCTTTGCCTTCTTATTCATCATGATACAGTCTTCACGTCCCTTATATGCGAAAGTGTCCGGGGACATAAATCTAATCAACGACACGAAACGAATCATTGTCATTCTCACCACAGCTAGGCCAAACAACAGCAACAGCCCCAACCAAAATAGACAATCAGCACATCGACACTGAAATAAGTGTAATTATATTCATATGTGACTGTGCATTTTTATCCTCATTGTCATTATGATTGTTGTTATTATTATTGTGATGTTTATTCCTTGTTGATTGTAATTGTACACCACAATGTAATTTCTTGTAAAAGATAATAAAGTTGTCTTATCTTATCTTATCTTAAATTCAACATGGGCTGCCAAAAACACTCACCACGGAATGCAAAATCATTCAAAAATTCATCTCCCTGAATTATCATTTCAATGACCAAAATTATTATTTCTTATATTTACCTGCACATGCAGCTTTGTAATTCTAGGTATTCCAGATATCCTTTCACGTCACTATCAACTTCAGTCACCATGAATCTATACTCCGATTACCACATTAACGGACCAGTAACACTGAATCACAAAACACATGCATCCAACCATCGCTAGACACAGCCCAAACTCGGATTATCTGAACGTTCAACTTTCCTTCCCATAATTCCATCCTTTCTTTCCCTTATTCCCATTGGGTAGAAATATCATTATTGTAACCAATGCTTTACAACACCGGCGCGAACACTAATCCATAGGCAAATGAGCAAATTACATTTTTCCTGCTCATTAATTCTTTACATATTAAGCGTCTTCAATTATTATAATACCTACAATAAAAGGTATTAAATTATTATACTTGCACCGCTAATATCCATGCTGCAGTAGTAGCTCAGTGCGGCGTTCTTTCTTTTAAAGGGAATGTTAACATTTTGCACCCCGTGGGTGTGCGGGGGTTTCTGTATAAATAGTATCCTCACTTTCTGGAAATTTAGCGCTTTAAATTCCCGCTGTCGCTGTCTTTCCCCTTTGTTCTTTCTCATCGCTTTTTTCCTCCTTTGTTAGTAGGCCTAATCACAAGAAAATACTAAACACCCCCTTTTTTTGTAGCAGTCACGTGATAGTGACTACTACGTCACTCATTGTGAATACGTGTTGTTAGTTGTTTGTATGTTAGGTTGAATGAATGAACCATAAGTGTATTAATGTAAGAGTATCCGGGATGTTGTGGAGTATATTTGTGCGACGAATTGTATGAAGGGCAAAGGCTAATTTGTTAAATAAGAATGAATGATACAATTTATATTAATGTCTTGTGGTGTATTTTTCTTGATGATGGATATTTCCCAAAATCTGTTTCATTCCTACTCGTTTCTATCACTCTACTATACTATCTTCTTCGCAACCAATCACCTACCTTTTTTCTTGAACACTCTTCCAAATCTCATCATTTGTGTATGAAGTCTGTTGGGTTAGCTTGGGAATGTTGGACGCTCTTTGCCAAATGGTCACTGGGGCATCCTATGATTTTATTATTTAGCAATGTAGGCATTTTATACGTATGTTTTATGTTGATATTTTATAATGATGTTTATATTCTATTTTGTTTTTGAAAACGGGGGTTCGATAAATTAGAGTATAGTCTCAGCGTCCCCTGCGTTGGATGCCTTTATACCCCCGTTGGGGTTCCGGGGGTTTCAGTATAAATAGTATCCCCACTTTCTGGAAATTTAGTGCTTTAAATTCCCACTGTAGCTGTCTTTCTCATTTGCTCTTTCTCATTCCTGCTCTTTTCTATCAATCTGCTATACTATCGTCGTCTTCGCTTGACCAGGCTCCTACCTTTTTTCTTGAAAACTCTTTGTTTGTGTATGAGGTCTGTTGGATCAGCTTGGGAATATTGGACGCTTTCTGCCAGGTGGTCACTAGGGCTTCCTATGATGTTATTATTTAGCAATGTAGGCATTTTATATGTATGTGTTTTGTTGATAATTTATAATGATGTTTGCATTCTATTTTGTTTTTGTAAACGGGGGTTCGATAAGTTGGGGTGAAGCCTCAGCCGTCCCCTGCGTGGGATGTCTTTATTGTAAAGTGACTGGCTGGTGGAGAGCTTTCGGTTTTACCACTAGGGTTGTTTCAGCAGATCTTTTATGCAGATCGGGGGTTGTCCGGTCCTGATTTGGCTCGGAAGAGTCCGCTGGACCTAAAGCAATAATAATGTAATGTAATGTAATGGATGCCTTTATTGTAAAGTAACCGGCTGGTGGAGTGCTTAAGTGTTACCACTAGGGTTGTTTCAGCAGATCTTTTATACAGATCAGAGGTGAGTCCTCTTTCAACCAAGTTGTGGTCCTGATTTTGTGATCCTGATTTTGTGATCCTGATTCGGCTATTTGCAGTCGGCTAAACCCTGTAAGCAATGAATAACAAACAAACAAACAAACTAACTCTCTCTCTCTCTCTCTCTCTCTCTCTCTCTCTCTCTCTCTCTCTCTCTCTCTTCTCTCTTCAAGAAAATGCATGACCACTTTACACAGTCATCTTGATGCGAAAAGCGCATGCATTCAAAACATTGTGCACCTGTCTAAATAACGAAAAGGTATCTCGTTCATGAAATTATACGCACACGCACGCACACACCCAAACACTCCAAACACACTCACGCACTCATACCTACATACATACATTAATACAAATATTCATACTTCAAGACACACACACACACACACACACACACACACACACACACACACACACACACACACACACACACACACACATACTTGCGCAGACACCGTTATTTGGACTTTCCTCTATCGCCACATACGTTCTGTGGACAATGGGTCTTGCTACGACCCCCTTTTTAAGTACTTTAAAGTGTTCTAACCCTAACCCTAACCCTAACCCTCACGGATCATTAAATGGACGTCCCAACAAGGAGGTCTGTCCAAAGAACGTATGTAAACTTGCACTAGTTTGTCCCAATAACGCCGTGTAAACATCCTCACACGCACACACAAACACACACACGCACAAACACGCACACTCTCTCTTCCTCTCTCTTTCTCTCTCTCTCTCTTTACATCTCTCTCTCTTCCTTTCTTTTTCTCTCTCTATGTCTCTCTCGATCCTTCTCTCTCTCTCTTTCTCTTTCTTTCTCTGTCCCTCTCTGTCTCTCTCTCTCTTCCAAAATCTCTTTCCGAATCTTTCTCCCCTTCTCTCTCTCTCCCTCTTTCTTTCTCCCTCTCTTTTTCTTTCTCTGTCTCCCTCTCTCTGTTCTCCTCCTTCTCCCTCTCTCTCTTTCTCCCTCTCCCTTTCTCTGACTCTCTGTCTCTCTCTCCATTCTTCTCCTTCTCTCTCTTTCTCCCTCTCTCTTTCTCTGACTCTCTGTCTCTGTCTCTCCCTCCTTCTCTCTCTCTCTCTCTCTCTCTCTCTCTCTCTCTCTCTCTCTCTCTCTCTCTCTCTCTCTAATTGATTCGTTATCGTGCGTATATAATTGAAGTATTAGGTCAGGTTATGCCTCTCTCACTCTCTCTCTCTAATTAATTCGTTAACTTACGTATATAACTTTCGTGCTAGGTCAGGCGTATCTCCAAATAATTATCTGTAAATCTGCAAAATATTTTTTTTAAATAAAAAATTAAAACCACAAAAATTAGATTGTGTACCACTCTTCCTTCATTCAAACGTACATTAAGGCAACATTACCTTAATATGACATAACTAATGACTTGGTCAACAGTTTCCCAATGTGCTACTTGATTACTCGATCTACAATAGATTAGTCTTTAATGTATGTTTAATTGTATCAACTGATTATTTGATAATTCATTAAGTTGTTTGTTTTGCATTGTGTAATTGTCATACCAGTATTAATTGTCATATAATTATCTTTTTTGGATGTTGCATGATAGTGTTTATAGTTTATTTTTTGTCGTTTCATTGTAGCTATGTTGTTTGTCGTTGGCAAGTATGATTGAATATTGCATGCAGAATGTGAGTGTGAGTGATACGAAAAACGATTGTAAGATTAGGCTCCCCCACCCACCACCCCCTTCCCTAAACTCTGTAGCCTTGTTGTGAATAAAATGTCTGAGTGTGAGTGTCTCTCTCTCCCTCTCTCTCTCCCTCTTCTCCTTACCTCACTTGTTAATTTGCATGAACTCCAGCAGCATTGCCTAAAGCTTTCTCTGGCTATTTGTCTTACAAGAACATGATTTTGCGTGCGTGATGAAAGGAACGTGTTTTCTTAACCAAGCTTAAATCCAGGTCTTTAAGTACGGAGAAATATTCGATTAACCCCATTGTCCTGTTTTGAGACTTCATCTATTTTCAGGATTCCTAGATATTCTATTCTTGACGAAAAAGGTTTTAAAGGAAGATTTTTGTTGCATTGTAGGTGCCGCCATCGACTGGGAGTGCGTACAATGACATAGGACTTGAAAAGAAAGACCTTTTGGCGCAGACACGTGAAAATGGTGCATTGCAGGTGAAGACAGAAAACACACTCGCGCATGCGTGCTTCGAGCGACCACGCGCCCGCTGACAATACTGATGTACACGCGAGACATGCAGACATTTTCGCAAACGTGCACACCTACACACCTACACACGCACACCCGCAGATATACACATACATGCACATGAAGACGCAGATATGCGGACACACACACACACGCACACAGACACACACAGACGCAAACATGTGGACACACACGCATACACATACACACAAACACACGCACACACACACACACATTTGTCATTTGCCAATAGGTTGACATAACAATAAAATAGTCAGTTCTTCCTGCACGCAAATACACCTGCACACTCTGACAGTGACACGCGGGTTTCCAAATTTATTTCCTAATAACCTGCCATAAGATATGTACGAAGTGAAGAAAACCGTATAAAAAAAGAAAACGCGACGCATAAAAGAATACCAAGAAATATAATACAAACAAGATGGCAGGACACTCACACACATGGCCGAAAAATCAGCATTTTCAAAGGTGTTAGTTTCCGTGGCGATGCTGTCACTCGGCTTAATCGTATTGAAGCAAATTTCAAAAAACAGAAATTAAAAAAACTAAATTTGGAACGATAGACCACTAATCTCAATTATCTGCAAACAAAAAAACGTGATCAAAGTCGGCTAAGCCAATTGTTTTAGATACAACGCAAAACATGTTTAGAAAATGATGAAGCACAACAACCTTGACTTTGGAGAAAGTCCAAAAAGGAACGATATCACACACGTAGCAGTAGGTAAAGAAAGTCCAAATAGGAACGATTGTCGCTTCACCCGAGCGGGTTCAGCGACGTTCAGCTCAACAACGAGTGTAGGAATAGAAACTCAAACAAACAAAACTAACACAAAATGCCAGATGAACAATCACACACTTTTATTCAACAATGCCACACACACACACACAGGATATGGGATACTAAACCACCCTCAACCCCTATTAAGACCCCCAACCCAGTATTTACTAAACAATTACCTCCCTTGTCTAACTGAAAACCCCAGAACTATACACAACAGAATACCCACAACAGTATGCAACAAGAATGACAATCAGTTAAATTTTAAATAAACACAATTCAAAGAGCAAATTCAATTCAATCGTAATGAATTAGCTAGCTTATAGTTCAAAGTCAATGCAGGTAATTACTCAGGTAAAGAAAGTAATTTATACTAGATATGTTTTTAGGTGTGTGAATGCGAGTCTGTATGTGTGTGGATGCGGTGTAGCTAGGATCCTGTAGCTGATGGACAGCCTCGTCCGAAGCAACGGCGGTCCGGGCGGTGATGGAGAGTCACTCCCAGCAGCGGCGCCGATAGCAAAAGGGACGTAACGGTGGTGGTGGTGAGCCCAGGCAACATCCACACCCTCCAGCGGCAAGGGTAGAGGTCTCAAAGATGACGTATACCCAACACAGTGGTACCGCAGAGACACGCAGGCGTCGCAGAGTTATACCAGTAGTAAGGACATAACAGTAGTGGCAGCAGTCGATAAACAGAAGAAAACAGTGCTGGCAAAGGTGGAATCGAATCAAACAATCTCATCGAATCGAATCGAATCAAACAATCGCAGCCCAATCCTGTGGACAAATAAAGAGTCTTACTAGTTTGTCCACAACAACTTAAACACTTCATAACAGAATAAGCCTTTCGCCGTCCACCATCTTGACCTGTCTATACATGCATCTCAAAACACAATGCATTTCTTAATGCTATAATTCTATCTCTTTCATGACACATGGTTGTTTATATAAACATACATAATTATTACAACTGCACTCCCATTCACGCCATAGCGATTCATCTCAATCACACCTCCATCTTCATCACCCCTCTCCACGTTATAAGACATTATCTTTTTCCATTCACAATTATTTCCATCACGCTATAATACAAACCTGCTTCCCTCATATTCATCACCTTCATCACCACTCTCCAACGCAGTACATTGTCTCCCTTCCTTCACATTCATCACCTCTCTCTCTCTCTCTCTCTCTCTCTCTCTCTCTCTCTAACATGCATACTTCATTGTCGCCCTTTGACCCATTTGGCAACAACACCAACGACATTATTTATACACACATTTAACCAAGAAAATCATAAGAAAATCATATAAAAATCGGTAAACTACTATTTATCAAAATACATCTCTTTCCCCCTCATTCACCATCATTCATTCACGTACGCAGACTCGGAGCACAGCCACTAAGGAAAAGAATTGCAGGATTTGCACTTACCTCTTAATTCCTCTGCTTGTGGCACACAGTACATGACACTGCACAACACAACACTATAACAACACAGCACAGCACACACTGGTTAGTCTGAGAGTTCAAATCCGTTTCTGGCTAATGCTAGCTATGGCTGGGACATCTCAATACTGGCGAAGTACTTGAGCATTAGCAGGTGCCCAATCGAGGGCCACACAGCTTTAGAACAGAACTCTACACCTATATACTCAATATATGGCAGTCACAGTCCTCCCACTACAGACTTTTTAACATCCTTGTCCCAACGAGGGCACAAGACCTTGGGTGGTTCGAAACTCTGCGGACAACACACCCTTACAGAATACGTAGTCTAACCTGACACACAGTCACAACGTTACTCTGTCAAAAAGACATCTGCTTGCAAAAGCAACCAAAATGACTCTGCTAACTAAATCACATACCAGCACACAAGACAACCTCGAGGCGAGCTCAGTAACCCCATTTCCTAATTCCGCATATGCCCTATCCGCGTTATTCACATGAAACCACACATACTTTAAACTTTCATACGCAGTAAAAGAAAACTGCTGATATCTATGTACACTGTATATTAGAGATGTGCAACTCCGCACAATATATGCCGTCTCTAGCACGTGTTGAAAACTCGTGTCGTCACAACGATATCACACACATAGCAGCAGTTAAAGAAAGTCCAAATAGTAACGATATGACACACGTAGCAGTAGTTAAAGAAAGTTTAAATAGGAACGATATCACACACGTAGTAGTAGTTAAAGAAAGCCCAAATAGAAACGATATCACACACATAGCAGTAGGTAAAGAAAGTCCAAATAGGAACGATATCACAAACGTAGCAGTAGGTAAAGAAAGTCCAAATAGGAACGATATCACACACATAGCAGCAGTTAAAGAAAGTCCAAATAGTAACGATATCACACACGTATCAGTAGTTAAAGAAAGTCCAAATAGGAACGATATCACACACAGCAGTAGGTAAAGAAAGTCCAAATAAGAACGATATCACACACATAGCAGTAGGTAAAGAAAGTCCAAATAGGAACGATATCACACACATAGCAGTAGGTAAAGAAAGTCCAAATAGGAACGATATCACACACATAGCAGTAGGTAAAGAAAGTCCAAATAGGAACGATATCACACACGTAGCAGTAGGTAAAGAAAGTCCAAATAGGAACGATATCACACACGTAGCAGTAGGTAAAGAAAGTCCAAATAGGAACGATAACACACACGTAGCAGTAGTTAGAGAAAGTCCAAATAGGAACGATATCACACACGTAGCAGTGGGTAAAGTATCATCAAAATAACAATTATGAATTTTGGTTCAGTTATTCCTGAGGAAATGCTGAAAGTTCGTTTTGAACACAACAGAAGTGAAATTTGGAGCAACGGACCGACGGACTGACCGACAACCGGGCCGCTCCTGATGGAATGGCCCATGATCTTAAACACCTGCTCCTGATGGGATGGCCCATGATCTTAAACACCTGCTCCTGATGGGATGGCCTATGATCTTAAACACCTGCTCCTGATGGAATGGCCCATGATCTTAAACACCTGCTCCTGATGGGATGGCCCATGATCTTAAACACCTGCTCCTGATGGGATGGCCCATGATCTTAAACACCTGCTCCTGATGGGATGGCCCATGATCTTAAACACCTGCTCCTGATGGGATGGCCCATGATCTTAAACACCTGCTCCTGATGGGATGGCCCATGATCTTAAACACCTGTATAACAAATCTCAACAAACTGCTTCTGATGGGATGGCCCATGATCTCAAACACCTGTATACTAAATCTTAACAAACTACTTTCAATCATTTTTTAGATATTGAGCCAAACGTGTTTAGCAACAAAAAGGACTCCAGTGACCTTGACCTTTGCGACAGAGCAAATAATTATGATGGCACAGGAGGCAGGTCATCAACCTAGGTAATATTCCTATGACGCTTTGGACGCCATATAATAATAATAATAATAATAATAATAATAATAATAATAATAATAATAATAATAATAATACAGGATGCTATGTACGCGCCTTTCCCCAAGGCTCAAAGCGCGGCGATCTATACCAACATACACGCTCAAGATCCACTGAACAGATTTTGACCAAGTAAGATAAGTCTGGAAATACGAAAATAAAATAAACCCGGCTTGAATTACGACATTAAGGCGCATGGAATCAACATTAATTCATATCAGTGATTGCTCTGACGCGCAACGGTGTTCATTTCTTAGGATTTCTCAGCGTGAAAGAAAACTTTACTATACATCAGTTAGACCACACACATACATACACACCCCCCCCACACCCCCCCCCCACACACACACACCTATAAACACACACACATATTACTCACCAGCTCCCCTTCACAATCCCCAGCCATTGCTATGTTCCGTTAATCCATTAATTCCGTGTAAACATGTAAGGTACTCCATCATATTCAACCATTGATTCCTCGGTGATGGCATTTCAGGCATTCTCCCCAAACTGTGGGGTGCATTGAATTAACTAAAAAGATGAAACAGAAATAAACGAATTTATTTTGTATTCATTATATTGAGAAGATGCGGTCTTTTGGATGTCGTGGTTGAGATTTATAGCACCGCATGCCTACATTTAAAACCCGCACAGGGCAGGAGGGTCTGGATCATGTTTGTCATCTCTCTCTCCAGCGTTGTGGCCAAGTGGTCTAAAGCGGGACTAACTTGCCTTGTCCACAGGCCAGAAACCAATGGCGTCTGACAGGTGTGGGATCGATCCAGCATCTGCGCGTTATGTCTCTCCGAATATTATTTACTTTCGACTCGGGCAACGTCTCTGGAGTTTTATTCGGGTACTCCGGTTTCCTCCCCCAGCAAAATTTCAAAAACACAACTAATGTTAGGTAGGTTGGGTTTGGAAGCGCCACAGGCTGCGACAAAGCCTTCCCCGGGGAGGCGGCGCAGAATTTTCCGATAAAAAGGGACAAGAAAGTGTCAGAAATCAAAATTTCTCTCTCTCTCTCTCTCTCTCTCTCTCTCTCTCTCTCTCTCTCTCTCTCTCTCTCTCTCTAATATTGATTGTTGGGATTGTTTTAATGATTTCCTGTCATAATTTATTTGCACCTTGTTTGTAACGTTTCAGCTATAACACATGTGTGCTTTTGTGACACCTTTCAGCTGTTGTGTAACACATGTGTGCTTTTGTGACACATTTCATCTGTTATGTGACACATGTGTGCTTTTGTGACACCTTTTAGCTGTTATGTAACACATGTGTGCTTTTGTGACACCTTTCAGCTGTTATGTAACACATGTGTGCTTTTGTGACACCTTTCAGCTGTTATGTAACACATGTGTGCTATTGTGACACCTTTCAGCTGTTATGTAACTACTGTGTGCTTTGGTTGATTGATTGATTGATTGATTGTTGCTTTAGGTCCAGCGGACTCTTCTGAGCCAAATCAGGACCGGACAACCCCCAATCCGCATAAAAGATCTGCCGAAACAACCTTAGTGGGAAAATTGAATGCCCTCCACCGGCCAGTCACTTTACAATAAAGACATCCCACGCAGGGGACGGCTGAGGCTTTACCCCAACTACTCGAACCCCTGGTTACAAAAACAAAATAGAATACAAACATCATTATAAATCATCAACAAAACATACACCTATAAAATGCCTATAGTGCTAAATAATAACATCATAGGAAGCCCTAGTGACCACCCGGCAGAAAGCGTCCAACACTCCCAAGCTGATCCAACAGACCTCATACACAAACAAGGAGTCTAGTCTTGTCCAGGAAGAGTTTTCAAGAAAAAAGGTAGGTCACTGATCTAGCGAAGAAGAAGACAGTATAGCAGAGTGACAGGACAGAGCAGGAACGGGAAATAGCAAATGAGGAAGACAGCGACAGTGGGAATTTAAAGCACTAAATTTCCAGAAAGTGGGGATACTATTTATACTGAAACCCCCGGCACTCCAACGGGGGTACTGTTGCCGCAGTGAATCAGTCATGCCTACAAAGGCAAGACAGGTTTTCAACTGGGGCTTTCACTTTTCCCTTTATAGGTTAGAACAATCTACAGTGGCAAGATTGCTCATGACCCCAAGGGGTGTGTGCTTTGGTTAAACTTTTCAGATGTTATGGAACTAAGGCGTGCTTTTGTTAAACTTTTTAACTGTTAGGCTTAATAATAATAATAATAATAATAATAATAATAATAATAATAATAATAATAATAATAATAATAATAATAATAATAATAATAATAATAATATTGTGATGATTATTATATAATACTGCTAATATTATTATTAGTATTAAGTCTACATAATAATCATAACATTATTATTATTAATATTATTATTAATATTAATATTATTATTATTATTATTATTATTATTATTATTATTATTATTATTATTATTATTATTATTATTATTATTATTATTATTATTATTAACCCTATGTGAGACTCTTTCTTGCAAACCGCTGTGCGACTCTTCAACAAGTCGCTGTGAGGTTTTCCTGTAAAGTCCTACTTAGACTGCCTCACTGGTGTGTGTGTGTGTGTGTGTGTGTGTGTGTACGGGCGCGCGCGCGCGGCTAAAATGGGCGCGTTTGCTTAGCTTAAACGAGCGAAAGAGAGAGGGCAAGAGAGAGAGAGAGAGAGAGAGAGAGAGAGAGAGAGAGAGAGAGAGAGAGAGAGAGAGAGAGGTGGAAGCAACTGGAGTAAATGAAGCACGAGTGTTAAGAGGCAGTGTGTGTACTTTATTTTTTTGGTTTGTACATTGACTGTGATAAACATTTGTTTATGCTGTCATCGTTGTTGATATAATAATTACGTATCTTAGATTGTTAAAGTGAACTGGTAATAGGTTTTATTCTGTTTGTACACTGTTTTATTGAAGCTGCATGTGTGTTTACTGTTTGACTCTTATCATTTTGGACCACCATGAATGAAATCTTTGAACGCCTGCTTAGTTTTGATTAGTGTCATGAATGACATTGTCGTATCTAATTTTTTCCCCGGGTCTTAACTTACGTATTTAACTGTACAAATTCCTTTTTACTCATGCCACAATTTGATGCTATTTATAATACTGTACATCTTTTAGTGTCAGCAATAATTGTATTTGTAAGTAGCTTGATTGCAGAGGTGGCTGAGAATGTCTGTGTGAATGAGTATTGATGTTATGAGATTGTCCTTGTCGGGTTTGATGCCTATGTCGTGTTGCCCACATGTCAAATCCCCTTGTGTAAAACTGGGGATAATAAATCATCTCGTATCTTGTATCTTGACCCTGATTGTATTTCGTTCTATTGTTTGTTTGTTGAGTACATTTCATTTGCTTTTGTATAGGTCTAAGTCTTCTTCTCTCCGCCTACCTCTACCACAGCGCTACACACAACCCCTGTCTCATCCTTTGTTGTGTGACAGATTATTTACACCGATCCAAATATGTAAATCCGAAAATGCAAATTGAATCTTAGAAATGCAAGTGAAAAATAAGCCAAGGACGAGGAGATGGAACTCGCCAAGCCAGAACATTCTGCAGAACTAAAGACAGAACATAGGTAGAACTTAGAGCTAAAGACAAAATATTTTCAATGTTTGTGGGCTTAGCCTCAGATTTATCGGTCCCGGTAGAATTGGGGCTTTCCAATGTTTTGGTAGTGGTAGTGGTGTGCCATATATGTTTTTGTTAGTAGTGCTATTTTGTTTTCTTCAATCTCCCCCTTTCCCCTCTTCCCCCAAACTCCCTCCAACCACAGTTTCATCCCCACATCTCCTTCTGTGGTAGCTTTCTTTCTTCTGTTTTTGTTTTCCCCTATCCCTATCCTATCCTATCCTGTCCCGTAACTCGGAGGTCGTAGGGGCACCACAGATGATCGTTTAACCAGCATACTCCATCTTTCTCTGTCCTCAGCAGCCCTGATGGCTTCGCTCAGTGTCAAACCAGTCCATTCTCGAATGTTGTCCTCCCACCTCTTTTTCGGTCTCCCTCTTCTTCTACCTCCTTGCACTGTGCCTTGCAGAATAGTCTTTGCAAGGACTGATGATCTGTGACGTGGCCATACCATCGGAGTTTCCGTTTTTTCACCACTGTGAGCAGGTCATCGTGTTGTCCAATGGCTTGTTTTCCCCACCTTTGTTTTAAAAATGACACTTTACTCCTTAGAATGAGAGTATGAACCAAGGTCTAGTCTCTGCACGCACGCATTCCATCGCATGGACTTTAAAGATCCAGACGCTCATGTCCTAGACGGGTTCACAGATACACCCAACGCGCCCCAGGTTCATTTCCCCCCCTTCCCGTTATCCAGAATTGTGCTCAGTCGTCTGGGCGTCAGACAATGCGCCCAAAGGTTGCAAGTGGGCTTGAGTTAGATCCTGTATCGGCCATCGCCTTCAGCAGCCCTTGAGATGGTAAAGCGCTATTTTAGATTAACTATATTAATTAATTAATTAATTAATAAATTAATAAAATAACACCAAAACACCATCTTCGAAGACTCAATGGAGAAGACGGTCATAAATAACTCCACCAAGTGAAAACCTTCGATATCTTAGCGCCAGGTCATCAGCAGTCTTGAAACTGTTCCACACCTAGGAATTTCCGATCAGCAAAATACACACTTCCTCCGTCCTTTCCTTTGCATTTGTAACATGTGTGTGTGTGTGTGTGTAGGTGTGTGTGTGTGTGTGTGTGTGAATACGAATACGAATACGAATATTTATTGTCATAAAACCAAAACAAGGTTTACAAGACACAATATATGGTACATTGACGCATGCAATTCTTGTCATTGTGTCAAGAGAAAAGTCTTGCCATTTATAGTGCAGAAAGTCTTATTTTGAAGCAGCGAAAAATATAGGATGAAAGATAGTTTGAACATATTCCCGTTTGAAAAACCATGCTCGGTTTCAAAATTGCAAGGTTGTTTATAAATAATTCCCTATCATTAGAGTTGAGAACTTCACCAATAAACTTTTGTCTTTCATTATTATACAATACACACTTGTCCAGAAAGTGAAGCTCGTCTTCAATCACGTTGCAACATTTACACAAACGGTGCTCTCGAGGGATATTTTTATATCTGCCCTTTTCGATTTCAAGTTCTTGTGCGCTTATTTTTAACTTGCACATGGATTGTCGATAATTAAGATTTTTACATAAAAGATACGTTTGAAAGTTATATCTAGTTCCTGTATTCATTTGATTGTAAAAGGCTAATTTGGAATTTTGTTCCAAAATAAAATATATTTCTCCTGAAGCTTCTCCTTTAGCGTAAATTTTAATCGTGTTAAACTTAGGGTACCTTGTGTGTGTGTGTGTGTGTGTGTGTGTGTGTGTGTGTGTGTGAACTAAGTAAACGACCGTGTAAAAAAATGTTAATGCTCATCCACCCCCCATCCCGTTCAAATGTGGATGTCCAAGAAGAAAGCTTCATTTGTTAAATAACGCAAAATGTTAGCCCACCCTCACTGCACGCCCTCCATTCACCATTCATCCTACCTAATTGCTACCACTATCGCAGTGTTCATAGCCTTCAAAACGTAAAGCCACTGATGCATACAGTAAAATAAGCCTACATGTTTATGAAAGAACACGGGACTAAATGATTTTTATTTTGCCAAGAATGTTAATCGATAATAAAACGTTCACCTCACACGAATTCTAAACTGAGCAACAAACATGTCTTAACATGGAAGAGATCGCAACCTGATTTGAAATAATTATGTTTTGTTTTGTCAGATATTTGCGAGATTGGGTGTTGAAAAGTTGGAAGTGCTTATAACCCACATTTTTATTGTATTTAATTTTAATTTTATTTTATATCTCTGATGTTCGATCGTCTCCTACCCCCCACCCCTCCCCCATTCTCTAACTTAAATCCTATCCAAAAATGGAGAAGAGGACATTAAATTGATTCATATTCGTATTTGTAATCATTAAAATTCATTGATTGACTATATTTATCTCAACACATTAAAATTTACCAGAAACCATAAGGCCTGTGTAACGAAGGTGATCTTGTCCATCGGTGTAATTCCCATTGCCTGAGCCCAGTGGTGTCAACTGAATTAAATTCTCCGTTCTGCTTTCTACAGGATGGTTTCATCTTCAATGGTCTTAAGGGAATGGTGAAGAAAGCAGACGCGGTAGGAAGCTTTTTGCAAGTTGAGTGGTCCACGCTATCGGACTGACAAAAAGTCGTTAAGTCCTCACACAAGGGAGACGATCGATTGCCTCCCCTGGCGATTGCTTCCCTTGACTTCAAACTGCAAATCCCCTTCGACGCAGAAGAGTGATGTCCACCTTTTTATTCTCCGAGACTGAGAAGTAAAGGGAGATTACCGCCCGATCCCCCAAATCTATGTCTGACTCTTTCAAGCTGTCAGGTCAAGATAATTTATTCATTATTTTGTTTTTCTCTTCCCGCCCCCCATCCCCCCTCCCCAACCTTTTATTTCTAAATAGGTAAAGTGGTCCATTGTCTTTGATTACACTCAGCGTGTAAAAGGATGTTTATAGAGAGGGAGAAAATTGGTACAGTGAAAAGGTTGTGATGGGTAAAAGGCTTGATGAAAGTAGATAAATCCTGGCCTTGGGACAAAACTCCTTCAGTGGGCTGAGATGCTGGCAGGTACAAGGTTTGCAGGCCAATGTAAAGTTGTGGAGAGAGGAGGTCACATCAGGTCGTTAAACCGTCATCGCTAAGGTCATTGGTCTTTATTTCTTTTCTAATTTGTATTACTCCTACTGTCAGTCAGTCATTGAGTCCGTCAGTCCCACTTCGCGCACGAATAACTCGCATGCTATTGTATACGTGCATATATCTCCTTTGTTGACAGCCGTTTGGCAAAAGATAGGGTTCCAATTCTAAACCGTTTGGCTGCCACGGGTTCGAAATTCGGAAAAGGAAGGAACCCGATGGCAGCCTAATCTATAAAGGATGAGCATAAACAGAGAGAGAGAGAGAGAGAGAGAGAGAGAGGCAGGAGCGGGCGGGGCGAGGGGTGGGGTGCCATTCGTCTGGTGGTCCTACAAGTGAAAATGATCATTATATTTTGATTGCACTCTGCGTGTATATAAGATGTTGTATATCAGGGTCAAGTCACTGTCTTTTGCTTTTTGTACCTACTTGTGTTAAATAGAAAAAGTGAGTAAAATATTGTGTACGAGTTTTAAACCAAAGTTGGAAACCGACTCCTGCGAGACGACAAATCTCTCGCCAGTTTCATTTGGGAAGGGGGAAGAGAAAAAACGGAGAAAGAGACATCAGTGTTGCCAGGAAGGTTGATGATGGTGGAGGGTGGAACGCCGTCTACAGAGTCAGTAGAGAAAGTCGACCCATGTGGGGGACACTCCGGCTGCTCCTAGCAATTTGAAAGGAAAGGAAAAAGAATGGAATCGTGCTTAGATAGCGCACTTACGAGATCAAAGGACTGTTCAAGGTGCTGAACCCGGACCCATGATCGACACTGGAGGCGCGCAACTCATCATGAAGCTTTCATTGTGCCCCATATTGTCATATGCCATCCTGCCCTGCTTTGATCTCGTATTAATCCCAGGCCTCGTTAAAGCCTTGCCAAAGTGTTTCTGGCCTTAAATCTGCATCCTGTTTCCGCACAAGTGAGCGAGAAGAGTTAGTTTTAAATTATTGATAAACTCTATTGAATAAAATAAAAAAGGAGAGTGGAGTGTCTTGAGCATTTTTTTCTTCTCTTCCCTGCAGGTGACACATTAGAGCCGTAGATAGAGCCCATATACCTCGAGTTGCACAGGCAGCAGGGTTGATAACATTTGTTTCCAGCATTAAACTATAGCTGGTAACACCAGCCACCTAACTTCAGGCATTCTACAATCACTTTGGTATAGTAAAGTGGGACTGATCTTGGGTGAAAAGGTAACGGTGACCCCCGTAACTTTTCGCTCGTTGGGGAGGAAAGCGTTTGGAACGTTCCTTTTCTCTAGGCCAGCAGGATGGGGGGTTGCGCATGCGCAGCAGGCAGACATTTTTCCATCTACGTCTCCAAGAATCACCGATATTTTTCAATTTTTAGGCCATTCAAAATTTGTGACAGTGCTGCGTTTACCATCAGACTTCTTTATTAGACTCTTCTGAACAAAATTACCACCATGAATTAGCTCCAACCTGGTTTGTGTCGGCTTCTGGCCCCAAAATACCACCCTACTCAGCTGCTTCTTGTTAAACTACCGCTTTGCCGACTACTTCCGCTTTGTTATTTTGAAGATAAACACTGTGTTGTGCTCCTTCTAATTGTGAAACTTGTGCCTCCTACCAACCCAGTAACCATGCTTCGAGGTATGTGTATTACCATTCTTCTCCTATCTATCTACCATCGCCTTAAACCAAGTCAACCTTCTACTCCATCGTTTGATACCGTAGACTTCACCTTCGTCAACACTCGCCGCCCCACTTCCTCCACCACCATCCAAAACATCCGCTCTAACTATTGTCTGACTATATTTACACTCCTCCTCTCCGGTGACATTCAACTCAACCCTGGACCTGCCTCTGTCTACCCTTGTGGTTTATGTGATTCAAATGTTACCTGGACTAGCAAAGGCATAGCATGTGATAACTGTAATGTATGGTTTCACCACGACTGTGTTGATCTATGTAGTGCTGACTATGAACGGCTAAGCAAGTGTAAAAGTGTCCAGTGGATTTGTCCTCGCTGTGATAGCATAAACTGTGATAGCTTTACATTCAATAGCTTCGAAATCACCACTGCAAACTCTTTCAGCCCACTCAGCGACTTTGATGGAACCATTACACTCAGAAGTCTTCTTCTCTCCCCAAAAAACTAGTAGCCCAACCACCAAAACCAACACGTCCAAAACAACCCAAGCTAAACCCTCTTATTCCTCTACTAGATCAAATCTCTCGACTAAGCGCTCATCCTCATCTTTTTGCCTCCCTAAGAAAACAAACCTACGTATCCTCACCGTAAATTGCCAAAGTATTTGTGATAAACCGTCAGCTCTCAAGGCCGCCCTTGAATATGTGAAACCTGATATTGTCTGCGGAACGGAATCCTGGCTCCGAGGCATTAAACCAGGGAAAGCTCCATCACCCGACCATATCAGATCTTCAGAATTATTCCCAGATGAATACAATGTCTTCAGAAATGATCGCTCCTCCCTTGGGGGAGGTGTCTTCACTCTAGTCCACAAATCCATCACAGCAGTCGAACAACCAGAATTTGTTACCAAATGTGAACTAGAATGGGTAAAAGTTAAGCTTTGTAACACCAGAGATCTCTACATAGGTACTTTCTATATGCCACACAGAAACCAAGACGACATCAGCGAACTGGAAAAATCACTTAACTTAGTATCTGAAAATGGAAAGAAACAGCGTCATATGATCCTCGCCGGCGACTTTAACTGTCCCGATGTGAACTGGGAAAGCCACACTGTACATCCTGGTGCCTCGGAGCGCACTGTACAGCAGTCCCTGGCGGACATCACATCAGAGGCACTCCTTACCCAGACCCAAACCCAACCCTCCAGAGAATTCAACGTCCTTGACCTTGTCTTTACAACCAACCCTTCCCTCCTAAAATCGTCTACTCTTATCCCTGGTATTGCAGACCATGACATCGTCGTCTCTGACTTTGACATCAAACCCCACACCACACCATCTCAGCGTCGAAAAATCTACCGCTTCCACAAAGCAGACTGGGACCAAATGAAGAGTGACCTCCTCGCAAAAGCAGCCACCATCGTCAACATGTACAACTGTGGCAGCAGCGTTGCAGAACTATGGGACACCTTCAAGACCTCCCTCCATACAGCAATTGATAAGAACATTCCCAGCACACTTCAAAAGAAATGCTCCTCTCTGCCCTGGATAAATGCACCACTAAAAAGAATGCTCCGCCGCAAAAATCGCCTCCTCCGCCAAGCTAAACAGAAAAAAGACTGGACGGCATACCGCAACTTCCAAAAGACCTGCAAGCGAGCCCTGAGACGCGCAGAATGGAACTTCATTAACGGTAGAATCCAGGCAGGCATTAGGAACAACAATACTAAGCCCTTTTGGAGCTACATCAAGTCCCGTAAACAGGACAACACAGGGGTATCCCCCCTGAAAACCAAAGGAAAACTTATCACAGATAGCCCAAGTAAAGCCAAGCTCCTCCTTGACCAGTTCAAATCAGCCTTTACTAAAACCATCACCACAGCATTACCAACTATGGACACCCCGTCCACTCCACCTATCAACCAGATAACCGTCACCACAGCTGGAGTTTTAAAACTTCTACAAGAACTTAATCCCGCTAAAGCACCCGGGCCCGACAACATTCCGAACATAGTTCTAAAAACCTGCGCCGAACAACTGGCCCCTGCACTACAAGCTATCTACCAGAAATCTCTTGACTCATGCACTCTCCCTGCTGACTGGCTGGAAGCAAACATTTCCTGCATCTTTAAGAAAGGGGATCGACACCTCCCTGAGAACTACAGACCAATATCCCTGACCTCTGTCCCTTGCAAACTCTTAGAACACATTATCTGCAGCCACATCTTGTCGCACCTGGAATCAAACCACATCCTTACCAACCTTAACCATGGCTTTCGTTCAGGCTTTTCCTGCGAAACCCAACTCCTGACAACCACCCATGATTTCCTAAAATCATTTGACAAAAACCAACAAGTCGACGTTGCAATTTTAGACTTCTCTAAGGCGTTTGACACCGTCCCCCATGACCGCCTCCTCCACAAACTTGCCCACTATGGTATAACCGGCCCCCTTCACTCCTGGCTCACCTCCTTCCTGACCCAGAGGTCCATGAGAGTGGTGCTCGAAGGAACCTCCTCCGAGACTACCTCAGTGGACTCTGGTGTCCCCCAAGGCACCGTACTCGGCCCCCTCCTTTTCCTATGCCACATAAATGATCTCCCATCCCGCGTCAAGTCCCAGGTTCGCCTATTTGCCGATGATTGCCTGCTGTATAGAGAGATCAAGTCCTTCAAGGATCATCAATGCCTACAACAAGACCTACAGCAGTTAGAGGCATGGGCGGACGACTGGGGCATGCGCTTCAACGCTACCAAGTGTTACATCCTTAGCATCAACCTCAAAACTAACTTCTTCTACCAACTAAATAATGTAATCCTAAACCAAGTCCAACAAAATCCTTACCTAGGAATTATAATCTCTAACGACCTGAAGTGGGGGCCCCACATTTCCTCTATTACCAAGAAAGCCAACTCCACCTTAGGCTTCTTAAGGAGGAACCTCCGTCGCTGCCCCACCAACTGCAAGAACCAAGCCTACATCTCCCTGGTCCGCCCCCTACTGGAGTATGGCGCCGTTGTCTGGGACCCGTACCTGAAGAAAGACATCGACAGCATGGAGAAGATCCAGCGCATTGCAGCACGCTTCATCACTGGCGACTTCAGGTCCAATGCCCCGGGCAGCGTTGCTGGACTCCTGGAGCGGACGGGCCTCCAATCTCTCCAAAGCCGCCGCCTCCAACTACGACTCGGACTGTTTTATAGGGTGGTTGAGGGGCTGGTGCCGGCACTGCCTCCCCATCAGTTTCTCACCCAACAACGACCAGGACGACTCATCAAACCAGTGCAAAGCAGTAACTTCACCACCACCAACATAGTAAACACTTATGCCAGGAACAACTCAAGGCCATATATTGTACCTCACTGCTCCTCAGACCAACTCAAAAACTCATTCTTTGTGCGTACAGTTAGTGACTGGAACACTCTAGATGATAGTATAGTGTACGCCACATCCACAGAAACTTTTAAAAGTAGACTAGTGGCCAGCCTCCACCAGTGAGCCGCTGCGCAACCCCCAACCCGCTGCAATTTATGCCAGTCACCTGGATGTGTAGCAGCGTAATACTACAGATACAGATACAGAGCTTAATGAGAGCGATTCCTCCCTCGCTGCGTTTTCCCCCCGGTTATATAAACAGATCCCTGTACCCATTTACAGCTGTATGGACCGAGGTGGGTGGTGCGTTTGGTTCAGTCTTTTTGTGTGGTTTGGTGGTTGTCTTCCAACCATGGTCACCCATCCAAGTAGTAACCCTTCCTGACGTTGCTGAACATAAAACATGGCTGGCCTGTGTCCAAACCACTGCACTGCTGCGCATGAGCATGTTAAGTTAAAGCTGCCCACATCCAAGGATTTTGTGTGTGCAGCCACAGGAAAAGATTATATGGTGGGCACTCGTAGCTAAAAGCGCGATGGGGTTTCGGGTCCCTATCCGTTGTTTGTAAACAAAAGCAAACAAAATTTCGTTTACAAAGGCGCGAAGGCAGCTGAGATATCTATGGTTTTCTGTAGTAGATCTGTCGCTTGCACGCAGTGAGTTTTTTTAATATATTTTTTTAATAGTTATTCAGGGACCTTTTGACCTGGCAGACACTGAACGAGTGAATTTATCGATGTATATTCAAAGCATCTATTTTCGTGAAAGAGGCTGTATATTGTCTTAGTCTAATTTGTTCCGGCGGGGCAACACTCGCTGTAACTTTGAAAGGGACCTGTGACAACAGCACATCAACTCGCAACTCCCCATGTGCCACAAAGCACGGAGGAGATGCGATTTACGATGATGATTTATTAACAGAAAACAATAACTGCCGAGCTCTTCAGTCTGTGACGTACATTATACAGTAAAACAAGAGCTCGCAAGATGTACATCACAAAATAGGAATTTGAAATGCGATTAACACCAGAGAAAGAAAACATGGACCACTTTAATGGGGACCGTCCCTTTGGGTCAATTCTGATAATGTTCCCATTAATGAGTCAGAACTATTAGTTGGTGTAACATGAGTGGTCTCAAATTGTCACACTTGCTACACTAGATAGTATAACATACAAGAGTCTAATAATACAATCCAAATTATTGCTATGGAAGCTTTCCAGCACTCCCCCCGTTGGGTTGCCGGGGGTTTCAGTATACATAGTATCCCCACTTTCTGGAAATTTAATGCTTTAAATTCCCACTGTCGCTATCTTTCTCCTTTGTTCTTTCTCGTTCCTACTCTGTTCTATCAATCTACCATACTATCTTCTTCTTCGCTAGACCAGTCACCTATCTTTTTTCTTGAAAACTTTTCCGGGACAAAACTCCTCATTTGTGTGTGAGGTCTGTTGGATCAGCTTGGAAATATTGGACGCTTTCTGCCAAATGGTCACTGGGGCTTCCTATGATGTTATTATTTGGCAATGTAGACATTTCATATGTAGGTGCTTTGTTGGTATTTTATAAAGATGTTTGTATACTATTTTGTTTTTGTAAACGGGGGTTCGATGAATTAGAGTATAGCCTCAGCGTTTCCTGCGTGGGATGTCTTTTTTGTAAAGTGATCGGCCGTTGGAGTGCCTTCAGTGTTACCACTAGGGTTGTGAGTCCTTTTTCAGCAAAGTTGTCGTCTTGATTGTGTGGTCCTGATTCGGCTCTTTGCAGTCCGCTGGAAACTGTAAGCAATGAATAACTAACTAACTGTCCAGCATTACAATTCGCTCCCTTGGTTAATTGACAACAGCGCCTTGGTGTTTGTTGGTCACGCTCAGTTGTAATTGACAACAGCGCCTTGGTTATTGTTGGTCACGCTCAGTTGTAATTGACAACAGCGCCTTGGTTATTGTTGGTCACGCTCAGTTGTAATTGACAACAACGCCTTGGTTATTGTTGGTCACGCTCAGTTGTAATTGACAACAGCGCCTTGGTTATTGTTGGTCACGCTCAGTTGTAATTGACAACAACGCCGTGGTGTTTGTTAGTCACGCTCAGTTGTAATTCACAACAACGCCTTGGTTATTGTTGGTCACGCTCAGTTGTAATTGACAACAACGCCGTGGTGTTTGTTAGTCACGCTCAGTTGTAATTCACAACAACGCCTTGGTTATTGTTGGTCACGCTCAGTTGTAATTGACAACAACGCCGTGGTGTTTGTTAGTCACGCTCAGTTGTAATTGACAACAGCGCCTTGGTTATTGTTAATCACGCTCAGTTGTAATTGACAACAACGCCGTGGTGTTTGTTAATCACGCTCAGTTGTAATTGACAACAACGCCTTGTTGTTTGTTGGTCACGCTCAGTTGTAATTGACAACAGCGCCTTGGTTATTGTTAATCACGCTCAGGTGTAATTGACAACGACGCCTTGGTTATTGTTGGTCACGCGCAGTTGTAATTGACAACAACGCCTTGGTTATTGTTAGTCACGCTCAGTTGTAATTGACAACAACGCCTTGGTTATTGTTGGTCACGCGCAGTTGTAATTGACAACAACGCCTTGGTTATTGTTAGTCACGCTCAGTTGTAATTGACAACAACGCCTTGGTTATTGTTGGTCACGCTCAGTTGTAATTGACAACAACGCCTTTGTTGGTCATGCTCAGTTGTAGCTGCGTGCGCTAGTGCTTGCATTCTAAGGGAGATAAACCATTGACGCCTGCAGTGGATGGACGAACTTATCAACACACAAAAGACGTTGCAATGTTGACTTCGAGTGCATTTTAAACGTTTTAATGCGCATAAATACAATAAATATAAATAATTTAGGGTTCCTGAAATCTTAATATTATTTCATGAACAAATTAATCAGCGCAGTGCTTAATACCGTCTCTCAAAGAGGACTTTAATCCTCAGGAAATCTTTTGTCCTAATCTGTAATCGATGAAACTGTATTTTTCTTTTTTTTAGGCGCAGTGTAAAGATAATGACGATGGTGATGGTGACGATGATGATGATGATGGTGATTATACTACTACTACTACTACTACTACTACTACTACTACTACTACTACTACTACTACTACTACTACTACTACTACTACTACTACTACTACTAATTATTATTATTATTATTATTATTAATTTATTATTATTATTATTATTATTATTATTATTATTATTATTATTTATTTTTTTTATTTTTTTATTTTAAATAATAATAATAATAATAATAATAATAATAATAATAATAATAATAATAATAATAATAATTATTATTATTATTATTATTATTATTATTATTATTATTATTATTATTATTATTATTATTATTATTATTATTATTATTATTATTTTTCCTATAACGATTTATATAGCACACATATCTTACGATACAGGGCGACGACGACGACGACGACGACAATGATGATGATGATGATGATGATTGTGATTCAAGCGCCTTTTCCTGGGATTCAAACGGTGTTTAGTCGCTGATCAAACGCAGCGCTGGCACAGCTGACGCACACGCCAGTGGGTGGAGAATGGTGGTGAAGAGGATAAGGTGGTTACAAACAGGTTTAAATGATGTCCCATTCCTCAACCCTTATTATTTGTACATACCAATCAGCAGAATAGCTTGTACTGTTTCGAACAGTATGTTCTCGCCAGAAGCCTTCATTATTAATGTTCATTGTATGCTATATAGCTCCGCGGATCCGCGTTTAAACGTGCAATATTCGTGTTTATTATCTCCAAACTCATTTGAGTAACTTAACAAGCACGCCAGTCAGTCCAGTGCTTTATCCCTAGTTAAATTCTCAGTTCCGTGCAGAAAGTCGGTTAAAACTTAACCCTAGACTATCTCACCGTCCACCATTATTTGCGCTCACAATAGGTAGAACAATTACCGACTCCTGAATAATTAACCAGTCAGCCCATCGCTTTGTACTTTTCCAGAACAAAGTCTACCTGCGGGAAGCCATGTTTTCTTCTTCTTCTTCTTCTTCTTCTTCTTCTTCTTCTTCTTCTTCTTCTTCTTCTTCTTCTTCTTCTTCTGTTGAACAACCAAGAGTTTGCGCTATGTCATCTGTACTTTACACAATAATGTTTTGTTTAATCTTATCTCAAACGCAACAACTCATACAAACGCAGCTTGGAACTGAAATGTTTCATGAAGAGTGACAATAATTGCTTCACAGTATTTTCCAGCAGGACATCAGCAATAAACTCGTGCTTGTGAACAATGGAAGAAGTTTGTGATTTGTACAAGTTGCAAAAAACCACGTAGGGATTCCTTGAACGAATGAAAAAGATTTGGAAGCAGTTGTTGATGTGTGCTGAATAAAGTTGGAAACTATATAACCACGACTCCTGCCTTGTTGCTGAGTGAACGAGCTGCGTGGACAACGAATTCGAGTTACACAAGATTCAAACATTGGGGCTGAATCGATCATTAAGGTGTAACATTTAAATCTATGTTTGCCTTTGCATGAATGCGGATGTATGATTAAACTAAAGGTGAGAGTGACTGAAAGAAGGACATGTTGTAAGTTTAGCAAATTCATATCATTTTCTTCTCGTAATATAATATTGAATCTGATTTTTAATCTTCTTCGTCTTTGTCCTCGCGATCTTCCTCCTCCTCCTCTTCTTCTTCTTCTGTTTCTTTTTTCCCTGTAGCAATCCATTTACTGGGCAAAACATCCACCATTGTAACTAGCCTCTTATTGGTTTTCTGCCTCCATAAAATGCTTTTTGTGTACGGTACAACATTCATGTAGGACTAATAGACTCGTGACTCGAACTCTTAATAGTTTGTGCACAAAGAAATAAGATGGGCGCTCACCGCTTTCCTTACTGGAAGCTTTAAAAAGAGAAAGGTGGTCAGTTTTGTAGGCTACCGCGTGATGACCTGTTAAAGCCAAGTTGTACCAAGTGGACGTTTCAAAGGGTGAGACAAAAACAGAGACGGGGAGAGAGGGAGAGAGAGAGCGAGGGAGGGAAATAGAGGGAATGGAGGGGGGATAAGGAGATAGAGACAGAGAAAGAAGCAGAAAGAGAGAGAGAGAGGGAGAGAGAGAGAGAGAGAGAGAGAGAGAGAGAGAGAGAGAGAGAGAGAGAGAGAGAGAGAGAGAGAGAGAGAGAGAGAGGAGGAGGCAGGGAGGGAAGGAGCGAGCGAGCGAGCGAGCGAGAGAGAGAGAATGGTGATGTTGATGACTTACTTACTTTTCCTGTTTGCATATTATGATGACTTGCTTGTCTAGATCTCGTAGTCGACGTAGAATTAGACCTACTTCTGACTTATAACACTACGGGAAGATAAATATGGGGACGGATTGGATTTGCTTTATGTTGGTCTTACCTTAGAGTTGCTTTATGTTGCCTCACCATAGATTTGCTCTATGTTGCCTCACCGTAAATTTGCTCTATGTTGCCTCACCGTAGATTTGCTTTATATTGGTTTTACCTTAGATTTGCTTTATGTTACACCATAGATTTCTTTAATTGTTGCCTCACCTTAGATTTACTTTATGTTGCCTCACCTTAGATTTGCTTTATGTTGCCTCACCTTAGATTTGCTTTATGTTGCCTCACCTTAGATTTGCTTTATTTTGCCTCACTGTAGATTTGCTTTATGTTGGTCTCACCGTAGATATGTATGCTTTATGTTGCCTCACCGTATATTTGCTTTATGTTGCCTCACCGTAGATTGCGGAGGCGTAACGGTAGTCTCATTGAACAGAAGGAAGAGAAGACGGGAAAAAAGGAAGAACCAAAAATTAAAGAGTGGGATATTGGAATTTAAGAAGAAGAATAAAAAGAAGGAGACGAAGAAGGAGAAGAAGGAAAAGAAGAAGGAGAAACGAAGAAAAAGAAGATGATGGAGAAATAGGAGAAGGTGGAGGAGGAGGAGGAGGAGAAGAAGAAGAAGAAGAAGTAAATGATTTTGATGATGATGATGATGATGATAATGAAGAGGAGGAGGATGAGAAGGAGGAGCAGGAGGAATGGGAGATGGAGTAGGAGAAGGATGATGAGGAGAAGAATAAGAAAAAGAAGGAGGAGGAGAAGAAGAAGAAGAAGATAGAGAGATATATTCAGATAGATAGGGTTCAGCGAACTGCCAAGAGCCGAATCAGGACCACAAGAAATAGGAGAAGAAGAGGAAGAAGAAGAACAAAGAACAAGTAGAAGAAGGAGCAGGAGGAAGAGAAAAAAAAAGAAGAAGAAGATGAGGATGATGATGAAGACGCACAAGAAAAAGAAGAAGAAGAAGAAGAAGAAGAAGAAGAAGAAGAAGAAGAAGAAGAAGAAGAAGAAGAAGAAGAAGAGGCGGGGTGTTGGGAAAAGGAAGAGAAGAAGAAGAAGAAAGATGAAATAAGAAGAAGAACAGAATTATTTTTCATTGTGCCGGTTACCTTTTTAATATTATTGATTTGTTTATTTGCAAATGTTTTTTCACCATTTGTTGTTCGCTAACAACTTAATGTCAATTTGTCAATGTGTGTATGGGCAATATTCATGTATTCTGTTTATTCCGTTCTTGTTTACTTCTCTATTTTAAAAAAAAATCCCTATTCTTCCCACTCTCCATTTTTGGGCGATCCGCCCGTCGGCCCCCCACCCTCTCCTCCCCTCTGGGCTAGGAGCCTTATTTAATACTGTGTGATGGTATTGTATCAAATAAAAGGACATAGTTCTAAAGGAAGAAAGAAGAGCAAGAGAAAGAAAAAGAACAAGAAGAGCACAGAGGAGGAACAGAACCGTTACTTCAAGAAGGAGAAAAGCAAAAGCAAACACAACAGCAACAGTACAGAACCAACAAGAACATCACCACCATTTACAACTGCCACAACAGCAACAATTGCAACAACAAAGTAAAAAAAGAGGACGTAACCAGTTAATTCAATCGGGTTCATTTCTTTACACACACACACACACACACACACACACACACACACACACACACATGCGTGTGCGCGGTGACAAATGGGGTAATTTTAATCGGGTAGCACATTTTTGAAGAAAAAAGGGTTAGGGTAAGGGCTAGTTGCCGCGCTGCCTTAACCCTACCCGTTTTCGAAAAAGTTGACCTAGTTCGTGTCCTATAGGGCACGAACTAGGTCAACTTTTGCGAAAACGGGTAGGGTAAGGTATTTTCTAAAACGGGTAGGATAAGGTCTTTTCGAAAACGGGTAGGGTAGGGTTAGGGTCAGGGCTAGTTGCAGCGCTGCAACTAGCCCTGACCCTACCCCTTTTCGAAAAAGGCCTTACCCTACCCTACCCGTTTTCGAAAAAGTTGACCTAAGTCGTCTCCTATAGGGGACGAAGTAGGTCAACTTTTTCGAAAACGGGTGCCCTTACCCTACCCGTCTTGCAAAAAGTTGACCTACTTCGTCTCCTATAGGGGACGAAGTAGGTCAACTTTTCCGAAAACGGGTGCCCTTACCCTACCCGTTCGAAAAAAGTTGACCTAGTTCGTCTCCTATAGGGGACGAAGTAGGTCACTTTTTCGAAAACGGGTGCCCTTAACCTACCCGTCTTGGATAAGTTGACCAACTTCGTCTCCTATAAGGGACGAAATAGGTCGAAATTTCTTCGGAAATGGACTGCATTTTCTCTGTCCCGACTAGTGCACTCCTGTGTACTTAAAACACTCCCATGCACTACAACTGCACTCCCATGCACTAAAAGAGCACTCCCGTGTACTAGAAACAAATGGGGAACGAGCAAATTACCCCATTTGTCACTAAGAACGTCAAATTCCGTTTCTCATTTGTGGCGTTATACAACCACACCCACACACACCCCCACACACACACCCATGCATGCACGTACACACACACTCTCACAACGCACGTATGCACACACACAGACATAAAACACACACACACACCATATTAATCTACAGTTTCGGTGTATCTGTCCTGCGAATTTCAATTCAAAAGTTTTCCTAGTTTGTGCGCGTAAAGAAACCCTTGGCGAGTTAAGTTCTTAGTTTAGTATTGTTTTGTTTGCTCTCATGTACTTTTTTTTAGCTTGTGTTAAATTTGTTTTAACCAACTGAACCCAAGTTTTATTGACGTATTACTGCCACCCCCTCCCCGCCCCTCCAACCTCCATCATCTGACTTCCTGTCAAAATCTGTTGAAAATACAATGGCGATGAGTGCCAAATCAACGTGGACAGATTGTAAGATTACGCTTATAGTCTAAAATCTCCATGCGCTATGTCCCACCGCCGTAGCTCAAATGGTAGAGCGTTCGCCTGGCACACCTATGACCAGGTTCAAATCCCGTGGTTGGCGATATAAAATGTGGCCATTTTCACTGTAAATTTTAGCAGTATGATTGCTCTGGTGGTTCAGTGTTGATTCAGGTCATTGTCCCTCTTTCTTTGGGATGGTCATCCCCGTCTGCCATATCGCCAATGGTGGGTGTAGACGTTAAAACTCAATGTTCACATGCGCTGTCACACACCACACGGAGACCCATCAGTTCTAGCATGTTCTCAGAACAGAGAAGAGGAAGAAACCCTCCCAATTCTCCGAGAAGAAGTTGAGGCAGAAGTGCAATCACTAAAGAAGGGGAAGTCAGTGCGAGTGGACAACATACCAGCGCATATTCTGCAAGCCGGAGGGGAAGCGATGATTGACGCACCTCATAGTCCTACACCATGGACCCACTCGCTTGTCATCAATCTTCTCAAAAAGGGTAATCTTCAGGAGTGTGAAAATTACCGCAACATCAGCCTTACCAGCCATCCCAGCAAGGTCCTCCTGAAAAATCTGCGAGAAATACCTACAGCACCAACATCTATATCATGTGTTTGTAGACTTCAAGAAAGCGTTTGACCGAGTCTAGCACGCAGCTCTGTTGGCAACCACGAGAGTGTACAACCTCAGCTCTAAAATAATTGAAGTAATCAAAAGCCTGTTTGACAAGGCTACCAGTGCAGTCGTCCACAACAGCGCCATTGGGAACTGGTTCAGAACAACAATCGGTGTGCGTCAAGAATGCCTACTCTCTCCAACACTCTTCAACATCTTCCTCTGTCAGATACCCATACAGATCACGAACACGAAGGCACAGTCAGCATAGGGGGTAGAGCAATCTCCAACCTCCGTTTTGCGGATGACATTGATGGATTGTCTGGAGAGGAACAAAAAGTTGAACAGCTGGTACAGAGTGATTGATTGATTTATTGTTGCTTTAGGTCCAGCGGACTCTTCCGAGCCAAATCAGGACCGGACAACCCCCGATCCGCATAAAAGATCTGCTGAAACAACCCCAGTGGGAAAATTGAATGCCCTCCACCGGCCAGTCACTTTACAATAAAGACCTCCCACGCGGGGGACGGCTGAGGGTTGACTTCAACTACGCGAACCCCCGGTTACAAAAACAAAATAGAATACAAACATCATTATAAATCATCAACAAAACACATACATATAAAATGCCTATAGTGCTAAATAGTACAATCAGAGGAAGCCCTAGTGACCACCCGGCAGAAAGCGTCCAACACTCCCAAGCTGATCCAACAGACCTCATACACAAACAAGGAGTCTTGTCCAGGAAGAGTTTTCAAGAAAAAAGGTAGGTCATTGATCTAGCGAAGAAGAAGATAGTATAGCAGAGTGAAGGACAGAGCAGGAATAGGAAAAAGTCAATGAGGAAGACAGCGACAGTGGGAATTTAAAGCACTAAATTTCCATAAAGTGGGGATACTATTTATACTGAAAACCCCCGGCACTCCAACGGGAGTACTGTTGCCGCAGTGAATCTGTCTTGCCTATAAAGGAAAGACAGGTTTTCAACTGTGGCTTTCACTGTTCACTTTATAGGTTTGAACAATCTACAGTGGCAAGATTGCTCATGACCCCAAGGGGTACTGGTACAGAGGCTTGACACCACCTCCAGAGCCTACGGAATGGAAATAAATGCAGAGAAGACCAAAATGATGTCCAACAACACCAAAAGCATCAACATGAACATCAAAGTCCAAGGCCAATCCCTCAACACAGTGCATAGCTTCAAATATTTAGAGGCCATTGTATGTCCCGACAGGAAGTCCTCTCCAGGATCGCACAAACAACTGGTGCCTTGATAGAGTTGAAGCTCATTTGGAAAGACCATACCGCCAGTCTACATTCCAAGGTAAGGCTGCTACCCTTGCTGCCTGCATCATTGTCATCTCCATCTTCCAATACGCTGCGAAACATGGACCCTGACAGCAGGTCTACAACGAAGAATACAAATCATGGAGATGAGGTGCTACAGAAGACTTCTGGGCATTTCCTATACCCAGCACATCACCAGCGACAAAGTCCGACAGACAATCACACAAGCCATTGGACAACACGATGATACGATAACACGATGACCTGCTCACAATGGTGAAGAAACGGAAACTCCGACGGTATGGCCACGTCACCAGATCATCAGGCCTTGCAAAGACCATTCTGCAATGCACGGTGCAAAGAGGCAGAAGAAGAGGAAGACAGAAAAAGAGGTGGGAGGACGACATTCGAGAATGGACTGGTTTGATACTGAACGAAGCCATGGAGGTTGCTGAGAACAGAAAAAGATGGAGTATGCTGGTTAAACGATCATCTGCGGTGCCCCAATGACCTTTGAATTACAGAATAGGATAGGATAGGATCCTTGTGAAATGTTACCTTAGCCAGTACGCAAGGAAACGAAAGGGATCGCTACGAAATAAGTTTCGCTGGTCGTTCTAAAGTTCTCTAATATGTATTTGACTTTTCGCAAGCAGGTGGAGACCGCTAAGAAAATGAACTCTCAACGCAACGGGAAAAAAAACAACCAAACAACATTAATTCAAAACTGAACGGGGGATTGACTTTAAAATTAAGGTTTAATGCTTCCATTGTGCATATTCTTTGTGCTGTACTAGAAAACACTGCACCAGCTTTATCAGACTAGCCTAATAAGGTTTCAGTCGTTTGTTAGGCAGAGCTCTGCCACATTTCACTGCTACATGTGATGCAGTGACGTTTTCAGTAAACACCATGCGATCGCTTTTGTATTAATGTTGATACAATACAATACAATACAATACAATACAATACAATACAATACAATACAATACAATACAATACATTACATACAATTAATCTTTATTATCCCCAAGACTCCCCCTTCCCCCCCCCTCCCGTTGGGGTGCCGGGCGTTTCAGTATAAATAGTATCCCCACTTTTTGGAAATTTAGTGCTTCAAATTCCAACTGTCACTCTTTCTCCTTTGTTCTTTCTCATTCCTACTCTTTTCTATCAGTCTTCTATACTATCTTCTTCTTTGCTAGACCAGTCACCTACCCTTTTTCTTGAAAACTCTTCCGGGACAAAACTCCTCATTTGTGTGTGAGGTCTGTTGGATCAGCTTGGGAATATTGGATGCTTTCTGCCAAATGGTCACTGGAACTTCCTATGATGTTATTATTGGGCAATGTAGGCATTTTATATGTATGTGTTTTGTTGATATTGTATAATGATGTTTGTATTCTATTTTGTTTTTGTAAACGGGGGTTCGATAAATTAGAGTATAGCCTCAGCGTACCCTGCGTTGGATGTTTTTAATATAAAGTGACCGGCTGGTAGATTGCTTTCAGTGTTACCGCTAGGGAGGAGGAGATTAAAATTTACGTCCCCGCACAGCAGGGCGTATAGGGGACGAGTAGTTAAAAAAGTATCATGGGTACCCCGGGGGAAGGGGAAGATAAATGTTACGAGTAAAATTCCAGGACCACTATAAAACGAGGGGAGGATAAAAGCCACCTAGGGGAAAGGGCTCAGACACACAACACGCAACCACTCGCACAATAAGAACAATACTGTAGAGGGAACTGACAGAACCCTCAGCGCAGTGTAAAATTAACAGCGGGCCAGATTGAGGCCAACTGAGGGCCGGGCAAACCGGCAGTAAGTTATAGCCGATAAGATCGGCAAATAAGGGATTAAAAATGGGGTAAAAGACTAAAATACGAGGCAGCTAAGAATGGGGGGGGTGGGGGGGGGGCAGCCTACGGCAATTGTCAGCCATGATACAGGCTCCCCTGCGATAGACGGCGAATGCCAGAGGATCGCTGAAGGTAAACTGAAAAAACAACAACAAAAAAACCAACCTTTTATTAAAAAGCAAGGCTAAACGTTATAACAAGGGAGCTCCCGGCAGTTGAAAGCCATGTTGCGAGCTCCCGGCGATATACGGCAAAAAGCGCCATGGGATCGCACAACTAAAACACGTGATAATAATACTGTTCATATATAAAAGTATGTAAAAGCCCTCGGCAACAGACGGCCATGTTCCCAGGCGATAAGTATACACCCACGGCAACACGGCCATGAGGGTGCC